>CM046966.1:56321008-57521008 GCA_025698475.1 Gossypium anomalum | reverse complement strand
CATGCATACCTAACTTTCCTAAAGAACTAAAAAATTTATGATACAAATTTGCATGCTTTATTAAAAATACATTCATGTCATTATTAAGCTAACATAATAATTTATTGAAATAATAGAACTTTATTCATACTCAAGTTTAGCATACTTAACAAAATTCAAAATTTTGAACAAAATATATCCTAATCATAATTAAAAGAAAAAAAAATTATTCTGAGTGGAAATTTTGGTCCCCCCAACTTAAAATGAAAAATGTCCTCATTGTTTAAAGTGAATAAATACTATACACCAGGTAGGATTCTAGAAAAAAGGAGGTGAGTCAATTTGACTGCTTAAGTACCAAGCTCTCTCTGAATCCAATCTTAGACATGTATATATCTATTGCCACACTTTATCTTTTGTGACTTGTTCATATTTACTCGTAATTTCCATCTTTTGTTTTATTATGCAAAAATAAAAATTCCTAATTAAACTTAATCCTAAAAATAATCTAAGAACAAAAATAAAGTAAAGTTAAGATCCCTCCATTTTATTTTTTTGCAGATCCTTCCGAATTTGACTCATCTTTTGCTCCATCATTATTGCCTTTGCATGAATCGCTTCGCTCCTTCTTTAATAATGGAATCCATGGTTCAAATATGAAATCTAGGAACTTAGGCACAAAAATAAACGGGTTATTGTATATTTTCTGAAAAGCACTTCTCATCGAGTTATCCCTTATTTTTGAATATCTCCAGCAGGCTTGTTGCTGCCATTGCATATGTTGCATTAAGTCCATCAATTTTGATAGCTCATCTCAAAGGTCTGGGCTAGGCGGTTGAGCTCTAAATATTAAAGTTGCAGCATCAGTTTCAGCTTCTGGCTCCACTGATTCTACCTTATTAGGGACTTCAAATAATTGCATCGTGGGATCTTCTTCTTCATTAGGGTCTTCAGGTTCCTCACTTCCTTCAACTCGTTGCTGTAGAACTGAGTCTCCAGCGACTTGGTAGAGGTCCCAATCTGTGATTGTGCCTTGGCTATACCCTATCTTCCTTACATTTGTAAGAATTTCAGCTTTTAAGCATATAATTGTTATTGTAAAGGGGAAGTGAGCAGGGCCAGAGCGTTTAACGGCACAATTTCGTATTTCCCTCAAGATGATCTTTCCCACATCAATGGTCTTACCAGTTAGGATCGAGTACAATAAGACCATTCGCTCTAACGAGATTGTAGCCCCATGTGAGCTAGGCATAAGGCTGAATCGGATGAAGTAAAACCATACCTTCGCGAGTGGCGTCAAATATTCTCTTTTACAAGTGTGGATTCCTTGTTTTGACACAGTCCACGTAGAACCTTGAACTGTCAGTTCCTCGAGAATTTCTTGCAAATTCTTAGGCTTGATATTGCTCATTAATGTGGAATATTCATCGTTTTTGAAATCAGGTGTTTCAAAGAACTCATTAATAGCATTTGAATTTATCGGTACCTTGATTCCACGAACTGGAACTTCTATCATCTCGCTTGAATTTAAATTCGCATAGAACTCACGAACTAGCTCCTCATCCACACTAGGTCACTTTTCACAAAACAGTTCCCAATTGAGGGTTTCAGCAACTTGACAAATACGTACCATAAAGTCTCTGTAGTTGCTTTCCTTTAATGTAAAGCCTTTCTCTGGATGCATCTATTGATTTTTGAAGATACTTTCGTATCTCACTTTGGCTTCTTCACAGTGAACTTGTTTTGTGTGTCATCAATTTGAGCGGAAGCACGAGTTTTCTTGCGAGACATGTTTAACCTGATCATAAGATGGGAAAATTATTTTCTCAAAAATTTAATAAAAATTATTAATAATTCAATGAATTGAAAAATTAACTAATTGAAAAAAATTAAAATTTAAGAGAAAATTAGGTCTTACCCTTTTTTTTTTTTTTTTAAGAACTCTTAAAAAAAATAATAATTATGAAGAAAAGATGGCAATTTAAAAGAAGGGTTGGAAGGCTTGGCTAAAGGGCTTGGTGTGCAAGATGGCTCGGTGCTTGGACAGATGGTGCGTGTGGGAGCAGCAATGCAGCAAGGAGCCTTCGGCAGTAGGCCTGGCATGGGCACTAAGGTGTTAGGCGCTCGTGCGTTGTGGCCTGGAGCAGTAGGCATACGCGGATGGAAGCCTGGAGCAGGATTAGGCCTGGACAGCTACTGGGGAGGAGCAACAGGCACGCGCGGATGAGCGCTTGGCGCAAGCTGAGGCTGGAGCAATAGGCGTACGATGGAGCTGGACGTGCGCGATCTCTTTGGGCGTGTCTTTGGTCGATTAGCTAGACTAGGCTTATGCACTTAGGGGTTTGGTGTTTTGGGGTTTTGAAGATGAATGAATGAAGGGAGAAAGGTTGATGGTATTTATAGATGGAAAAATAAGATTTGTAGTAGGATTCTTAGGAAATTTTAATAAAAAAAAAATCCTAAGTTCTAATTCTACTCAAAGTTTAACAAAAATTAATAATTAAATATATATATATATATATGAAATTATCAATTCCCATTAATTTATTAAGATAACCATAAAATATAATTAAAATATGATTAATCCTAATTCTAAGCTAAATTGATAAAAATTAATATATAAATTATAATAAATATAATTATATATTAAGGTTTATCAAATTAATATATAATATTAAAAATATTTATTCTAAATGCTTTTTGAAAATATTTACAGGGAGAAGTACCTAGTTTTTATTATTTACAAAAAGAGCAATCAAATTTTAGAAATAATTCAATTAAGTCCCTAGACTTAATGAAAATTTAAAATTGAGTTGCAAATTAAAACATGGATCAAAATTGACCCTTTTATTTGAAAAACTAAAAATTTATTTTCCCATTTAGGGAATAATTTCTTAGGAAATTATGTCAAAATAAATTCTCAGGAAAGATTGGAGGGGTCACAAACGGTCCCGCTTAAGTTCCAATCTCCTAGATAGAATTTATTTAAACATACTAAACCCGAAAATATACCCTAAATCATTTACTCAAAAATAAAAACGAGAAATTAAGTACCCGATAAAATGAACGAGATTTTATCCTGTTCAATTTTATCTCCCCAATAGCGTTTCAGGCGCTGAGCATTAACTCGAAAATTACCTCTGTTACCTTGGAGCTCAACAACTCCATATGGATAGACTTGATGAATCGTAAATGGACCGGACCAACGTGAATTTAACTTACCTGGGAAGAACCTTAATCTGGAATTGAACAACAAGAATTGCTGACCTGCTTCAAATTCTCGAACTCGAATGTGATTATCATGTCATTTCTTGAGTCTATCTTTAAGTAATTTGGCATTTTCATATGAAAACATTCGGAACTCTTCTAACTCATTAGGTTGGAACATCTGTTTCTCTTTCGTGAACTTAGGATCCAAATTAAGCTGTTGAAGAGCCTAGTAAGCTTTGTGCTCTAACTCCAAGGATAGATGACATGCTTTCCCAAAGACCAACCTATAAGGTGACATCCCTAAAGGTGTCTTGTATGCTGTTCTGTAAGCCCACAAAGCATCATCTAGCATTTTGGACCAATCTCGCCGGTTCGGGCAAGTACCTTCTCAAGTATGCTTTTGATCTCCTTATTTGCCAGTTCAGCTTGCCCATTCATCTGCGGATGGTAAGCTGTTACAACCTTGTGCTTCACTCGTGCTTGTCTAATAACCATTTTAACCACTTGTTTACAAAGTGGGACCCTTCATCACTAATGATATCTCTTGGGGTTCCAAACCTTATGAACACGTGTTTCTGCAAGAACTTCATTACAACCTTCTCATTGTTTGTCGAATAAGCTTCAGCCTCGACCCACTTGGACACATAGTCTACTGCTACCAATACATACTTGTCACCAAAAGACGGAGGGGAAAGACCAAGAAAGTCAATACCCCATACATCAAACAATTCTACCTCAATGATGTTTGTTCGAGGCATCTCATTTTTGTTGGTGACATTTTCGACCCTTTGACATCGGTCGCAGCACTTTACGTATGCATATGCATCCTTGAATAGTGTTGGCCAAAAGAATCCGACTTGCAATACTTTGGCCGCCGTACGAGTACCTCTGAAGTGTCCCCCACTCGAAGTTGAGTGACAATGGTATAAAATATTTTGTACTTCATCTTCTGCCACGCATCTCCTAATCATCTGATCTACACACTTTTTAAACAAATATGGCTCTTCCTAGAAATAGTACTTCACATCGTGAAGAAACTTTCTCCTTTATTGATACGTCTTATCAATTGGCATCAAACCACAAGCTAAATAGTTAGCAATATCAGCAAACCAATGGGTATTATGGACATGACTTACCTTCAGTATGTGTTCATCTAAAAACGTTTCCTGAATTGGTCTAATAGGAGAATTCCCTTCTTGTGGCTCCAATCTAGACAAGTGATCTGCTACTTGGTTTTTTACTCCCTTTCGATCTTGAATTTTTAGATCAAACTCTTGAAGTAGAAGCACCCACCGGATCAGTCTCGGCTTAGCATCTTTCTTGGCAAGTAAGTACTTAATTACTAAGTGGTCCATATAGACAGTTACTTTGGTACCTATAAGATAAGATCGAAACTTGTCAAAAGCAAATACAATAGCAAGTAACTCTTTTTCTGTTACCGTATAGTTTAGTTGAGCTCCTGTAAGAGTCCGGCTTGCATAGTAGATGGGATGAAAAACTTTGTTCCTTCGCTGGCCCATCACAGCTCCTATCGCGAAGTCGCTTACATCACACATTAATTCAAATGACAAATCCCAGTCTAGTGTAACGATTATGGGTGTCATAACTATTCGACTCTTCAAATCTTTGAAAGCTCTTAAGCATTCATCATCAAACTTGAACGTCATGTCCTTCTCTAATAATTTGTATAAGGGTTTAGCAATTTTGGAGAAGTCCTTGATAAATCTTTGATAGAAACCGGTGTGGCCCAGAAAGCTCCAACACCCTTTACAGATGCTGGCAGTGGAAGCTTCTTAATAACGTCTACCTTCGCTTTATCTACCTCGATCCCATGTCTTGTTATCTGATGCCCTAGAACAATTCTTTCTCGTACCATGAAATGACACTTTTCCCAGTTAAGTACTAGGTTTGTTTCTTCGCATCGCCTTAGTACCTTAGCTAGATTGGCTAAGCAATCATCGTAAGTATCTCCTAATTCTGAAAAGTCATCCATAAAAACTTCCAAGTACTTCTCAACCATGTCAGTAAAAATAGACATCATACATCTTTGAAATGTAGTAGGTGCATTACATAAACCAAATGGCATGCGTCTAAATGCAAATGTACCGTACGGGCAGGTGAACTTTATCTTGTGTTGATCTTTTGGTGTTACTGTAATCTGATTATACCCCGAGTATCCATCGAGAAAATAGTAATAGTCTCGCCCCGCAAGTCTATCCAGCATCTAGTCTAAGAACGACAAAGGAAAGTGATCTTTCTTAGTTGCCTTGTTCATCTTCCAGTAACCGATGTAAATCTTCCATCCCGTAACTGTTCTAGTTGGTATCAACTCGTTATTCTCATTCTCTACGACTGTGATACCTCCCTTCTTTGGTACACATTGGACCAGACTTACCCACGAACTGTCTAAGATGGGATAAATGATACCCGTATCTAACCAATTGATAATCCCCTTTTTCATCACGTCCTTCATGATGGGGTTCAGTCTTCGTTGTCCATCAATCGTCCCTTTTTCGCCATCTTCCAGGATAATCTTGTGCATGCATACAGATGGACTAATACCACGAATATTGGCTATGGTCCATCCGATAGCCTTCTTGAATTGTTTTAAGACTAAGATAAGTTTATCTTCTTTCTCAATCGTCAATTCTTGCTCAATCGTCAATTCTGCTGAAATAATCACAGGCAGTGTAGAAGCGTTACCTAAATAAACATATTTTAAATGTGAAGGTAATACCTTGAGTTCTAATTTAGGTGGCTCCTCGATTGATGCTTTTGGTTGGGCATACTCCCTTTTCTCTAACTCCAAATATTCAAAATGGGATTGCAGATTAAATCCCCTTTGATTAGCCTCTAGCAAAGCTAAGTGCTTATCCTCCTCTTCATCATTTAGAGGGTCCGATGTTAAAATTCTTTCCAGTGGATCCTCAACAGAGTTGAGTTCCTTTTCCACTATTAAATCCTTTAAGTCAGATACTGCAGAACAATCATCAATCACGTCAGGAAACCGCATAGACTTAAAAACATTAAATGTTACCTGATCATCCTGAACACGTATCGTAAGCTCGCCCTTTTGCATATCAATAAGGGTCCTTCCAGTAGCTAAGAACGGTCTCCCTAATATAATTGGTACTTCTTTGTCTGCTTCAAAATCACAATATGTTGCTACAATATTGCAAGGTATGGTAAAACATCCAGGATCCTTCAGCTTTGGGGGTAGTTTCTCTTGAAGATATGCGCTGCATTCCTTCGTCAGAGCTACCATCTCAAATTCTCCAACTTTTCGCTTCTTGGACAGGATATCTTTCATAAACTTGACGAAGTTCGGCATTTGTTCAAGTGCCTCTACCAACGGAATGTTGATATGAAGTTGCTTGAGTACATCAAGGAACTTCTTGAATTGAATTTCCTGTTTCTGCATCTAAAGTCTTTGAGGGTAGGGTGGTGAAGGGTTCATTACTGGAACTGGTACTAGTTGATTTATCTTTGGTGCCAATTTTGCATCTAACACAGTTGTTAGTTAATGAATTGGGTGGTTTTGAGGTTACTTTGTCAGTTTTTACAGATTTTGGTTCTGGTGAAACTGGGATTTCAACACTTGGTTGAACTTCCTCTGAGTCTTGAGTGTCAGCTGGCTCCTTTTCAGCTTCGATAGTGTTAGGCTCTACTGTCTTTCAGCTCCTCAATGTTAACGCTTTGCAATGTTCCTTCCCCAGATTTCTTGGATTCTTCGTATCACTAGGTAAAACACCTTGTGGTCGGTTCCTAAGTTCAGTTGTAAGCTGGCCCATTTGGTTTTCCAGATTCTTCAATGTAGCTGCTTGGCTTTGAATTAAGGCATCATTCTTCGCCATGTATGCCTTCAGCAGATTCTCTAAGCTATTGGATGGTTCAGCTTGAATTGGTTTCTAAACTTGTTGGGAAAAACTAGGCGGCTGAGTTGGTCTAGGTTGGGCGTAGTTGTTACTGGTTCCAGCCCCTTGGTTACTCTAGGAAAAATTTGGGTGGTTTCGCCATGATGGGTTATAGAAGTTGGATTACAGTCCTTGCCTTCCTCGATTTTGGTTCTGGTTACCCATGTAATATACGGATTCAGGGTTTGATGGACATTCTTAGAACAAATGTCCTTCCCCACAATAAACACAGGCTATACTCTCAAACTGGTGAGGTGGTTGGGCTATAAAACTGTTAGACCCATTAGTGGTAAGATCTTAAGCATTGAGGATATTGAAGATACTTGAGATGCGAGTGAAGTGAGAGCGTCCACTTCATGTATTCTAGCGACTCGTCTTCCTGACGTAGCTCGATTGGTTGGCCATTGATAATTGTTACTAGCGATCCTCTCGATGATTTCGTAAGCCTCATTATAAGACTTAGAAAGGAGAGCACCATTAGCAGAAGCGTCTACTACTATCCTTGTGTGAGCGTTGAGACCATTATAAAATGTCTCAAGTTGGATGCAATGTGGGATTCCATGATGAGGGCACTTTCGTAATAACTCTTTGTACCTTTCCCATGCCTCATACAAGGACTCATCATCCATTTGTTGGAAGGCAGTGATCTCGTTCCTTAACTTTCCATTCTTGCTAGGTGGGAAATACTTCATAAGGAATCTTTCTGCTAACTCTTGCCATGTGGAAATTGAGTTTGGTGGCAATGAGTTCAACCAGGCTCGAGCTCTGTCCCTTAGTGAATACAGGAATAGCTTCAATCGTAATGCATCTTCGGATACTCTGGCTAATTTGAAAGAGTCGCTCACCTCCATAAACAGTCTTAAATGAAGATGAGGATCTTCGGTAGGCATTCCACTGAATTGGCCCACTGTCTGAAGCATCTGGAACATGACTGGCTTTAGCTCAAATTGTTGTGCCTCGATTTCGGGTCTCCTAATACCCAGATTAAGATCATTAAACACTGGCACAACATATTTTCTTAAGGCTTTATCCCTATCATCAGAAATAAGGATAGGATTTTGAGCAAGGTTTACTCCATTTCCTTTATTCATATTCTCGAAATTCATTTCTTCAGTCCTTCTCTGATTCGCTTGTCTTCTTCGCTATCGAAAGGTTCGTTCTATCTCAGGGTCTACAAGGAGTAAGTCAATAATCTGCTCAATACTCATAAACACCTGAAATAATCATAGAAAAATTAAATGAGTTAAAAATTAAATAGAATAGTAAACAAAAATGTAAAACTAACCAATTCACAAATAATGGCTTTTTTTTTTAAATAGTCCCCGACAATGACGCCAAAAACTTGGAACGACAGAAAATGTGCAAGTGTACACAATCGCAACAAGTAATAAAGTGACAAGTAAATGTCGAGTTATCGTACCCACAGGGACTATAAAAAGAATTATTTATGAAATTAATTGTAAAACACTTTGGTGAGGAAAACTTAATTTGGTTTTAAAAGGTGGTCAAAGACTATTTAAAAACTAAGTAAATAATTAAAATAAAACAAAGGAGTTCTAATGCACGATTTCAAATAACATTTAATCAAGATAACATGCATGTGTTGGATTAATTACATTTCTTTAACTTAGAATTATCAAACTTATGTTTGTATTGCTACAAATAAATTCACGGCAACTCGGTAATTTGCTAACTACTGCTCATACATACTTATTAAATTAATCAATCTTTTGAACATTTTTCAATGTCAATCCAAGCGGTTAATCAATCTTCACAAGCATATAAAAGATTAAGTGAGGTAACAGGGTATTTCTACCTTGAAACAGTTTAATCACAAAAATCTTGCAAGTTATGCAAGGCATATGTAGTGCCGAATACAATGCTAATTTAAACTTCAGCTACCTTAGAAGAATAAACATGCACTGATTAAGCATTGTGTCTATTAATTATAATTTCAATATGATTTAATAATTAATTCATTAGTTATTTAACAATTATTTTGCAAGAATAACTTAGGCATGATTTTACTTAACCAAGCAATTTACAGAGGTCTATAACAGCATAAACATCATTTTAACAATTCAAGCAGGCAGAATATAATCAACCCAACACAAACATAATTTAAGCTAAATTGACTAAAATAACCATTTCAATAGCATAAATATTATTAAACATGTTCATCAAAAGAACAAAAAAAATTAAAGAGATAGGGAACAAGAAGCAAATATGGTGTTTCTCCCAGGCTTGACTAGTTGCTATGTTCTTCGTTCTTTGTTGCCCTCCGCTATCAAGGTGGCTTATGAACACCTAATTGCTGACCCAAAATTGCTAATGAGAGCCTCTTTTCCAAGAGGAGAAATTGGCACTTGAACAAAAAGGGAAATGGGATGGAAAAAATGGAGAAAAAAGTGAGAGAGGGGAAGAGAGAATGAGAGAATGTTGTGGGATTGAGGGATGGTTTGAATGATCAGCAAGGGGTGGCTTTTATAGCTGATTGTGGCTGCTAAAAATAGCAAATTCCAGCAGCCAAAGAGCCCCCCTATGGCCGGCCATCTACTTGGCAAAAGTTGAGATTTTCAACTTTGCGAAAAATAGCCTAGGGCAAATCTACAATGCCACAATTAAAGGTGGGGTTTGAATGCAATTTGGAAGTCTTCCAAGGGCCTTTTTGGAAGAATATTTAATCAGCTAAAATGCTGATTTGAGTCAGCATATGGACGGTTCTGGGCTGCCCAATTAGTGGCTGGTTCGGTTCACTTAATATGGTTCGACCAGTGCGGTTCAACTAGACCCTTTCTCCATAATTAATTAAAAATAATTTATTTAACCCAAATTAAATGGGGAATAAATTAAAATTAATTAAATTAGGAATTAATACACATTTCTAGACCGTCTTAGGCTGGATATTAATGTGCCTCGATACTTCAAATTGCTTATCAGTTTTGTGCTTTCAGCAGTGTTAGCCGAGCCAATTTTCACCCTTTGCGTGAATCTGTCGAAAATAGTCAAAATTAATCAAAATTAAGTATAAAATTAACTAAAATTCACCATGTTCATATTTTTAACACAATTTAATTATTTTATAATATTTAATTATTTTTCGACAAGAATTTAACCGTTTTTGCATGAATTTAAGTAAAAATGGGTATGAAAAAGTATATAAATTTTTGTGTTTCCAATTATACATGCCATATACCATATTTACAAGGCTTCAAAAGTACCAGCAAGATCGATGACGTTTTCCGACAATTCTCGAGTCCGAGCTAGCTTTGATTATCTATAAAATAGGGAAGGAACACACAAAGTAAGCTTTTAAAAGCTTAGTAAGCTCGTATGAAATAAATCTAATGCAATCACATAAATATTATTCAATTAATTAAAACACCAACACATAGCTCATTAGCTAACAAACCTTCCAGGTGCTCATTCATAAAATTATATGCTTTCATTATCGTTTTTCTTGATTCAATGCTCAAATAGATCTTTCACATACTTGCATCATCTCGTATGAATTTCATACACATTAATAGATCTTTCACATACCTGCATCATCTCGTATGAATTTCATACACATTCTCTTCTTTTGTTTACCCGTTGAACCATTCGGAATAGAAGTCGGATACACAGAGATCTCACACAATAAGTACCTATACCATGGTTCGAAACCAAATCAAGGTAACTTATCCGTAATTTTGATATCATGGCCCGTAGCCAAATCAATCGATATGCATGGCCCGAAGCCAAATCAAATTATCTCGCATCTGTAGTGCCATATCATGGCCCGAAGCCAACTCAAATGTCCCTAATGACATGTCACTAGCATCCTAAACCATTCCTAAGGTTCAACTAGGCTTCCAATTATCGAATCATCCTTGACTCACTTCGGAACTTATTCATAATCAAATAATCACAATTCATGCTATAGAAAAGTAGATAAAATGCATACGTAATGAATTTATAACATACGAACTTACCTCGGATGTAAAAACGGCTAAAGTGAACGTTTAGTCAAGAACTTTACTTTCCCTCGATCGAGATTCGAGTTTCACTTTTCTTGATCTATATATAATCAAAATTTAACTTGTTTATTCATCTATTTACTCAATTCAATCCCAAACACACTTTAAAGCATTTTTACACATTTACCCCTAAAATTTCACAACTTTTACAATTTAGTCCTTGTTACTCAAAATCACAAATTTACTCAAATTCAATTCAAAACCATGTGTGCCGAATTACTATAGTACCCTTAGCAATCCATATTTCTCATTTATTGACACTTTTAACCCCACATTTTCTTATTTTCACAATTTAACCCCTAATTTGTATTTTCTCTAAAAACCACTTAACAAAACATATTAATCTATCAACAATTATTCATTTTCTATCATCAAAACATCAAGCTATCATCAATGGCAACTCACAAATTCATTAACCAATTCAAAAATTAAAGCACGGGCTAGTTAATACTGGAAGCAACGATCTCAAAAACATGAAAATCATCAAAAACCGAGCAAAAAACATACCTTAATTGAGCTACAAGGGTGCTGAAATAACAAAGCTTCAAAGCCCTAACTTATTTTCTCATTTTTGATTGTAAAAAAGATGAGAATGATTAATGAATTTGTTTTGTTTAATTTAATTAACCTTATTTCACTAATTACCATTTTAACCTTATCTTATAACATTAAAAATCACTTAATGGATGACTATATTTGTCCATCCCATTATCCAAAGGTCAAATAACCACATAAGGACTTACAAATTTACATTTCATAGCAATTAAAGCACTTTAACAAGTAGAATGTAACTTTTGCATTTTACGCGATTTAGTCCTTTAGTCAAATTAACCACTTAAACGATAAAATTAGCACACGAAACTTTCACACATATCTAATCTCATGCCATAAATATCAAAAATAATATTAAAATATTTTTTCTGACCTCGAATTTGTGGTCCAAAAACCACTATACTGATTTAGCTAAAATCGGGCTGTTATAACTCTCCCCCCTTAAGGATTTTCGTCCCCGAAAATCTTACCAATTAATAGGTTAGGGTATTGATTTCTCATAGCATCCTCGGGTTCCCACGTAGCTTCTTCAACCCATGCCGATGCCACAAGACTTTCACTAACGAAATTTTCTTATTTCTCAGCTCTTTAATCTCACGAGCTAGAATCTAAATTGGTTCTTCACTATACGAAAAATCTAAATGAATCTCAACCTCTGAAGGAGAAATAACGTGTGACGGGTTGGATTGATATTGTCGAAGCATCAGCACATGAAATACATTATGAATCTTCTCTAACTTGCTTGGTAAAGCTAATCGATATGCCACTGGACCTATTCTTTCAATGGTCTCATACAGCCCGATGAATCTTGGACTCAATTTGCCTTTACGACCGAATCGAAGTATTTTCTTCCACGCAGATACTTTCAAAAACACTTTATTCCCGATCTGAAACTCAACATCTTTCCGTTTCAAGTCTGCGTATGATTTTTGACTAGGGGTGAGCAAAATCTGATTCGACTTAAAAAACTTGATAAAAAATTCAAATTTTGAATTAAATAGTTCGAGTTGTTTGAGTTAATCATTCAGATCAACTCAAATAAAAAATTAAGTTTTTCGGTTTAACTAGAAAATGAATTACACAGTTCGAGTTATCCGAAAATTCGAATAAGAAAAGACAAAACTACGTAGTTTTGATAAATGTTTACTTTATTAAAAGTTAAATTTCAAAATAATTAAGTTAAAAGGTAAAACTACGTAGTTTTGATAAATGTTTACTCATTAAGTTAAAAGACTAAATCATTATATTGTTCATGTAGTTAAATAATCTTGTACTTCATCTACTAGTTAAATAATCTGTCCATCTAAACACAACATTAAGTATAAATAATAGGATTCGTTAACTCAACTCGATTTGACTTAAAATTTTTTGACTTGATTCGACTCGATTCAAAAAAATTTCAAATTGAGTTCGGTTGCTAAAATAGGATTTGTCAACTCGACTAACTCAAAAATTTTTGACTCGATTTGACTCTACTCGATCGAATACTCACCTCTATTTCTGACTATCCGAAGCTACTTTTAAACTATCGCAAATTACTTTCACTTTTCTTCTGTCTCTCTAATCATATCTATCCCATGAATCTTATTCTCGCTTAGCTTAGTCCAGTACAACGGTGTTCGACATTTACGTCCGTATAGAGCTTTGTATGGTGCCATCTTTATACTTGATTGAAAGCAATTATTATAAGCAAATTCAATCAGCGGTAGATATTTCTCCCAACTACCTTCAAACTCAAGAATACAACAACGCAACATATCCTTGACTATCTCAATAATTCACTCGGATTGACCATCTGTTTGCTGGTGAAAAGCAGTGCTAAAATGTAGCTTTGTACCTAAAGCTTCTTGCAGTTTCTTCCAAAATCGCAATGTGAATCTTGGATCTCTATCTGAAACAATTGATATTGACACTCCATGCAATTGAACAACCTTGGAGATATATAGCTCAACTACTTATCAAGCGAGAAATCTGTACGTACATGAATGAAATGAGCTGATTTCGTCAATTGGTCAACAACAACCCAAATTGCATCTTTCTTTCTCAAAGATAAAGGTAAACCTGATACAAATCCATAGTCATTCTATCCCATTTCCACTCGAGAATCATGATTGGATGCAATAAACCTGACGGTACCTGATGCTCAGCTTTGACTTGCTGACATATTAAACATTTTGAAACAAACTCGGAGATATCTCTTTTCATGTCGTGCCACCAATACAGCTATTTCAAGTCATTATACATTTTCGTGCTTCCCGGATGAATAGATAAATGACTACTATATGCTTCATTCAAAATCATCTGAATCAACTCTGAATTAATTGAAACACATATTCGGCCTCTGAATCTTAAACAATCATCAGAATCAACTTGAAACTCTGAATCAGGGTTCAAATTACACTGAACCCGTTTTACTTGTAATTCATTATCAAACTTTTGAGCCTCACAAATCTACTGTATAAACAACGGTCCAGCTTTTAACTCAGTTATTAACAAACCATTGTCAGACAAAGCCAAAAGCACGTAAAGCAAATAAGGACTTTCGGCTCAAAGCATCAGTAACTATGTTCGCTTTCCCCGGATGATAGTCAATTGTCAAGTCATAGTCTTTTAACAATTCTAACCATCTCCGCTGTCGTAAATTCAAATCTTTCTGAGTCATCAAATATTTTAAACTCTTGTGATCAGTATAGATGTAGCATTTCTCACCAAATAAATAGTGACGCCAAATTTTTAATGCGAACACAATAACTGCTAACTCTAAATCGTGCGTCAGGTAATTCTTTTCATTCGGTTTCAACTGTCTCGAGGCATAAGCTATAATTTTTCCTTCCTTCATTAAAATGCAACCCAAACCATTCAACGATGCATTATTGAACACTATGAACTCTTTACCCGATTCAAGCTGAACTAACACTAGTGCCTCTATCAATAAAACTTTCAACTGATTGAAACTTTTCTGACATTTATCTGACCACTCGAACTTAACATCTTTCTGAAGCAATTTTGTCATCAGAGTTGCAATCATAGAAAATCCTTTCACAAACCGTCAGTAATAGCCAGCTAGTCCCAGAAAACTCCAGACTTTGGATACATTTCTTGGAGGCTTCTAATTTATTATTATAGAAATCTTACTCAGATCGACTCGGATACCATCAGCTCAAACAATATGTCCTAGAAATCCAACTTCTTGTAGCCAAAACTCACATTTTCTAAACTTCACAAATAACTGCTTATATCGTAGAGTCTGTAGTACAATTCTCAGATGCTTGGCATGCTCGGATTCATCACGAGAGTAAATCAATATATCATTAATGAATAAAAAAACAAATCGATCTAGGTACGGTCTGAAAATCTGGTTCATTAAGTCCATAAAAACAACAGGTGCATTTGTTAGTCCGAAAGGCATAACCAAAAATTCATAGTGACCATACCTTGTTCTAAATGTAGTCTTCAGCACATCAGAGTCTTTAACTCTCAACTGGTAATAGCCCGATCTCAAATCTATCTTCGAAAACACTGTAGCCGCTTTCAACTGATCAAACAAATCATCTATTCTGGGTAGAGGATATTTGTTCTTTATAGTCACTTTATTCAGCTGTCTGTAGTCAATACACATTCTTATCGTGCCATCTTTCTTTTTCACAAACAACACAAGAGCACCCCAAGGTGAGAAACTCGGTCTAGCAAAACCTTTATCCATCAATTCTTGCATCTGGGCTTTTAATTCTTTTAACTCTATCGGAGCCATTCTGTATGGAGTTATTAATATTGGCGTAGTTCCCAGCACTAACTCGATGCCAAACTCAACGTCTCGGATCAGTGGTAAACTCGATAACTCTTCTGGAAACACATCCAGATACTCACACACAACTGGCACTGATTCGATCTTCTTTTCTGTCACTTTCGTATCAATCACATAAGTAAAATAAGCTTCACAACCCTTTCTCACATATTTTTGAGCTAACATCGATGAAATCACCGCTTGTAAACCATTCAAATCATCTGACTCAATTCGAATAATCTTATTATTCTGACATCTCAGATCAATCGTCTTTCGTTTGCAATTTACTACTGCATCATGCAATGTTAACCAGTCCATACCTAAAATTACATCAAACTCATCGAAAGGTAACAACATCAGATCAGCTAGAAAATAATGACCTCGAATCATCAATGAACAATTCTTGCATACTTTATCAACCAATACACACCTGCCTAAGGGGCTTGATACTCTAATCACAAATTCAGTAGACTCTACAGGCAAAGTATTACTGGATACTAAATTCACACATATATATGAATAAGTTGATCCTAGATCTATCAATGCAATAAATTTAGTATCATAAAGAGTGAAAGTATCAGTGATAACATCTGGAGATGACGCTTCTTCGCGAGCGCGAATAATGTAGGCTAGTGTAGGTGTTTTGGCCTCAGACCTCACAGCAGAGTCTTTTGTCATTCTCTAACTACCGCTCACATTACCAGCATTTCTGGGTGGTTACCTCTAGCTGCAGTGTTATTCAGCCTCGTGTTCTGAACATTATCTTTTTCCATCAACACTGGGCAATATTGCATAAAATGATTCAATGATCCACATTTTTAACATGCTTTATTTCTTTTGTTCCAGCATTCTCCATAATATCGTCTCCCACACTGCTGACATTCGGGTTTGTCATCTCTCACACTGCCAACACTCGATACTGATGTAGCCTGAGCTTTGGAACCGGAGTATTACTTTGGAACGACTTTCTCATCGATCTTTTTCTGGTGTCTCAAGCCTCTGAATTTGCTTTCCTCTTTTCTTTGCTGAGATCTTCAGCTTTACAAGCCCTTTCAACTAAAACAACGAGTTCTTTGATTTCCAGAATCCTGACTAGAAGTTTTATAGTTTCATTCAACCCATCAACAAACCGCTTACACATAATCTCTTCGATAGACATATTTGCTCAATCGTACAAATTCTTTTTCGTACTCAGTCACAGTCATTCGAACCTGTTTTAATTCTAGAAACTCTTTATGGTTTTGATCGAGAAATCTTTCACTTATATATTTCTTCTTGAATTCAGATTGAAAGAACTCCCAGGTGACCCGTTCCCTCGGAACTACAGATATCAACGTGTTCCACCATTGATACATCGTATCTCTCAGAAGTGAAATAGCACATTTGATACATTTTTTGGGAGTACAGGATAATTCATCAAATACTCGAATGTGTTCTCGAGCTAGAACTTAGCTCTCTCAGCATCATTATCAACAGTAGCCTAGAACTCTTCAACCCTATGTTTTTGTATCTTATCTACTGGTGGCTTGTTAAACCGTATCGGATCTATAACTTGAGGAATAACAGGGATTTGTTGAGAAATAGGTGGGGGTGGAGGTTGGTGAGTAGCCAAATTAGTACGAATGTATTGCGTGAACCATTTGTTCATCATATGGAAAAAGGCTTCATTAGCTTCACCTCCGTGACTACTCGACATGGGTCTAGATTCAGTAGGCACTGTCTCTTGAGCGAGAGCAGGTGCATTACTTTTAACATCATATGCTACAACTCGTTTGGGATCTATTACTATACGAAAAACACATTTTAACTGTCAGGAATCATCACACTATTGCAGTTTATATATATGGCATGTATAGCTAGACATTGACATGCTACGTTAGTCCTAGAATCGACTAAATCGTAGCTCTGATACTAATAAAATGTAACACCCCTAACCCGTGTCCGTCACTGGATTAGGGTTAAGAGGTATTACCGATCAAACACAACATTTAACTAACATTTCACAACCCAATAAACATTCATTATCGAATAACATTCATTCACATACACAATGTCCCTTAAATAGGTCTATAATACCTTAAACATGCTTTAGAAAAGGTTCAGGACTAAACTGATCTCGTAAAGAAATTTCTGAAAACTAAAAATTTTTTTAAGTTACAGAGGTCACACGCCCATGTGAACAGGCCGTGTCTAAGTCATGTGAAAACAGGGCATACATACTGACTTGCACCACACGGTAAAGGACACGCCCGTGTGCCAGGCCGTCTGAAAAATGTAGGGGTTACTGACTTAGGTCACACGACCAATCACATGCCTGTCTGCCAGCCCGTGTGCCACACACAGCCAATAGACACGCCTGTGTGTCTAGGCCGTGCCAAACCTGTAGGGTATACTAACTTAATTCGAAAGGGTACCATAGGGGACACACGGTCGTATACCAAGGTGTGTCACACACGGTCGACCGACACGCCCGTGTGCTCAATCATGTAGAGTGAAAATAGGCTTGGTTTAAGCCACATTCCTCACCTTCCTCATGCCTTCCTACAACAAGACATTTTTATACCATTTCAATACATTTATAGGCATCTAAAACATCATCAACTCATGCACATTTATAGGCTAAGACACATGCCCGTGTGCCCAACTCTGAGCATTCTGTTTCTCAAAATTAAGGTGCAGGGGACACACTGTCTAACCACATGCCCATGTTACACAAGCCCGTGTGTCTAACTGTGTGGACAAAATGAAGCCATTTCTAAATTTATTTCTCACCCAAAATTTCACCCAAGACCTGCACTTGAAACACACATCCAATACCAACCAATCCAAGCATTCAACATAAGCAAATTTCATCATTCACAAGGCATATCACTACAAGCATACATGATCACAATCTTACCTTAGTTTAACTTAGGCATTCACAACATTGATCACATATTCTTAACATAACACATGTGTATATATATATGTATATCATAATAATCTAGTTAGTCATACCAAAATGAACCATTACTAGCCATTCCAATGGCTAGGTTAGAAAATAACATTTCAAGCCACTATTGGCCAAGTTGTCCTATACATGCCATTATACCAAAATGATTTTTACTAATTCTACCCAAAATGACTAGTTGATAGTGTAACGATGCTCCAGTGATCTCCAACCTTCACATGCTTCCGAGCACTATAAAATAGGGGAAAATAAAACGGAGTAAGCATTACATGCTTAGTAAGTTCGTATAATGGAAACTAAACTTACCAATCTTGTTTATTAAATCTAAGTAAACAATAACAAGTTTTCCATCCATTTGGCTAAATTGCCTAAACACATGTATTCAATCAAACATGTTAGTCACCAAAATCTTCATGTCAATCAAGTAACATAGATGAGCTCACCAAGAAATATTCTTTCAAGTCATTATCATTTCATCTTAAGATTTTCATGCCATGTCAAGAGTTTTATGTCCGTTGAATCATTGAAATTCGATGGATGCTTAAGTAGTACACTCGAAGTGTACGATTCAATAATCCATCAATTTCTTATTCAAGGGTACCCATTAGGGCACTTAACCAAGAAACACTCTCTCAAGCCACATATCGTATAACAGGATTACCAGGCTAAATCCTTTATATAACGTAAGCTCAGAGGAGCTCGACTAGGATTACCAAACCAGGCTAAACCCTAATCATAACGTATGCTCGAGAGGTATTATATCAGGATTACCTATTCGGGCTAAATCCTTTCTATAACAAGGTCAATGGGATTACTCGTCTGAGCTAAATCCCATCCGCAACAACTGTAGAACCTTATTAGTTTCGGGAAAACGCATAAAATCATCGGAATTCAGTATTCAATCGGGACTTACCCCTTTATCATCATTTCAAGCATGTATTCAAACATTCATTATAACAATCAAATAAATCACATCAATATAATTCACATTACATACAAACAAAACATTCAATTTAACATATTTACATGCTCAATTAGGTTACACGAACTTACCTTGACACTTGTTCGCGTTAGAAATCTACTAATCTGAAACTTTTTCTTTCCCCCGATCTAACCTCGAATTAGTATTGTACAGATCTATATAAATGAATTTAACCATCAATTTCACACATTTCATATTTAAATAGGCTCAATTTACGTCCTAGGCAAAATTACCATTTTGCCCTTAACTTCTCCATAAATTTTGATTTTATCCCTAGGCCCGGAAAATGAAACGTGTGCAAATTTCTCCCTATTCCAAGCCTAACCAATGCCCCATTACAAAATTTACAGCACATGTGCTCATAAAAATTTAGAATTTTTCATCAAATTTTATAACTTTACATTTTAGTCCCTAAATCATGTTTTCATCAAAAATCACTTTGTAAAATTGTTTATCTATCAATAATCTTTCATTTTCTACCATAAATTTCTAATTTCCAGCATATAACCATTTTTCATACCTTGATAACTTTTCAAATTAATGCCTCAAATAGAAAGATTAAACTATCATGGTTTTAAAAATATCAAAATTACTAAAAACGGGAGAAGAAAACTTACCCAATTAGGCCTTGAAAGTTTCTTTTCTCTCACCTAGAGTTTCCATGTGTTTTAAGTTGAAGATGACATAAAATGAGATGATATCTTTTATCATCTTTTTAATTAATTAAGTATTTTGAAAATTTCAATTTAGTCCTTGCCCTTTTTCTATATTTTCATGGATGAGTCACCAAGAAAAATCTACATACTTTTCTTAATGGTCTAATTACCATATAAGGACCTCTAGATTTGAATTCCATAACTATTTAATCCTTATAGCTACTAGAATTCAACTTTCACATTTTATGCGATTTAGTCCTTCTCGTAATTAAACACTTAATCGATAAAATTTTCATATCAACATTTTCACACAACATGCCTATTATAATACAAACCATATAATGAAATAAAAATAAACCTTATTTTGGTCAGATTTGTGGTCCCGAAACCACTGTTCCGATCTCACTGAAAAATGGGCTATTACAAATACATTCAAATAGTCATTTGAAAAACTAGTATTCAAGATTGAATACATAGAATATGAGAAAGTATGTGATGTTTTCATGAGGGGGAGTAAATGTGTGTTGTACTCTTTTTTCCCTTAACCGAGGTTTATTCCCATTGGGTTTTCCTGGAAAGGTTTTTAATGAGGCAACAAATTATGCATATTATAGATTTTGTACTCTTTTTCCTTCATTAGGTTTTTATCCCACAAGGTTTTTCCTAATAAGGTTTTAATGAGACACATTATCTACCAATGGATATTCAAGGGGGAATGTTATGAATATCTTATTAAGTAGATGTCCATCATGATCAAGTACTTTAAATCCTAATAGTTATTAGAATTAAATCTCTACTCCTTTTATACTTCTTATGCCTATAAATAGAGACTCTGATGAAGCATTGTAATCATCCATTTTATCAATAAAGTACATCCTCTATTACTTTCATATTTTATTTGTTCTTTATTCGCATCATCTCTCTTTATTTTATGACAATTAGGTTATTTTTGTTATTATCATATAATAATTAATACTGTAAGTAATATATTTTTATATTTTTATTATTTTTAATTCATCCAATTATATTCAATGAATTAAAAGTTAATTAATCACTTTTGTAATTATCCAATAAAATTTTAATAATATATTAATGAATTAGAATTTTAATGCCAATTTAGTAATACAATGAACAATAAAAAGGTATATTTGTCGGTTCAAAATATTTTCCACTTATGTTTATATATATTATAGGTTTAATATTTTATTTAGAATTAGTATTTTTATAATTATATAAAGCTAATCAATAAAAAAAATTAATCTCTTATATATTGATTTAATTAAAAGATTAAAGAGTTTCAAATTATTGATTTAATAATTATATGTGAGATAATATATATTATTTATAGTAGCATATTTACATAAAAATGAAAACAAGTGATTCTAAGTTAGTTCTTTTTTAGAGAAATGGCACAAAGGTGGGGCATGTTATTAATTGAATTTATAGGTTAAATATATAATAAAGTTATTATATAATGTTATTATTAAATATTCTAGATACATATTATTATAATTAATTAATTGTAGATTTCTATATATTGTACTTTATGTTATAATTAAATTGTTTTGGTGTTAAATTAATTAATAGAAATACTAATGTATTCCAGCTTATGATATTTACTTTTAACAATTTTTTTATGCTAGATTTGTTGAGAAATTATTTTAAAGATAAAATTTAAATAAACATATGTTTTAAAATTTTCAGGATAATGTTGAAAAAATATTTATTTTAAAAATTGATATAAAATAAAAGACAAAGAATAAAGAACAAGGAGAATGGGAGAGCAAAGAGAGAGTGTATTTTATTTCCTATCGAAAAAGTATTGACACAGTGAGAATTCCGGTTGAACCTTAGGAATAGATAGGATACTAATGACATGTCATTAGAGGTTACTGTGATTATGTGGTTCGGGTGCTGGTCCTATACGTCCTACTGGTGGTTGAGTATATCGGCATGTGTAGCGGTTACTTGATAGCTTGTGTAAGCAGCACTGTGTAGCTACGTCTTGACTGACAGCTTGTGTGAGCAGACCCGTTGATAGCTCGAGAGTGAGCATATATGTGATATGAGATTGAGATAGCATTGGCTATCTATGTGGTACTTTGGTGTGAGATTCCCGAGTATCTGATATTATTCCGAATGGTTCAACGGGAAAAGATTATGGTATGAGAATGTAAGCAATGATACGGATCAGTTCAGGTACTTGTGAAAGTTTGGCAAGTAAGTGATAATTGATAAGTTCATATGAAAAGTAAGTGTTGATAAATTTATACATGATACATAGAATTATGGCAATGTGCAATTTGTTGAATTGAATGTATTACTTATGTTCTTTAAATTGTGATTGAATTTGTATTATACTTATTAACCATATGAACTTACTAAGCTATAAAGCTTACTTTATTTATTTTACTGTGTTTATAGTGATTTCAAAGCTAGCTTGGATTCAGGAATCGTCGGAGACTTCATCACACTATCAAACTACTGTTTTGGTACTTTTGAATCTATGTCTTTGGAATATATGGCATGTATAGGAACTTTGGTCATTTTGGTATATAAGTTGATGATGAATTTAGCCATTTGAATTGGCTTGTAAATGTTTATGGTTTGGTTTGTATATATAGCCATGAAAGTTGGCTTAATTTGGTTCGTTTGATTATGTATATATGTGTGTGCATATGGCTTATATTATGTGATTGAGATTGACTTTATCATCATAAACCCCGCATCATTCCATTCACTAACGAAAACCAATTCAGAAAAAATTTCAACAAACACATACTTTGACGTCATATCAGAATAAGCCAATTAGCTGAGATTAACTTTTTCTTTAACCGTGACATTGCGTAATCTGAATGATCTTTAGAATAATCTGATATCTCTTCCAGAACTATATTCTCTTGCCAAACTATTCTCAACTCTAACCACGTTCTAGTTATTCCGCTACTGAACTCTTTAGTCTCACACTTATGATTTCATTCAACATAAATCTCGTAAAATCTTATTATAAAATACCACATTGGTAAAGGGGTGAGGTCCTAAAGCCTCTACTTTGACTCTCATAAATACACATATATGACTTAGCATTTATCTCATAAATACACACATATGACTTAGCATTTATCATCCGCATAATATCATCACAATCAAATAATTCACTTCAAGCTAATTAACATACATAGTCATGTTACACGAGCTTTTTCGATTATCTTATTCAAACAAAAATACATAAACACACTTTTCTTCAATTTGAGTAAATTTACTTATCGTATTCACTTAATCAAATATGTTGGGCACATAACATCATATGCATGCGAAACAAACATGGATGGGCTTATCACTATATAAACTTTCATTTCATTCCATTTTTCACATTTCTCAACTTATGGTAGTCTCATTTCGTACATTAATACATACATATCATGAACTTCTATTCATACCTTTTTCTAAATTTTGACACATCATAAGCACATTTCAATTATTTTAATATCATTATCAGCATTATCGAAAAATAGCTCGGTTGGAAGTCATCTTTGTCTTAACAGAATAATTTCGTCAGAGTCAGGAGATATACACTATCACGAGTAGTAATATGGCATGTATAGCTAAACTCATATACGCAATGTTAGTCCGAGAATCAACTAAACCTTAGCTCTGATACCACTAAATGTAACACCTCTTACCCGTATTTGACGCTGGAACAAGGTACGAGGCATTATCAAACTTAAACTCAAACAAACATTCAAAATTGAGACATGAATTTCCACTCAAATTTAAAACCTTTCACATGCATTCATATCATCCCTTAAACGAGCCTACGAGGCCCAAAACATACATTAGGAGTGGTTTGTGACTAAATCGAGAACTTTGGAAACATTTGGGAAACTTAGAAATTTTTTCATCAAAGCAGGGGTCACACGCCCGTGTGGGTAGGCCGTGTGGTCACACACGCTCGTGTCCTCAGCCCATGTAACTCTTTGTTTATGACATCATACACAATTTGGGTCACACTGATATGAACTAGATTCGATGATGATTCGAGTCGTTTAGATTGCCCAATCGTGAATTGAGTAAGGAGAAGTTTGTTTCAGGTTAAATGAAACAAAATAGAATAAATGGCTTCAAACAATGGTAGTAGGTAAAATGGTTAAGTAAATAATAGATAATTTGGCTAAGACTAAGAATAAACCAACAATATTGGATTGTTGACCCGAGTCTCAAAATGGTTCTTAGGTGATTTACAATTTAAGAAAATAGCAAAGACCTTGACCCACTATCAAAAGTGATAGGAACCACAGGTATATGAATGCCACACCAAAAGGTGATAAGTTCGATTTAAACAAAAGAAAGAATGATGCCACAAGAAAACTTGATAAGTCAGTTCAGTCTCGAAGTGAACTAGGAGAGTTGGAAATCTCACAAGTTTCAGTTTAAGCATCAATTTGGCAAAAAAGACCAGCAACTCAATTATTAACTAAGATGAGTTTAATAAAATTAAAGTTCAGCTTGCAATAAATTGCAAGGGACGCTTATTGAGTTGGTCCAAGCATGATCAATGGATTCGGCTACTTGCTTTCCCCAAGCTCGATCAACATAGCTTGCTAACGCATCTTGAAACCTCTTAGCTCGTGACTGAGTTATAGGTCCTGGTGGCAGCTCAACGGGTTTGGTGGTAACTTCCTGAGCTAGGGTTGCATCATCCCCCCTCTTCAAAGCGATTTCTCCCCAAATCATCACCAACATCAAAAAGGGATAAATCAGCAACATTAAAAGTAGCACTAACATCATACTCACTAGGTAAGTCTAACTTATAGGCATTATCATTAATCCTTTCCAAGATTTGAAAAGGGTCGTCTCCCCTTGGCAAAAGTTTGGATCACCTTTGAACTGGGAATCTCTCTTGCGCATGTGAATCCAAACCCAGTCACTGGGTTCAAACGTCACTCGTTTACGTCCCTTATTGACCTTACGAGCATATTACTCGGTTCTTTATTCAATATTATCCCTAACTCACTGATGCAATTGTTTCACAAAATCTGCCTTTTTCTTTCCATCTATATGCACCAACTAATCATAAGGTAAAGGTAACAAATCCAACGGAGATAAGGGATTAAATCCATATACTACCTCAAATGGCAAATACTTCGTAGCCGAGTGTACCGATCGATTGTATACAAATTCAATGTGAGGTAGACATTCCTCCCAAGTCTTTATATTCTTTCGAGTAATAGCCCACAGAAGTGTTGACAAAACTCAATTAACGACCTTCGTTTGGCTGTCGGTTTGGGGATGGCTTGTTGTTGAAAATAACAGCTTTGTGCCAAGCTTTCATCATAAGGTCCTCCAAAAATGGCTGAGAAACTTTGTGTCTCAGTCCGAAATGATGGTTCTTAGAATGCCATGCAACCACACAATCTCCCTAAAAAATAGATTAGCAACATTTAAAGCATCGTCAGTTTTATTACATGCAATGAAATGGGCCATTTTTGAAAACTAATCAACTACAAAAACATAGAGTCTCTACCGTTCTTTGTTCTAGGAAGGCCTAAAATAAAATCCATAGAAATATCCATCCATGGTGCTTCCAGGATCGGTAACGGAGTATAGAGTTCATATGGCTGGATCCTTGACTTTGCCTTCTTGCAAGCAATACAGCGATCGCACACTTTAGCCACATCTCGTTTCATCTTCAGCCAATAGAAGTGTTCTTAAAGAGCAGCCAAAGTTTTGGCAATACCGAAATGTCCCATTAAACCCCTACTGTGCGCTTCATGAACCAACACGTCTCTAGTTGATCCTTGGGGTATGCACAATTTATTTTCTCTAAAAAGGAACTCGTCTTGCCGATAGTACCTATCATACGCACCTTGCACACATAACTTGTAAATTTCTCCAAAATCAAAATCATCAGCATATAAATCCTTCAAATAAGTGAAACCAAGCAATTTAACATCCAAACGGTTTAAAAGAGCATACCTTCGTGACAAAGCATTCGCAAAGATATTTTCTTTACCTTGCTTATATTTAATAACATATGGAAAGGATTCTAAGAACTCAACCCATTTTGCGTGACATTTGTTGAGCTTGGTTTTCCCTCTCAAATGCTTCAAAGCCTCATGGTCTGTGTGTATAACGAACTCCTTCAGCCAAAAGCAATGCTGCCATGTCTCTAATGCACGTATCAACGCATACATTTCTTTCTCATAGGTGGGGCAGTTGAGCATAGCCCCATTAAGTTTCTCACTGAAATAAGCCACTGGACACCCATCTTGTGTTAAAACCGCACCTATTCCTATGCCATCAGCATCACATTCCACTTCAAAAATTTTGTTAAAATCCAGTAAACAAAAAAGTGGAGCATTAGTTAAACAATCTTTGATTTTAACAAAAGTAGATTCTTGTTCATCAGACCAAATGAAAGGAGAATTCTTTTTGATAATATTGGTTAATGGGGCAGCAAGAGTGCTAAAGTTTGGTACAAATCTCCTATAGAAGCTTGCAAGGCCATGAAAGCTTCTAACTTGGCTGATGTTGGTCAGACGTGGCCATTCTTGTATCGCTTTAATCCTGTCTTGATCCACCTCGAGGCCAATCGCACTTACAACGAAACCTAGAAAAACCAACTTTGTCAGTGCAGAAGTTACATTTCTTAAGGTTTACATATAATACTTCCTTTCGTAAAACCTCTAAAATAGCATGCAAATGTTCAAGATGATCAAATAAGGATTTGCTATAAATTAAAATATCATCAAAATAAACTACATAGAAACGACCAATGAAAGACATCAAAACATGGTTTATCAACCTCATGAAAGTACTCGAGCATTAGTGAGGCCGAATGGCATCATTAGCCACTCATACAAACCGTATTTGGTCTTGAACGCGGTCTTCCACTCGTCCACCTTTCGCATGTGAATTTGATGATAGTTGCTTTCCAGATCGATCTTAGAGAACAATTTAGCACCGCTAAGCTCATCCAACATATCATCAAGTCTAGGGATGGGATGACGGTATTTGACGGTAATCTTGTTGATGGCTCGGTAATCTACGCACATCCTCCATGAACCATCCTTTTTAGGCACCAACAGAATGAGTACCGCGCATGGACTTGACCCTCCCGTATATAACCTTTCTCCATTAATTCTGCTACTTGTTGTTGCAACTCCTTAGTTTCCTCGAGGTTGCTTCGGTAAACTGGTCAATTCAGAATTGTAGCCCCGGGAACAAAGTCTATTTGGTATTCGGTACGTCAAAAAGGAGGCAATCCGCTAGGTACTTCTTCCGGGAAAATATCTTTGAATTCCTGAAACAATGAAACAACAGACAAAATCAAAGAGTTATCAAGTTCGTTAGCATCAAATAAACATTCTTTATACATAAGTACAAACACGGGCTAGTGCAACAACAAGGACTTCCTTATTTCTTTTTCCCTTGCAAATACGCTCATTTTACCACTCTCATTTTCTTTTTGACTTTCTTGTTCCTCTCGTACTTTTACCTCCACTCCCTCACTTTTTCCTTTCTTTTTATCGTTTTTATTTTCTTTCTCTTTTTCAATCTTTGTTTCTTGTACTTTTTCTTTCTTTTCTTTTAATTTTAATTGATGTTGGTACACTTGTTTTAGAGTCAGTGGCGCTAAGGTTACACTTTTTCCACGGTGCTTAAAGGTATATTGATTTGTATAACCATCATGGATCACGCGCCTATCAAACTACCATGAACACCCCAAAAGGAGATGTCCATGTGCATGGGAACTACATCGTACACTACTTCATCTTGGTACTTCCCGATGGAAAATGCTACTACAGCTTGCTTTGTCACTTTAAGCTCCCCTCCATCATTCAACCATTGCAACTTGTATGGAGTTGGGTGTTTGGTCGTAGCTACACCTATCTTTTCCACCAGCATGTTACTTGCTACATTAGTACAGCTTCCACCATCAATAATCATACTACATACCTTGCCTTGGATGTGGCATCGTGCATGGAAAATATTCTCCCTTTGTTTATCAGTTTCAACACTTTGGACGCTGAGGCTTCGTCTCACCACAAGGGTTCCACCTTTAACCGGTAACTTTAAATCTTCTTCTTCATCATCAGATGGCATTTCAGGCTCATTTTTATCTTTCTCCTCGGATTCGATTTCACCGTCGGCCCTTACCACCATAATACGTCGATTGGAACATTGGCTAGCTATGTGCCCCCGGCCTTGACACTTGAAACATTTTATATCTCTTTACGATTTGGCACTTGCTCATTTTTATTCTGACTTGACTCGTCAATGGGCTAATTGGATTTAGCTGCTACAACCAACTCTTTTGTTCGGACAGGGGGTTTGTTGACTCCTTGGCTCCATTTGTTAGTGGAGGAATTGGCATAGGATCGACTAACTCCTTTTCATTTGAGTTGTTTTTCAACCTTAATCGCCATGTGGACCATGTCTATCACTTCAACATAGTGTTGTAATTCAACTATGTTGGCAATGTCACCGTTTAAGCCCACAAGGAATCTAGCCATTGTCCTTGATCCTCCTCGATATCAGCTCGGATCATTGCTATCTCCATTTCTTTATAATAGTCTTCAACGCTTCTATTGCCTTGAGTAAGGTTTTGGAGTTGCTGATATAGATCCCGATGGTATTACGAAATAATAAATCATTTCTGCTTGATAGACTTCATTTCAGCCCAAGTAGAGATGGGTCTTTCACCATTTCGTCTTAGACTCGTTACTAGCTGGTCCCACCACACAATTGTATATTTCAAAAACTCGATTGTCGCGAGTTTAACCTTTTTGCTCTCTGAATAATTGTGACATTCGAAACTGAGCTCAATCTTCTTTTCCCACTCCAAATAAGCTTTAGGGTCATTCTTACCTTGGAATGGCTGAATCATCATCTTAATATTCTTAAGGTTGTCATCTGGACGGTCTCGATCTCTAGGGCCTCTATGTCATTGGCGGCCTCACTGGCGTACACTTCGAGTAGATGAATAATCACTTTCTTGATCACACTCTTCATAGGGATCTAGGTTTGAACACCCGAGCTCTCGCCTTACACCTTCCAGACTTGCCACGCGTTGTTCTCGTGTCTCGACTCGAAATAATCGATCTTTGATTGGTTCGAGTTTATGATCGAATAACTGCTCCATTTCTCACATGAGTGCTTCAAGGGTGAGATTTGGCATGCCTCCTCCAACGTTTCTTATAGGACGTAACCCACCTTCCACGTTTGGATTTCTTTCCGAACTTTGTGACATTTTAGGAACTTACAACCAAAAAAACCTCACTATCTGCTCACAAAGAAATCACACTCACTTGGATTTTACTTGCTCGAATAGTCTCACTTTCTCTTGCCTTTTTTGTTCACTCACTCTGCCTCTCTAAGTTCTCAAAGGGACTAGTTAGACTTAGAAGCAATCGTTGTGGGTTGGTTTGCAAAGCTTTGTCAATTTAAGGGTAGGAATTGTTGTAGGACAAGAAGGTAGGCTAAAAACAAATGGTTAGGTTATGGTGTGGCCGATTGGTAGGATATTGAATGGATAATTTTGGGCAGCAAGTAGAATTTTCAAAACTAACTTCTTCTTCTTCTTCTTTTCACGAATTTTTGTTCTTTTTATTTTTACTTGCAAAACTTGATATTCACTCCTTGAATTTGAATGGATACTGAATTTTCTTTTTAAATTCAATTTTTTTCAAATAAACTACAATACCGTAATGCCGAGAACGTCAATTCTTACATCAAATTTGCTAGCTCTGATACCAAATGATACAAACTTGATTCGATGATGATTTGAGTCATTTAGATTGCCTAGTCGTGAATTGAGTAAGGATAAGTTCATTTCAGGTTAAATGAAACAAAATAGAATAAATGGCTTCAAACAATGGTAGTAGGTAAAATGGTTAAGTAAATAATGGATAATTTGGCTAAGACCGAGAATGAACCAACAATATTCGATTGTCGACCCGAGTCTCAAAATGGTTCTTAGGTGATTTACGGTTTAAGAAAACAGCAAGGACCTTGACCCACTATCAAAAGTGATAGGAACCACAGGTATATGAACGCCACACCAAAAGGTGATAAGTTCAGTTTAAACAAAAGAAAGAATGACGCCACAAGAAAACTTAATAAGTCAATTTAATCTCGAAGTGAACTAGGAGAGTTTGAAATCTCACAAGTTTCAGTTTAAGCATCAATTTGGAAAAAAAGTCCAGCAACTCAATTATTAACTCAGATGAGTTTAAAAAAATTAAAGTTCAGCTTGCAATAAATTGCAAGGGACGCCTATTGAGTTGGTCCAAGCATGATCAATGGATCCGGCTACTTGCTCTCCCCATGCTCGATCAACATAGCTTGCTAATGCAACTTAAAACCTCTTAGCTCGTGACCGAGTTATAGGTCCTTGTGGTAGCTCAATGGGTTCGGTGGTAACTTCCCAAGCTAGGGTCGCATCACACACGGCCAAGTCACACGCTCGTGTCCCAGGGCTGTGTCCTTCACACGGTTGAGATGCACGACTGTGTCTTTGCTCGTGTGGCCAAGAAAATGGCTATTTACCAAGCCATTTGCCACCCTTATTTGCACACTCACATACACACTTTCAATGGCACTTAACATGGCACAATTAAGCTACCAACACAACCATAATCAAGGCTTAAACATATCAAAACAATTATTTACTGTTCATAACAAAACTGCCCACTTGAGCCATAGTTACTAAATTATTTATATCTTGAGCTACAAAACTCTAAATTAAGATCTGCTTGATTTTGCCAAAACTAGACTCAAATATCTGCCTACCATAAAATTTTCAGAACTTATGGTTTAGCCAATAAGTACAGTTAATTCTTTAAATTCATCCATGTTCTGCAGTTTGACAGTTTCAACCTTTTTTCACTAAAAATTAATTATCTCTTAGTACGGGATTCGGATGATGTTCCCATTTGTTTCTCTTAAAAATAGACTCATTGAGAATTCAAACATATAAACTTGAACCCCCCAAGTATTTTTATACAATTTTTTAATGATTTTCCAAAGTTAGAATAGGGGAACCAGAAATCATTCTAACCTTGTCTCATAAAAATTTAAATATCTCATTAAATGAAATTCTTTTGCTTACACCGTTTCTTCTATGTAAAACTAGACTCAATAGGCTTTAATTTCATATTTTATTCAACCTCTAATTTGATTTCCACAATTTTTTGTTATACTACTGCTGCTGTCCAAAACTATTTTAATGTTAATTTTACTCTTTCATGATTCCTTTGTACTAACTTTCATTAACATACCATTATAAACCACATCACACAAGGACATTGGCATAGGCATATGAGTAATTAATATACTTGCAACCCATTAGCCAATAAGCCAATTTATATGGCTACATACCAAATCAAATCCTTAATCATTACAAGCCAATACATTTGGCCATATCATAATGACACATACACAAAAATGACTAAGTCCCTATACATGTCATAGACTCAAGGGTTTGCATTTATTTACCCAACATGATAGCTTGATAGTGTGATAGCATCTCCGGCAATCTCCAACTCGAGCTAGCATACAACCCTATAAGATATGGGAAAGGAAGGGGAGTAAGCTACAAAGCTTAGTAAGTTTGTATGCAAATAATAAGCAACAATAGTCATACATTTTTCATACAATAAACGTAACATAACACATCATAAACATAATTAAATCTTCATAAACATAACTTACTCAATCACAATGCTTACCCCCTTCAATTTATAAGCATAATTTAATACATCTTAACATTTGTCAAACGATCGTAACCTCTCCAATATAACATACCATAATAATCATTAACAAATAATTTCAAGCCTCATAGTAACATGCACATTAATTATGCGTATTCATATTTTCAAGCCCAAAGCTTAACATTTTTTAATGATTTAAACTCTTAACTTCACATACTTTCATAACCATTTTAATAGGCAATCATGCAAATCTTTCATTTTTTACACATATCTAATGAATCACAAATCAAGTGAACTAAACATCTTATCTCTCAATTTGAAATGGCTTAAAAGCCTAACAAATGATTCTCAACTGAATCAATGAAGTTGCGATATCCGAAAGCCCCATACGAACCTTAGGAATAGTATAGGATACAAATGTCATGACATTAGGTTACCGAGATGCGATTACATGTAAGACCCTGTGTGGGACAGTGGCATTGTATTGCGATTACGGGTAAGACCATTTATGGGACATCGACATTCTTAATCGATTTCGTGTAAGACCATGTGTTGGACAGTGGCATCGATAAGTGATAACATATAAGACCATATCAAGGATATGGCATTGTACGAGTTATAAGTGATTACCGAGTATCCCTAACAATTCCAAATGGTTCAACGGGCAAAGTTAAGTCGGGAAAGAAAGTGTAAGTGAATCAAGTGACTCAGGTACATACGAGATCTATTTGAGTATTGAAACGGAAAGTATTGGATAGATTCAATTATAGAATTGAATGTGTATATCATGAAGTAGGTTTGTGAATTTGTTTATGCATTTATATGTGCTCATGTATAACTAGCTAAATTGATGAGAAAGATATTGATGTATAAGATGATTTATTTGTATATGGCTTACTAAGCTTTTAAAGCTTACTGTGTTTATTTTTCACTATTTTATAGATCATCAAAGTTAACTCAGATTCGGGGATCGTCTGGAAGCGCCATCGCACTATCAATCAATATTTTGGTACTTTTGAAGTTATGTATATATTGGTATATAGCATGTATAGGCTAGTGTCATAATGATATATTTTGGCTTGTAAATGAAGTGTGTTTGTGGTCATTTTAATTGGCTTTAAATTGTGAGTTTGGCTAATGTTATGTGATGTATATTTAATGTCTAGGTGATGGCTTATTTTAGTAAGTGATTTAGTTGTTGATTTAGTAGGTGATGAATATAGGAATGGTATGATTTAGACTTGAATGAGGTTGTTTGATAGCCTATTTCATGTTTGAAATGTGCCATGTTAATGGCTAGTGAATTTATACTTGTGTGTATAAATTAAGAGTGGCAAGTTGGCTTGGAAAATAGCATTAAGTTGTCCACACGGGTAGACACACGGGCGTGTGTCTAGGCCGTGTGTAACCCACGACCTGCACCATGGGCATGTGCCCTAGTCGTGTGAAGTCTGTACCTTAATTTTGGAATTTTATTTGCCACACGGGCTGACGACACGGGCGTGTGCCTTGGCCGTGTGCCCCTTATTTGATTGCTGACGACACAAACAGAATACAAGCTAGTTTTGGCACGACCGAGTACACGACTTGGATACGGGCGTGTGTAAGGCACACGGGTTGGACACACAGGTGTGTGGACTGGCCGTGTGAGGAAGTCAGTATGTATGCCCTGTATCCACACGGCCTGAGACACGGGCGTGTCTTTTAACCGTGTGAGTGGCACGGGTTGGGCACACGGGTGTGTGACCCATGCAGTGCGGAAAATTTTTCTAAGTTTTGTAAAGTTTTCTCGAGTTATCGGTTTAGTCCTGAACCCCTTTTAAGCATGTTTTAAGGTACCGTAAAACCTTATAAGGGACAATGTGAATGAATGTATAAAATTTTTAAATTGTATGCAAGTTTATGTTGTGAAATATGACTGAATGATTTGATGTAAGTTCGATAATGCCTCGTACCCTATTTCGGTGTCAATTACGGGTAAGGGGTGTTACATTTAGTGGTATCAGAGCTAAGTTTTAGTTGATTCTAGGACTAACGTAGCATGTGAGAGTCTAGCTATACATGTCATATATACAAACTGTGATAGCGTGATGATTCCTGACGATTAAAAAATGCGTTTTCATATAGTAAATGGATCCCAAACGAGTGGTAGCTGATGATGTTGAAAGTAACGCGCCTCTTCCCGCTCGAGGAGTAGCACCGGCCGATTCTAGGCCAACGATGAGTAGTTTCGAGGGAGAGGCAAAGCAAGCCTTCTTCCTAACTTTGAATGAGTGGTTTGTGGAATTCTTTCGGACGAATCCGGCCACTCAACAACCTCCACCCCCGTCTATTCCCCAACAAGTCCCGATTGCACCACAAGTGGTAGATCCGATAAGGTTGAGTAAGCCACCAGTTGATAGAATTCGTAAACATAAGGCTGAAGAGTTTTGAGCGATAGTTGATGATGATACTGAGAGAGCTGAGTTTTGGCTTGAGAATACAATTCGTGTATTTGAAGAACTGTCCTGTACTTCCGATGAATGTATCAAGTGTGTGGTGTCTTTACTCGGAGATAATGCTTATCATTGGTGGAAGACCTTGATATCGGTAGTACCGAGAGAACGAGCCACGTGAGAATTCTTTCAATTCGAGTTCCATAAAAAGTATATAAGTCAGTTATTCCTTAATGAAGCATAAAGAGTTTTTAGAGTTGAAATAAGGTCGGATGATTGTTGCTGAGTATGAAAGATAATTCATACGATTAAGCAAGTATACCCGAGAATATGTGTCCACTGAGGAAATCATGTGCAAACGATTCGTAAATGGACTGAATGAAGATATAAAGTTGTTAATTGGAATATTGGAAATTAAGGAATTTGTTGTCTTAGTCGAGAGGGCTTGTAAAGACGAGGGTTATAGCAAAGAAAAATGAAAAGCTGATTTTGAAGCAAGAGATTCAAGAAAAAAATCAAACTAGTAAGTCACATCAGTCTACAAGGAAGAAATTTTGAGATTCGTTTAATCATTCCAATGCATCAGTGGGACGTTCAAATAGAGATCGTGAAAAGCAATCAGCTGGTTCTAGGGCTCAAGCTACATCGGATGCTAGTGTTGGCAGTGTGAGATAGAACCGATTTAAGTGTGGATATTGTGGAAATAGACATTTTGGTAATTGTAGATTTAAAAAACGGGCTTGTTTTAAATGTGATTCATTGGAGCATTTTATTAAAGACTTCCCCATGTTGGCTGAAAAAGATAATGTCCAAAGTACGAGGCCGAGTAACACTGTGGCTAGAGGTAGACCACCCAGAAACCCGAGGAATGTGAGTGGTAGTCAGAGAGCCACTGAAGACTCTACTGTATGGTCAGAGGCTAGAGCACCAGCCCAAGCTTATGCTATCCGTGCACTGGAGGATGCAGCAGCGCCAGACGTTATTACCAGTACTTTTACTATTTATGATACTAAAGTTATTGCATTAATAGATCCTGGATCAACTCATTCGTATATATGTGTGAATTTAGTATCCAGTAAGACTTTACCTGTAGAGTCTACTGAATTTGTAATTAGAGTATCAAACCCTTTAGGCAAGTGTGTGTTGGTTGATAAAGTGTGTAAGAATTGTCCATTAATGATTAGATATTGTTGTTTTCTGGCCGATCTAATGTTGTTACCGTTTGATGAATTTGATATAATTCTGGGTATGGATTGGTTAACACTTCATGATGTTGTTGTGAACTGTAAACGAAAGACGATAGATTTGAGATGTCAGAATAATGAGATTATCTGAATTGAGTCAGATGATTTGAATGGTTTACCAGCAGTGATTTCATCGGTGTTAGCTCATAAATATGTGAAAAAGGGTTGCGAAGCTCATTTTGCATATGTGTTAGATACGAAAGTGTCTGAAAAGAAGATTGAATCAGTGCCAGTTGTAAGTGAGTATCTGGATGCATTTTCAGAAGAGTTACTGGGATTACCACCAATTCGTGAGGTTGAGTTTGGCATTGAACTAGTACCGGGGACTACGCCGATATTGATAGCTCCGTACAAAATGGCTCCAACAGAGTTAAAAGAATTGAAATCTCAGTTGCAAGAATTGACTGATAGAGGATTTACACGTCTGAGTTTCTCACCTTGGGGTGCTCCAGTGTTGTTTGTGAAAAAGAAAGATGGCACGATGAGAATGTGTATAGACTATCGACAACTCAACAAAGTAACTATCAAGAATAAGTATCATTTGCCCAGAATTGATGACTTGTTTGATCAATTGAAAGCAGCTATAGTGTTTTCAAAAATAGATTTGGGAACAGGTTATTACCAATTGAGATTAAAGACTCTGATATGCCGAAAACTGCATTCAGAACGATGTATGGTGACTATGAATTTTTGGTTATGCCTTTTGGATTAACGGATGCACCTACTATATTTATGGATTTGATGAATCGGATCTTTAGACCGTATTTAGATCAATTTGTGGTTGTATTCATAGATGATATTTTAATTTATTCAAAAGATGAAAATGAGCATGCCAAGCACTTGAGAATTGTGTTACAGACTCTGCGTGATAAACTATTATATGCAAAGTTCAGTAAATGTGAATTCTGGTTGCACGAGGTTGGTTTTGTGGGACATGTTGTGTCAGCATCGGGTATTCGTGTTGATTCAAATAAGATTTCGGCAATAAAGGATTGGAAACCTCCGAGAAATATTTCAAAAGTTCGTAGTTTTCTGGGACTCGCTGGCTATTATAGACGATTTTTGAAAGGATTTTCAATGATTGCGACTCCGTTAACGAGATTCCTTCAGAAAGATGTGAAGTTTGAATGGTCAGAGAAATGTCAGAAACGTTTTGATCAGTTGAAAGCTCTTTTGACAAAAGCTCCAGTGTTAGTTCAGCCAGAAACGAGTAAAGCATTTGTGATTTATAGTGATGCATCGTTAAATGGTCTTGGTTGTGTTTTGATGCAGGAAGGCAAAGTTATAGCTCATGCCTCGAGACAGTTAAAGCCGCATGAAAAGAATTATCTGACGCATGATTTGGAATTGGCAGCTATTGTGTTTGCATTGAAGATTTGGCATCATTATTTGTTCGGTGACAAATGTCACGTTTATTCAGATCATAAGAGTTTGAAACTCAGAGAGATTTGAATTTGCGACAATGGAGATGGCTGAAATTGTTAAAAGATTACGAGCTAGTAATTGATTATCATCCGGGAAAAGCAAATGTTGTGGCCGATCATTAAATCGAAAATCTTTGTTTGCCTTGCATGCAATGAATACACAGTTGACTCTGTCTAATGATGGATCGGTAATAGCAGAGTTGAAAGCAAGACCGTTGCTTTTACAACGAATTTGTGACGTTAAGAAAGTTGATAATGAGATGTTAGCCAAACGGGCTCAATGTGATTCAAACTTTGATTCAGAGTTCCAAGTTGATTCAGATGATTATTTAAGATTCAAAAGCCGAATATGTATTCCGAGAAATTTAGAGTTAATTCAAATGATATTAAGCGAAGCACATAGTAGTCATTTATTTGTTCATCCGGGTACTACAAAAATGTATAATGATTTGAAACAGCTTTATTGGTGGCATGGAATGAAACATGATATTTTAGAGTTTGTTTCGAAGTGTTTGATTTGTCAACAAGTTAAAGCCGAGCATCAAGTACCGCCAGGATTGTTGCAACCAATAATGATTCTAGAGTGGAAATGGGATAGAGTGGCCATGGATTTTGTAACGGGTTTGCCCCTATCTCCGAGAAAGAATGATGCAATATGGGTTGTTGTGGATTGATTGACGAAAGCAGCTCACTTCATTCCTGTACGTATGAATTTCTCTCTTGATAAGCTTGTTAAGCTGTATATTTTCGAGATAGTGAGATTACACAGGTACCTATTTCTATTATTTCGGATAGAGATCCGAGGTTCACGTCACGGTTTTGGAAGAAGTTACAAGATGCACTGGGTACAAAGTTACATTTCAGTACGGCATTTCACCCACAGACGGATGGTCAATCCGAGAGAGTTATTCAGACACTCGAGGATATGTTATGTTGTTGTATTCTTGAGTTTGAAAGTACGTGGGAAATGTATTTGTCGTTAATTGAATTTGCTTACAATAACAACTTTTAGTCTAGTATTAAAATGGCACTGTACGAAGCTTTATACGATCGTAAATGCCAAACTCCATTGTATTGGACCAAGCTCAATGAGAATAAGATTCATGGGGTTGATGTGATCTGAGAAACTGAAGAAAAAGTGAAAGTAATCCGTCAAAGTTTAAAAGCCACTTCAGATCGTCAGAAATTGTATGCAGACTTGAAATGGAAAAACATTGAGTTTCAGATAAGGGATAAACTACGTTTGAAAGTTTCACCGTGGAAAAAGATATTACGATTTGGTCAGAAAGGAAAGTTGAGTCCTAGATTTATCGGGCTGTATGAGGTTATTAAGCGTATCGGGCCAATGGCTTACCGGTTATCTTTACCATCTGAGTTAGAAAAATACATAATGTGTTTCATGTATCGATGCTTCGACGATTCCGGTCTGACCCATCACATGTTATTTCCCCGATAGAAGTTGAAATTCAGTCAGATATGTCGTATGGTGAGGAACCGATTCGAATTCTAGCTAGTAAGATCAAAGAACTAAGAAATAAGAAAATTTCATTAGTGAAAGTCTTATGGCATCGACACGGGGTCGAAGAAGCTACATGGGAACCCGAGGATGCTATGAGGAAACAATACCCGAACCTTTTCACTGGTAAGATTTTCGGGGGTGAAAATCCCTAAGGGGGGAGAGTTGTAATAGCCCGATTCAGACCCAAGTCTAAACAGTGGTTTCAAGACCACAAATTCAAGGTCTTAAAATTATTTTAATATAATTTTTGGTGTTTAGAACATGTTAATTGCTATGTATGAAAGTTCCGTAAAGTAATTTTAGCGTGAATGTGTAATTACGAAAACGGACCTAATCGCATAAAATGTGAAAGTTGCATGCTATTCGTTAAAGGTGTTAATTGACCTTGGCTTTTAAAGTAAGGGTTCTTGCATGGTAATTATACCATTAATGTTGGTAGTGGATATTGATGGACATGTAGTACTTAACAGTTTAATGAATTATGTCATAATAAAAAAATACTAAAATAATGTATATTAGACATCTAAATAAAACAAAAAGGAAAAATTCATATTTTTCTTCATTCTCCACCGAAACTACAAGGAAAAATAAGCCATTGAAAGCTCTCTAGGGTTCGACAAACACATAGCTTAATTGGTAAGTGTTTTGAGTTCAGTTTTTGATGATTTTTACGTTTTTGAGATTGTTGCTTCTTATTCTATCTAGCCCATGTCTTAATTTTTGAATGTGTTCATGATTTTGTGAAAAGTCATTGATGAGTGTTGAGCTCTTGAATGTTTGATGTTGAAATATGAAAGTTTGTTAGAAGTTAAACTATGTTTGTAAAGTGATTTTTGACAAAAATGTCAATTAGGGTTTTAATTGAGAAAATATGAAAATGTGTGGGTAATTGTGTGAATAAATGAAAGATTTGGGCTACTATGAAGCTATATGAAAATCAGCTAAGCTAGGATTAAAGTGAATTTTGAATATTTTGTGTTTTGTGAAATGAGGACTAAATTGTAAGAAATATGAAACTTTAGGGGTTAAAGTGTAAAATGCCCATTTATGTGTTCTTGAGTGAATTTGAATGTATAAGTGATTAAATAAGTTAATTTTGATTGTAATCAGATAAAGAACCAAAGAAAATAGAATTAGATCGAGGGAAATCAAAAGTAGTTGAATAGCCGTTCGTTTCAGCTCATTCCGTACGAGGTAAGTTCATATGTAAATAAATATCGTTGCATTGAAATGTTTATGTTATTTTGTCATTGAATTGCCATGAATGTTGAATGATTGTATACGAGCAAGAATTAATGAAGTTGCGATATCCGAAAGCCCCATACGAACCTTAGGAATAGTATAGGATACAAATGTCATGACATTAGGTTACCGAGATGCGATTACATGTAAGACCTTGTACGGGACAGTGCATTGTATTGCGATTACGTGTAAGACCATGTGTGGGACATCGGCTTTGTTAATCGATTTCCTATAAGACCCTGTATGGGACAGTGGCATCGATAAGTGATAACATATAAGACCATATCAAGGATATGACATTGTACGAGTCATAAGTGATTAAACGATTCCAAATGGTTCAACGGGCAAAGTTAAGTCAAGAAAGAAAGTGTAAGTGAATCAAGTGACTCAGGTACGTACGAGACCCATTTGAGTATTGAAACAGAAAGTATTGGATGGATTCAATTATAGAATTGAATGTGTATATCATGAAGTAGGTTTGTGAATTTGTTTATGCATTTATATGTGCTCATGTATAACTTGCTAAATTGATGAGAAAGATATTGATGCATGAGATGATTTTTTTTTGTATATGGCTTACTAATCTTTTAAAGCTTACTGTGTTTATTTTTCACTGTTTTATAGATCATCAAAGCTAACTCAGATTCGGGGATCGTCTGGAAGAGTCATCGCACTATCAATCAATATTTTGGTACTTTTGAAGTTATGTATATATTGGTATATGGCATGTATAGGCTAGTGTCATAATGGTATATTTTGGCTTGTAAATGAAGTGTGTTTGTGGTCATTTTGATTGGCTTTAAATTGTGAGTTTGGCTCATGTTATGTGATGTATATTTAATGTCTAGGTGATGGCTTATTTTGGTAAGTGATTTAGTTGTTGATTTAGTAGGTCATGAAGCATGTTTTAGTTGATTATAGGAATGGTATGATTTAGACTTGAATGAGGTTGTTTGATAGCCTATTTCATGTTTGAAATGTGCCATGTTAATGGCTAGTAAAATTGTGCTTGTGTGTATAAATTAAGGGTGGCAAGTTGGCTTGGAAAATAGCCTTAAGTTGTCCACACGGGTAGACACACGGGCATGCGTCTAGGCCGTGTGTGACCCACGACCTGCACCATGGGCATGTGCCCTGGCCGTGTGAAGTCTGCACCTTAATTTTGGAATTTTATTTGCCACACGGGCGTGTGCCTTGGCCGTGTGCCCCTTATTTGATTGTTGACGTCACAAACAAAATACAAGCTAGTTTTGGCACGGCCGAGTACACGGCTTGGATATGTGCAAGGCACACGGGCTGGACACACGGGCGTGTGGTCTGGCCGTGTGAGGAAGTCAGTATGTATGCCCTGTATCCACACGGCCTGAGACACGGGTGTGTCTCTTGGCCATGTGAGTGGCACGAGTTGGGCAAACGGGCGTGTGACCCATGTAGTGAGGAAAATTTTTCTAAGTTTTGTAAAGTTTTCTCGAGTTATCGGTTTAGTCCCGAACCCCTTTTAAGCATGTTTTAAGGTACCGTAAAACCTTATAAAGGACAATGTGGATGAATGTATAAAAGTTTAAATTGTATGTAAGTTTATGTTGTGAAATCTGACTGAATGATTCGATGTAAATCCGATAATGCCTCGTACCCTATTTTGGTGTCAGTTACGGGTAAGGAGTGTTACAAAACATGCGTTGGAAGTGGTTCGAGACTAAACCGAGAACTTTAGAAATTTTTATGAAACTTAGAAAATTTTCCACTAAACAGGGGTCACACGCCCGAAATTCTAAAGTTCAACTGGGATTTCTCGTTTGTTGAAACTTTGTCGAATACGTCCAAAGAGTCAATCACACAATTCATGCAATATTAAAGCATTTGAAACATAAATATAACATTGCATTATTTACATATGAACTTACCTCGGTACAAAAATAGTAGAATTGGATCTAATCGTCAAACACTTTGTTTTTCCCCCGGTCTAGGTCCGAACCTCATATTTCTTGATCTATAATAAAAAATTTAACTCATTTAATACTCACATTATTCAATTTGGCCCAAAAATCATATTATGGCAAAAATTACATTTTTGCCCCTAATGTTTCACATTTTTTACGATTTAGTCCTTAGGCTCGTAAAATGAAATGTATTCAACTTCTTCAAAACCCAAGCCTAGACAAACCATTTTCATACTCATACCAGCCCACATGTTCCACTTTACCACACTTTTACTACTCATTTTATAACTTTTACAAATAAGTCATTTTTGACATTTTTACCGAAAATCACTTAGCAAAAGTTGTTTATCTTACAACTAACATACACTTTCTACCATTAGACATCAAAATACATGCATGTCTAACATGGGTAAAATTTTAGACTTTGACAATACTTCAAAATAGTCCTTGGAAAAGCTAGATTAGGTTACATGGATCTAAAAAACATAAAAATAATTAAAAACGGGGCTAGAACGGACTTAAAGTCAAGCTTGAAAGCTTGACAAACCCTAGCTATGCCTTCTCTTGTGATTTTCGGCCATGGGAGTATGAAATTGAGAAGATGACATCTTTTATGTGTTTAATTTTGTCTTTATTACCCAAATGACCAAAATGCTCTTAATGCCAAACTTTGAAATTTTACCCTACCATAATAATGGTCTAATTACATTCAAGGACCTCCAATTTAAAATTTCATAGCAATTAGACATCTCTAGCTTCTAGAACATATATTTTACACCTATTACAATTTAGTCCTCTTAGTCAAATTGGACACCTTATCAATAAAATTTCTTAACGAAATTTTCACACAATCATTTAGTCATACTGTAGACCTTAAAAAAATATCACAATAAATATTTCTACTTCAAATTCGTGGTCCCGAAACAACTATCTCGATTTGATCCTAAAATGGGCTGTTACATTTAGGGTCAATAATGGCTAAATAAACCCTATTCTGTATGCGATGAAATTCTGATAAACTGATCTAAGTAGGATACTAAATGTATGTCTGTCTGTTCTGTATAAGCATGTCTGTTATCTGTACCTTTGTATGTTAAGCATGTTTATTATGTAATTCTATAACTGTTATCTGCATCTATTTTGGGGTGGGATTTATCTACGAAGGAAGTGTTCTGTACGGTGATCGTCGCCTATTATCTAGCAGCTTGGCTGCACTATATCTGATACGTGTCGTAATAGCACAATATGGTATGTAGGGATGGGTGGGTGTTTTTAACCCCACATGGTGTGTTGGGATGATCGGAGATGGTGTGTAGAGGATAGGGTAGGATTCTGTTTACTGTATCTTAAATGGACATGAGCCCAAATCTGTATCTGTATCTGACTGTGCATATGATTCTGTTTGTATTGCGTCTCTATTTCTGTTGGGTTACACACTGAGTTTACGTAAACTCACCTTTGTTTGACTGTTTCTGTTTAGGTAATCCACAAACTTAGACGGATCGGTGCAGCAGAGACTCAGCAGTGACCACTCCACTGTATAACTATTAAACTTAGCATTTATAGTTTATTCTCTTTTTTTTTTCGATTTATTTGAGAGTTTGTAATTTTAGGGACTCTCTGGACTATTTGGTTTTTAACTGTTTATTTTTGGATTGTTTTTCAATTTGAATGCTTTGGTAAAATTGTTTTATTAAAACAATGGTAAAAGGTTTCCTTAAAAACACGACTGCGTTTTCAAACTATAACGATTAATGCTTCCGCTGTAATAAGTTTTGGTAAAGAAACTGACTAATTTGTGGTTTTAGTAAATTTTAAATATTGATGGTCTACCAAGATAACACGATTTTCAAAACCCATTCCTTGTGACATCATCAGATTCGGCCATAATGTATAGGCCGGGTTTGGGGTGTTACAAGCTTTTTCATAATTTTAGAATTTATAATTTGTAGTTATAATTTTTTTTAAATTTTCATTTTTCATTTTTTTATATTTTAACTATTTTTATATGCATATAATACAAAATAGTTTTACATCAATTAGGAGTAAGCAAAACTCAATTAGACTAAAAAAAATCGAATTTTGCGTTAATTGAATTGAGTTATTCAAGTTATTTAATTTTTTCGAGCTAAATAGAGTATGTAATTCAGTTTTTTGAGTTTGAGTCTAGTTGAATTTTACAATTCGAATAACTCGAATAATAGATTAGTGTAAATATCACTTTGGTCCTTGTCACTTTCAAAAATGAGCAAATTGGTCTCTCTCAACAAAATTTATAAAAAGAAATTCAAAATAATTTTCAAATTAAATTATAAAAAAATTAAAAAAAAAGATAAAATTCTAAAGAATATATAAAAAAATTTAAAATAATTCAAAAAAATTGAGGGCCTAAACAAGTAAATAACCACATCAAGTTTATCACACAAAAATATCTTTTTTTTCCCTCTTATTTTGGTTTTAAAGATTTTTCAAATATATACAGTTTTAAATTTATGTGCTCTTACATGGAATTAGTTATACTATAACAAGTTTTTAATTTGACATATTTATTTGTTTTAATTTAACTCGAACAAATTTTATTTGATTCAACTTGAATCGAATTTCATTTCACTCAACTCGATTCGAAAAATTTCAAATTGAGTTAGATGATAAAACATGGCTCGTCAACTCAATTAACTCAAAAAAATTTCATTCGATTGGACTCGATTTTATGAAATGATCACCCCAATGTTAACAATTAAAGGTTGAGAGTGAACTTACTCCAAATAAAAGACTGGGGGCAAATTAAATAAAGGTGTAAAGATGAAGAGGTAAGGTTGTGCATGGAGTATGAGTCTGTAATCTAATTTATTAGGATGAGTTTGAAAAATTAAAGAGATGATAATAGAGTGGTATAATATTTTAAAATTTTATAATAAATGTCGTATAAATACATTAATTTTACACAAATTGACACGTTAAACCTCTTTTGTTTAACCCACCACCAATACAACAGGTTTGATTACAGAAGTTATTTTGTTCCAAAGTTGACAGTGTAACGCCCTGAATAATTTAAGTCTATTTTTGTGAAATTTATCACAAATGTGTATTTGCTTTAGTGGCTAAGTGTTCTGATTGTGTGTTTGAGGTATTAGGTTTAAGTCCCGCATTTGAAAATTTTTATTATTTTTTATCCAAGCCTTATCCCTGTTGGGTGGGCTTATATAATATTTTTGTAAACTCATATCAGAATGAGCTTACTGGTTCGAATGGTAAGGAGTTAGTTTGCTGGAGGTTTTGTGTTCGAATCTCGACGTGAGTGTAACACCCCTATTCCATATTTGTCGTCAGGATAGAGTTAAAGAGCATTACTAGAGTTTATAGAACAAATAAAATTAATTCATGTCTTTTACTATTCATATTCGAAACAAATTATAATTCAATCATGTTAAACCTTAAATGGACCCTCGAGGTCCTATTTATAATTTAAAAACAAGTCGAGACTAAATTAGGAGCTCAAAGAATTTTTCACGAAATTTTCAATTTTTTTCTTAAGTGCAGGGGACACACACCCGTGTGGTCAGGCCGTGTGACATGTCCGTGTCCCAGGCCATGTGGGCATTCGATGTGAGGCACATAGCCGTGTCCCAGGCCATGTTCAAATTAGGGTAGCTACTGACTTGGGTCACACGGCCAGCCACACACTCGTGTGTTAGGCCGTGTGGACAATTTAATTTTTAAAAATAGGTGCAGGATTCACACGGCCAAGACACACGCCCATGTGTTGAGCTGTGTGTTTCAGAAGGCCGAGATACACACCCGTGTCTCTGCCTGTGTAACAAATTCTGAGCATTCTGTTCTCAATTTTTAAGATACAAGGGACACGTGGCCAAACTACATGCCCTTGAGCATGACCATGTGCCGCATATGGTTGAGACACATGCCCGTGTGCCTACCCATGTGGACAATTTAGGACCATTTCCAAACGTTATTTCTCACCCAATTTTTCCTTATACCTACATTAATACTTGTGTACATATACCAACCAATTCAAGACGTTAAAACCAAGCCAACATTAAAATTATAATTGATATACCATCACATGTATTCAAACTTACCTTTTGAAAGGCATATATGTTTGCCATAATTCAGTCTAACCATACCAAGCACTCATATATTAACCATATTATAACCTCAAGTATATATTCACTAAATATACCTTTACTAGTCATTCCAATGGCTAGATTAAAAGCAACCATTTACATGCCAATATTGGCCAAGTTAGCCTATACATGCCATTATACCAAAACAAGTTTACTATTTATACCAAAACGAGTTGAAGGGGAGTGTGATGATGCTCCAACCGATTCCAACCTTTATGAGCTTTCGAGCACTATAAAACAGAGAAAAAAAAACTGAGTAAGCATTTCAAATGCTTAGTAAGTTCATATAACAGGAATTTAACTTACCATATATTTACATTTAAGATAAGCATACAAAAATGCATCCAAGCAATTTGGCTAATAGCCTAAAACACACAACTTTACCAATCATGTTAGTTAAGTAATTCACATAATACCAAGAATATGGATGAGCTCATCATTTAATGACTTTCATATGCATATGCTTTCCATATTATTATTCCATATTACATGTATATTCCCATGACAAATCATTTCAAGTTCAGTTTAGCCATGTCAGAACTTTACCCGTTGAATTGATTAGAAATATCAATGGATACGCTCATGTAGTACATTTAAAGTGTACAAAACTGAAATTTGTCAATTCATATCCAAGGATACCCAATTAAGGTACATAATCAGGAAGCACTCTCTTGATCCTTATAACAAGATGCTCATGTGAGCCATGTAACAGGAAGCTTATCTAGGCTAAATCAGGAAACTCATAAGAGTTTAGAACAGGAAGCTCATTGAGCTTATCAGGTAACTTCGAAGAGCTATTATCAGGGAGCTCCGGATAGCCATAGATGTTCAAGCGAGCCATGTTAGGAAGCTCAAAAAGAGCCTATATCTGGATGCTGATAAAGAGCTACGTTTGTGTCTGCAATATATGTAGGATCACAACAGATCATATAATAGGACACTCACAAAGAGCTGCGGTAGTTCGCAACACATATAGGATCACTACCGATCAGGATACTCATAGGAACCATGTAACGGGAAGCTCAAGAAGGCTTATAACAGGATGCTCATAAAAGCTATGGTGTATCCGCAACATATGCAAGACCACAACCAATCGGGAAATCATATATCCATCAAATTCCATTATTCAAATAGGATTCATTATTTATCGGGCATAATCGGACATGTAATCAATTTCATATATAATGAATTTATGCAATTCACATCTACTACACTCAAATCAAACATATAAATACACATAATTTAGTTACACGAACTTACCTCGTCACTTGTTCGTATACGGAAATCTACTAATCTGACACTTTTCTTTTCCTCGATCCAACTTCGTATTTGATTTATCCAGATCTATGTAAATGAATTTAATGTCAATTTAATCCATTTCATATTCAATTTAATTCAATTCACATCCTAGGTAAAATTGTCATTTTGCCCCTATACTTTTCATAAATAATGATTTCGTCCCTAGGCTCGGAAAATGAAATTCATGCAATTTAATCCTTATTCGAAGCCTAGCCGATTATTATATATAACAAATAACAGCATATATATTTCATAAAAATTAGAAATTTTTCATGAATTTTACATCTTTATAATTAGTTCTTAAATCACAATTTCATGAAAACTCACTTTACAAAAGTTGTTTATCTATCAACAACCTTTTATTTTCTACCATAAATTCAAATTTTCAACATATTCATCCATGGAAAAATTTCAATACTTTAATATCTTTTCAAATTGATCCCCAAAATAGATAGATTAGGCTATTCTGATCTCAAAAATATAAAAATTACTAAAAATGGGACAAGGTTACTTACCCAATTAAGCTTAATTGATTTTCTTTCTCTCGCCTAGGGTTTCCATAGAATTTGGGGAAGAAGATAATATAAAATGATGATATTTTCTATTTAATTAAGATATCATCTTTTATTTTTTTCTCTTTCTAATTTAGTCCTTTTCTTTTTCTAATTTTCCATGGATGAATCATCAAAAATATCTACTAACTTTTCTTAATCGTCTAATTAGCATGTAAGGACCTCAAATTTTGAATTCTATAGCTATTTAATAGTATAGCTACTAGAATTCAAATTTTGCACTTTATACAATTTGGTTCTTTCCTCCAATTAAACACCTAATCGATAAAATTTTCTTATCGAAATTTTCATACATCTTTCCTATCATAATGTAGACCATGCAATATTATTAAAATAAATTTTCTTTCTGTCTCAAATTTGTGGTCCCGAAACCACTGTTTCGATTTCACTGAAAATGGGTTGTTACAGTGAGCATGAGTGATAATTTTTACTTCAGTTGTCTGAGAGAGTTTTGATGGGATTGGAAGTCTATATGAGTGGATGAGAGAGCGGGTGGTTGAGATTGGGTTGGTGAGAGGTTATGCCTAAACTTGAGGGATTATGGGATTTAATTCTTTTCTCTCTCATCTTCCCAAAATTTTTGACCTTATACTGTTCTTTCCCCACCAAAAATCTTTTTTTTTTCTTTTCACTTATTTCTATCAAAATCTCCCTTTCAAAATTGCGAATCTCTGATTGCTTTGCGCGTTTAGGTAAGTGAAAGTGGTGAGTTTCTTCTTAGATTTAAGGCATTGGTTAAAGTTTATTTAAGTCAATTTTGCTTTTCGTTAGTTTGATTTTTGGGTTGGCAGCAGTGAATCGTGAGGAACATGGTTCTCCTCTTGCAAAATTGTAGTCGAAATTGTTCGTGGAAAGCAGGTAAGTGATGACCACTTGAATTTCACCATTGTTAGGTTTGTGAGTTCGGTAATTAAGGATTTAGACTGATTTTGGGAGTTTGTATTATCGATTTTTAGGTTCTGGTGGTCTCGGGAGTGGTTTTACATCAAATCGTACCAGCTATGTACCCTAAACATGAAAAATCGAGGTTTAGCAAAAGCTGAAAAAGGATATTGTCGATGCCACACGGGCGTGTGCTCGGCTGTGTGGCTAGCTGTGTGTGAGACACGGCCATATGAATGTCAGAGGTATGGTCGTGCGTAAGACATAGCCCTGTAACGGTGTGAGTTTGGCCATGTGAGCCACACCGGCTAGGCCAGATTGGGTGTGTGGGTTTTGGGCCAGGCCGTGTGGGCCACACGGGCAAGGCTAATCTGGGCATGTGGGTTTTGGGCCAGGTTGTGTGGGCTATACAGGCAAGGCTAATCTAGGCATGTGGGCCCACACGGGCATGTGAGCTCAGGATTCTTTAGGGTCGCACGAGTCGTTCCGATTGACTGTGGGCCTACTATAGGGTCGGTAAGGGTTAACCAAACCTTATTTCATGTGATCTGATACTCTGATAGTTCGATTTGAGTAGAAAACTGATATGTATGCCTGACTGTACTGTTAAGTATGAATTTATCTATATACGAGCATGTTAAGAATGTTTATTTTGGTATTGTTGCATCTGTATTATGTATGTATGTATGGGGTGAGGTTTTGTATATGTGGAGGAAGTGATCTGTACGATGACCTTTCGCCTATATTCTGGCAGCTTGACTACATATTATTCTATTATGAGTCGCATATATTCTGTTATGTGTATGGGATAGGTGGGTGTTTTTAACCCCACATGGTGTGTAACACACCCAACCCGTATCCTTCACCGGAATCAGGTTACGGAGCATTATTGGAGTTTACAGATCAAATAGACAGAAATTTCAAACATTCCATATCATCAAAACAAGTCATCAAAGCATCATTTTAATCCAAATTATAACATACCAAATCCAAATCAATTTTCCTAGTTCATGAACACTTAAACATAGAATTAAATTCATATGCATCTATCTAGTTTTAGTTCAATTTACCATGCCATACTATGGCCTCAAAAACAAACACATATTTATATGTATAAAACCAACCAAAGTTAAACTTATAACCGCATTTACAATCAAACCACAAAATAACTATTATTTAGACACCCTAGGTACATGCCGACACAAAGGATAAACATCACCACATTTGAGTTTGGGATCGTTGTTGGATGCTGAATCGGTGATCAAAAGTTAAGTACCTAACCTGCGCACGGGAAACAAAACCGTACGCTGAGTAAAACTCAGTGGTATTTCTATAATCTGAAAATTTAAAGACAAAATAATATAATAGGCACAATTAATATTAAGCACAATTGAATAATTAAAATTCACATTTATTTATACAATAGCATTAACCATTCAATACTCAAATTATAAATACATCATTTTATACCATACTCAATTCTCATTATTTTCCATAAAATAGCTTCTCACAATATAATACACATTTCACTTAAACAACAATAACATTCATTCCATGTCCAATTCATGAATACACAATTCATGTGTCTCAACCCATATTTCAATTCACAGTCTCATTTTCGTTTCACATATAATATCATCCAACATTGATCATAGTGTCATTTCATTTAATTACCCCTATTAACACGACTCGGACTTGGACGAATACACGGATCCAACCAAAACACACTAGTTTGGCACTTAGTGTCTCATTGACTCAAAGTCAAAGAAATCCCTGAACTCTTCCAATCCTATGGCATGCCATCTATATCCAACTCAACCCGATACAGTTAATAGGGTTTAACTTCACTTTCCAAATACAACCAATATTCAATTCAATTCAAATAATCAATATATATTCAATATATATATATATATATATATATATCAATTCAATTAATATAAATTCAATAAATTCATCACATACTAAATCAATCCATTTCAATTGCAAAACACAATAATTTTCACCTCAACACTTACCATATACATTAAATTGAATTATAACAATTAACAACTAAATTCGAATTATAGAAATACAAACCAGAAATTCCAAGCTATTCCTCGTTAACTTTATCTTTCCCCCTTTTTAGTCGAGGGTTCCGGTATGACGTTAGCTACGGAATTAAAACAATTAAAATTTATCAATACAATACAATTTAAATTTCATATTGAATATTTCAACTTTTTACTCAACATCTGTCTAAATTCCAATTTAGTCCCTAAACCAAGACTAATTTTATTTCTTCACAATCAATGCTATATTTTTATTCAATTTCCACTTTAAACTAGATTTAACTCTCTAATTTTACTTAACTCCCTAAATTTCAAAATTTTCACAATTTAGTCCCTATTACACAAAATTTACAATTTATTCTACAATTCAATCCTTTTTTATTTCTAACTTGAAAATCTATCAATTTAGTCCCTAATACTAAAATTATTCAACATTAACACATTTAAAAAATCAATAATTTCTAAAATTTTGACATAGGTTGGGTAATATTTAATACCAGGATTCTAAAAACATAAAAATTACAAGAAAAATGGACTAAATTGACTAACCAATTGATCTTTAAACTTTGAAACCCTAATTTCTCCTTTCTTTCTTTCCCTTTTTCTTTTCTTTTTTTTTCTCCCTATTTCATTGCTATTCTGTTTCTTTCTATTTCTTTTTGTTTCTTTTATTTATTATATTTACTTATTATAATATATAATATAATATATATATATATAACAATTAGGATATAATATTATAATATATATATATTTTAACTTTAAGTTTTATAAATATCTATTTTATGTCTCGTCATTTATAAGCAATGGCATAATTGCTTATTTAGTCCCTTTAATTTTTATTTAATCTATAATTCAACTTTTACCCTTTATGTAATTTAGTCCTTATACCTAATTACTCTTAATTCATGCAAATTCACCTAAGAAAAACCTAATTAACCATACAACTAGCTTCGTAAATATTTTTAATAAATATTTACGAGTTCGGTTTACAGTAACGAAGTCTCGAAAATGCATTTTCTGATACCCGCCACTATCGGGTCATTACATGGTGTGATGGGATGGTTGGAGATGGTGTGTAGAGGATGGGGGTAGGATTCCATATATATGTTCTATACATCTGATTCTGATATTTGTATCTGTTAAGGACTTAGGTCTGACTCTATTTCTGTCTGCATATGAGATTCTGTGGATGTTGCATGATTATCTCTGTTGAGTTACACACTGAGTTTACGAAAACTCACATATGTTTATCTGATCTGTACAGGTAACCCTCAATTATAGGCAGGTCAGTACGACAGAGGCTCAGCGATGACCACTCGTTGGGAAACTATTTTCTCATTACTATTAGTTTCGGTATTTTAAATTATGGATTTATTTTAGAGTTAGTAATTTTTGGGACTCTCTAGACTATACAGTTTTAACTGTTGGTTTTGGTTTGGTTGTGTTAAAGTTTTTAAAATTATAGTGATTGACAAATAGAGGTTTTATGTGAATAAATGTTTTAGAAAACACGAACGAATGGTTTTATTTTAAACGGTTTTCAAACTTCCGCTGCGAAACAATTGACTAACTTTAAAGAACAACATGTGACAGCTTCAGTAACATATATATAAATGAATATGTTTTATAAAAATTGGATGTTTTATAAAAAAATTAAACATTGATTTGTCGAAGTTTCATCGGTTTCAAAACCCTTCTTCGTAACACTCTCGAATTTGGTCATAATGTCCAGGCCGGGTTTAAGGTGTTACAGACAGCAATTACAAAATAAAACAAGACAGTTGGAACTTTAATTTTGAGTTCAAAATCAGCTTCATTTCTATTTTTTCTTTATTTAAACATTATCCAAGAATAATAAGTTTATTGTTTCTCGCAAATGATGGGAAATAAAACTTGCACTGAATACAAAGATGTCTGAGTAAATTGTGTTGAAAAATATGGACAACATACATATAATAAGGATAATTACATGTTATTATTTACTATCATAATAGGTTAGCCCAAATTAAAAGTGATCTAATTTGGTTAAAGTTTATTGGGCTTTAATTGTTAAATAAAGTATAGGTCGAATATGTGTAGATACTCTAGTAACTAATTTCTAATTGATGAAGGGCTTATTAAAAATTAGGGCTAATGTGCCAAAGTTATATATATTATGATTATGGTCCCCAAATTACACAACAAGCTAACTTTTCTAATATCCCATCTTTAGAGAAGAGAGAATCACCTTCTCTATATTACTTGTGTGCTAATTTGGAAGATCAAAACCCTAAGATCCATAGATTTCAAGAAATCGATGAATTCATGTACGCTTCCGCATCTAGTTTTGTTTTTGATTTATCCTTGATGATTTGACATGATAGATCCTGATTTACAGTTTTAAGTTTATATCAGGTTTTGTTTTAATTCGAGCCTCGTCATGTTGAATCATTAAGAAACAATTTATATATATTGGATTGATTTGTTTTTAAGATTTTATTGATTCGGTATATTAGATAATATATGAAATTTTGGTTTTGATTGCTTGTGTATTAAATTTTAGGGTTTTATAAATATAGATCAAAAGTATTATTATGTTGACAATGTATTTTTTTTTTTTTGTCCATCTCATCAATATGATTATTAGTCGGTTGATTTTTTTATGGCTTTTATATTATGCAGTTTTAGATTTTGATTGATTTTGTAAATTCAATCAGGTTATCTTAGTATTGGTTTCGGTATTCTGCATTTTGGTATGTGAAATCAAGGGTTTCGATTTTTAAATCAAATTATATTCGGTTATTTTGCCTTAGTCGATTTTGTAGAATCCATTCTTATTCACTATTGACTGGGGTTATGTTTAATTTTTGCTTTGAATTGAATATTTGTGAGTATTGGTCCCTTTGATTGAATCAGTCTCAAATTCTGGTTAATGGATTTATGCTATTATGCGTGAATGCTGGTATATATATTGGGGGATTAATCATGTTTAATTATTATATTTTCAATCTTTTGATTTTCATAATTTCAGTTTTTAAGGATATATGAGTATAGATTGAATATATACTTTCAATTCAAACAGGATTGAATATATATTTCAGTTTTTTCATTAAAAAAAAAAAGTTTAAGATTGATGCAAATTGTAGGAGCATACAATTTCAAAAGTCGTAAATAAGTCGACTATTTATTTTTGTAAAATCGCATGCCTTTTTTAAAGAAAAAAATTATAATCGTGGATGGAAATTTGGGAATGTTTATTGCATGGAGGTATATAGTTTTTTAATCTCTTAATTGCTTTCGGTTATTAGAGTAATTATGTAAGAATTACTTATTTTGTTTAAGGGTTATATATTATCATATTGTCAAATATGATTAAATAAATTTGGTTTAATTATATGACGAGATTAGGTTATTTTGATGTGAGTATTTGGTTTTAGCGTTTATGAATTTGAATGTTTGATTAAATTATGGTGATACGGTTTATTATTTGTGATACCTTATATCCAACTCAATTATTAGATCCAAATATAAAATGTCATATTTTGTTGCTGAAACAACTCACTTTTCTTTTCTTTTTTAAAGGAAACGTAGTGGTAAAATTAATTTATAAAAATTTCGACAGTATTTCTGTTTATTTACGTAAAACCCCTTGCAAAAAAATTTAGATTTCACAATATTATCACATTCAATTCATCTCCCAAATCAATTGTCCACACTTCGATTTCTCAAAACATGTCAGTAAACTAGATTTCTACGCTTTACTATTTCATCCAAAGCATTAGTTATAAAGTAGTAGTAAAGAAAACATAATGAAAATATTTAAATTTAGTTTACGGCATAATATTTTATATATATACAAGCCTAGGTACATGCCATTTACATCAATTATAAAGTAAACTCTTCACCAACATTGTTTGAGCTGAACTTTGGTTCTTCGGATGCTATTGGAACGATCTAGGAAATCTAACTACCTATGCATGGAAAAACAGACAAACCGTACGTTAAGCAATTTTTATGCTCAGTAGTGCTAATATCATATAAATCATTACATAAGTATTGGACACAAATTAATTGATAGAAATAAACTAAAATATAATTACAAATATCATTACTAACATCACAATAAAAGAAAATTCTAATATTATTAGACTTTAATATTTTGATATTGATAAATCGAATAAAGAAAATAAGTTTTTTAATTAAATTCAAAATTGCATAATCAATTTAATTTGTACAATATGAAAATTCAAATAAATTCAAATTTTGTTTTTGCTTTTCTTTCAATTTAGACCCTGTACTAAAGTTTAGACTCATTATCAGATACACAAATCCACCACCCCGAGTTGTTTGGCAACGACAGCTATCAGAGTAGTCCACGACCCTCTGAGAATTGGGACTGCCCATGACCCTCTGGGAATTGAGACTAACAATAATAATAATTGGCCGACTTGGCCTTTTCTCCCTCGACCCTCTGGGAATTGAGGAGATCTAAATTCTCTGATATAAAAACGCTATGGCATGCCAACTATATCTAATTTAGTCTAACTTAGTGAAATGGGGTAAAAACCAAATTTCATGATCCATTTCAATTCCATTTTCATATAATTCTCAATACAATTCTGTTTCATGTTCAAGTCACATATCGCCTAATGTAAAATTAGGCTTCCAATTCAAAACATATTAATCATTTTCTTACTCAATCATCTAAAATCATAACACTCAAATCCAAATCATAACTATGAATTTGCTAATATGATCATATGAAAAACATAGTATTCATCTCGGAACATAATTTTATAAATATTAACTAAATCATTCAAACTCATCTAAAACTCATAAAAATCAAATCAATATAACTAGTCATAGTAAACTATATATTCTAAAGTTTTATGTAATGAAAATAAGATATCAGCACAAACCGAAGTTTTAATCGCTTTACTCATTTTCTTCGCATTTCTCCTTCAAGATGTTCACTTCGTTTTTAGCTACTATAGGAGTAATTCAATACGAAACAACATCATTTATCCATTCTAAAACTAAAACTAATAAAAATAAACTTAAATATGCATGATTATTCATATTAGCAACTTAAGTTTTCTAGTCCGAAATTCGTATATCTTTCGACTCGATTATCCGTTTTCAATTCCGTCTTCACCAGAGTACTCATTGCTTTACAAGCTATCATTTAGCACCAATATTACACAAAGTGGCTAATGTTTTCTACTTCCCCTTTAACAAGGCCAAATATATCAAGTAAACTTTCCGTCCATTTTTATTTCTTTTTCACATTTCCAACAAGCTAGAATTCATCTTCTAATCATTTCCTATCCAAAAATATACCTACTTCACTTAAGTTTTCTAAGCTTCCATCAATGTCATTTAATGGAAACTTTCAAAATACTTGATAAAAAAAAAACTATTAGTATATATATGTAAAGCAAGCTTCAAGGATTCAAAATCTTAAAAAAAAAAAATTGAAGAAAAATCATACATTATACTTGAATTTCAAGAAAAATAATGGAAGCATTTTTTTTTCTTTCCCCCTTTGTTTGATGTGAGAAAGAAAGAAAGATGAGAAAGATGTTATCATTCTCTCTTTTTATATATTATAATATTAATTATTAAAATATTATTACTTAATAAAAAAATCATTTAAAAACCATCATGAAACCATTGATTTTTTTTAAGTAATGGTAAAATTGTCATTAAGCCATTTCCATCAAAATAAAATAGGATAATTGCACTTTAGCTCTATACTTTTCCAACTTATTCAATTTAATCATTGAACTCGATACCGAATTTTTAACTTAACCACATACTCCTACTAATAATCCCCTGTGTTTTCATATCTGACCGTTTTTTCTAAAAACGATCACAATTTCTTATACTATTATTTATTTATAGATCACTTATTCAAGGACTTCTACCATAAATATTCTTCTTCTTTTTTAAAAAAAGAAGAAGTGGGGATGTTACAATTTGAATTATGGGATATACCAATTATTATGATTTTGTTTTTGAGATTTATTTGCTTGAAAATATTTTTCAAGTATTCATGTGAATCTCTATTTAATAATAAATACAATTTTGGATTTACATGGTATATGCAGGGTAAGTTTTTCTAATTGATTATTAATACACGCATATGCATGAATTGCTTTGGTGTTATGTCTATGCCAAAATTATGAATACATGTGCTTGTTAATTATTTGGCCTTAAACCACTATATTATTTCTGTTTGGTTTTGACATATATGGTTTTAAAAAAAATGAGTTAAAAAATTAAGGTTTTTGATTTTTTATTGCGCTATTTAGACAACCTTATTTTGGGTTATTTTGAAAATTGTAGTGCAATTACAAGTTTTAGTTTTGACCTTTGACTATTGGGTAAATTTTAAATTTGAATATTGGTATAATTATATATTTTTTAAAATAACTTAATTGAAGCAGTAAGTCGTCAAAGTGATCTTTTTTGTATAAATTATTTTGTTTTAAAATATAAAAGGTTGTGTGCATGTAACTTAAGTTGTGTTAATATTGATCGATCCAAATGAAGGTTAATAATATTACATGTGCAACTATGGTAATAAACATGTGACAATTTTTCGATTTTACATGTGAGCAATAAATTGGCCCAAAAGAAGATTTATGGTTAAACATGTTCTTATTGTCAATGCTTGATTATTACACCAAGATATCATTTACAAGTTAATATTTTGTCTAAATATGAAATATTAATGGAGTGTCTGATATCTTAATATAGGTTTACCTTTATTCAAATTATTTTGGTTTAAATTTGAAGTCTTATGTGAGGCTGTTTATGATTTATTCAACTATTATTATATTTGTTAACATCATTGTTTGTTGTTTTGGGATAAATATATATACACATATATACTATTATCTTTTAATTTGATTGAAAGATGAAATTAAGAGAAATATTTTGAAACAAATAATTCAGATTTTGACTTTGAGATTTAATTAAAGATGTCTAATATTTTAAATAGATTAGTTGAAACAAAGTACTACCAAAGTGACCTATTTTACGTAGATTAGTTTATTTAAAATATCAAAATGATTGTATATTTTTGTGATTCATGCGTTTATTAATTGACCCAAAGGTAAGTTAATATTTGACAAAATTTCAACGACATTTGTGGTGATAAATGTGTGACAATTATAAGGTACTTTATGTGAGAAATATAATAGTCTAAAGATTAATTCATTGTTTGACATAATTTATTGTCAATGTTTGATTGCTACAATAAGAGTACCGCTTATTGTTAATATTATTGTCCAAAAACTTGATGTTAATGTTGTGTTTGGTATCTTGAGATGGGATTAGCTATTATCCTGAATTTATTGTTTACTTATGAATATTGATGTGAGCTTATTTTTATTTATTTTTTGCTCTATATTCAGTGCATCTTCTGCTGCCACAATATCTACTAATATAAATTATATACTTATATTTAATAAGACTAATTTTAAGGAATGGAAAAGGCATTTATAATGCTCAATTGTATGGACATAAACCTTGCACTAAGGGAAGAACAACCCGCACCTCTCACTAAGGAAAGCATTCCTTATGTTAAAAAGGGATTTTGAGAGGTGGGATCATTCAAATCACATGAGTCTAATTATCATGAAGCACAACATTTCAAAAGCCTTTAGGGGCACAGGATCTAAAGAGATTACTCAGGCCAAGGTTTCCTTGATGAAATTAAGAAATGTTTTGTTAAAAACGATAAGGTTGAGATGACATCACTTCTGACTTTTTTAATGTCTATAAAGTGTAAGGATCAAGAAAATTCTAAGTAATCTAGGGGCTATGAGTTTTATGATCCCATAATTAGGAATATTTTTGAGACGAGAATTGCAACATTTTGAGGATGTTGAGTTTGGAGGGAGAAATAAAGTTAAAGCATTGCTGAGGAGAAATTAGATTCTAACTCAATTCCTACTATCACTTTTGACGATGTTCAGGTTCTCATACGTATCATTGATCAAGAAGTGAATCTAGAACCTCAATAAGACAATATTGAACAACTTCCTATTCAATATGAGGTAATTGTTCCAGAAAAACAAACACAACCTGAAGAACGAATGTCATTAAAAAGGTCCACTAGAGAAACGATTATAATGGCTTTAATGGAATATTTTGACCTTAAGTTGCATTAGATGAATATTAAGTTAATGGTTTCTCAATGGTAACATTGATCATACATTTACATGGTGCAACTAGAATACTTTGTGTCTGATGATGCAAAGTTAATGAGTTGCAAATTAAAGAACTCCATCTATAGGTTTAAGTATACTTCTCGTCAATAGTATTACAAATTTTACCAAATTATTATCTCATTCGGCTTAAAAATAATTTTTTTCGATAATTGTATATACCATAAGTTTAGTGGGAGTAAAGTTCTATATTTGGTTTTATATGTTAATGACATACTGTTTGTCAATAATAAGTATAGTCCTAATCAATGCCCTAAGAATGTTTTGAGATTAGAAAAATGCATAAGAATTTTTTACATTTTAGCAGTGGGAAGTCTAATATATGTTCAAGTTTCTATACATTGGAATATTGTGTACACTGTTAGGATGTTAGGCAGATATTTTAAGCAACCCTGGTTTGGACCATTGGATAGCGTCTAAGAGGGTTATAAGGTATTTTCAAAGAACAAAAGATTACATGCTCACATATCAGAGGTCTAATCAGTTAGAGATCATCAAGTATACATACTTCGATTTTGATGGAAAATGGATACAAGATTTTGTCACTAATGTGCAAATTGTGAAAACAAATTGCAGTCTTTTATTCTAATAGCAACATGAGCACATCAAAGTCAAAACATATAGACTTTAAGTTCCTGGTTGTTAAAATAAAAGTTCAGAGTGGTTTGGTGCCTATAAAGCGTATTAAGACAAACTTCATGATTGCGGATCCGCTTACTAAGCGACTACACCTAAGGTTTTATAAGAGCACATTGCTCATATTGCTATAATGTCATTTAAGGATATTTGGTTTTAGTGGGAGTTTGTACTTTTAAATACTTTTATGTTATAGACATATTTTCAGTTATTTCAATTTACAGATATTAAGTTTATTTTCTACAAAAATAAAGTTTATTTGGCTTATTCACACTCTGATTTTGGTAAAGTTTGATCTTACTAAGGTTAAGGAGGACCAATTGGAAATAGACATGTTTAGATCATATTGCATGTAATATCTATGCTATACATCCATCATTGATCTATGTCATTTGGTTGTGTTAATATATGTGATCAGGGATGGATTTAGTTACAATATATGTAACGAAATTCACATTGGTTCTCTGTTAACATAATTAATGGACGAGATTGTTCGGAATACTTTTTGGATATGATAGTAAAGTTTTGAGCTCATAAGGTTATAGGTAATTATGGAGTAGTTAGTATATATATGTGGTCCAAGTGGGAGATTGTTGGAAAATATGGACATCATATATATAAGGATAATTACATGTTATTATTTACCATCATAATAGGTTAGCCCAAATTAAAAGTGATCTAATTTGGTTAAAGTTTATAGGCCTTTAATTATTAAATAAAGCATGGATCGAATATGTATAGATACTCTAGTAACAAATTTCTAATTGATGATGGGCTGATTAGAAATTAGGGCTAATGTGCCAAAGTTATATATATTAGAGTTATAGTCCTCAAATTACAGAACAAGCTAACTTTTCTAATATCTCATCTTTATTAAAGAGAGTCACATTCTCTATATTACTTATGTGCTAATTTGAAAGATCAAAACCCCAAGATCTGTAGATTTCAAGATATCGATGAATTCAGATACGCTTTCGCATCTAGTTTTATTCTTATTGATTTGACATGATAGATCCTAGTTTATAGTTTTAAGTTTATATCAGATTTTGTTTTATAGTTCTAACAAATTGCATTTCTGACTGAAAACTACAATATTTTTTCAACAATTGTTTTATAATTAATAACCTTCTCAAAAGGTTTTTGGGCGATTTTCAAGTAGCATGAAAAGGTGAAAGACGTGTTTATCCCACAATTACGTGGAAGATTTGGTTTTATTAAATATCAGAGTAACAGGAGATTTCAACGTCTCATCTGCATATTATTCTATTTATTTAAAAATTGATAAATTAAATCTTATATGTTAAAAAAATATAACTTAATCTTTCTGTTAAAAAAATTATTCATTTATGTTGTTAAGTGATGGTTTGATTTTTATAAGAAAAGAATATGTAAGTGGCATGGAAATAAAGGATGAGTAGGATTAGGTAGAAATATTATGAAAGCTCATGTATTAGAAGTCGGATTGCATTTTACTTTCTTTATTTAAAAAGAAAGATAAATTAATTTTTGTATGTTAAATAAAAGAGCGAAGTAATCATTTTATTAAAAATTCAATCATTTCTATTGTCATGCGGTGTGCCATGTGTATCTCATATTGATGTGACATTTTATCAAAAAATTTAAACATTAAAAAATCTCAAAAATAAGTTTTAATAATTATGTAAAAACTAAGTTCAAGATGTTTTTTAAATAATTATAAAAAAATATATAAAATTATTCAAATTTGTTAAAAATTATACGAAATTATATAATTTAAAAAAATATTAAGAAATATAAGATATTATAGATATTATTTAAATTTTTAAAAAGTAATAATAAGGAAACTATTATATATTTGTGTATATATTTAAATTATAAAAATGTTAAAAATTAATAAAATAAGACTCTTCAAATTGATAAAATTAAAATATCAACTCAATTAAAAAATACATATGTTTGTGTGTGCATATATAATAATTTTATAATTATTTAATAATTATTTAAAAAACTACACTAGAAAGAAATTAAATAGATACATGTCAAAGTTCATTTGACAAAAGGACAACCATTTGCCCATGGTCATTATGGATGTTGTTTTTAATATTTTTTATTTTTTATAATTTCTAATTATTTTTAAATATTTTTTATATTTTTATATTTTTATAATTATTTAAAAATCATTTTTAAGATGAACGTGGATGATTTAAATGTAATTTTATAAATAATTATAAGAAAATTATTTTTATGATTTTTTAGTTTTTAAATATTATCATGTTAATATGAGGTATATATGACATGTCATATGTCGTTGTGTGGTTGGTTTGTCAGTCACATCAGTACTTAAAAAATTGAAATGGGTAAAATTTTTAATAGAAATATCAATTTAGTATTTGATCCAATATATAAGGATTAATTTGCCCATTTTTTGAATAGAAACCTGAACAAAATGCAATCTAATTCTTAGTATTGGGGCCTTTCATAATATACCACACTTGATTTATTCATTTTTTTTAAAAACCTTCCATGTCATCGTTTAATGACTAATTTTTAATAGAAAGATTACCCTGCACTTTTACCTAAAATATATAGATTAATATACTAATTTTTTTTTGAATAAAATTCACTGGTTATATTGAAACAGGACCAAAACAAATCCAAGCCAACACAATACAAAGGCCAAGGCAAAAACGGAAAGATAAATGTCCAAGAACAAACCCAACACAGAGCAAAACGAAAAGCAAATACCACAACACACCTAAAGGATAAAACAAATAAAACAAAACAACCCAAAGACAAGCCCAAACACAAAGGAAAAACGACAGTAGCCCAATTCCACTAACCAGCAAAACGACAAAGAGGGATACTCTAGAGCCTTCTTGCTCCAACTGGAAACCACCACATAAACCCCCTTGAAAACAACAAACGTCAGAAAATAATTATCAACAATCAAATCAACATCTGACCGTTTCAACCCCCAAAGGCTTCTTGAATACTCCACATTCTTGAAAACTCTTCCAAACAACAGATTCAAAAAACGTTTTCCTCTTCGCCTACTCTCCGTCCCCTCAGTTCTCTCATACTCTCTGTCATCTGTCGATCCTCAGCCACCACTCCTGCCGCTCCAAAAGCGACCATGTTCTCCAGATAAGTTGACTCACTTCTTACCATTCCTTCAGATGCAATGATATGAGCAACCATATTTGCTTCTCTGTTTGTAAAAAGGAAAACACAAGTCTGAAAACTTGAACTAATACTTTTAGAGTCATTTATGAGTGCAGCAATCTCAGATCTATCCTCTTTCCCCTCTTGAAGCTTTCGAATCACCGTCCGAGAATCACCCTCTATTTCCACCTCCCTCAAATCCAGTTGTAAACCCAGTTGCAGTGCTTGAAGGCACGTCACCGCTTCAGCAGTGAAGACAGACGGTATGTTTGAGTTCATAACTTTTTTGAGCAAATAACCTCCGCTTTAGAATTACGGATAACTAACCCCGAACATGATTCCTTACTATGATTGTTAAAAGCAGCGTTGAAGTTAATCTTGAGCCTCGTTCCTATCGGAGCAACCCAACTAGCCACCTTGTTCATCAGGCACATTCTATTTCAACCCATCAAGTTCCTTAATATGATTTTCTACAAAAACTATAATTTGAGCACCCGTTTTAACCTCACCCTCATGGATAAATCTGTTTCTGGAGGTCCAAAGTGCCTATAAAGTGCATGCTATAATTCTGCAAGTAGCCATAGATCTGGACTCAAAAATACGTTTTAACCATTCTCTTAAATCAGTGCTTTTTTCAAAAAGAGTCCACCTTATATTCAAATTTTCCCATGTTTCCTTTGCTGTAGGGCACTTGCGGAACACATGTTCCCTCGTTTCCACTCCATCTTAGCACCGACTGCAAGTCGCTGAACCTTTCAATCGCCGATATTGAAGATTACTGAAAGTAGGCAGATAATTGCGAGAAAATTGCCATAATGTAATCTTTATTTTAGAGGGTAGATCTAGAGTCCACAATTTTTTGTAAAATTGTTTGTAAATTGCCTGTAAATTATTAAGATCATCATGTAAAAGGAGTTTATGCCCACTCCGCACCGAATATTCACCAGTCGGCTCTCCACGCCAAATGAGAACATCATCGTGCTCATGCAAAAACAAAGGAATACAAAGAATCCTTTCTGTGTCCTACTCCGAAAAGGTATTAAAAATTAGCTCAGAATTTTATTTTCTAGCGTTAGCATCAATCAGATCAGCAAATTGTAGAATGCTCATATTAACCTCTGTGCTTTGTATTTTAAGATCATCATTGCCAGGAATCCATGCATCTTCCTAAATAGTGACTTGTCTGCCATTTCCAATCCTCCAACCTAGTCCTTTCAACAGAAGCCCCTTAGCAGCCTAGATACTTAGCCAGGTAAAGGAAGGTAGATTTCCCAAACTGGAGTTTAAAAAGTCCGACTTATTATAATATTTAGCTTTAAAAGTACGCGCTAGTAACGAATTAAGATTACGTAATAAACGCCAACCCTATTTTGCCAATAAAGCGATATTAAAATGATTTAGATTACGAAAACCCATACCACCATCTTCTTTAAGAGCGCACAAGGACTTCTAATAGCACCAATGCATTCCCCGCTTTCCTTGATTTTTCCTCCACTAAAATGCCCCCATAATATTTTCCAATTCCAAACATAACAATTTTGACAAAAGGAAACAAGTCATTGTATAAGTGGGAAGTGATTGTAGAACAGCCTTTATAAAAACCTCTCGACCTCCTTGAGAAATGTGCCTTAGACTCTAACTATTGATCCGTTGCTTCAAACGATCTTTCAAATTTTGAAAGGCCATTTTCTTCTTTCGACCCGCCATATTAGGAAAACCAATATATTTATCTAGATTTGTCGAGCACCTAACATTAAGAATCTGAAACACCATATCCTTATCCTGGTCTACCACATTAGAGCTGAAGAACGCTGTTGATTTTTCAAAGTTAACATACTGCCCCGAGCAAACTTCATATTCTTCAATAATATCCTTCATCACACGAATCTCCCTATTTAAAACCTCCCCAAACAAAATGCAGTCATCTGAAAACATGAGATGGGTGATAGGTGGAGCTGATCTACAAACCTTGGCACCAAATTTTTTTTTCCTGACTAGCAATTCTCATTAATGCCGAAAGCCCTTCTGCACAAAACAAAAACAAATAGGGACTCAATGGATCCCCTTGGCGCAGACCCCTAGAAGACCTGAAACTTGATCCTTCCTCCACATTAATTAAAATAGAATACTGGACAGAATTGATACATTGAAGGATAAAATTGATGAACCTCTCATCGAAGCCCATTTTAGCCATCATCTCTCTTATAAAAGGCCACTTTACTCTATCATAAGCCTTGCTCATGTCCAATTTTAAAGCCATGAAACCTTTTCTTCCATACCTTTTGTTCTTAAAAGAATGAAGAACTTCATATGCGAGTAAAACATTATCAGAAATAAGCCTACCAGGAATGAACGCACTTTGGGCTCCATCAATACACCTATCGAAAACCTTTTGGAGACAATTAGCCACTGTCTTGGCAATAATCTTATAAATAACAGTACACAAGCTAATAGGACGGTAATTTTTCAAATTGGTAGGATTAGCAGTTTTAGGAATCAGCACCAGTTGTCCTATTTGTTACTTCTAAAGAACTCCTATTATTCAAAATATCTAAACAAAAATCACAAGTATCCTTACCAATGATGTGCCAGTACTTCTGGTAGAAAATAGCGGGGAAACCGTTAGCACCTGAAGCTTTTGTATGCCCCATCCCTTTCAGCGCCTCAATAATTTCGCTCTCTGAGTAAGTGGCCAGCAACACTCGATTCATTCTTTCCAAAATACATGAATGAACCCCGGAAAGTATGTGATTCAAATTTCTAGTTCCTCTCGACATAAAAAGGTCAGAAAAGTACCCTCTAATATTACGTTCCAGTATTCTACCCATTTCCCATGTGAACTATGCCCCTGAAAAGCCAATATCCACCAGCAAGCAATCATCCAATGTACTACGAAAATCCTCCATTCGAGCCTCTTCTCTGAGCAACCCTTCCTGTTTTTCATGGGCAAAAAGAATATCATTGAAGTCGCCCCCAACTAACCATGGAAGCGAATTATTTCTTCCTAATCTTCAAAGAAAGTCCCAAGTCTCATGTTTATTTCTGACATCTGGTGCCCCATAAAACCCGGTAAAATGCCAACGAGAATCATCTTCTTCTTCTAGAATTTCAACATCAATATGGTTTCTTGAAAAACTCTTCAAATTTACTAAATTGCTCTTATTCCACCCAATGCTTAAACCACCTCTGGAACCATCGGAAGGAACATCAATACCATTAAAAAATCCACATCGTCTTCTAAAAGCCTCCATTTTTGTTGAACTCAATTTTGTCTCCATAAAGAAGAAAATTTATGGATGATAAAACTTCAGCATGTACTGAAGCCAAGGAATCGCTCGTGGACTCCCCAATCCACGAACATTCCAGCACAAAATTTTTATTGCTTCGGCCGCCAATATCTGTTTCAAATGAGCTGAACACCCATCTGCATTCTCCAATGAATTCTGTCCTATAGAAACATTAGAGGCCAAAGTATTAAATCTCTGTCTTTTTCTCCATCTTCATAGAGAAAAGGTTCTTCTAATTCGCAGTCCATATTTGCCACCCCCACTCCATACAGCTGACCCATCTCATGTGAGTTTAATTTTTGAAAATCACCTTCTTGTGAACTACGCTCCGTATGATTTTTTCCATTCCTCAAATCCTTGGCACCATTAATATCCAGATTATTTCCAAGCTGGACAGCATTTAAACCAGCTTAAGATCTGGAACCTTTCAAATTTATCCCCAGAATAGGATTAAAATTACCACCAGATTCACTCCTTTGATTAGGGCTAGAGTGTAGCCTGGATTGATGCCCAAAACTGGACTTTCCAAAATTACTGTTATCTCCATTCCCCCGCAGCCAGATACTGTTGATAATGAAAGCTCTCTTCACCTGCGCCCTTAACGACAAATCCCGGTCCATTACCAATTCCTACATTCCATGTTGAAGCCTCTTCAGGCAGAAACTATCCCCATGCCCAAGACATCCACATAAAAAACAAAATAACGTTAATTTTTCATACTTGAACTTAACGTAAGTGGACTTTGTTGCAGAAATCATGACTTTCTTTCGTCTCTTCAAAGGAATTCGAACATCAAGTTGAACTCGAATGCGCATATAATTCATATTGCCATAAGACAATTGCTTTGAATCATACTCCAAAAAACTTCCAATAAAATTTCCAAACTGCACTGCCCTGGAATCTCTAAAAAAACCTGGTGGCAAATCATGAATCTGAATCCACCAATCAGAATACACCAAAGGAACATCCATTGGATCTTCATTCTCCCCAATCCTATGAAAAACCAAAAGATGATTATTAAAGGTCCAAGGCGCACCTGTAATTACCCTTGAAATATCAATCTCATTAAAAAATTTGAATAGAAAACGTTTCTCTCCCAGATCTGAAATTTGCACACCCTCCAAAGGATGCCAAATATTTGCCATAGTATTCCTCATTGCTGGAAAATTCACCACACTTGTAGTAAGAAAACAACCCACCAAGCAAAAACTATACATAACATTTTGTTCTCCCACATCCTCCGGTATAGAGAACGCCTCTTCTTCCTTATCATCTAGACTCAGTTCCGCCAAATCTTGCTCCATCTTCTTATTCAAAAAAACAAATGGCCTTACACAATCAAGGAAAAGACTGACAACACAGGACTACAGGAAGCAAAAAAGAAAGTAAAACAGGAGAAAACTAAAGAGAAGACAAAAACACAGCGTGTCATAGAAGACAAATAAAAATGTGCCAAACGGCAGACTTTTTTTTGACACTTTAAAAAAATTCTATGTTACTTTAATTCGAGTATTAATATACTGATTTTAAATAAAAAGACAAAGTATATTTTAATTTCTAATGGAAATACCTCAATTATATTTTTATTGTTGTGGTGGAGTTACGTTTACCATGATTGTGGTTATACTATCCCATTATTAGAATAATCATTACCGTGAATTTATTTCAATTTGAGAATATTTATAGAAAAGTAAAATAATTCTAATTCTAATTAAAGAAACACGCACATTTTTAATAATTTTGAATTAGCTTATGATACATTTGGATTATCATTTATAAAAATACATTAGCAATAAAAGTATAAAGTTGACAGAAATTTTTCAAGTCGGTTTGTCATTTCCATAAAGGATATAATTGAAAATTCGAAGTTGTATATTATCTTTTTCCCGAAATGAATCTTGGGAGAAGAGTGTTGCTAAATTTAGACCGTTCGATATTTTATATGGGATAACAGGTCGAACCAAAACAAAATATTTTTTCTTGGTAGGTGTGATCCGTTGGACATAGATCCAATTTTTCAAATTTTTTTTATTTTTTAGAGTTTGTTTTGCCCATTCCTGATGGTATTAAGATGCCACTATGTCGAGATATCTTATCTCTTTCTCTAGGAAAATAGATATTACCCAAAAAAATTCAGTTCAATCCTTTTTTTTGTATTACAAATTTAAAATATAAAATTTAATTACCCTTAAATAGTGATTTTTTTTCCCTCCAAACCAATATTAATCAAACTTTTTAAAATAATCAAACAAATAAAACACTTTTTCTTTTTTTTTTTTTTTTTTTGTCTTTTTTGCTGGACTAGCAACAGCTTTTAATATTCACTTTCATTGTTTTTGTATTAAATAATTAAAATATACATTAAACGTTTTTATTAGTAATATTTACTTTAATTATTTTAAAATTACTATGTTAAATTGGGTATAACATTCTCATTACTCTACAACACTTTTACTTTGAAGCATCTTTAGAATCATTGTTCAAATACAATTATTTGTTTATTTTTATATATTTCAATACGAGCATGTTTTAATTTATTTTGGCCTTTCTCTTTTATTTTAATCTCATAAATTTCTATATTCTTTAACAATATAATCATTCTTACCATAAAAATAATAATATAATATTGTTAACTAGAACACTTACATAAAATTATTACTTTTATGTTTCTATTATTTAAGTAATTGATTTCTTATATTTAAAAAATTTTATTTATTTTCCCTTTCAACAAACATATTTGAAATAAGCATAAACAATAGATACTTTTTTTTTTCTCAATTACATGAGCAAAACATTTAGTAGCAAATAATCCAATATTTTTATGCAAAAAAAAAAATGATTGTTTGATTATAGAAATAAAATTGTGATTTTTTTAGTCTTATAAGTAAAGGATGAATTTTGAGATATTTGAAATAAAAAATTTCATATTTTTAGTACAAAGTAAGGAATTTAGTTTAAAATGTCTTCAATTTTACACAATTAATTATTTAGGAAAAAAAGGTGATTTTGAAGCGCAAGACAGAATTGATTAAAATTTTTGTTCATATTGAAACATTTAGTATAATTGTAGTACTGAACTTACAAGGAGTAAGATGTATCAATCCTAAATTTGAAAAAAAATAATAATATTGGAATTCTATGTATAAATTTACTAATATTGCATTTTTACATAATTTTATAAATTAAATGATTCATATAAAATTTTGTCCAACTACAAATTGTTATTCTATATGATTCTTTATATCCATTTATTTTGATTAAAATAAATCCTTCGAAATACTTAAAAAATCAATTTTAAATTATGAAAAAGAATATTGTTTATTTTACAACATGATATTTTTTTTCAAATTATGAAATAAATATTAGAGTAAATTACAACCATGATAGCTCTAAAATAGGATTTGTTCTAATTTTGTCATCCTAAGTTTTTTTCTCAATTTAGTCACTTTAAATAAAATAATTACACAAATTAATTACTACTGTTAAAAAATTTGTTTTCTTTTAATGAATTATTGATGTGACACTAAGTGGACTGACATGAGTTAAATAAAATCATTATTAAAAATAAAAAAATTATTTCTTAAAATAATACAAATGTGTTAATATTTAATTACAAATATTAAATAGTTATATTTAAATATTTAAAATATAATTTATATATTTTAATTAATTTTATAAATAATTAGCTTTAATTTTTTAAGAGTATTCGAAATTTATATTTCATATATTAAAATTTAAGCAACAAGTTATAATAAATTATTTTTTATATTCTTGTCAAAATATCATAATATTAATTAATTTAAACATTATTTAAGTACATATTTATTACTTTATAATATCATGTTTAAAATGTATATTTTATTTCTAAAAAATTTTTTGACAATAATATTAAGCACTTCAATATTAAATCAGATTTTTCAAAAAGAATCCTCACATCACTTTTTAAAAATTCTTTGGTAACTAGTTATAATAATTTTTTTACTTTTAACTAAAGGATTAAAAACTTTTTTATAGTTAGTCAAAGTCACACTCTGCCCTGTTTTCATGGAGTTAATGAGAAATTTCAGCTATGCTTCAACTATTCTTTCGATTTCAGTTACTGGGTTGTTCACTTTCTTGGTTTTATTTAATTATTTATTTTTTATCTACTTGGATTTTGCTGATTTCTTCTTCTTCTTTTTAATATAATGTATAGAATTATTCATAATTTGTCCTCAACCCTTAAATAGGAGGATAAAGCACTTTAACACACTCAAACACACGTCCTCTGCACTGACAGTAATACCGATGCCAATCAAACTAAAACTCAATCAGCAAATATATTTTCTTTTAATCATGAACAACATTATTAGTAATAAATTTTTTCCAAATATTAAATATTAATTTTTTAATATATCTTGATTTCCCGTTCAGATCGATTTCATTTTTTTTTTAAATAACATTACAATTCAATACTGATTAAAGCAAATTATATAAATTAACCACTTTAATATTTGCAACATATTATTACATATTTGAAAAATATATATTTTGCTACTTTATGCCATAAAAGTCCTTCTTTCATATCAGAAAGCATTAACTTATTATCATAAAATAAATTTTACACGAAGTTAAGAGTTTTGCTTTTTACATTCTACTTCTACAACGACACGAAGCAACATTAGTCTCCAAAGTTATACATTTCATTCAATTTCATCAGTTTTAATTTATTTATATTTTCATCACGGTAGTTTTTATCTTTTTTATAACTGCCAAAAAACATACAAAGTCATTTCTGCTTTACTTTTTTTTTAAAAAAAAATTATGTATGATTTATTTAACTATTTTAGGGCATAAATTTACGGTTTGCAAATAAAAATAAGGATAAATCTTAAAATTATATATGAATTTTGATTAAATGTGCAATTTGATACATGAATTTTAATTTGGTTCATTTATACATATAAAATTTTGATTGTGGGTCAAATGTATACATGAAACTTTAATTTTGGTTCAATTATATACATTTAAAGAAATAAATACGTCAATTTATTTTTATATTGGGTAAATATAATTATTTTTATATGCAATATATAAACATAAAATCATGTTATATCAATAATTATGTTAATAATTTGTGAGAGTTGGATCAAATCAAAATTTGATATATAAAATTGCACAAAATTAAAATTCATATATACAATTGCATATTAAACCAAAGTTAATATATAGTTTTAAGATTTATCCCATAAAAATATAACCTAAATTATTTTGATCCTAATCTGGTTCCATTAATTAATTATTTGATTCTACTATGGTTTGCAAACAATCACATATAATCACACATTGAATTGTTTCAAAAATTATAATCTAAATATATGCATTCAAACTAAATTTAACAGTATTAACAGTTGGATCTGAAATTTAAAATATGAAAAGTAGAGAGACTAAATTCCTAAAAATAAAAGTATAAGGACTAAATTCCAAATTTACAAAGAGTACATGAACTTACTACATATTTTAACCTTTATTTTATATTTAATATTAAAAGCATACTAAAATTTATTAAAGGTTTAATGCTCAATTTGACTCCTGAACTATACATGCTTTCCCACTTTGATACTTTATTTTTTTTATCTCAATTTGGTACTTAAACTATCATTTCGTTACCCGATTGAGTACATTTTTTGTAATGGTGTTAAAAAAAATTTGAGTTGTGATGCCAATTAGAATATGCCATATCAATTTGAGTTTATTATAATTTAAAAAATTAATTTTAAATTCAAAAATAGAAAAATAAAGAAAATTATATATTTAAAAATTAAAAAACACATTTGGACCCACTGTTGATTGCATTGACTATCGTTGACCGACCTTTGATCAAGAGTTGATCTGTATTGACCGATTGTTGACTTTGAATTTTAAATATTTTTCATAAATATCAATTAAAAAATAATTTTTTGATTTTCTTTTTTAAAATATTAATATTTTTCTAAAATGTATATATATTTTTTTATTTTTTTCTATTTCTAGACTTTATAAAATTTAGTTCAACTTTTTTTTTATTTTTGAAATTTTGATATATTATTTTTATTTTTTATAATTTTGAATTTTTTAAAATAAAATTTATTACAAATTTTCTAGAATATATAATTTTGAAAATTTAAGTTCTGTTTACAATTTTCTAAAATTTAACTTATTATAAAATAAATTTTTATGTTTGATACATAATTTGAAATAGTACCCTTAAAATATTGCTAAATTATTACAATTTGAAATATTATTTTCATATCAAAATAATAACCACAAATCTCTCTATTTTTAAACTACTAATAATATATTCTACAATTTTTTCTCACATTATAATTCATTAATATTAAACCCTATCCACGGGTATATAAAAACTAGTGTGTATAGATCTATATATTACAAAAATTAAAAATTAAAACGTAGTCAAATATAAAGGTAGCATTGGGTGCTCTTAGCTTCTAAAATTCTCCCATTGAATATCAGTTTCAAACAAAACATAGATAATGATACTTGAGTAGGCATTCAAAATAGAATCAGACCACTTCTTAATCGGTTTCAAACACAACAAAATAATAATTAATGGTGGATGCCCTGCTTGTTCCGATCAAGGTCTTGGGATTTTTATCTTTCTGCCCTTGGATTGGCTTATTTTGGTGTTTGCCTTTCTGATTGTATTTCCAAGTGCCTCGTGTATGATTTTATGGTTGTAGCTCTCTGTTCTTGTAGGGGACTTGTTTATAGATGGAGAAGCAAAACGGATGATAATATAATCAAGGAAATTAATATTATTCTCAATTTTGACCTCATTCCATATTTAGACTTAATATGATTATTAACAATATGACGGTCAATCTACCAAAATGAGGTTGTGTTAAATGGGGTAATAAATCAATCAAAATACCTTTTATTAATATTATCTAATAAACTATTTTAAAGAGAAAAACTTATATTTCCATAAAAAAATGAATTGAGTAGACAATGTAATGTAATCGATGCATAGGTAATTTTTTATAGGGCCGTAATCAATTTATTGAATTACCGATTTGTTTTAGTTTTGCGAAAAAATATTCTATTAATAGAAGTTCATGGTAATATATCTATTTCATAAAAATATAGTAGAGTCAACTTTTATATTGGCCCTGTATGGTTGTCTTGCATCATGAATTGCTTTTCGGTGATATTTTTCGCACTTTGTAAGATCTTTGTGGTAGAAATCATTCAACAAGTGATTTATAAATATATAGTAATACAAAATATTGTTATTAATTTTAGAGGAAACTGTTAGATATGAAAATATAGAGAATTATTAATCGGAGCATGTGGTTAGGCTAAAAAATCGGTATCGAGTTCAGGGATTAAATTGAATAAGTTGAGAAATTTTAGGAGTTAAAAGTGTAATTATCCTATTTTTATTTTGATGGAAAATGGCTTGATGACTATTTTACCATTACTTAAAAAATCAATAGTTCGATAACTTTTAAATGATATTTTATTAAGTAATATTATAATACATGTAAAACAAAGATGAACATCTTTTTCCATTTTTCTTTCAAATTTTTGAAAGTTAGGGGAAGAAGAGAAAAAAATCTTTAATCAATTTTCTTCAAATTCAAGCATAAGGTATGATTTTTCTTCAAATTATTCATAGATTTGAATCTTTGAAACTTGTTTTATATATATGTACCGATAGTTTTTATTTTTTTTTATCAAGTATATTGAAAGCTGTAACGCCCTAAAATTTTAAGGTTTGATTGTAAATTCCATCATAATTTAATCCTTGTATCTATGGTTCTGTGCTCTACTTATGTTTTTGCGGTCAGGAGTTTGAGTTGCATCTTTAAGAATTTTGTTATTTTAATTTAAGGTAACTGCTATCCTGGAATGGCACATTTAAGTTTAATTCAGGATAAGTCTGTGTCAAGAATGAGCATGCTGGTTCACTGGTTAAGCATATGTTTTTATTCTGTCTAGTTTCGAGTTTTGATCTCGGAATATGCAAGGGCGAATATTTTTGCTAAGTGTTGGAAGTTGACTGGAAGTTAATAGCATTTTAAAGTATCACTTCTTATTCATTATTTCTTTATGCGTTCTTTTAATCTTTTTTTTTCTCTTTCCAATACTTTTACTTTTTCTTCATTTTGATTGTGGTCGTAAGTGGATATGGTCTAGTCGAGATTATACACTGTAAATCGCATCGATCGAAAGGCTATCGAGTAAGTCTCAGCCAGTCAGTTATATGCATAGTTTTCCTTTTGTTATTCGTAAGTTAATCTAAGTTAAGTATTATGAGTTCCATGCAAATCGTTAATAGATGATTGTTGATTTTTCTATTTAGGCGGAAATATCAAAAGTGGTGAACAGCGACACACCAATTCCAACGGTTTCTGTTGAATTTTCGGTAGGTATTGAGTTAATTGAGAGTTTCGTGGCAAAACTTTAGACTTGGGTTTTTGGAGTGTAATTTGAAATGGATGTTGATAAAATGACTTAATTGTGTAATTAAATGCTTGTTTTAGGCTTTGAAGATCTCTTTGTTATTGTTGCTTCGAATCTCTTCAGGTGCGTGCCAAAAACCTTAATTTTTGTGAGTTTCGGTCGCCAAAAATGGTGGCTGTTGACGTCACACAACCATATGTCAGGCCGTGTGGTTGGCTGTGTAACTCACTATTCATTGATTTGGGGCCACACGGGGAAGGCACACGGGCGCGTGTCCAAGCCGTGTGTGTCCATATTAGTGTAGGGTTCACACAAAAATGTGTCTAGGCCATGTAACTCACTGTTCAATGTTTTGGTGCTACACATGCAAGGACACGGGCGTGTGTCTAGGCCGTGTAACTCTCTGTTTATGACTTAAGACCACACGGTCAGGGACATGGGTGTGTGCCCAGGCCGTGTGGGTCACACGGGCAGGGACACGAGTGTATGTCTAGGCTGTATAACTCACTGTTTAGGTTTTAAAACCACACGGACAAAGGACATGGTAGTGTGCCTAGGCTATGTGAGCCTCTTGGGCATGTGTCCAGGCCGTATGGCATATAAATAGGGCCCGAAGCCTATTTTTAGAGGCTGTGAATGTTGCTCAACACTGATATTGATGTATCCAATGCATGAAGGATTTGAATTTGATTATACGAGAACTCTCTAATACTTTATGACTGACTTGTGAATAACAAAACTATATGCGTACTGTGATACTTATTTTGATATTAAGTTGTATTATTTACTTGTGAAACATTTTGAAATGACTGAATAGATATTGTGGATATTAGTACTTTGCATTTGCATCGGTTGGGATATTGTGAAGAAGGAAGAAATCTGTTCTAAATTAGTGGCTAAGCCACAATGCATATTAATCTGAATTTGGCACTTTGTCACATTTCGATCTAGCAGCTAAATTACGCCTCTGTAAATGTGCCAGACAGACACTCTGTGGTGTGTAGGGTTGGATGGGCATTAAAGACCCTTAACAGTGTGTTGGGATGACTGAAGACAATGTGTAGCGGATGAGGGTAGGAATATCTGCATCTGAATATGATTTGTTCTGTATTTGATACTGAAATTGCTTTAGCATATGTACTAATCTGTCCTAGATCTGAACTGGAATTACTTCTATTACTAATCGAATTTTAGAAATGGGAAACTATCCTATAATTGTGTTTTAATTAAACAAACTTCTTTTATGCACTGAGTTCACAACTCACTCTATTATTGGTTGGATTTCAAGTGGTTCTCATGCTTGAACGGGTCGGCGCTGCGAGTGCTCAGTCAAGCTTTTATCTTTCTTTTAAGCATTACTATTAGGAATTTCAGTATTCTATGATGTTATGGTATTTGCGAAGATTATATCCTTAATTAATTCTTATGATGTATATTATGTGATGAATGGTTCATTTCGACTACGTTATGATTGTAGTATTTCTAGTCTTGGTGATGTAATTCTCTGAACTTAGTTTGGACGTCTAGGTCGGGTTTAGAGATTACATATAGTGGTATCAGAGCTAGGTTTATCAACACTGGGACTGTGTTTGGGTTCATAATGTGTGATAAAAGTAGTTAGATGATAATTTAGTATCTGAATTAATTTGGAAACTAAAACTTTAGCAAATGACCGAGCCTCTAACGCTGACCCTGTAAGTATTACTGTTCTATTATAATGATTGTTTTACCTAAATTGTTATCTAGTTAAATGTTTTGATGTGAACTATTGAAATCATCCTATTAGATTTCTGAATTGATCTGTGCACTCTAACATTGTAGCTAAATTGCTAAAATGAGTTCACGCGGTAGTCGTGGACGGAGAACTCGTGGGCGTCAAGGACGCCGAGGAGGAGCTCGAGCAAAGTCATCTTCTATGGGTAGTATGCCCAATCTGGAGACTAGCGAGATAGTTGGTACTCCCACTACTGAGACGGAGTCCCAAACTCCAACGACTGGGGCTGACGCACTGTCCTAGGCCATGATTCGAGCACTAGAGAGGGTCGTAGGGACCCATTTAGGATCGGGAGACCGAGGATCGGTTACTGAATGACTCCAGTTGAATGGACTTGAATTGTTCAGGGGCATCATAAGAGTCGCTCCTATTGTTGTTGAATATTGGTTAGAGGCTATCGAGCATTTTATGACTGATCTTGACTATACTCCCACTCAAAAATTGAAGGGTGCAGTGTCTTTACTTCGGGACGAAGCCTATCAATGGTGGCTGACAGTTGAGCAAAGTACTCAGTCTGAACAAGTTAACTGGGATTATTTTAAGAAAGCCTTCTAAAATAAGTACATGGAAGGTAAGTTATGTTAAAACTCACCGACATGAGTTTATGAGCTTAGTTTAGGGTGACAGATCGGTGGAAGAATATGAAGTCGAGTTTCTGCGACCGAGTAGGTATGCACAGACTTCGGTAACGTCTGACTACGACAAGTGCGTGAGGTTTGAGGAAGGATTGGGATATGATCTGTGGGTTTTATAGCTCCTCAAAAGGAGTAGGTTTTTGCAGTTTTGGTTGACAAAAAAAAATAGTGGAAGAAGTGAAGCGCGAGAGGGATCAAAGTAAGATTAAGAAGAATTTGGGTCCTTTTGGTTCTAGTCAGCATCCTAAGAAACAGGTGAGATTTGACAAGCCCCCCAGGGCCGAGGAACCAACTGTAGTGACTTAGATTTAGCTGTGCAATGATTGTGAAAAATGCCATTCAGCGAGTGCTAGAGAAATTTAGGAGCTTGTCTCCATTGTGGGGCAATGGAGCATCAAGTTAGGGATTGCCCCGTCGACCAAATCAAGTGCCAGTTGTGGCACAGACTTTGACTTCGGGTTCTGTTCAACCTCTGAGAGTGGTTCAGCAACCACCTAGAGGTCGTGGCACTGGTAGAGGTGGTAATGGGTCTGAGAAGGGACAAAGAACACCAGGTAGAGGTGCAGGTCAGACTGAGGCTCGTCAGCCGACTCTGGTTTATACGGCGAGACACCGCGAGGATAGCGATGATGCTGATGTCATCGTAGGTACTTTCTTTATTCATTCTATATCATACTATGCTCTCATTGATATTGGCTCTACTTACTTATATATAGCTAGTGTTGTTTCTGCAAATCTGGGTTTAACTGCTGAAAATATTGCTAGAGAGTTTTCTGTAATTAGTCCTTTGGGTTAGTTGGTGCAGGTTGATAGAGTATACAAACGAGTACCCTTAAAGCTCCAAGGTATGTTATTTCTAGTTGATCTGATGGAGTTACCCTTTAATGAGTTTGATATGATTCTTGGAATAGATTAGCTCGTAGAATATTGGGTCAGTCTAGATTGTGCAACTAAGAGAGTTACTCTGAGAACGAACGAGAATGGTGAGGTGGTCATGGTTGGTGAGCATCGAGATTACCTCTATAATGTAGTCTCCACTCTTGTAGCAAACAAGTTAGCCTGAAAGGGGTACGAGTCATACCTTGCCTACGTATCCGATTATGTTCCCGTAAAGCTTTCTGTAGGAGATATCCGCATCGTGAAAGACTTCCCAGATGTTTTCTCTAGGAATTGCCCAGAGTACCTCTGGATACAGAGGTGAAATTTGGTATTGATCTGTTACTAGACATTGCTCTAATTTTCATTACACCCTATCGCATGGCACTGAAGGAACTGATTGAGCTAAAAGCATAGCTTCAAAAACTTCTTCATAGGGAGTTCATCTGACCGAATGTGTCTCTGTGAGGGTACCGGTGTTATTTGTTAAGAAGAAAGACAGGTCGATGAGAATGTGCATAGATTATCGATAGTTGAACAAGTTGACAATTAAGAATAAATACCTATTACCGAGGATTGACGACCTATTTGACTAGTTTCGAGGAGTATCTATTTTCTCCAAAATTGATCTGTGCTCTGGTTACCATTAGCTTAAGATCAAAGAGACTGATATGTATAAAATCGCCTTCAGGACTCGTTATGGTCACTATGAGTTCCTGATAATGCCTTTTGGATTGACGAATGCCCCAGCTGCATTTATGGATTTAATGAACCGAGTGTTCCAACCTTGGGTCAATTTGTAGTGGTCTTCATTGATGACACCCTAATTTACTCTAAAACTGAAACTAAGAATGATAATCACCTTCGCATTGTACTTTAGATATGCCGAGAAAAATAGTTGTATGCTAAGTTCAGTAAGTGCGAGTTTTGGTTATAAGAAGTCACTTTTCTAGGTCATGTGGTAATCGTAGAAGGGATCTGAGTCAATCCTAAGAAAATAGAAGCTATAGTTGAGTGGAAGTAACCAAAAAATGTATTTGAGCTTCGTAGTTTCCTAAGTTTAGCAGGTTACTATCGAAGGTTTGTCAAGGGATTTTTCTTAATTGCGTCACCTCTGACGAAGATGCTACGTAAGAATGCTCCGTTTGTATGGTCTGAGGTACAACAGTCTAGTTTTGATAAACTCAAGTCCGTTCTGACACAAGCTCCTTGTTTTAGTTCAACCGAAATCGGGCCGAGAGTTTGTGGTATACAATGATGCATGGCATGTCGGGTTAGGATGTGTGCTTATGCAAAATGGTAAGGTGGTTGCTTACGCATCGCGATAGCTTAAGACACACGAGGGTAACTACCCTACGTATGATCTTGAGCTGGCTGTGGTTGTGTTTGCTCTAAAGATCTAGAGACATTATTTGTATGGTAAAAGGTGTATCATTTACACCGATCATAAGAGTCTCAAATATCTATTAACTTAAAAAGAGTTAAATCTTCGACAACATAGGTGGGTTGAGTTACTCAAAGATTATGACTGCACGATAGAGTATCATTTAGGTAAGGCTATTATGGTAGCTGATGCCCTTAGCCATAGAGAGATGACTGATCTGAGAGCAATGCTAGCTCGTCTGAGTTTGGTTGAGGACGGTGGGCTATTAGCCAAATTACAGGTTAAACCGACTTGGATTGAGCAGATTCGAGCTAAAAAATTGAGTGATGAGTCCTTAGTTCAGCGACTATAACATGTTAATTCAAATGAAACTTATGATTTCAGCTTAAACAGCGATGAGGTCTTGTGTTTCAGAGGTCAGATTTACGTACCTAATGATAAGGAGTTGAGACTGTTGATCTTATAGGAGGTGCATAGTAGTCCTTATGCTATGCATCTTGGTGGGAACAAAATGTATCAGGATCTCCGAGAGCTCTATTGGTGGCCCGGATTGAAGCAGGAGGTAGTCGTTTTTGTGTCCCACTATTTGACATGTCAAAAGGTTAAGGCTAAATATCACTTGCCTTTCGGTCTACTTCAGCCAATCAAGATTCCGCAGTGGAAGTGGGGATAGGTAACGATGGATTTTGTTAGCGGGTTAACTTTAACCCCTACTAAGAAAGATTCAGTTTGGGTTATCATTGATCAATTGACCAAATCTAATCACTTCATTCCTATCTGAATAGATTACTCCCTACAAAAGTAGCTAAACTGTATATTACTGAAATTGTGAGGCTACACGGGATTCTAGTCTCAATTATCTCTGATAAGGATCCACGATTCACATCCTAGTTATAGAAGAAACTTCATGAGGCTTTAGGCACTCGACTTAATTTCAGTACCGCGTATCATCCCCAAATCGACAGACAGTTTGAGTAAGTTATTCATATTTTAGAGGATATGCTTTGGGGTTGTGTGATAGACTTTAGGGGTAGTTGGGAGGAGTACTTACCGTTGGCGGAGTTTGCATACAATAACAAGTTTTAGTCTGGTATTCAGATGGCACCGTACGAGGTCTTGTATAGTCGTAGGTGTCGTATTCTGTTATGTTAGACGAAATTAAGTCCGAGCTAGTTTCTAAAATTAAGAACACTGTCAAAGTGATTCGAGACCGTTTGAAAACCCATTCGATTGGTAGAATTTGTATGCTAATTTAAAAAGAAAAGACATCGAATTTTCTGTTGGTGATCAGGTATTTTTTAGGGTATCACCATGGAAAAAGGTTCTTTGATCTGGATTTAAGGGCAAGCTAAACCCAAGATTCATTTGACCTTACTGCATTTTGAAATGTGTCGGACCTATTGTGTATCAATTAGAACTCCCACCGGAGTTAGAGCGAATTCATGATGTGTTTCATGTTTCGATGTTGAGACGGTATCAATCTGATCCGTCGCACATTGTTCCTACTGACGAGATCGTGTTGCGATCAGATTTAACATTCGAGGAGAAACCTATTCAGATCATAGATCGCGATGTTAAGGTATTGAGGAAGAAAAATGTTCCTTTGGTTAAAGCTTTGTGGTGAAATCACGGGACTGAGGAAGCCACTTGGGAACCTGAAGATTCAAATCGGCAACAATATCTGTATCTATTTAAGTTAGGTAAATTTCGAGGCTGAAATTTCCTTTAATGGGAGAGACTTGTAATGCCTAAAAATTTTAAGGTTTGACTGTTAATTTCATCGTAATTTAATCCGTGAATATGTGGTTTTGTGCTCTGCTTATGTGTTTGTGGTTAGGAGTTTGAGTTGCATCTTTAGGAATTTTGTTATTTTAATTTAAGGTAACTGCTATCCTGGAATGGCACATTTAAGTTTAATTCAGGGTAAGTCTGTGTCAAGAACGAGCTTGCTAGTTCACGAGTTAAACATCTGTCTATATTCTGTTTGGTTCTGAGTTCGAATCCAAGAATATGCAAGAGTGAATATTTTTGCTAAGTGTTAGAAGTTGACTAGAAGTTAATAGCATTTTAAAGTATCATTTCTTCTTCATTATTTCTTTCTGCATTCTTTTCATCTCTTTTCTCTCTTTTTTTTTTCTCTTTCCAATACTTTTACTTTTCTTTTTCTTCATTTTGATTGTGGTCGTAAGTGGATATGATCTAGTCGAGATTATACACTATAAATCACATCGATCGAAAGGCTATCGAGTAAGTCTCAGCCAGTCATTTGTCTACACGGCTTTCCTTTTGTTAACGTAAGTTACTATAAGTTAAGTATTATGAGTTTCATGAGAATCATTAATAGGGGATTGTTGAATTTTCTATTTAGGTGAAAATATCAGAAGTGGTGAACAGCAGCACACCAATTCCAATGATTTCTATTGAATTTTCGGTAGGTATTGAGTTAATTGAAAGTTTCGTGTCGAAACTTTCAACTTGGGTTTTGGGATTGTAATTGGGAATGGTTGTCGATAAAATGACTTAATTATGTAATTGAATGTTAGCTTTAGGCTTTGGAGATCCTCCTTGTTGTTGTAGCTTCGAAATCTCTTCAAGTGCGTACCGAAACCTTAATTTTTGTGAGTTTCGATCATCGAAAATGGTGGCTGTCAACGCTACACGGCTGGGCACACAGGCATTTGTCTAAGCCATGTGGTTGGCCGTGTAACTCACTGCTCATCAATTTAGGGCCACATGGGCAAGGCACACGAGTGTGTGTCCAGGCCGTGTAACTCACTGTTTAGGCTTTAGAACCACACGAGCAGAGGACATGGGCATGTGCCTAAGCCGTGTAGCCACATAGGCATGTGTCCAGGTCGTGTGGCATATAAATAGGGCCCGAAACCTGTTTTTCGAGGTAATGAATGTTGCTTAACACTGATATTGATGTATCCAATGCATGAAGGATTTGAATTTGATTATACGAGAACTTTCTAATACTATGTGATTGATGTGTGAATAACATAATTGTATGCGTACTATGACACTTATTCCAATATTGAGTTGTATTATCTACTTGTAAAACATTTTGAAATGACTGAATAGATATTGGGGATATTGGTACTCTGCATTTGCATGGGTTGGGATATTGTGAAGAAGGAAGGAATCTGTTCTGAATTAGTGGCTAGCCACAATGCGTATTAATCTGAATCTGGCGCTTTGTCGCATTTCAATCTAGCAGCTAAGTTGCGCCTCTATAAACATGTAACAACCTAATTTTTAGTGGTGTTGAAAACAGTGATTCGAGATCACTAAATCCGACGAGTGAGTTTGAAAATTTAATAATTTACTATTTATTAGTCAAGTGAGATTTTAGAAATATTTCTGAATTAGTGAATTTTGTGAATTAAAAGAATTTATTAGGTAAATTGGGTCGAAAACGAGGTATCGAGACCTCAATTTCATAAACTAAGCCGTAAATATTTATAAAAATATTTACGGAGTGTTAGTAAATTAGTATTAAAGTTTTTTTAGAAAATTTTAATGTTTTGATAGTTAATTAATTAAAAAGGACTAAATTGAAAAATGTGCAAAACTTATTAATTAAAGAAATAGTGACTAAATAGCTCAAATAAGAAATAAGAGGGATTTAAAGGACAATTGGGCCTAAATTACATAGGTTGGACGGTAGAGATATGGAAATTAGTAAGGAAGTAATGTGAACTAAGGGTAAAATTGGAAATTTTGCAAATTAACTAAATAAAATAATGACTAAATTGAAATTCTAGACAAATCTTCATATTTCTCCAGCCAAAAATAGCCATTGAAGAGTTCTTCTAAGCTGGTTTTTCATATTTTTGCTACGTGTAAGTCCAATTCTTGTTCTTTTCTTGAAATTTTTATGTTTTTAAAACTTTTACAACTGGGTCCAACTATTGAATTTATTAGTTTTTGATGTTATGAGTGATTTTCAAAGTTTCCATGAATGAGCGCTGGAATTTTATGATGAAAAGCATGTATTTGAAGTTTTAATTTTGTTATGTGATGATTTTATTAAGTGATTTCAATAGAAATTGATTTTTAGGACCTAATTGTGAAAAAGTTAATAATTAGGCTTTAGTGTTGAAATTCTGATTTTCAAAGATTGTGTAGTAGTTTAAAATGATGGAATAAAGTGTTAATTGAGAAAAATAAGTTCAATTGATAGATTAATTGATTAGGGACTAAAATGTAAAAACTATAAAATTTAGGGTAAATGTGTAATTTTAAAAATTAAAGGGTATAAATTGTGAACTGGAATGAGGCTGAAATATATGTGCTAATGAATGAATAATTTTATATTATAGATCAAGAGTCCAAAGAAAATCGAGGAAAAGAGAAATTATCTGAGCAGTTCCTGAGCTACAACAAATTTTACAAACTAGTCCAGGTAAGTTCGTATGGTTAAATTTTTAATGTTATTTATTTAATTGACGATTGGTATTTATGTTTATTGTTGAAAATAAAATTTTTGTTAAACTATGTATATTAAAGTGAAAGTACGAAATGATCGGAACGCAAGATTCAGTACATTCGTTTAGTGCAAGAAAAGAATTGACAGCATATTACCCAAGTTAACCGAGGTTCAGCATTTGTTTTGGACTTCCGTGTTTGCTTTTTGTTTAGCTCACATGAGCTTCAGTTAACTCATATGAGTTTCAGTTAACCCTAATGGGTTTCAGTTCAACTCTTACGAGTTTCAGTTTAACCCTACTTGGTTTTCGTTCAGCTCTTATGAGCTTCTGGTCAACCCTTACGGGTTTCCATTAGCACTTATGTGCTTCTGTTCAGCCTTCGGGCTTCCGTTTACGATGTACTCAAATCCGTAAGACGTTCATTAGTCTGAAAAAAGTTGATAATTCGGTAAGTGATATTTGATATTAATGGTTGAAGACTCAATGATATTGTTGATTCTGAGATGAAATAAATGAATTCATCAACTGAAATTATGGTTGGCAGGAAATGTGAAATGAATGATTTACTTAAATGAATTGTTTTAGTATGTTCGGTAATATTTATGTTTAAAGCCAGCGAACTTACTAAGCTTCATTAAGCTTACTTTAGTTGTTCAATGTTCTTTGTAAATTTTCAAGAAGTTTGGAGGGTCAGATCAACACTTCGGTTCACACTATCCAGATAACTCTGGTAGATTTTGTTATGCATCTTAAGGTTTATATGGCATGTATAGGGTTAAATTGAAAAGAAGTAAACTTGTATTAAGGTTGAGAGTGGCACATATACATATATGTATGTTTGTATGCATGTACTTAGTAATAACTTATAGTAATCAATAAATGGAGTTAATGTGGTAAGTTTATGCAAATGAGTTGTGTGATGACGTATTAGGTCTACAACTTGATTTTGGCATGTATTGGTTGCTTGATTGAGTTGTATTGGTATATGATAGTGTTGTATGTAGGTTGATTGTGAAAAGGGTGAGAAAAGTGGCCTTTAAATGGCTTATTTTCGTCCACATGACAGAGAGACGGGCATGTGTCTCAGTCGTGTGTGACACACAGCCATGCACATGGGCGTGTAGTCTGGCCGTGTGTCCCTTGCATCTTAAATTCGAGAAATAGAAGGCTCAGAATTGAGCACATGGACAAAGAAACGGGCGTGTGTCTCAGCCGTGTGTGCTAAACGGCCTAAGACACGGGCGTGTGTCCTGGCCGTGTAAAAACTGCACCTCAATATTTTGCAAGTCAGTGAGTTACACGAGCTTGGAACACAGCCGTGTGACTTGTTTCATATATCACACGGCCTAGAACATTGGTGTGTTACTTGGCCGTGTGAGCCACACGGCCTACCCAGACTGGCGTGTGACCCCAGTATGTGAGAAAAATTTTGATATTTCACAATTTTTTTTTCTAAGATCCCGATTTAGTCATGATTCGATTCTAATACTCGTATTGGGCCTCAAGGGTCCATTTAAGGGACATTATGAATAATCTCGAAAAATGTATAGTAATTGACATGAATTATCTATAAATGTTTTGAAAACTCCAGTAATGCTCCGTAACCTTGTTCCAACGACGGATACAGGTTAGGGGTGTTACAAAGCATGTAAGACAGACACTCTGTGGTGTGTAGGGTTGGATGGGCATTTAACGCCCTTAACGGTATGTTGGAATGGTTGAAGACGGCGTGCAGCGGATGGGGGTAGGAATATCTTCATTTGAATCTGATCTGTTCTGTATTTGATATTGAAATTGCTTCACCATATGTACTAATCTATCATGGATCTAAACTAAAATTACTTCTGTTACTAATTGAATTTTGGAAATGGAAAACTATCCTATAAATGTGTTTTAATTAAACCAACTTTTTTTATGCACTGAGTCCACAACTTACTCTATTATTGGTTGGATTTCAGGTGGTTCTCAAACTTAAACGAGTCGGTGCTACGAGTGCTCAGTAAAACTTTTATCTTTCTTTTAAGCATTACCATTAGGAATTTTGTTATTCTATGATGTTATGGTATTTGTGAAGATTATGTGCTTAGTTAATTGCTGTGATGGATATTATGTGATGAATGGTTCATTTCAACTGCGTTATGATTGTAGTATTTCTAGTATTGGTGATGTAACTCTTCGAACTTGATCTGGAAGTCTTGGCTGAGTTTAGGGTGTTACAAAAGTTATCATTAAAGAATAGTGATGAAACCTTAGAAAACGTAAGTGAAATAGGTATTTTTTTGGATAGAAAATGATTAAAAGATGAATTCCAGCTTGTTAGAAGTGTGAAAAAGAAATAAAAATGGATGGAAAGTCTTCTTGGTACATTCGGCCATGGTGAAGGGGAAGTAGAGAACCTTGGCCACTTTGTGTAATATTGGTTCTAAATTGTAGCTTGTGAAGCAATAAGAATTCTGGTGAAGATGGAATTGAAAATGGATAATTGAGTCAAAAGATATTCGAATTTCGAACTAGGAATCTTAAGTTGTCAACTTGATGAACTATGCATATTTTAGTTTGTTATTATTAGTCTTAGTATTAGAATGGGTAAATGACATTGTTTCATATTGAATTGCTCCTATTGTAGCTAAAAAGAAAACGAGCATAGGTCTGTGCTAATATCTTATTTTCATTACATAATGCTTTATAATAATTATTTAACTATGACTAGCTATATTAATTTTATTTTTATGAGGTTTGGATGAGTTTGAATGATCTAATTAATATTTATAAATTTATGTTTTGAGATGAAAACTATGCTTTCGAATGATTGAATTAGCAAATTATTCGTTATGATTCAATTTGAACATTATGATTTCAAATGGTTGAACAAACAAATGTTTAATATGTTTTAAATTGGAAGCCTAATTTTTACAGTCGACGATATGTGATTTGAACATGAAACAAAATTGAAATGAGAATGATATAAAAATGGATTTGAAATGAATATGAAACTTGGTTTTGACCCTGGTACACTAAGTTAGACTAAATCAGATATAGCTGGCATGCCATAGAGTCTTTACATAAGAGGATTTAGAACTCCCCAATTCCCAAAGGGTCGAGTGATGAAAAAAAGTATTGGTCAGTTTTATTATTATTAGCCCCAATTCCCAAAGGGTCGTGGACTACTCTGATAGTCATCATTATCGAACAACTCAGGGTGGTAGATTCGCATTTCCGATTGTGAGTCTAAACCCTAGTACGGGGACTAAATTGAAGGAAAAGCGAAAACAAAAATTGAATTTATTCGAAATTCCATATTGTATGAATTAAATTAATTATGCGATTTTGAATTTATTTAAAAGGCTTATCTTTCATTTGGTTTGACAATATCGTAATATGAAAATTTCTCATTATTAGAACTTTCTTTTATTGTGATGTTACTAATATTATTTAAAATCAAGTTTTAATTTTTTTATCAAATAATTTATGTTCAATTCTTTATGTAACGAATTATGTGATATTAGCACAACTGAGTATAAAAAAAATGTTCAACGTACGGTTTGTTTATTTTTCGTGCAAAGATAGTTAGATTCGATAAGACATTCCAACAGCATCCGAAAAATAGAAAATTAGCTCAAACAATATTGATGAAAAGTTTACTTTATAGTTTATATAAATGACATGTATTTAGACTTGTATATATATAATATTGAGTAGTAAACCGAAATTAAATATTTTTGTTATTTTTTTAACTAGTATTTTACAACTAATATTGTGATGATATAGTAAAGTATGCAAAATTTAGTTTAACGGTATGATAGGGGAAATCAAAGTGATGGGAATTGATTTGGGAGAAGATTTGAATGTTGGACATATTGTGAAATCGAATTTTTGCAGGGGGTTTTATGTAAAATATACAAAATGCTACTGAATTTTTTACAAAATAATTTTACTACTACACTTCCATTTCGATAAAGTAAGTTGCTTCGACAATTAAATGTGACATTTTATATTCGGATCCAACAACTGGGTCGATATAAGGTGTCACACACTTTTATTGTCCTTATTCTTAAAGTTGTTAATCCTAGGAACATGTTTCAACTTTGACCTATTAGTTTATGCTCGGTGGTGTATAAAATAATTTCTAGAGTTATTGTTAATAGACTTCAAGGTGTGTTAGATTACTGTATTGATGAGGCTTAGAGTGCTTTTATCCCGGGTAGGCTTATATCTAATAATATTCTTATTGCTTATGAAGTTTTGCACTCTTTTAAGAAAAAGTGAACAAGGGGTAAGGGAGCTTTTGTTGAGAAATCATATTGAATAAGGCATATGATAGAATGGAGTGGTCCTTTGTGGAGGTTATGTTACGCATGGGTTTTGTAGGATAATGGGTTGGTTTGATTATAAATTGCATCTCCTCTATTACATATTCCGTGCTTGTGAATAGGGTGGTGATGGTAATGTTTCATTCGTCTAAGCGGCTTTGGCAAGGTGACCCTCTTAGCCTATATTTATTTTTTATTTGCAATGAGGGCTTTTCTAGTCTTTTTCAATTGGAAAGGGAGCCAGGGATTCTTGGTAAGACGTGGGTTAGTAAGAGGTCCCAGTTTTACTCATTTATTATTTATCAATGATGGCATCGTGTTTGGCGAGGCTATCTATAATGGAGCAAATGTGATTAAATAAATTAACAAGGGGTATGAAAGTTGTTTGGTCAACATTTTAATTTGAACAAACCATTGATTTATTTTAGTTTGAATGTACAACCTCACATTCATGATTGTATTCCCAACTTGTAACACCCAAACTTGGTGGGTTTTGACTTGGAAGGACAGGTCAGGGAAAAACAGATTTGGCGCGGTCCTACTTGGCTAATTGGCACTCTGATATAAAAGTAGGGCATAAAAAGGCCATGGTGGGACTCAAGGGTTAAGGTTGTTTCGCGCCTAACGTATGAATGTATGGAAGGGATTGACAATCATGATAAGGGATTTTTGGGTCTTAAGAACGCCACCCATATGGGTCATGTCAGCATATCTAGGTGAAGTATAAATTACGCGTTAACCAGAATGTTAAGTCTAAAAAGGTGAGTCCAATCATGATTATAAAATGATATTGGCTTTTGGTATACGTTTCCTAAAATTGTATGTCGCTAGCTAAAGAGGCCTTGGCATGTGTGACATGTGTTGAAGCCCTATGGTAAGAACCAAGTTTTAGTCTTTTCAGAGTAGTTCCCTCATTTACTGCGACTTGACTAATGATTAAACTCGCTTCATTGAAACCCCTATTGTGACGAGCATTTGCTGCTGCAGAATAAACCAATTTTAAAATGGGATAACATGCTCGATAAAGCATGAGCCAATAGTGGGCCAAGAAATCTTGAATGGCGATGTGGGTGGGGGTTTCCGAGGAATACAAATAACCTCTGGTTTTTTTCAAATTTGGCGAGCATCTGGAATAACTAGTGAATTACAACTCTATTGTACCGTAATTGGTACATGAAGGAGAGGCGTCTTTCCTATTCTATTTAAAGACATTCTTTTCATCTTCATATACAGGCTGATGAGAGGATTCTCTTACCATGTTAAGGTTAATAATTTAGCTTATATGTAAGGTTGTCTCTCACTAGGGTAAGTATATCAGTCCTTCATGTGAATTCTGGAAAAGAGTAAGTCTGTTGCATACATGAAGATAATTCTCTGCATGGTGTCATCTGGGTTTGAGATAAAGGAAAAAGTAGTTGGAGCAATTTGTTAATAGTAATATTCTCTTTTATAAGTAGTGGTCGCTGCAATATCTAGGGAAGATCTTAAACATGAAGTATGAGCTACTATTCGAAGGTTTCAAGTAAGAGTCTCATGAAACTCTACATAAACTTTTGCATGTATCACACGTATGTTTGCATATTTGTATGTTAATTTCTTTTATAGTGATTATTCTGTATTACAAGAAAGACGAATGATTGATGGTAGTGCATGGTACATTGTATGGTACTACACCTCTGTTATATAAAGAAATGAATGCGATGAAAGCATGAAGAAAGATATCCAATGTGAGTTGCTTCTAATATGGAATGATATACATGCATGAATATGCCTGAAGTGCCATTGTCTTCACATAATAAGTCGAAATTGCATGTTTGAAATATGAATGGATAAATATGTGAGTCTGTTGCAATGAGTCAGTCAAGCAGGAGTTTTCATGTTGAGATTGCTTGCGTGTGAGTCCATCGAGACAGTAAACACGAGTTCTGATAAGGAAAAATCATGGCCACGGCAAGTGAATACCATATAGTGTAAGGCCTAGCCATTCGCTATGGCATCTTATGTGTAACACCCCATACCCATATTCAATGCCGAAATAGGGTACGAGGCATTACCAGACTTATCACACTATCTAACATACAATTTCAGGTTATACATTTGCATCCAAATTAAAACTTTTTGCATTTAATCATAAAGTCCCTAATATGAGCCTACGAGGCCCAAAACATACTTTGGAAGTGGTTTGGGACTAAACTGAGATCTTTAGGAAACTTTACAAACTTAGAAAATTTTTTCACTAAATAGGGGCTGCATGCCCGTGTGGATATGGGACACGCTCGTGTCAGCAGGCCATGTGGTCTGTAATATCCCGAATTAGGGCCTAATCAGAATAGTGGTTTCGTGACCACAAATCCGAGATAGAAATAATTATTTTATAATTATTTTGAAGTTTATGATATGATTACATGATTGTGTGAAAATTTCGTGAAGAAATTCTATGCCTAAAGTGTTTAAATTGAAAGTAGGGACTAAATCGAATAAGTTGCAAAATTTGCATTCTAGAAATTTTTAGTATGAAATTGCATTGAAATATTAATTAGGAGGTCTTAAATAGCAATTTGACTAATTTAAGTTCATGGACAAAATTAGGACATGGAAGGAATTTTTTGGAAAGTTTAGTAGTAAGGGCATTTTGGTCATTTAGTTATTAAAATGAATTAAAAACAAAATTAAAAGCCAATTTTTGTCCATCTTCTTCATTAGGCCGAAATTTCAAGGGTTCTCCATAGCTAGGGTTTGTTTCAAGCTTCCAAGCTCCATAGTAAGTGATTCCAAGCCCCGTTATTAATGTTCTTTACGATTTGGAGATCCCGATAACTCGATTAAACTTATGTTAGCAATAATTTAACCTAGGGTTTATATTTGGAAAAATACCCATAGGTGAAATTTGTGTATTTTGATGTTTTATGATAGAATATGAAGTTTTAAATTATGTTAGACCACTTGTACTACTCGATTTTAAGCAAAAACGAGTAAAAGGGCTTAATCGGTAAAAATACCTAATAGTCACAAGTACATGTTAGAGTGAGAAATTGATGTTGCCATAGAAGAGAAAAGTGATCAGAATGTTGTAAAACATAAGAATAAGGAATAAAGTTTAATCCCGAGCCTAGGGGCAAAAATGTAAATATGTAAAAGTTTAGGGGTAAAATTGTAATTTTGCCAAAATTTGAGTTAAGGATTAATTTGATAATGTGAGTATTAAATAAGCTAAATGTGTTATTTTAGATCAAGAAAGACGTGGAATCGACCTCAATCGAGGAAAAGAAAAGATTGTGGACTAAATTGCAAAATCTTTGTATTTTGGTACCAAGGTAAGTTCATGCGTAAATAATGTAGTATAATTGTTTTTTTAAAATTATTGATGTTAATTATATGATATGCTGATTTTTATCATGAAATATATGCTTTGTGGTTATTTTCGAATAAAATGCAAATTATTTGTATTATTTGTTAAATATAAAGTGTTCACAAGTATTGGTTCTGGTATTTTACGGAAGATGGCAAGGATATGTGTTCGAGGAAAATCCCGTTTGATCCTTAGGAATAGATTAGGATACAAGTGACATGTCACTAGGATGGTTGAGCATCCGAACTCGTTGAGTTGAGTCCGAGTTCACTTATAGATGCGAATGTCTGAACTCGTTGAGTTGAGTCCGAGTTCGTGAGATGTAACTGGGCATCCGAGCTCGTTGAGTTGAGTCCGAGTTCACTTATGGATGCGAACGCCCGAGCTCATTGAGTTGAGTCCGAGTTCGCTTATGGGCGGGTTACATGATTACTTGATTGCATATATGGCACTTATGTGCAAGTTATCCATGTATCCGAATTATATTCCGATGTGTTCAACGGGTAAAGTTATACTCAAATGGAGGAATATTCGAGATCTAAAGAGACGTATTGGTAAGTGATGTGAAATGGATATTTTGGACAGGTATGTATTTAACCCTCGGGTTGAGTATTGATACAATCACGATAAGGTAATAAGATGAAAAAAAAAATGATTAGAAATGTGATATGTGTTTTAGTGACGCATGCTAATGTTGATTGGTATGACCGTTTGTTATGTTACTTATTATTTGCATATGAACTTACTAAGCATTTATGCTTACTCCCTCCTTCTTACTCATTGTAGTTTTGGACAAGCCAGCTCAGGAGTCGGGATAGGTCGAAGGCTCAATCACACTATCCGGAAGACTTTTGGTAAATGGCTTGTAAATTTAAGTATGGCATGTATAGCAATATACCTATTTTGTGTAAATGATCTTATGATATGGTGATGGAATGGTTGAGAAAATGTTTGATAATTATAAATTATGAAAATGGTTAGTTTAGATTATGTTTGATGTTAAGGAAAATTATTAAGATACTTAGTGCATAAAAACTCATAAAAGGGATGAAATTTGCCATAAATAGAGTACTGCAGCAACACTGACACGAGTTTGAAAATTTACTAAAAATCATATAAATTGAATTTGGTGATGGAGTACATATCAAATTGAAGCTTATTATGTCTAGTTTCACATGAAACAAATGAAACAGGTAAAGGAATTATATATTAAAATATATTTGAATTTTGGTGAAACAGGGTCATAGCAGTTTCTGAATCCCCTGTTCCAACTTTAGAAATTCACCATAAATTTTAAAGATATAATTAGGTGGTGTATTTTGTATCCTCAGAATCCTTATTGAGTCTAGTTTTATTAGAAATAAACGTTATAGTCATATGAATTTTTTACAAAGAGAAATGTGGTTCGTAGTAAACAGAGGTCAAACCAGTCAAGTCCTGAAACAGGGGTAAATTTAACTAATAAACTGTACTAATTGGCTCAACCAAAAATTCTATAAAAAAATTAGTAGATAATTATATGAGTCTAGATTCAAGGAAAATTTACAGATCTTGATTTTGAGTTTCGTAACTTGAGATATGATTTTTCTTGTGACTGTGACGCAAGTAGCTTAAAAGCTGTGAATGTAGAAACAAATAATCCAAAGTTCTAAAAATGTTAAATTAAGCTTAGTAACACCTCATACTCGACTCCGACGACGGTCTCGGGCGTGAGGGCATTACATTAAGTGGTATCAGAGCAGGTTTAGTCGGTTCTCGGACTGCGTGTTGTATGTACGGATTTTGCTATACATGCCATATGTATAAATTGTGATAGCGTGACGACTTCTGACCATCTAAATGATTTTTTTTATAGTAAATGGATCCCGATCCAGCTGTGGCAGATGAAGTAGAGAGTAATGTGCCAGCTCATTTGAAGGAGTAGCGCTGACTGAAAATCCACCTCCTACTTGTTGGTCGGGAGGAGGAGAAAGGGTCGGGAAGCCTTTCTCCAAATGATGAGTGCATGGTACACTGAGTTCGTTCGTACGAACCCAAATGTACAACCTCCTCCACCTCCCCCAATTCCTCAAACTGTACCCCCGACGCCTCAACGTATGGATATGATGAACTTTCACAGAACTCCAGTTGATAGAATTCGCAAGCAAGGGGCCGAAGAATTTAAAGCAAATATTGATGATGATGCCGAGAAAGCGAGTTACGGCTTGAAAATTCTATCCGGGTATTTGACGAATTATCTTGTACACTGAAGAATGTTTGAAATGTGCTATATCTTTGTTGAGGATTCAACTTATAATTGGTGGAAGACTTTGATTTTGGTGGTACAGAAAGAGAAAATAACTTGGGAATTCTTTCAAGAAGAGTTTGGAAGAAATATATTAGTGAAAGATTTATTGATCGAAGCGTAAAGAATTTCTTGAGTGAAGCAAGGTAATATGATGATTCTGAGAATATGAAAGAGAGTTTGTTCAATTAAGTAAGTATGCGGAGAGTATGTTCCTACATAGGCAAAGATGTGCCGATGATTTGAAGACGGGCTCAACGAAGACATCAAGGTATTTGTTGGAATTCTTGAATTAAAAGAAATGGTAGTATTGGTTGATCGAGCTTAAGGTAGAAGAATTACTTAAAGAAAAGAAAAAGGTAGAGGTGAGACTAGAAATTGGAAGAAAAGACTGATTAGCGGTTCATTTTCACAAAGAACTGGAAAGTCAAGGAATATGAATCCTCGTTCCCAAGCTTCATTTGGGCAATCATATGGGAATTATAAGAAGCAAAATGTGGGTCCTAAATCCCGGACTACTTCTTGACCAGTGTAGGGAACTCGAGATTTGTTAAACACTGAGTGCGCGGTGTGGTAGAAATCATTTTGGTCCGTGTAGAGCAAATGAATGTTTTCGATGTGGTTCTCCGGATAATTTTATTAGAGAGCGCCTTGAGAGAGTGAAAAGAAAAATTTCAGAATACAAAAACAAGTGGGGCGGATTCGAGAGGAAGATATCCAAGAAAAGCTGAAGAGAAGCAAGCGGTAAGAATGTAGCGAGGATGCACCAGTTAGACTCGAAGGAAGGGCTCAGCTAGAACTTATGCTATTAAAGCGCGTGAAGATGCTTCCTCACACGATGTGATTCTGGTACATTTTCTCTCTATAATGTTAATGTTATTGCTTTGATTGATCCGGTTCTACTCATTCATATGTATGCATGAAATTGGTGTCTAGTATGAATATACCTGTTGAGAACATGAATTTATGATTAGAGTGTGGAATCAGTTAGGCAAATGTGTGATTTGTTGATAAAGTATGTAAGAAATGTCCTTTAATGATTGGGATCATTACTTTCCGGTGACTTGATGTTGTTGCCATTTGATGAGTTTGATGTTATTTTGGGTATGGATTGGTTGACATTGCATGATGCTAAAATAAATTGCAAAGAAAAGGTTATAGAATTAAAGTGTGAAAATGGTGAAACTCTGCGGGTTGAATCGGATAAATCAGAGGCATTACCTAGTGTGATTTCTTCAATGTCGGCTCAAAGATATCGAGAAAGGGTTATGAAGCTTATTTGGCGTATGTAATTAATACAAAAGAAGTTGAAAAGAATGTTGAATCGAGTCTTAGGTTTGTGTGTGAATTTGTAGACGTATTTCGGAAGAATTCTGGGTTTGCCTTGATCGTGGAAGTAGAATTTGGTATTGATTTGATACTGGGAACAGCTCCAATTTCAATTGCTCAGTATAGAATGGCACCAAAGCAGGTTGAAGGAATTAAAGTTGCGATTGCAAGAGTTGGTGATAAAGGTTTTGTGAGACCGAGTTTTTCACCTTGGGGTGCTCCGTGTTATTTGTGAAAAGAAGGATGGTTCTATGAGGTTGTGTGTTGATTATCTTGATTAAACAAGGTGACAATCAAAAACAAATATCCGTTACAAGAATTGATGATTTGTTTGATCGGCTAAAATGAGCGACATGGTTTTGAAAGATTGACTTGAGATGCAGGTATTACCAACTATGGGTAAAAGAGTCGGATGTGCCTAAAAGCGCTTTTAGAACAAGGTATGGTCATTATGAATTTTTAGTTATGCCATTCGGGTTGACAAATGCTCCTGCTTTGTGTTTATGGATTTAATGAATCGCATATTAGACCATACTTGGACAAATTTGTTGTGGTGTTTATAGATGATATTTTAATTTATTCAAAAGATGATACAGAGCATCTTTGAGCATTTGAGGATAGTTTTACAAACTTTGAGAGATAAGCAGCTATATGCTAAGTTTAGTAAAAGTGAATTTTGGCTACGAGAAGTTGGATTTTTGGGTCATATTGTTTCAGGTGATGGTATACGGGTTGATCCTAGTAAAATTTCAGCCATTGTTGATTGGAAACCAGAAAAATGTAATGAAGTTAGAAGTTTGTTGGGGCTATTTGGGTATTATCGGTGGTTTGTAAATGGATTTTCTATAATTGCTGCTCCTATAACTAGATTACTCCGAAAGGATGTTAAATTTGAATGGACGGAAGAATGTCAACAGAGTTTTGAAGAATTGAAAAAGTTATTAACAGAGGCACCAGTGTTAGTACAACCCGAATCAGGTAAAGAATTTGTGGTGTATAGTGATGCTTCTCTAAATGGTTTGGGGTGTGTGCTCATGCAAGAAGGAAAAGTGTGGCATATGCTTCGAGGCAGTTAAAACCTCATGAGAGGAATTATCCTACTCACGATTTGGAATTGGTGCGGTGGTGTTTGCTTTGAAATTTGGCGACATTATTTGTATGGTGAAAAGTCTAGGGTATATCACGACCATAAAAGTCTTAAGTACTTGATGTCACAAAAGACTTGAATTTAAGACAGCGAAGATGGTTGGAGTTATTGAAAGATTACGAGCTTGTTATTGATTATCATCGGAAAAGCAAATGTGGTTCTTTGATGCTTTGAGCAGAAAGTTACTATTTACTTTGAGAGCTATGAACACTCGGTTAAAGGTATCGGATGATGGTTCGATTCTAGCAGAGTTAAGAGCAAGACCGATGTTTTACAAGAGATTTGTGAAGCTCGAGAAAAATGGTCAAGATTTGCAAGCCAAGAGAAAGCGATATGAAGTTGATCTGAGTCGATTTGAATTGGTTCTAATGGATGTTTAATGTTTAAAGATCGGATTTGTGTACCAAAGAATGAGGAATTGATTCAAAAGATCCTACAGAGAAGCACATAGTGGTTATTTCTCGATTCATCGGGTAGTACGAAAATGTATAATGACTTGAAGAAAATGTATTGGTGGAATGGAATGAAAAGAGATATATCGAGTTTGTGTCCAAATGCTTAATTTGTCAACGGTGTGAAATTTGAACACCAAGTGCCTTCGGGATTACTTCACCTATCATGGTTCTGAATGGAAATGGGATTGAATTACCATGGATTTTTATATCGGGTTGCCGTTAACTCTAGGGAAGAAAAATGCCATCGGGTAATAGTTGTGATCGACTAAATCGACTCATTTTATTAGAATGCGTACATATTATTCTCTTAATAAGTTGGCTGAATTGTTTATCCGTGAGATTATTAGGCTTCATGGAATACCTTTGTCAATCATTTAGGATAGAGATCCAGAGATTTACTTCACGGTTTTGGCAAAAGTTGCAAGAAGCATTAGGTACAAAGTTAAATTTCAATACTCGCCTTTCATCCACAAACCAATGGACAATCGGAAAGAGTAATTCAGATTCTTGAAGACATGCTCGGATGTTGTGTATTGGAATTTCAAGGAAGTTGGGAAAGATATTTGCCGTTGGTAGAATTTGCTTACAACAATAGTTATCGAGACGAGCTTGAAAATGGCACCTTATGAAGCATTGTATGGTCGTAAGTGTCGAACGCCTTTGTATTGGGTGAGCTCAAGGAAAATCAGATTTATGGAGTTGATCTAATAAAAGAAATGAAGAAAAGGTGAAAGTGATTCAAGATTGTTTGAAAGTCGTGCTTGAGATAGACAGAAATCGTATGCGAGTTTGAAGAGAAAAGAGATTGAATATCAAGTTGGTGACAAAGTGTTTTGAAAGTATCCCCGTGGAAGAAAGTCCTTAGATTTGGGACGGAAGGGCAAATTAAGTCCGCGTTTTATTGGGCGTATGAAGTAATTGAAAAAGTTGGACCGGTAGCATATCGGCCCAGCATTACCACGAATTAGAGAAGATTCATGATGTGTTCCACGTATCTATGTTACGTCGGTATCGTTTGGATCCTTCACATGTAGTTTCAAGCGAGAAATTGAACTACAACTAGATATGACCTACGAAGAAGAACCGATTAAGATTTTAGCTCGAGAGGTCAAACAACTAAGGAATAAAAATGTTGCACTTGTGAAAGTGTTGTGGCAAAGGCATGGAATAGAAGAAGCTACATGGGAATCTGAAGAAACTATGAGAAATCAATACCCACATCTCATTTCTCTGGTAAGATTTTCGAGGACAAAAATCCTTAAAGGGGGGAGAGTTGTAATATCCCGAATTAGGGCCTAATCAGAATAGTGGTTTCGTGACCACAAATTCGATATAGAAATAATTATTTTATAATTATTTTGAGGTTTATGATACGATTACATGATTGTGTGAAAATTTCGTGAAGAAATTCTATGCCTAAAGTGTTTAAATTGAAAGTAGGGACTAAATCGAATAAGTTGCAAAATTTGCATTCTAGAAGTTTTTAGTATGAAATTGCATTGAAATATTAATTAGGAGGTATTAAATAGCAATTTGACTAATTTAAGTTCATGGACAAAATTAGGACATGGAAGGAATTTTTTGGAAAGTTTAGTAGTAAGGGCATTTTAGTCATTTAGTTATTAAAATGAATTAAAAACAAAATTAAAAGCCAATTTTTGTCCATCTTCTTCATTAGGCCGAAATTTCAAGGGTTATCCATAGCTAGGGTTTGTTTCAAGCTTCCAAGCTCCATAATAAGTGATTCCAAGCCCCGTTTTTAATGTTCTTTACGTTTTGGAGATCCCGATAACTCGATTAAGCTTATGTTAGCAATAATTTAACCTAGGGTTTATATTTGGAAAAATACCCATAGGTGAAATTTGTGTATTTTGATGTTTTATGATAGAATATGAAGTTTTAAATTATGTTAGACAACTTGTACTACTGATTTTAAGCAAAAACGAGTAAAAGGGCTTAATCGGTAAAAATACCTAATAGTCACAAGTACATGTTAGAGTGAGAATTTGATGTTGCCATAGAAGAGAAAAGTGACCAGCATGTTGTAAAACATAAGAATAAGAAATAAAGTTTAATCCCGAGCCTAGGGGCAAAAATGTAAATATGTAAAAGTTTAGGGGTAAAATTGTAATTTTGCCAAAATTTGAGTTAAGGATTAATTTGATAATGTGAGTATTAAATAAGCTAAATGTGTTATTTTAGATCAAGAAAGACGTGGAATCGACCTCAATCGAGGAAAAGAAAAGATTGTGGACTAAATTGCAAAATCTTTGTATTTTGGTACCAAGGTAAGTTCATGTGTAAATAATGTAGTATAATTGTTTTTTTTAAATTATTGATGTTAATTATATGATATGCTGATTTTTATCATGAAATATATGCTTTGGGGTTATTTTTGAATAAAATGCAAATTATTTGTATTATTTGTTAAATATAAAGTGTTCTACAGAGTATTGGTTAGGTATTTTTTACGGAAGATGGCAAGGATATGTGTTCAAGGAAAATCCTGTTTGAACCTTAGGAATAGATTAGGATACAAGTGACATGTCACTAGGATGGTTGAGCATCCGAACTCGTTGAGTTGAGTCAGGAGTTCACTTATAGATGCGAATGTCCGAACTCGTTGAGTTGAGTCAGAGTTCGTGAGATGTAAGCTGGGCATCCGAGCTCGTTGAGTTGAGTCCGAGTTCACTTATGGATCTGAACGCCAGAGCTCATTGAGTTGAGTCCGAGTTCGCTTATGGGCGGGTTACATGATTACTTGATTGCATATATGGCACTTATGTGCAAGTTATCCATGTATCCGAATTATATTCCGATGTGTTCAACGGGTAAGTTATACTCAAATGGAGGAATATTCGAGATGTAAAGAGACGTATTGGTAAGTGATGTGAAATGGATATTTTGGACAGGTATGTATTTAACCCTCGGGTTGAGTATTGATACAATCACGATAAGGTAATAAGATGATAAAAAAAATGATTAGAAATGTGATATGTGTTTTAGTGATGCATGCTAATGTTGATTGGTATGACCGTTTGTTATGTTACTTATTATTTGCATATGAACTTACTAAGCATTTATGCTTACTCCCTCCTTCTTAATCATTGTAGTTTTGGACAAGCCAGCTCAGGAGTCGGGATAGGTCGAAGGCTCAATCACACTATCCGGAAGACTTTTGGTAAATGGCTTGTAAATTTAAGTATCGCATGTATAGCAATATACCTATTTTGTGTAAATGATCTTATGATATGGTGATGGAATGGTTGAGAAAATGTTTGATAATGATAAATTATGAAAATGGTTAGTTTAGATTATGTTTGATGTTAAGGAAAATTATTAAGATACTTAGTGCATAAAAACTCATAAAAGGGATGAAATTTGCCATAAACAGAGTACTGCAGCAACACTGACACGAGTTTGAAAATTTACTAAAAATCATAGAAATTGAATTTGGTGATGGAGTACATATCAAATTGAAGCTTATTATGTCTAGTTTCACATGAAACAAATGAAACAGGTAAATGAATTATATGTTAAAATATATTTGAATTTTGGTGAAACAGGGTCATAGCAGTTTCTGAATCCCCTGTTCCAACTTTATAAATTCACCATAAATTGTAAAGATATAATTAGGTGGTGTATTTTGTATCCTCAGAATCCTTATTGAGTCTAGTTTTAGTAGAAATAAACCTCATAGTCATAAGAATTTTTTACAGAGAGAAATGTGGTTCGTAGTAAACAAAGGTCAAACCAGTCAAGTCCTGAAATAGGGGTAAATTTAACTAATAAACTGTACTAATTGGCTCAACCAAAAATTCTATAAAAAAATTAGTAGATAGGTATATGAGTCCAGATTCAAGGAAAATTTACGGATATTGATTTTGAGTTTCGTAACTCGAGATATGATTTTTCTTGTGACTGTGACGCAAGTAGCTTAAAAGCTGTGAATGTAGAAACAAATAATCCAAAGTTCTAAAAATGTTAAATTAAGCTTAGTAACACCTCATACTCGACTCCGGCGACGGTCTCGGGCATGGGGGCGTTACATGGTCACACATGCCCGTGTCCTGACCCTGTGTAAATAAGTGCAGACTTCACACGTCTAGGGCGCACGCCCGTGTTTGAGGCCATGTCGTCCACATGGCAGAGACACAAGCCCGTGTCTCTGCTTGTGTGCTCAATTCTGAACATTCTGTTTTGCAAAAATTAGGACGTAAGGGACACACGGCCTAAACACATGCCCATGGGGCAAGCCGTGTGTCGCACATGCCCATGTGTCTACCCGTGTGGACAAAAATAAGGCTATTTACCAAGCCATTTTGCCACCGTTTAATGCGCACACTAAATAACATAACATAACACCAATCCAAGTATATACATACAACCAAAATCCACAACCAAGACATCAACACATCATTCATGAAAGGCATCATTATACTTATAACCAATATTGGCTCTGTAACAACCCATTTTTAGGTCAAATCAGAACAGTGGTTTTGGGACCACAAATTCAAAGTCAAAATATTTATTTTATTATTTTATTAAGCTTACAGCATGATAGATTAATTCGTGAAAGTTTCGTGAAGAAATTTTACTGTTCGAATATTTAATTCGATAAAAATGACTAAATCGCGTAAAGCATAAAACTTGTGTGCTATTAGCTAAAAGTATCTAATATCCATGGTTTATTAAATTAAAGGTCCTTATGGTGATATTAGACCCTTGGTAGTGCTAATGGACATTTATGGACATTTGATAGATGTTTTAAATAGTTTATAAGTAAGGATAAAAATGTAATTCATTAATTAAAGGTTAATAAAATAAAACAAAGTAGAAATTTGTTATCATCTTTGTTCTATAGCCGAAAATAAGAAGAAAGAATAAGCCATGGATGTTGTTTAAGTTTTGGCAATTGCATGAGTAAATTAGGTATGTGTTTGAGCTCGGTTTTTAATGATTTTTACGAGCTTATTGTTCAGCTCGATAGAGCTTACCGTTTCAGCTCAATAGAGCTTACTGTTCATTAGCTCAAGAGGAGCTTACCGATCATGGCTCGAAAGAGCATAAATGATAATGAATTGATAGATTACTGATGCTTATCACTCGAGTATCCTTTGAAGTTCTAATGGGTTCAACGGACACAAATACTGTTTATACGGATGAGTTACAGTTTACAAATGTTACTAATGATATATATGAATTTAGAATGATGCAACGTATTGTATTAATGGATGGTTTCATGTATGTTTAAATGACTAACATGAGATGAATACTTGTGATTAGTATTTTGTTAATTGAATTGGTTGCACTTTAAGTATTGTTTTGATTATGTATAAATGGTAAGTTTAATTCTAAATTATACGGGCTTACTAAGCTTTAAAGCTTACTCTGTTTCTTTTTCTATGATTTATAGAGGTCCATTAGCTCGCTTGTTTTGGACAAGTCAGAGTTGCACATCACACTATCCCATTTCTGATTGGTACTTTTGAACTTGTGGATATATGTAAATATGGCATGTATAGGCTAGTTTAAAAGATGTTAGTTATGTTACTTGATATCATGGTTTTGGTATATTTTATATATGAGTTAAGCCATGTGATTTGGCTTATTTTGGTACTATGTTTTGGTTGAGTTTAAGTGTTCAATTATGTGTATGAAATGTTATGGAATGATTGCCAATTGGGTTATGAAATGTGGCCATTTATGCTTGTGTAAGCTTGTGAAAATAGGGTGGCAAAATGGCTTTGGAAATAGCCTATTTTTGTCCACACAGGCAGAGACACCGGCATGTGTCTCAGCCGTGTGTGACACACGGTTAAGTATACGGCCATGTGTCCCTTGATGTTGAAATGAAATTGAAGTCAGTATGCTCCACACGGCCTAACACAAGGGCATATAACTAGTTGTGTGGTACAAGTCAGTATACCCCCTAAATGGCACACGGCCTAGCACACGGGCGTGTGACTTGGTCGTGTTGCATAAGACAGTATACCCTACAATTTTGGCACTGTCTGATACACGGGCGTGTATGGCCATTTTGAAGGGCACACGGGCTAGACACACGGGCATGTGGTTGGCCGTGTGACCCAAGTCAGTATCCTCTCCAGTTTTCTCACGGCCTGGGACACGGGTTTGTCCTCGCCCTGTGATGCAAGTCAGTATGTATGCCCTGTTTCCACACGGTTTAAGACACGGGCGTGTCTACTAGCCATGTGAGGCACACGGCCTGTTCACACGGGCGTGTGATACTTGAAATGTTGAAATTTTTTCTAAGTTTCCAAATTTTAATATGTTACCGGTTTAGTCCCGAATGCGTGATTTAAGCTTTGTATGCTCAATTTAAGTATATATTGAATATGAATGAATGATATTTTCTGAAATGAGACGATATTTGATAAATGATTGTTCTGAACTGAGTTACAAGTCCGGTAATGCCTCTTAACTTATTCTGGCAATGGTTACGGGTTAGGGGTGTTACAGGCTCATTTCAAATGACCTTATACAAAATGAACTTCTAACCAATATAAGCCAACACATTTGGCCAAATCAATATGACACATAACAAAATGACCAAGTCCCCTATACATGCCATAACTCAAAATGTTGAATTCATTGGTATCAAAATAATTGTTGATAGTGTGAGTGGATCTCTGACGGTCTCCGAACCCCGAGCTAGCTTAGTGACACTATAAGACAATGAAAAGGAAGTGGAGTAAACTATACAGCTTAGTAAGTTCCTATGCAAATAATAAGCATCATAACCACACATTTAACATACAATTAACATGATGAAGATTAGCATGAATGTTATCAAAATCTCATAGTTATAACTTATTCAATCATAATCCTACCATGAGTTCATCACATATTGAGCTTATTACTTATGAGTTTTTTGTACATACTTGTACCAACTCGCAACATAATCGTATTTTTTCACAACTTTGACACTCCCGTTGAACACTCGAAATAATAACGATTACTCAGAAATCTTTCACACAAGTGCCATATATGTAGCCGAAGCTACCTCATATTTCATAACACATATGGGCTTGTTTTCGAGCTATTCACGGGTCTGCTCACACAAGCTGTCAGTCAGGACGTAGTTACACAGTGCTGCTTACACAAGCTGTCAAGTATCCACAACACATGTTGGACTACCCAGCCACTGGTAGGACGTACAAGACCAGCACCCAGATACATAATCGCATATACACATGGGTTCCTAATGACATGTCACTCGTATCCTATTCTATTCCTAAGGTTCAATCGGGATTTCTCGCTTGTCAAAATTTTGTCGAATACATCCCAAGAGTCGATCACAATTCATACAATATTAAAGCATTTAAAACATAAATATAGCAATGCATTATTTACATACGAACTTACCTCGGTACAAAAATAGTATAATTGGACCTAATCGTCAAACACTTTATTTTTTCCCCGATCTAGGTCCGAACCTCGTTTTTCTTGATTTATAATAACAAATTTAACTCATTTAATTCTCACATTTTCAATTTGGCCCAAAAAAATCACATTATGGAAAAAATTACATTTTTCCCCTAATTCTTCATATTTTTACAATTTAGTCCTTAGGCTCATAAAATGAAATGTATTCAATTTCTTCAAAATCCAAGCCTAGCCGAACATTTTCATACTCATACCATCCCACATTTTCCACTTAATCACATTTTTACTACTTATTTTATAACTTTTACAAATAAGTCCTTTTTGACATTTTTACCGAAAATCACTTAGCAAAAGTTGTTTATCTAACACCAAACATGCATTTTCTACCATTAGACATCAAAATACACAAATATCTAACATGATTAAAATTTTAAACTTCATCTTTCTTTCAAATTAGTCCTTGAAATAACTAGATTAGGTTACAAGGATCTCAAAAACATGAAAATCATTAAAAACGGCGCTAGAACAGACTTACAATCGAGCTTGGAAGCTTTGGAAAAAACCTTAGCTATTGAGACTCTTCAAATTCAGCTATGGGAGGATGAAATTGAGAAGATGACATCTTTTATGTGTTTTATTTTTTCTTTACTAGCCAAATGACCCAAATGCCTTTCACTTAAAACTTTGAAATTTCACCTTACCATGTCCATTTTTGTCCAAATCAAAGTAAAATGGTCTAATTACCATTTAAGGACCTCAAATTTAAATTTCATAGCAATTAGACACCTCTAGCTTCTAGAACATACATTTTGCACCTATTGCAATTTAGTCCTCTTAATCAAATTGGACACCTTATCGATAAAATTTCTTAATGAAATTTTTATACAATCATTCAATCATACTGTAGACTATAAAAATATAATAAAAATAAATCTTTCTACGTCGAATTCGTGGTCTTAAAACCACTGTTTTGATTTGACCCTAAAACAGGCTATTACATTACGGGATAAGAAGACTATATAGTGTAAGGCCTAGCCATTCACTATGGCATCATATGGGGAAATGAATGCCACATAGTGTAAGACTTAGTTTGGGACTATAGCGTCATGTTGAAATGAAAAGAATGGTTGGGTGAGTACCAAGCGATGAGGAGCAAACCTCAAGATGTTGATTTAGGCAAATCCCTGTCGTTGAAAATGTCATTTAACAAAATGTGGAAGCCACTGTGGGTGTTCTTTGTTATATGTGAGCCCTAGTGGCAGAATATGTCATATGTGGGAGCCTTTGTGGTGAAATCGTCAAGGTGAAGCTTTGTGGATGTTTTTGTTCCATGAGAGCCTTCAAGGTTGTGTCTATTAAATGTGACATCATGGCAGAGCCTATCAAAGTGGAAGCCTTTGTGACTATCTTATGTAATATGCCTTCATGGCTATGTATTATTTATAAATGTCTCTGTGGCGATCTGTGTTAAAGGGAAGATTTTCTGAAGTTATCGTCAACGAAGTACTCCTTCATGGCGCACTCTATAGAGTGGACTTCAAAATAACGTTTCGAAGATAATGCTGATGGGACGAACTTTGAGGAAGAAAGTCTGGGATACGAATACAGGTAAAAAGAGGGATAATCTCTCTAAGTTCTATCAAATTTACCCCTCTGTGTCCTATGTTTCAAGTGGGAATGATGCCATGAGGGGATGACACTAGGGTTGTGCCAATGAAAGGGTGAAGTAGGACACTTATGGATACAGAGTGGAACCACGCAGGCATGATCAAGCTTTAGGAGTCATGCAATTAAATTAAGGAAACTATTATGCAAACCCCATTGTACGCGTTGAATGGGTTAACCACGTAATAGTAGTTTGTGTCATAACCTCAAATTATTTTAAAAGAGTTATGTTAAATAGTTATATATATACACATGTAACTATTTTGTAATACTCCGCCAATCATAAGGCATGATATGTGTTTGTAAGTTATGTTATATTTAGATTTAAGTCAATTTGTATTAAATAAAAGTAAAGGTATCATTCAGCATAAAATGTGTTTGTAAGTGTCAAACGGTAGGAATCTAAAATTTTAGTAGTAACACCCAATATTCGAATCCAGTCCATTGGGTCGGTCAAAGACGTTACAAGTTTTGGTATTAGAGCTTAAGTTTAGACGGTTTTCAAACTATAAAGACAAAAAAGCCTTGTATGCATAATGCGCCAAGCATAGCGGAACCCTTAGATATGTTAAATTTTATTTCTCTGTTGCAATGATAATATGAGACTAATGGATAATAAAGACAGTGGAGCAATGAAATAATGAAAAACTGTTTTATAGATAAAGGTAAGGGCTATGCAATGAAAAACAAAATGCATAAAAGAAAGGTAAATTCTTCACTCCTCGTCGGGCCGATCATTGGGTGTAGTTGAGACTTCGTCTATAGGAGGAATGTTATCTGGAACCTAGCCCCCTAATGACAAGTCCTCATCGGCATACTCCACTCTAGATGTTAATTATCCACCCACTCTAGATGTTTTAGGCAAACTCGTTAAGTTTGAAGTTTGTTTAGACTTGTTTTATATTTTAGTATGATGACTTAGTTAATCAAATTGGGATTTAGTTGAGACTTAGTTAGAACTGAACTAGACTACTGTAAATGAAAAGACCAAAAACTTGTTAAGTACACTTAATCATGGGAATCAAGGATGTTAGTGAAATTATTTGATTTTTCCACTAATCTTTGTCTCTGCTGCTTAAGTATATAAGGATACTAGTGGCCTGTATGAACCACTTTTACATCTTCTTTTTCCTTGAATTTCTCTTTAAGTTTCTAAAAACTTAAGCATAGAAAGTGTCCTGGAGAGAAATTTCAACATTTAGTTAACATCTATGCTTGTACCAACCTTCTGGTAATTCGTTATAAACCTTTAGGTTGTTATCAAATAAGTTTTGTGTTTATGGTATTGCACGCATAGACTTTAGAGTTGCATATTAAAAAGGAAACTTTTTGATTCTGGATTGAGTGATTTTGATTCTTACATGCATGTTAACTTTTGTTAGGTTAATTACTTGATAAGGATAATTATCTTTCTTTTAACTTAAGAAGCTAACGAGGGTCCCAACGATAAAGGTAAAGGACTTGTTGTGTGATCACTGTAGTAGAGTTTCTGGTGAGTTCCTTCTTACTTCCATGTGTTGTAAATTTCATTGTTATATATAAATTGTGTGAGGTAAGTAATCTTCCTCAGTAATGTATGAATGGTATATGTGTAGGTAGTAGTCGTCTAGTGTAATCAGCTTGAGTTTAGTCTGTTTGTGTTATTAAGTAAAAACCATCTTTCATGCTCAAGCCAGTACCAATAGTTTGTGATATAATGCTCTCGATCCAACCCGATTCACTGAGTCCAGATCTCAAGTGTTACTACACATGACACTAAACAAAATTTACAAACAATTGACCAACACTCTTTACTTAAAACATTTTTCTTATTATTTTATTTAAAGATTCATTATCAAAGAAACAAAAGATAGTATCTAGAAATAAAAAATTACATTAAATTGAATACAATTCATTACAACAAAAAACATTTACTAAAAATTGACTCTAAGGGTGTAATATTACAATACGTCACTTTTCCACTATATGCATAATAACCCACTTCGCCGCTACCTTGATGTACTCCTGGTGTTGTCCCTCCTAGCCTAGACTCTTATCATAAACCTAACACCTATAAGTTCAAGAGAACTCAGTGAGAATTAGCTTAGAATTACCGTGGCAGATACTTTTATAATATATGAAGAACACTAGTATGCCAACTATTCTTCTTAACAACTGACTTTTGTTTTGGGCGGATACTTTCTCAGTTTCAATCTTACCCTTACATGCCAATTACCATACTATTTACATGCAAATTCTTTCTTATCTACCTAAGTAACTTAAAATCCTTCCAAACAATACATTAATCTTTTTTTTCGTAAAACCATAAAAGTATTCTTCAAAGAATATATATCTTCAGAGTTTACCTCATACAGACCATCTCTTCACACATACACTTTTTCCAGAGCAGTGTTCACTGATACTAATCACTGGCGGATATATACACATTTGGCGGATACTTACATAAATTTGAATACCATCAGTTTACAAATTGAATCAAATTATTGTTTGATACCCTACCATCTCACTCAGATAATGAACTATACAGATCATTCAAGTGAAATTCACACCACTTTACCACATAACCCCAATTACTCAGGATAATAATAACTCAAAATTCCATATGATTTTAGAAGAAGATATAATACAACTTTGATATGGTCGATTCCAGATAACTCGGATTCAATCAAACTTAGACTAATAAATAACTATCTCAATCATATCTACAAACATACCTAAACCTCAAACTAACAAATTATCATGTCGGATACCCTCTTTGAACATACAGGTACACACTTCTTTTCAAGACATCTCCTTAAGGCTTGTTCAATTACTTCACAGATCTAATTCAACCAAATTAACCTCAGATATATCATAACCTTATCTTAGCAATACCCATTACAAAATAATTAGAATTTGTCCAAAACTTACTATAAAGACGGATGAGCATATTTTACCAGACAAACTTAACATATTACACCACCAAGGCCAAAAAAAATATGCTATAAAAGCATAATACAAAGTCACATTTTTACTGTCATGGTGGGCTTTTATAGAAGGTGTCATGGGTTTCTCCCTCATGGACTTATCCATAAATTTCATGTATTTTGATTTGCCAAATTGATTCATACCATATTGAAGGCTACACCATGAACATACATATAGATATATCTTGCTATGGGTTCAACCACATGGTCATACTCACATTCATGTATCGTGATTTGCCAATCCAGTCTTTATCTTACTGGAGGCTACATCATGAGTGTTTTCATATCATATTAAGAGGGCATGTGTATTAACCTCATAGTCTTACACTTGTTTTCATATTGTGATCTACCAATTTGGTTAGCAATATAACTGTCCTACCAAAGGCTTTACAGAGGGACATTGCTCAAGATTCACTTACCCAAAATTGTTCGCATTCCTGACTGATTCATACTTTACGTATATGAAACTTTACCTGCATGCCTACCAATCAATAGATTTTATACATATAACACATATCTCATCCTTACTTTACTTATACACTTACCAATTTATTATAGATATCATCATCTTTTATATATATACTTCTATTTGAACAATCCACATATAAGAGTTAGGATAGAGACTCACCTAATACTCACCGATTGTAGTTCAAAGTTTTAGACTCGGACATTCTTCGTGAAACAATAACAACAACTACTTAAAGAACATAAGATTACCATTAAAAATCTATTACATGCAAATTACTATTATCTCAATCACTGATAACCCCCATGCAAAGCCTTGTACTTACAACTTACTGTTCATACACCTTTTCTAGACTTACTCTTCCAAAAACTTAATATGCAAAGTTGTAATACTTAATAGGAGATGGGACAACCACTAATAAATCTAAGAATCTTAACTTTCAGATCGAAAAGAAAAGATCACATTTAGATTTAGAAAAGGAGCAAAGAGTAATATTGAAGGAAGAAGAACTTTCTTCCAAATCCTTCACACCTATATATATAACTCACTTAACTTATTGGAACTTAACAAGTGTCGCTTGAATCCATAATTTGTCTTTCCTAATGGCTTACTAGTTTTGAGAGAAACATAAATGAGAATCCTGAAATAATGATATTTGACCAGTCAATCTTGTTGGTCCTTAACCAAGTCATTTTACAACCCAACAAGCACAGTGCTTTAAACAAACAAGGCGTAGTATGCTTTAGGCGATAACTTATACCTTAATTACATTTTTACTTTAACAAGATATTTCTCTTTACATACCAGTATAACCTGAAACAGAGTCTTCACGTACGGCCACGGTGGTTACGATATGCCCACACGTATTTGTCAAAAGAAGTAATTTGGCGGATTACACCTCACCAAATAAATTATTTCACTACAACAAACCTTAACCTTGGACTCACCAGATTTGGGATGTGACATGTGATATGTGAGATATGATCTGTGGTGATGGATAAGGGGAGATATGTTTGTGATGCCTCCGATAGGGTAGCTATATTGCAAATTATATTGACATATCACAATAAAACATGCAATTCTGAACGAAAATGATATGAGGTATTAAGGGGGAGTATGTATGTGAATGAGACAATATGATATGCTCTGACTTTGAATTCTTGGTACGTAGCTGGTATGAATATGAGTTCTCTATGTCATGTTAAGTTGGCGTACAATGTTCGCCTATGTGTTATGTAAATTGGCGTATTATGTTTGTCTATGTTCTGTGAACGCCATTGGGCGTATTATGATTAATATGTGAAACTCCTTTTGAAAGGTTTAATATTATCGTAATAAATAGTGTGTATGGTTTCTATTTACCTTTGGAACTCACTAAGTTTGTATGAACTTACTCTGTTATCTTTTCATTTTCAGGCGTTTTGTTAGAAGGAAAGCTTTCTGTTGAAGGGACTACGCCAGAGCACTACTGCTATTGTGAGCTGTCTTTTTTGTCTTGTATCATGCATGACCTTTGGGAGTGGCGTCTAAATGTATTTTTGAAACCAGTCTGTATAATGATCTATTATTTTGTTAAGACATTGTCTTTTTACGAGAACCTTCTTAACTCTCAATGCTTGGATTTAAATTATTAATTTGTTCATGAACCTATTTATTTGAACTTATCCACCAAATGAATTAAACCCTGTTTTAAAATGCCAATGATGTACATTGAAACCTTTATAAAGTAATAGCCATTACATGTTTTATATTCTTAAATCTGTAAAGTTTTACAAGCTTCCACTGAATGATTTGTTTAAGAATTAATCTGATTTTAAGTTGTGACACATCATACTTGGATTCAATTATCGGGTCGGATTTGGTGCGTTACAAATTTTGTTTGGGTTATGAGAGATAATTTAAGAAGAAAAAGTTTAAAAAAGAATTATGTTGGTAATGTGTTATAAAGATAAAAGGGAGTAAAAAAAACAAGAAATAAAAGAGCAAAAGAGAAGTACGTATTTTTATTGATCAATTGGGATGTTTACAATGTTTTTTCAAAGTTTATATTTATAGATATAAGAAGTATAAATGAAATAAAACTGTACTTCTAATGAACATTAAAGTCCTAAAATATATCAAATTTATCTTAATATTGATGAACATTCACTTAAAAATAAATTATTTATAACACAAATATATATTAAATTTAAAACCTCCAGATATAGTTTTAATCAAATTTAAAATCTTTAAGCATCTTCATAAAAAAAAATCTTTAAGCATCTTCATAAAAAAAATCTTTTTAATGAACACATGCATATAATGGATGTCAGTAATAAAAAAAAATCCCATTTCATAAAAAAAACTTTTCAAAAAATTCGAGAAAGTAAATAATAAACACATAATTTCTCATAAAGAAACATGACTAACCCACCAGAGAGATTACCAGTATTTAAGAAAGTTACAAATCGCTTCTCCAAAACTTGCCCTTATTATTATTATTATTATTATTATTATTATTATTATTATTATTATTATTATTATTATGTGTGTAAATTTTTAAATAGGAGGATAATGCGTTTCAATACACTCAAACTTACGTCCTCCTGTACGGGCAACAATACTAATTAAACTAAAACTCAATTGACAATACTACTAAGGAATTTTATGTATTTTTTAAATTTACTATAATATTTTAATTTTTTTAGGATTAACACAACAGTGACACAATATCTAAATATTAAAAATTAAAATAAATTAATATAATATATAAAATTTAAAAGTTCACATTACCTTTGTGTTAACTATTTAATTATTGGTTGAAAAAAAAAAACATCTTGATAAGTGAGTGATCTAATTATAATCTTTTATATAATATTAGACTTGTTCATGAGTTGGGCTACTTGGCTCGATTCGACGGCTTGCTTGAAAAGTGGGAAGGTTTGGGTAAAAATATAGTCCCGAAAAATGGGCTTAGACAAAAAAAGGCCCGTTTAGAAGACGGGCTGAGCCTCGAGTAAGGCTTTTTTGGCCCGATCCCAGCCCGACCCGACCCGAATATGCAAAAAAAAATTATTTTTTTTAAAAACTTTTTTTTGCTGTTTTTTCTTTTTTTTTTTTTCACTGTTTTGATACCATTTCATAATTATGTTGCTACTACTTTGTAGTTATTATTTGGATATTGTATAACTCTTGTTTTATTGTTAATTTTGTTATAATTTTAGAGGCATTTGCCTTTTTTTTTATTGTTAATTTTGTATATCTCAATATTATTTAAGTATACATATATATTTTTTAATTTATTGGGAAATATTTATTTTAATGTTTTTAATATTTTTAATGTATTATATATATTTTAAAAATTATATAAAAAGTTAATACGACAGAGTCTGATCAAGGTTTTTGCATTATTTCTTAGACTGAACTTGAGTAAAATTTTAGACATATTTTTTAAGTTAAGTCGAGCCTAGTAAATGGGCTTAAAATTTTTATTGGGCCCGACCTTGGCCCATCAACACCTCCATATGATTTAGTTGAGTGACGAAGATATTATAGTTTTGGGCTCTAAGTTAATCTTTAACCAACACCTATTTATCTGGGCCTAGGTTTAGGTCCCTTTGGAGTTTACTGATTCAGGTCTCTGCAATTGCCTGAGAACAATGAAAGGATCCATCCCAACTTTCTGCTTCGGTTTCATCATCAGCTTAACTTTCAGACATCCAAATCAACTGAGAAACATAAACTTCTGTTATCATCCTCCACCCGGAAAAGATTTAACCCTTTTGTTACTTAGAACCAATTCTTTTTACCACCAAAAGGAAAACCCAAAGCTTCCTCTATTGGTGCTGCTAATTTTGAAGAGAGTGTCTTTTTGTCTTGATTTTATCGGTTATGCAGATACCTAGATGGCGAAACGTGTTTCTACTGAAGAATTCATTGGTTCCACCTTTCTTATCTTCAAAAGCAACGGCTACTGTTGCAACAACCCACGTTGCTTCGTTTCATTCTACGCCTATTATCTGTGAAAAATGGAAGAGCAAATGGGATTTTGTGAGTTCGGGGAGAGCTTGAATTTCTATTTTTATTTGAATGGCTGTAGATAGGGTTTCTGAAAGTTCAAATCCTTGAATAGCTCTAATTTGTGGCATTTCTTAGATGAAAGAAATAGTCTTGTTCTCTGAGTGCTATGTAAATTAATCTTTAACTTCAAAATTAAATTGAGAAATTTGAGCTTCAATGTTTCATGCTAAAAGTTTCTGCTTGCTGATTGTTATAGATGCTACCGTTGAGATTTATTCTATATTCATTATGTTTAGCTTCCCATATTGTCTGTTCCTGGTTCTGATCAAAGTACTTCATCTTCTATGTGAATATGTACGTCTACTTGTTTCCTCCTCTGGCCACCACCAGTTGCATAGAATTGAGCTTCAGATGTTTGTAATGCATGAAAATTTTGGTTTAGTAATTCGTATAAATGTGTATGCATTGCTTTTGATGAGAAAATTTAACAATTAACCATATTTTTGCAGGAGGAAAGAAGAACACAACAACCAACTAAGGTATATAGCTTTGGCAGCCTCTATTTATGTAATTATCTGCATGCATCTTTTAATCATCTTGTTCCTAGTATATCATATAGGCACGTTTTTATATTGGTAATTTTCTGAAAACTTAGCAGACCAAATTCCAGTTCAAGTTTGTATGCCGAGGATAACCATGCTTGATTGCTAAAACAGCTATCTTATTCATCGTGGACTGGGAACATTCCTAGCAATCTTTTAGTGCAAATAAAATTCTAATGCATCTCACAAAAGGATTCCCCATGATTAATTTTAATGTTCACATTGACCAGGTGATGGGTGTCTTCTAGTAACGGATTAAGATGTTGCTATTTTTTAATTTCATCCTTCCCAAGTAGCTTTGTTATGAACCATTTGTCTTCTTCGGCATTTTATTTCTTACTTTATATGTTCATAAAAAATGGAAATTTTCTGACATTTCAAATATTAATGCAGAATCACATAAGATATACAGTACATCAAAAGCGTGCTGACACAAAGAGTGCTCTAAAAAACCTTCTCTATAATAGTGGTTGCTCAAATGTTTCATTCCAGGTAAACTTTTCTGGACTCCTATTTGGTTTAGAACCTTGATCTTATTCAAGATGTGAACTTCAATATTTTTTATGCACTATTTATGTTATAGTTACGGTGTAATTAGATTGCGATAAAATCTATTATTGAAACTTACTCTAACCTATAAGACTCACCCAGTTGTCTGCATCAGAAGTTGACCTAACTTGATTTCACCAGAAAAGTCTACAATCCAACCTAAATTGAAATTATCTGAATCTAAAATTGTTGAATTCAGAGATGATCCAGACCTGAATAAACCAAGATCCTAACCTTGTATTAAACTGGTTTTAACTTAAAACTAAACAATTTGAACCTGAAATGATTTGAACTGAGCAAAACCCAATTTTTTTTATGAACTGAAGTTACCTGACCCAAACCCGACTAAACTTGCCTGGTTGACACCCGTAGTTTCATTCCAATTTTATTTGCTTATTCTGATGTATTAAGGAGTTTTTCAATTATTTTACAAATAATGGACCAACAGTCATCCTGGTGCTTTGGAGTTTCAATTGAAAAAATCCAATTTATATAGTTTTATCCAAGTTTGATTTGGTCATGCTGAAAGTATTAGGACTGTTTAGGTGTCATCTAACCAAATGGACTACAAGTTGGCCAAATTGTAAATGTTTGGACATGTCGATAGTGCAATCTCATGGTAGAAGGTTGGACCCTGAGGACTAATTTATAGAGTGAGAATCATGGCACCCGGTTATCTTTTTCTGAAATCTTTGGAGAGAGAGCACCCTAAGAAATACCATCAATTTATGTTTGTTACATGCATATTTCTAAATGTTTGCTAACCAAAGTTTTTTATGCCTCTTTTTCTGTTAATTTTTATTTTTTGGATATGTTAAACCACAAGGGTGAATAAGAACATGTTAATTGAAAGGTTTTAGAGAATTATAGTAATACTTGAGTTGTTGGAGAGATGAAGGCTCTTGTATAATGGATCACAATGCTGATAATTTCCATTTTAGTTACTGATGTAACTGGCCACTTGAGAGGCAGAATTTTAAATTTGTTTGCTGTACTATTTTCCAAAACTTATCTTATCCAAAGATGATAGATTCTATTAAACCATGCAATTGTTCAGTAATTGCATTGCAAAATCAAATGGGTTTTAGCATGGGTTATTGTGACAATTCATCGAAAAAATTACTTTTGTATTCAATAAGCAGGATTTATGAATTTTAAAGGATCTTTCCACTCCCTAGGCAAATTATTTTATTAGGATAGGACCAAGTTTAAATTATTTTCTTTGGAGGAGCCAATAATGCATGAAAGATCTATCTGATCTGCCTATATTGTAGGCTCATAAAACCTCATTTCCTGGTTTGTTATTGCCATTTAATTATCTCCCACAAAAAACCTCTATGAAGCATGTTTACATTACATTACAAGTTGTAACATAAAACAAGTTAGTGTTCCCGAACAAACATAGGTTCAAGCCTTGAAATTAGTTTTTGTTTCTTCATTATTGGCATTGCTGTCGTTTATATGGAACCAAAATTGTTAAGTTTATGGTTCGGACAACATCCCATAAAATGTGCATCTAGGGTCCGAGCGTAGTAGAAGCTTATGATTTCAGTTAGGCCATTGAAAGACTGAGGTTGCTGTTCATTTTCGATGATAAGTTGGTTTTTTAAAAATCCAGTGGACTTGACATGCATGTAGAGCTTGAATGTTATTTATTTACCAAGAAACCATTGGACTGGAATGTATCTAAAACATGAATGCCTTTTATCTTTCTTCTGCTTTACATTGTACCAAAAGATTGAGTTTACAGTTTTCATTAGTACCTGAAATTAAAATATAAACCTTGCCTTTGGCTTTTATCTAGGATGAAGTTCGAACATGGAAATTTGATGGGACAGAAGGCTGGGATTCAGATGGTTCTGATAAGAAGCGGTGGTCAAGGTATTCTGGACGACATGCTGGGAAATCTAACCGCAAAAAAGTTAAACGTGAACTTCCTCTTTCTTTTTTCATTCATTTCCCCTTACTGTTTATTAAAACACAACTAAAAAGAAATAAAGAAGCCTCCTTTATGCACTATTTTTAGCAGAACTGGCTCTCATATTTGACACTCATTGTCCTTTTTGTTACATGGCGCAGGAAAGTTTAGAAGAGAGAGTTTCTCTGACGACTTTGATCATCCTGAGAGAATCTTTCAAGCTAAATTTGGGAACAAATGGTATTCTTGGACTTCTGGTGGAGATAAGTCTTTCAAGAATCCAGAATCTGGATTTGAGTGGAGAGAAAAATCAGGCTGGACAAATCAAAGAATGAAGGAGTGGGAAAATACTAGTGACTCTGAGTCTGAGTCTGAGGAGGAGAAGTCATATGATGTAGGATCATGTTCTGATAGAGAAATCCTTGGTTTGCCTCGAGCAGGCCTCATAAAGATTGAAGACGTTAAGAATGCGTAAGTACTCAACCTAATATTTGAGAGGCCTGCCATCTTGAAAATTGGACGTTACATATTTGAGTTTTCCCTTGCTCCAATTCTTTTTACGCATGTATTCTAAAGTTCATTAAAATTGCCATTCAGCTTTCGCGAATCAGCTTTGAAGTGGCATCCTGATAAGCATCAAGGTCCTTCACAGGTTAGTTAGAATTTGCAAAAATTTTGTTTCTGGCTGCTTATCTAATTCCAAACGAAATTTTTATGGATTTTAATTTCTGGTTTATCAAATTTGTTGTGTTTCTGTAGTGAAGCGGATCCCGTCATGGTTTCTTTTAATTTTTTTGTAGTGACGTAACATCTATACATTTATGCAGGAGATGGCTGAAGAGAAATTTAAGATGTGTGTAGAGGCGTACAAATCATTATGCCATGCTCTATCCTAAGCCTTAGGAGGTTACATAGCTCCAACCAAGTAAGTAGTCTCGGAGAATAATAGCTAAGAGGTAGAATTAAATCTGTTCTATTTTATTCTGTTAATCATAATCATAGTCAAATTGTCAAAAAATTTGTTTGGCCCAACAATTGACAATGGTCCATTATTTTGTTGCTAAAACTCCAAAAAAAGTAACTACATTCTGATTTAGTAATTCTCTCCTTTACCTTGGTTTTTTTTTTGGGTCTTGGTCTGTTTCTTTCCTAATATTATTATATAGCTTTGAATTATACAATTCTACCCATGTAGTTTCTTGATTTAAGCTTCATTTGCCGCCTCATTCCCCGAACTCTTTACATGTTGCACATTGCTCTTTGAGAACCTCATAATCCAGCTACCCGTGTATGACCAATCAATAGTATTTGCTTGGAACCTTCTTCCAAAATAACAGATTGAAACCCCATATGATAAGCAAATTCCAGAGTCTTGGGTACTGCCAGAGCTTCAGCTATATTCAGGACCAGGACATTAATTAATGGAGCAAACCTTCATGATCACGTACTATAACTCCATTGCCGCTAAAATTTCAATGAAATTTCCTCATTTTCTTGAAAACAAAACAGAAGTTTTTTTAACTTTTCTTTCCAAAAAAAAAAAAAAAAACATCACCCGCCACTAAATTAAACTCAACCTTTCCCATTCATTTTTCTAACAACCAAATAGAAAATAACACCCCAAAACGAAAAGGTACACTAACTATTAAGATGGCAGCGATGCAAATTCCTGTTAGGGAAACAGCCTACAATTTGATATGAAATCCATACATCTAATGTAAGGCTGACCTTTCTTGGAATTTCATTGATAAAATTAGTAAGGCTTTGCTTCTCTTTCAAGTACATAGCGACACAATCTCCTTAAATAGCGTTGAAACTTATCATATGGAAATGGGGTTGAAGAGTTCTCACAAAATCAATAGAACTGGGGTGTTCCACAATGTGGAGGGGATAGATACATTATGATCATCTTAACAATCTCGTGGTTGTAATTTTCTTGATTAAAACTAATGCTTACATTTCTCTTAAGTTTCGTGGTTTGTAAGTGATATTACTAGATTCAGGGTTGATATTTGTAAATTTCTCTAACGAACTACAGGGTAGATACCCAAGGCAATATGTCTTTTGAAGTGATTAGTGCCAACTAGATTTGAAATGATAATATAAGCAAATAAATTTATTTGGTTAAATGTAATTTTAAAGTATATACTTTGTCAATTGATTTTTTTAATTCTATGTAGAGTTAAAAATGCCACATGGTTCATTACTATTGGTTGACTGTCTTTTAAATACTATTAACTTTTTAGACTACAACATAAAACAAAATGACAATTCTTATATCAAAATGGGACAAAAAAAGTTTAAACACTGAACTGAAAATACGAGGATAATTCAAGGGTCAAATCTTGACATAAGCCTTAAATTAAGCTAGGTTAACTTTGCTTTGGGCAATTGAACAAGTTCTACAGGGTAAGTTTTCATAGGTTTTAACAAAATCAAATAAAAACGACACTAGATTTTTATTGCAATCAAGTTATGCCATATCTATAACATAAATAGTACATCAAAAAGATTGAAGAACATATCTTGAACTTGATAACCAAATACGAGTCTAGAAAAGTTTACCTAGAATAAAACAAAAAGAGGGAACTATGACTTGTGAAATTGAGAGAGAAATTGGAAATGTAAAAAGGGAAATACTAATATAAAAAGAATGTATTTATTGCTATAACATCCAAATGTGACGCCCCAAACCCGATTGGGACGGTCTGACTTGAATTCGAAACATCACATTAGCCATCAAGATGACTCTCTGTTTAAAACTTTACAAATCACATCAACCAACCATACATACCACATAATTGCAGAATATTTCATAAAAGAAATTAGACCTACGTGCATGTTTTTCTAAATTAATCATTTCATTCACACAATCAGAAGGTATAAGGCGTACCTTAATACTTGGCAATCTCCCTTAACTACAAATTTTTTTAGTTCATTTAATTATTGTCACATTAAGCAAGTAACTAAAACCACCTAAGCCAGCAATCAAGCAAGCAATTATAACGTTCAAAAATCCCCCCAAAAAAACAAACAGTCCATAATGTCCATTTACAACTCGTTGGAAATTTTATCTAAAAAGTTTAAGTCTAATTCTAGTACTAAACCTTGGAACGATCCACTTTGCCTTCACTTTAGAGCTTAAAATCTCAACACACATACTCAATGAAAATGCCTTGCGATGGATCACCGATTTCCCACCCTTATTGCTAGCCTGCAAACTATTTATATCCAAGGTAAAGTAAAGAGTGTGAGCATGGAAAAACTCAGTGAGTACACATGCATACAACACAAGTAAACACACCAAACATGTAAGGATTTGAACATATTTGAACAATTTATATATAACACAATTTTCATACTCAACACAGTGATATATTGATAATTCATGAATATGAAACATAGTCATACTTATTGGATAAACGGATCTCCAAAACACATCATATGACTCATAAAGTCGTACGTTATCTCCATGTAAGTGTAGCATGTATGCTCACACTCTCTAAACACACCACGTTATCTACGGTGAATGGAGCTATGCTCGACATTCTCTTATCTCTCAAACGCTATCTTCGGGCCACAATGCCCATCGCCATAAAAAAAGAGGTGAGTACTCACAATCCTATGGCATGCCAACTAATATCATTCATGACATAGCTCACATAACTCATTGTTCACATATTTTATTTAAAATAGGGTACGAAATAGCTTAGTTTACATGAATATAACTCAAAATCTCACAATACACAGTTTGGCAAAGTAATATAGTTTGCCATAATAATATAATTCACCAAATTAACATAGTTTGCCATAATATTATAATTCACCAAGTTAACATGGTTCACAATTTAACATAATATACAAATATAATTGGCTCGCACTACAGTTGAGCTTGCACTTAGCATTTCAAGACAATATAATTTTGCACTAATCAAAACTCGCAATATCATAAATCTTATAATTCACTTACGAATTTGTGCATGCATAGATATGCATTATCGATAAAATTTGCATGCTATAAAAGTCCACATTATATTATTTATTTTTATATTCATTCGTAAATATTATAAAATCATATACAAATAAATATATTATATATACATATTTATTTAGTGACCTTTGTCACTTCAAATTTTAAGCTACATTAAAAGTCCCATAAATTTATATATTATATAAAATGATACCCATAATTATATATATTGTATACAATATAACCATATATATATATATATTATATTATATTATATATAACACCAAAATCCATTAATATATACTATATAATAAAACCATGCATATATATTATATAAAATAAAGCCATGCATGTATATAATATATGTATAACCACCGCCAATATATGTATTTACATAACACAAACTCACTGTACATATATATAACTAAACCTCTATACCTATATATTATATATATAATTACACCTACCTAAATGCTTTCATCCTTATCATGTCAACTTCAGCAAACACTCACAAGACCATTTACGCATATATATACACCTATTTATGCATATATTATATATATAAACATTTAGTAAGGCAGCGCACAATGTTCACACACACTCAACCTTTAATGCATAATTCACTCACACACATCTGGCACCCTCAAGTTTGCGCAGCATGCATATCCAGAAACTCAAGCAAGGCTTCAACGATTTGCACAAGAAAGAAAAAAAAGAAAAAACCAAAGTTAGCATACCACAAGGGGGGTTCATAGGCCTTATTTTGTCGTTCCGGGTCTCACATTTCATGTAAAAATACAACATACAAGTGCACTTACCTGTAGCTCACCATGTCTCGTTAAATTAGACAACTTTTTACTTGCCTTTATCTCGGTTTGTTGAGGCTCCACCAACGTTTTCAGCTTTGCACAAGAATATACATATTACTAAGCATTCAAAAACAATCTAGCTTACTCTCTTTATGTTCATACAACGACTCCCCATTCACACATACTTATTCGACTTATTTCGAACAATCTATTTTACTTAATTTCTCCTTTTTAACTTAATTAAATCCTTAATTTCTACCTCCTAACCCCCTAATTTGTGCCTAATTATAGATCTAGATCTCTAAATTTACTCAATTTCTTTAATTAATATTTCTTTTTAGAAAAACATTGTTCATCCTCATTCTCAAAAGAAAACCATTTAATTTATGCAATTACTTAAAGATTTTGTTAAATTGAATTTGTAAATTTCTTAATCTTGTCAAAATATACTAAAAATCATTTTAAAAACATCTATTAGCTCTTTATTATGAGATTCACCATTTTAATGCAAAAGATAACTTTAAAACCATAAATATTTAATTTTCTTGCTTAGATCTATGAAAATTCATATTAAAAACACTTAATAAAAATTTAATACATAAGAAAATAATAGATTTCCCTTTAACTTGAAAACCTCCATGAATTTGTACCAATAATTAAGCAAAAACGAGCTAAGCTTAGGTGAGAAATTGAAAAAGAAAGTGATTTATTGCAAAATTGAAAGAATAAAGAGTGTTTGGATGCCAATAAAATATAAGAGATGTAGAAAATTTTGAGAGAAAATTTTCCAATCTAGATCTAACAAATTTTAAAAATGAAAAAGAAATGGAGAGAAAAACCAACCATTTTTACAAAAATAAGTCCCCCCTATTCTCCCCTGTTCTAATAGCTTCCCTTTTAACCACTAGTTTTTAATTTACACATTTAACCTCTACTTTAACCACTATTTCAAATTAGTCTTTATTATTATTATTATTATTATTATTATTATTATTATTATTATTGTTATACTAATGCCTTGATTATTAATACCATTATTATTTAATTTAATTATAATTGTTTTACTAGTATTAACTAATTATTTATTTATTTTATCCTATTTTAACTCCTATGACACAAAATCCAATTTTTCTCTCAAACCCATAATCTAATGTCCAATTCTAGTAACTCAATTTTCGGGATGTGACACCAAAATTTTGTACAGTGAATAGTACTATTCCGAGAGAGTATACAGTGAAAATTCAAGAAATTTTGAAAAGAGATATTAAATGAATATTCTTATCAAGTTAATTTAAATTTTGTTGTGAATACGAGTGGCAGCATGAAATATTAGAAAATGTATTAAATTAAAAATGTTAGGAAAATGCAGGGTGAAATTTGACCAACCAGAGAAAAATGAGATGATAATGATTATTTGGCATGAGACTGATTAGGAGTATGTACTAGGGTTAAGGAGTTTTTGATTCCGCTAACATAGACTAAATTACAAATTTTCCATTTTATCGAGAAGGGTCATTAATACAAAATTTTGCACGAACTATTAATAATTAAGGATGATAAGTGTGGATCATGAAAAACTTGAGATACTAAGTGCCGAGAATGGAATTAGAGAAATATAATAAGTGATAAGAGGCTAAAGTGCAATTTTTTTTTTTGCAAAAAAGACATTTTGGTCATTTCTCATGAAAATTATATTGGAAATATTAAATAGTTAGATTTACTATTGGAATCAATTTTGAGCCATTAGATTAGAATTTTGTGAAAATATTAAATGCGAACCACACAAATGACATGAATTTGACTCAAAATTTAAATTAGTAAATAAAATATGAAAAGGTGAGATTTTTTTCTCACCCTTTCTTCCCCAAATTTTAGTAGCAACTATGGAGGAGGACCGCTCCTCTCATGGCTATTTCTTCTCCTTTTCACTCTTAGATAAGTACTATTAAGTTTCTTAACCTTTCCATTAATAACATAATTATAAGTTTAAATAATTTAGTTAAATAAATAGTTGATGTGATTATGAGTTAATATGTGTGAAAAATCATGGCTTAAAATGTTTTCTTATTTTATAAGAAAACTTTTAATAATAATAAGCCTTGAGTACAGTTGCATAACATGAATTAATAGCTGTCATAGGATTTTTAATGCCATGGTTTAAAGAAAATTGTTTTTTATGATAAAATATTACTATTTTCCATAAATTAGTATGATATAGTAAAATGATACAACAAAGTTAAAAGTGGTAATAATAGAAAAATGAAGTAATGAAAAAGAGAAGTGTGTCTGAAAAGAGTTCAAACTGAATATTAACATTAAACATCAAGTGTAATATGGAAATTATTAAATGTGCAAGTGACGTATGAGAAGTTCACAAATGTAACATCCTCGTTATGCCTCGTAGTTAAGAACAGTGCTACGTCGGGTTAGGAATATTAAAAAATTTAAAAATAAATTAAATAAGAATTTCTGAGTGTTAGTGTAGAAAATAATTAGACTCGGTAGAGAAAAATACTTTTGAGACAAGAATATTAATCCAAAATGTTGATTTAGTTGTAAGAGAATGGAAAGTATTGAGGCAAAAGTGAGGAAATTAAAAGTTTAAAAGATTACATTGAATTGGAGGAAAAAGGAAGAAGGACTAGAAGTAGATTTTATCAAAATAATGTATGATTCATACATGGTATTATGAAGAAAGATGAATGGTAGAATGGTAATTAATTAATAAGATAATTATGGAAACATCATTATTAAGGATTAAAATGTGTTAAATGGTAATTGATGGGCTAAATTGGTAATTACAATTTTGTGATTAAAGTAATAGGATATTTTTATAGAATGGTGTAGAAAAACGATGAAGGATCATCCTATTATCATCTTCAACCCACGCCACTTTCATGTTTCACCTATTTCAACTTTTACTTTTATTACAATTAGGTCCTTCCATCATTTTGAAGCCTTTCAAAGCTCAATTTCTTCAATTTTTTTCCTGATTTCTTAGTAAAATTGGTAATTATAATTTTGTGATTAAAGTAATAGGATATTTTTATAGAATGGTGTAGAAAAATGATGAAGGATCATCCCATTATCATCTTCAACCCACGCCACTTTCATGTTTCACCTATTTCAACTTTTACTTTTATTACAATTAGGTCATTCCATCATTTTGAAGCCTTTCAAAGCTCAATTTCTTCAATTTTTTTCCTGATTTCTTAGTAAAATCAATGGAGAAGCCTTGTAACACCCCATACTCGGCTCGAATACCGAATCTAGTCTACAGGGTGCTACACTTCTTATCCAAAATTTAACTAACACATTCTTTAATATATATTTTGCCAATCATACTTAATACAATTATTATAAAAACACAGTTATCTAATTGACCTCGCCACATACATGAATTTATTTCAATTATGTAACTTCAATCTAAGATACAAAATATTTTACAAAGTAACTTTAACATGTTGAATATTTGCTTAGTTTTGAAAATAATATTATGATCATAGCTAATTACAAATTTGACTATGACCCTGAAGCTCCACTTCTAGGTTACCCCACTGTATGCATATTACAAGTAAGAAGCATATCCTTCTGAGCATGGCAGATTCTGGCCTGGTTCCTCATTGAATCCTCGAATTTCCCTTTTTACCTGCAATGCATAATAACACATTGTAAGTTCTAATGAACTTAGTGAGTTTTCATACCTTATCATCACAACGCTAGCACGCTTGTATTTCATGATTCAGAATTCATGTTTGACTTGTCTGTATTATGATAGTTCGCCTTGGTGTAGTATTTACATCACATGAACTGGCTCACTTGCACTTGGTACATCATCTTCAATGACACCATCACTTATTTACTTGCACATCCTGAGGAATAATTCATCCTACTCAACTATATTTGCTCTACTACTAATGGCTTGAAAACATAAGATTTCACATTTGACTATACAAAGCCTCGCACACATAAAGCTTCCATCGATGAGATTTCATAGACGTAATATAAGAATACAGGTTTGTAAGCGTTTGACCTCTTGGCGGATTATCCCTGCAGATTCTACCTTCACTAGTTGCCTTTGCGAACTTCTATGCATCTAATTCTTTGAGAGAAAATCCTTGAGAATTCTTACTTGTGGACTTATGAAAGAAAACCCATAGATAATTCCCATAGCACGAATTGCACAAATAAATACAAATAACCAAATAAGATAGATCTTGACGAATTGTTCTTGTTGCAAACTGTTATTAGTAGTTTGTCCTAACGGGCTCAGATTTGTAGTATGATCCTTGTGGATTCATGTTTTAGACCCAAGTATGCGGATTCATACTTTATGAAACATATCGACAGATTTATAAAGAAGACCCCGATTACGAATTAATAAAAAAAATCAACTCATCTCAATCAAGTAGACAAATCTGGTGAACTGTCATATCTTACATATGACTCGTAATAGCAGATAGCTCGTACCTTTGGGTTCACGCATAGAAATGGATTATAAGTAAATGAGTTCATTCTTGGCAGAATTATGAAAGTGGATCCAATATTTGTGGAAATATAGATACGAGCATATATATAGATTCATATATGTGAATTATGTCGCGGACCTCTACTAGATTATGCCTTATAGGCAATTCTGACAGATTTATAAATGTGAAATGTTTCGCGAAACTTCTTAAATTGCGCCATGGCCATGGACATGCATTCACACATATGGCTTAAAGCCTCCAGTTTCGTAGAGTCTTTTGCCACTCTTAAAGGGTTTTCATATACTACCCGTAAAAGGCTTCCATACAGTCCATGTGCACTTTTCTCTATATAGTCTGTCCGAACCTCTGCAAAGTCAATTATCATTAATATTCATTTCAATATAGTCTACCCACACCTCTGCAAATCCTCCTTATTAATTTGAACACATAAGTGTTCTCCCGCAAGGTCGGGTTCATTTGCCAATATTGATTTGTATTCACATGCCATACTGGAGGCAAAACTTATAACATATCATATTCTCCTTCTCTGCCTCCCATCTCAATAACACTTCGACAGACCTTCACAACTCCGCATATCATTCATACACATGGATTTCATACACAAGCAGTCAACTAATACTACTGTTCATGCATGACACACATATTATGCTAAACATTTCATCTATTCAACGTGGTTACTTACAACTTGTAACACCCGAACCCGTAACCGTCGCTGGAAGGGTTATAAGGTATTACCGAACAGTTCACAACTTAAAGGCCACCATAAGAACTCATTTAATAGAAATATAACCTTCTCTAACTCTTTTACATATTAAAGCATCTGTTCGAAAACCACTTAATCAAATTTATCATTTGGATTAATTACACGAGTTTAGTCGAATGCAATTAGTGCTCAATACTAAGGTTCCATTCATCTATATTCAATCATTCTATACACATAATCGTTTCATATATATATATATATATATATATATATATATATATATATCAAAGTGTCAAACATAATTCATCTTGCATAACTACACTACAAATAACATATATGCATAATATACTGCAACTAGTTTTAACTATTGCATTAATACACCAAATAAATCTAAAGTAATGAGATACGCAACCAAAACCTATTCAATAACCATCTATCCGGCTAAATACATAAGAACATGTGTAATTAGATTCTCGTTTTAAAAATAAGACATAGATTAAACATCCAACTTCAAAGTTATAACATCCATAAAAGTGATCAAAACTTGAAATCGCATTTAACTAAATAGACAAGCCATAATCGCATGGCTTTTACAAGTACTGAAACAAAATATAACATCTCAAAATGTCATTCAGCCTATACATGCCATAATTTTAGCTTAAAACATAAAATACCAAAATAGTCGATAGTGTGACGAGATGTTGACGATTCCCGAGCTTTCAACTGATTTCAAGAATCTATAAAACAGAGAAACATAAAATTTAAAGTAAGCATTTCATATGCTTAGTAAGTCCTTAAGCTATGTTTTGTACTAAGTTTGAATAAATGATAGATATAAGAATCGAAATTGGATTATTAGAAATTGTTATGTCCTTCTTAGGATGTGATTTCCATTCATTTACCCAATTCATTCTTGCATCTAGAATCTTAGTTCAAAGTCCAACTCTATAATCAATATAATACTGAATAAACAACTCACATAATTTAAAAAGAACAAATGTCATAAGTCACATATCTCAATACTCAACTTAATTATCCTCAACGCTATACTATTAACGAATATCTCTTATAACACATAACTTTATTTCATAGATTATGCATATACCTCAATTGGCCGAATATTTTTATAATTCATAACTATTTTCCATCAATGTGAAAGATAGCTTAACAAATCACTCCCTTATGCATCTATAATCAAATATTCAACTTCTAAATTTGTCAATACCTACACTATGTCACCTTTGCATACACATAAATAGCCAAAAATTAAGAAGAAAGACTTTTGCATCACATATAGATTTTCACCTATACGAGCAAATATACGAATTCAAATAAACATCACATTTTTCAATATCATCATGACTATATGATCCATATCCAAAGTAACACCTTTTATAAACTACAATGTGACCGAGCACATATAAAACCATAGGGTCGAATTTTTACTTACTTAAATTCCTCATCAAATTGAATTTAATTCACTGGCATCAACCTGCTAGGTATAAACCTGAATCTCACACCGGCACAAGGCCTGCTAGACAAAAGTCTGATATATATTCACCAGCAATATGTTTGCTAGGCATAAGCCCGAATACATTCCATAGTAGTAACTTATTAGGCCATTAGCCTAATTTATTTATTTTTTCACCGGCCACAGGCCTGCTAGGCACGAGCCTGTATAGCTCGAACATGTAATTCATACAAACACTTAGATATCACATTATATTACTCATTTGTTCATGCAAAATTTGATACTCTTACATACCCCAAAACATCAATGAACCACAGCCAATATGTTTCCTTAATGTCTTATACATTCGGCTAACATAATTAACATAGACAGAAAGTTCAAAGATTTAAGCCACAATCAACAACTTATAAAACTATCATTTGAACAAATTATCCTCCAATCTTCATTCGGCATTTGCTTATATGACATCATATTTTTCGATTCAACAATTAAATTTATTTCTACTTATAATCAAGTTCATTTTGTGACTTAAGAACTTACCTCGATAATTTCGTACGATCGTTTTGGCTACTCAGCTAGCCTCGCTTTTCCCCGATCCGAGTTAGGCCTCTTTTGATCTTGAGCTTAATTTAAAGATAAATTAAACTCATTTAATCAATTTATCCATTTAACTTACTAAACAAATAAAATCATATAATTACGAAACTTTTACATTAACCCCTCTAAAACAAAATAATTCACAATTTAGCCTTAATTTACAAAAGCAATTAAAATCACAACCTAAAAGATGTTCATCCACCACACATACTTTAAATTTCTAACTTCCAAAACAAAATCTAACAACATCCCTACATGGTCGAATGAATATATAGCTATCAAATTCAAAATTAACACTTGGGCTTTAAATGTAACTTAACAACCAACTTAAAATCACAAAATTTAATGAAAACTAAGTTAAAAACTCACCTTAATTTGCTTAGGAAATGACCGAATGTATGAAGCTTGTTTCTTTCTTTCTTTTTTTTTTTTTTTTGTAAATCACGGCTTGAAGATGAGCATGCAAAGTGGCTTTCTATTTTATTTTATTATAAATTCATTTATTTAACCATTAACTAATATGCCATATAAATATCAATTAATTTAATTGTTTTCGATAGCTAATGCCGTCCCACACTAAACTAAATGGCACAATTGCAACTTAACCACTCCCGAAAATTAAACATTCATAATTTGACCATTACACAATCAACCACAACGTATTCGCTTTACACGATTAAGTCCTATTTATCGGATCGGATACTCAAACGATGAAACTTTAAAACAAATTTTTTCACACAACTAATTCACCCATTCAGAACATGAAAAATAATATTTAATTATTTTTCTTATCAGATTCGTGGTCCCGAAACTACCGTTTCGATTAGGGTCAAAATCAGGCTGTTACAACTTGATACGAACCGTCTCGGGAAGAGTCGAGTCGTATGTAGATTGCCCGATCATCTACGAGAAGTTACGTTAGGTTTTAGATTGAGTTGAAGGTATGGTCAAGGTAGAAAGAGGGGTACGAACGGATTGGTAGGAACGAAAGGGTACGAACAAAAGGATATGAACAAATTGGTCGGTTTAGGTTCGATTAGGTAAAGAAAAGAAACGGGTTTGAACTACTAAAGGTACTTTCAAGAACCAATACCAAAATGATATCGACCCGTTGATTAAGCCTTTTGAGTTCGGTTATAGGTTTGGTAAGGGAAACCTCGACCCACTATCTAACAAGATAGGAACCTCGGTATGTTGAACGCCACACTACGAATAGTGATAAGTTCGGGTATGACAAAGAACACGGTTGACACAACTAGAATGCTAGGAACGCCAAACGAATCTTTGAACGAAATATAAGAAAAGTATGCCTCACAATTTCGGCAGCATAACATTAACAAAAGTTTCAAAACGTCCATTTTACAATGAAAGTGAACAACTATTTATACTAGTAGCCTATGCTAACCGAATAGTCAAGTTCATAGGCTTAACAACTAAGCAATGTAACTATTAATGGCTATGAAAATTCTAGAAATGATCTTTCAATGTACATGTCCATGTTCGGCCGAATGGGAGGTGGATGGAAGATTTCATGAATATGCATTGATGTACTTGGATAAATGTTCTTCATGCATGCATGGCTAGATTCGGCTAACTCCTTTAATGGGGCCTTTAATTCATGTTGTTTCACCATGAGTAGCTTAATTAAATGAGGCTTTATGAAGGGTCAAACTTGGTGTGAAACAGGAACTTGAGTTGACTCTTGTGTATGAACATCCAACTGAATGGTCATCATGGTGTGAACGCAAGGTGTGAACACATGATCAATACATGAACCGTCCAATGCATGTTCCATCATTAATTTGATCCATGAATCTTCAAAATGCATGAGTGACCATCATGAACATGCATATGCCTCTTTGATTGCCGTCCATTGAACCTTTCTATGCATGCACCTTGCATTAATTCCTTACATGCATGTTCCGTCCAAAGGGATGTACATGCAACATTAAAATCAAGCATTAATCACCAATGTGGACACATTAAGGTAGCAGCAAATATGAACATATTAAACACACTCATAAATTCGGCTAACACAATAAATAATTGTAGTAATTTGAACACATTAAATCCTAGTTCAACCAAGACACATTAATAACATGTAATAACCTAATTAAATTCGCACACCTATTTAAAATGTCCGTAATTAAACAAATTAATTATTTAAGTAAATATGTTCAAATTTATTTAATGCATCAATCTTATTTAATAGCTAAGAATGAGTAGACTTATTGAGCTCATTATAGGTGCGTGAACTAGTGATGAGTGAGGGTAAGCTCAAGAGCTAATAATGAGTGGTTCAGAGCTAATGGTGGTGTGGAGCAACATGGGAGCTAACTTGAGTGAAGGTGAGCTCGGTGAGCTGATTTGAACTTGTAGAAAAGTTCGGCATGGATTTCAAAATGGCCACCAAACTGGTTCGATAGGTCTAGCATTGACATCTTCCCACACATGCTGAACTAAAGCTATAACAGCTTCTTTAAATTGTTTTGCACGAGCCCTTGTGATCGGCCCTTGAGGTAGCACCATCGGATCTCAGCTTGGACTTGGCCTATGGGAAGCCGTGATCGTATCACAACTCTCCCCCCTTTAGGGATTTTCGTCCTCGAAAATCTTATCGGTAAATAGATTTGGATAACGTTCTTTCATCGTATCCTCAAGTTCTCACGTTGCTTCCTCGACTCCATGTTTATGCCAAAGCACTTCCACCAACGAAATTTTCTTATTTCTCAATTCTTTCACCTCGTGAGCTAGAATGCGGATCGGCTCCTCTTCATAACTCAAATCAGACTGAATCTCAATCTCAGATGGACTAATTACGTGTGAAGGGTCGGATCTATAATGGCAAAGCATCGAAACGTGAAAGACATTGTGAATCTTCTCTAGTTCAGATGGCAACAACAATCTATACGCAACTGGTCTGATACGTTCAATAACCTCAAATGGTCCGATGAATCTCGGACTTAGTTTGCCTTTACGATCGAATCTGATCACTTTCTTCCACGGTGAAACCTTTAAAAACACTTTATCACCGATTTGAAATTCTATATCTTTACGTTTCAAATCTGCATATGATTTTTGACGATCTGATGCTACTTTTAAATTTTCACGAATCACTTTCACTTTCTGCTCCATTTCCTTGATTAAATCGACCCCGTGAATCTTGCTTTCGCTAAGCTCATTCTAATACAATGGTGTACGAAATTTACGATCGTATAAAGCTTCGTAAGGTGCTATCTTGATACTCAACTGAAAACTATTATTGTATGCAAATTCAACCGAAGGTAAATATCGATCCCATGAACCTTTAAACTCGAGGATGCAACATCTCAACATATCCTCAAGTACCTGAATAACACGTTCGGATTGACCGTCTGTCTGGAGATGAGAAGCGGTGCTAAAATGTAGTCTAGTACCTAGCACATCTTGCAGTTTCCTCCAAAATTGTGATGTAAATCTCGGACCCTATCCGATACAATAGAAACAGGTACTCCACACAATCGCACAATCTGAGAAATATACAATTTCGCTAGCTTATCAAGTGAGTAATCTGTACGAACCGAAATAAAATGAGCAGATTTTGACAATCTATCAACAATAACCCAGATTGCATCCTTCTTGCTTGGTGTCAACGGTAAACCCGATACAAAGTCCATCGTGACTCGGTCCCATTTCCATTCAGGTATCATAATTGGCTGAAGTAATCCAGAAGGCACTTGATGCTCAGCTTTCACTTGTTGACATACTAAGCATTTTGAAACAAAGTCAGAAATGTCTCGTTTCATACCATGCCACCAATAATGCTGTTTCAAGTCGTTATACATTTTCGTGCTACTCGGGTGAACAGACATCCAACCGTTATGAGCTTCATTTAAAATCATCTGTATAAGCTCTATATTTCTCGGAACACATAGTCGATTATTGAATCTCAAATAACCATCCGCATCAATTAGAAACTCTGAGTTAGCTTTTGAGTCACATTGAGCCCGTTTTGCAACTAAATCATCATCAACTTTCTGAGCTTCTCGAATCTACTGCACAAGTAATAGTTTTGTCTTAAATTCGGCTACTAACGCACCATCTAAAGTCATAGCCAAATGCGCATTCATCGCACGCAAAGAAAACAGTGATTTTTGACTCAAGGCATCAACAACAACATTAGCCTTCCCGGGATGATAATTAATCACAAGCTCGTAATCTTTAAGTAATTCTAGCCACCGACGCTGTCTCAAATTAAGATCCTTTTGAGACATCAAGTATTTGAGACTTTTGTGATCGGTATAGACTTGACATTTTTCACCGAACAAATAATGGCGCCAAATCTTCAAAGCAAATACGATAGCAGCCAATTCAAGATCATGCATCAGATAATTTTTCTCATGAGGTTTTAATTGTCTCGAGGCATAAGCTACAACTTTTCCTCCTTGCATTAAGACGCAACCCAAACCATTCAAAGACGCATCGCTAAAAATCACGAATTCTTTACCCGACTCTGGTTGAACTAGCACAGGAGCTTCGATCAGAAGTACTTTCAACTGATCAAAACTTTTCTGACATTTTTCTGACCATTCAAACTTGACGTTTTTCTGAAATAACTTTGTCATCGGCATTGCTATCATCGAAAAGCCTTTCACAAACCGTCTATAGTAACCCGCAAGTCCCAAAAAGCTCCAAACTTCTGAAACATTCATCGAAGGCTTCCAATTAAGTATGGCTAAAATTTTGCTCGGGTCAACCCGAATACTTGATGCTGAAACAACATGCCCCAGAAAGCTGATTTCGCGCAACCAGAATTCACATTTACTAAACTTTGCATACAACTGTTTATCATGCAAAATCTGCAATACAAGTCTCAAGTGCTCTGCATGCTCAGTTTCGTTACGGGAGTAGATCAGAATGCCATCTATAAACACAATCATGAATCGATCTAGGTACCGTCTGAAAACTCGATTCATCAAATCCATAAAAATTGCAAGAGCATTAGTAAGCCCAAACGACGTCACCAAAAATTCATAATGTCCATATCTCATCCGGAAAGCAGTCTTAGGCACATCCGAGTCTCTAACTCGCAATTGATAATAACCCGATCGCAAATCTATCTTCAAAAACACTAAAGCTCTTTTTAGTTGATCGAACAAATCATCAATACGTGGACACAGGTATTTATTCTTTATAGTTACTTTGTTGAGTTGTCTATAGTCGATGCACATTGTCATAGTTCCGTCTTTCTTTTTCACAAATAACATTATGCACCCCAGGGAGAGAAACTCAGTCGGGCAAAACCCTTATCCGTCAACTTTTGCAACTGTGATTTCAATTCCTTCAATTCGGTTGGTGCCATTCGGTACGGAACTATTGAAATCGGAGTCGTCCCAGGCACTAATTCAATACCAAATTCTACCTCCCGAACAGGTGGTAAACCCAACAATTACTCAGGGAACACATCTGGATACTCACATACAACTGGCACAGTTTCAAGCTTCTTTTCGGTTACTTTACAATCCAGTACATACGCAAGATAAGCTTCACAACCTTTTTGCACATACTTCTGAGCCAACATCGAAGATATTATTGTCGGTAACCCGTTTAAATCAGTAGACTCAATTCGAATAATATCATTATTCTGACATCGCAGATCAATGGTCTTTCGTTTACAATTTACTACACCATTATGAACAGTTAACCAATTTATACCGAGGATAATATCAAACTTGTCGAACGGTAATAACATCAAATCAGCCGAAAAACATGAATCTCGAATCATCAGGGGGTAATTCTTGCACACTCTGTCAACTAACACACATCGGCCCAAAGGGTTTGACACCTGAATCACAAACTCAGTAGACTCAACAGGCAGAGTCTTACTCAACACTAATGTTTCACACACATAGGAATGGGTTGAACCAGGGTCAATCAAAGCAATTACATTAACATCATAGAGAGTGAAGTTACCAGTGATGACATCCGGAGATGAAGCCTCCTCTCGAGCACGGATGGCATAGGCTCTGGCAGGAGCACGAGCCTCAGATCGAATGGTTGTATCTTTCGTCCCTCTCTGACTGCCACTAACATTACCCGCATGCCTGGGTGGTTTACCTCACTATAACGTATTACTTGGCCGAGTGCTCTGAACGACATTCTGTTCGGCTAGCATCGGACACTCTCAGATTAAATGATCCACTGATCCACATTTAAAACAGGAGCGATCACGCAGTCTACAATCTCCTGAATGCCATTTACCGCAGTGTTTACATTTAGCCCTTTGCTTTCGAACATTGCCAACACTAGCAACAGATGTAGCTCACAAACTCACAGAGGGTCAGTCTCGATCTCTTCCAGAATAGCCCAGCGCAGCTTTAGATTGACAAACATCCTCTCTGAACTTCTTTGAGGACGACTGAAAAGCTTTACCTGTTAATCTTTTACGAGAGTCTTTAGCTTTGAAATCAGCCTTTCTCTTTTCTTTCCCAAGCTCTTCAGCTTTGCATGCTCGCTCTACAAGTACCACGAACTCTTTAATTTCTAGAATGCCGACCAACAATTTGATATCTTCATTTAACCTGTCCTTGAAGCGTTTACGCATAATAGCTTCGGTCGAGATACACTCCCGAGCATATCTACTGAGTTTCAAAAATTTTCGCTCGTAATCTATAATAGTCATGCGACCCTGTTTGAGCTCGAGAAATTCTTTACGTTTCTGATTAATGAATCTTTGGCTGATGTATTTCTTGTGGAATTCAGTTTGAAAGAATTCCCAGGTGACCCGTTCCTTCGGCACAACCGAAACCAATGTGTTCCACCAATAATAAGTAGAATCACGTAAGAAGGATATGGCATATTTCAAACGTCGTCGGGTGTGCGTAATAGCTCATCGAATACTCAGATAGTATTATCAAGCCAAAATTCAGCTTGTTCAGCATCATCACTATCTATGGGCTTAAACTCATTGGCCCCGTGTTTTTTAATTTTGTCAACTGGGGGCTTACTCGACCACAACGGATCGATTATTGAAGATACCATAGATGTCAGGATCAGATTATTCAAGGGTGGAGGTGGTTGGGTAGCCGTATTATTTCGTACAAATTCTGAGAACCATTCGTTCATTATATGAAAGAAAGCTTGCTTGGTCTCTCCCTCATTACCCAGGATTGGCTGAGAATTAACAGGCGCTGTCCCTTGCACGGGAATAGGCGCTACACTCTCTACATCATTAGCTGAAACTCGATCGGGATCCATTTACTAAAGAAAAACACAATTTCAGACGTCAGAAGTCATCACACTATCATAATATCACATTATGGCATGTATAGCTAGACTCACACACGCTACATTAGTCCTAGAATTGACTAAACCGTAGCTCTGATACCAATAAAATGTAACACCTGAACCCATAACTGTCGCTGAAAAGGTTACCAGGTATTACCGAATAGTTCACAACTTAAAGGCCACCATAAGAACTCATTTAATAGAAATATAACCTTCTCTAACTCTTTTACATATAAAAGAATCTGTTCGAAAACCACTTAATCAAATTTATCATTTGGATTAATTACATGAGTTTAGCCGAATGCAATAAGTGCTTAATACTAAGGTTCCTTTCATCTATATTCAATCATTCTATACACATAATCGTTTCATATATATATATATATCAAAGTATCAAACATAATTCATCTTGCATAACTACACTACAAATAACATATACGCATAATACACTACAACTAGTTTTAACTATTGCATTAATACACCAACTAAATCTAAAGTAACGAATTACGCAACCAAAACGTATTCAATAACCATCTATCCGAATAAATACATAAGAACATGTATAATTAGATTCTCGTTTTAAAAATAAGACATAGATTAAACATCCAACTTCAAAATTATAACATCCATAAAAGTGATCAAAACCTGAAATCACATTTAACTAAATAGACAAGCCATATTCGCATGGCTTTTACAAGTACTGAAACAGAATATAACATCTCAAAATGTCATTCAACCTATACATGCCATAAGTTTAGCTTAAAACATAAAATACCAAAATAGTCGATAGTGTGACGAGATGCTGACGATTCCCGAGCTTTCAACTGATTTCAAGAATCTATAAAATAGAGAAACATAAAATTTGAAGTAAGCATTTCATATGCTTAGTAAGTCCTTAAGCTATGTTTTGTACTAAGTTTGAATAAATGATAGATATAAGAATCGAAATTGGATTATTAGAAATTGTTATGTCCTTGCCGGATGTGATTTCCATTCATTTACCCAATTCATTCTTGCATCTAGAATCTTAGTTCAAAGTCCAACTCTATAATCAATATAATACTGAATAAACAACTCACATAATTTAAAAAGAACAAATGTCACAAGTCACATATCTCAATACTCAACTTAATTATCCTCAAAGTTATACTATTAGCGAATATCTCTTATAACACATAACTTCATTTCATAGGTTATGCATATACCTCAATTGGCCGAATAGTTTTATAATTCATAACCATTTTCCATCAATGCGAAAGATAGCTTAACAAATCACTCCCTTATGCATCTATAATCAAATATTCAACTTTTTAATTTGTCAATACTTACACTATGTCACCTTTGCATACACATAAATAGCCAAAAATTAAGAAGAAAGGCTTTTGTATCACATATAGATTTTCATCTATACGAGCAAATATACGAATTCAAATAAACATTGCATTTTTCAATATCATCATGACTAAATGATCCATATCCAAAGTAACACCTTTTATAGACTACAATGTGACCGAGCACATATAAAACCATAGGGTCAAATTTTTACTTACTTAAATTCCTCATCAAATTGAATTTAATTCACCGGCATCAACCTGCTAGGTATAAACCTGAATCTCACACCGGCACAAGGCCTGCTAGATGAAAGTCTGATATATATTCACCAGCAATATGTTTGCTAGGCATAAGCCCGAATACATTCCATAGTAGTAACTTATTAGGCCATTAGCCTAATTTATTTATTTTTTCACCGGCCACAGGCCTGCTAGGCACGAGCCTGTATAGCTCGAACATGTAATTCATACAAACACTTAGATATCACATTATATTACTCATTTGTTCATGCAAAATTTGATACTCTTATATACCCCAAAACATCAATGAACCACAACCAATATGTTTCCTTAATGTCTTATACATTCGGCTAACATAATTAACATAAACAGAAAGTTCAAAGATTTAAGCCACAATCAACAACTTATAAAACTATCATTTGAACAAATTATCCTCCAATCTTCATTCGGTATTTGCTTATATGACATCATATTTTTCGATTCAACAATTAAATTTATTTCTACTTATAATCAAGTTCATTTTGTGACTTAAGAACTTACCTCGATAATTTCGTACGATCGTTTTGGCTATTCAGCTAGCCTCGCTTTTCCCCGATCCGAGTTAGGCCTCTTTCGATCTTGACCTTAATTTAAAGATAAATTGAACTCATTTAATCAATTTATTCATTTAACTTGCTAAACAAATAAAATCATATAATTACGAAATTTTTACATTAACCCCTCTAAACAAAATAATTCACAATTTAGCCTTAATTCACAAAAGCAATTAAAATCACAACCTAAAAGACGTTCATCCACCACACATACTTTAAATTTCTAACTTCCAAAACAAAATCTAACAACATCCCTTCATGGCCGAATGAACATATAGCTATCAAATTCAAAATTAACACTTGGGCTTTAAATGTAACTTAACAACCAACTCAAAATCACAAAATTCAATGAAAACTAAGTTGAAAACTTACCTTAATTTGCTTGGGAAATGACCGAATGTATGAAGCTTGTTTCTTTCTTTATTATTATTTTTTTGTAAATCACGGCTTGAAAATGAACATGCAAAGTGGCTTTCTATTTTATTTTATTATAAATTCATTTATTTAACCATTAACTAATATGCCATATAAATATCAATTAATTTAATTGTTTTCAATAGCTAATGCCATCCCACACTAAACTAAATGGCACAATTGCAACTTAACCACTCCCTAAAATTAAACATTCATGATTTGACCATTACATAATCAACCACAAAGTATCCGCTTTACGCGATTAAGTCCTGTTTATCGGATCGGATACTCAAACGATGAAATTTTAAAATGAAATTTTTGACACAACTAATTCACGCATTCAGAACACGAAAAATAATATTTAATTATTTTTTACTCAAATTCGTGGTCTCGAAACCACCGTTTCGATTAGGGTTAAAATCAGGCTGTTACACAACCGATTATGACTTCTCATATCTATACACAACATGCATCACAATATATCAGCATTCAGCCGTAAATAATTCATCATTTGCAGAATAGAAGTTAATATACCCAACACACGATACTGAAAAAGTAAATATCCATTTAAGACCCAAGTTCTGGAACTCACTTGGAAGTTAACGCCAAATCCATCTTCTTAGCCTTTCCCTTGCTACTTAAGCCTCCTTAGTGAACAAAACGTAACAACCATTTTAGAATTCCAATGTAGATAATTCATCACCATAAGAACCATAAATTGTTTGCATGTAGAGGTCATTTAAATGATTATCCACAACCTTTCCTGATACAGAATACAATAAATGGATTAACTGAAATCCTTAACTGTGACAACCCGAATTAGGGCCTAATCGGAATAGTGATATTTTGACCACAAATCAGGGATAGAAATAATTGTTTTATAATTATTTTGAGGATTATGATATGATTACGTGATTGTGTGAAAATTTCGTGATAAAATTCTATGCCTAAAGTGCTTAAATTGAAAGTAGGGACTAAATTGAATAAGTTGCAAAATTTGCATTCTAGAAGTTTTTAGTATGAAATTGCTTTGGAATATTAATTAGGAGGTCTTAAATGGCAATTTGACCAATTTTAAGTTTATGGACAAAATTTAGGACATGGATGGAATTTTTAGGAAGTTTAGTAGTAAGGGCATTTTGGTCATTTACATATTAAATGAAATAAAATGGGAAAAATAACACAAAATTGGTCATCTTCTTCATTAGTTGCTGCCAAATTTTCCTCTCCTCCATAGCTAGGGTTTCTTCAACTTTCAAGCTTCATAGTAAGTGAATTCGAGCCCGTTTTTAATGTTCTTTACATTTTTGAAATCCTCGTAGCTCGGTTTACCTATTTCCACCATTATTTTGAGTTAGGGTTTATGTTTCAAAATTTACCCATGGATGATATGCATGGATTTTGATGTTTTATGGTAGAATATGAAGTTTGAGATTGTGTTAAACATCTTTTGCTAAGTGATTTTTAAGTAAAAACGAGTAAAACGACATAATCGGTAAAAATACTTATTGTTCATAACTATATGTTAGAGTGAGAATTTGATGTTGTTGTAGAAGAGAAAAATGTTCAGTATGTCATAAAACATAAGAATAAGGGCTGAAATTAAATTTCCGAGCCTTGGGGCAAAAGTGCAAATATGCAAAAGTTTAGGGGTCAAAATGCAAATTCGTAAAAATATGATTTTTGGACTCATATGAATAGTGTGATTAATTATTGGGCTAAATGTGATATTATAGATCAAGAAAGGCGTGGAATCGATCTCGAACGGGGGAAAGAAAAGGCTTTGGACTAAATTGCAAAAATTCCACATTTTGTACCGAGGTAAGTTTGTACGTAAATATTACATTAATTTCATGTATATTCTTACATTTCAGTTTATTATGTGAATATATTAGCGAATGTTAAAATATAAATAGATCATTGGAAGAATGGAAATAAGTAATAGAGAGGAGAGATCAGGTTGAACATTGGAAGAGTTCAATAATATTGATGGAATGTAGCTAGGTCACATGTATAATGCCGAGTGCACATCATGTGTACAAGAAAGCTACACGATGCTATGTAGTAGCTAGGTCACATGCGTGATACAGAAGTATCCCATGTAGACAAGAGAGCTACGGAAGAGATAAATGTAGCTAGGTCACATGTGTGATACAGAAGTATCCCATGTAGACAAGAGAGCTACGGAAGAGATAAATGTAGCTAGGTCGCATGTGTGGTTCCAAGTGAAGGACACCATGTAGACAAGAGAGCTACGGGACAAATCGGCTAGGTCATATGAGTGGTACCGAGTGTTCACTATGTGTACAAGAGAGCCGAATTAAATGAAGTATGATGGTGGAGTGTGTGTTTGAGACCATTAAAATCGAGGATTGATCCGAATTGTTCAACGGGATGACTTAGTGGTGAGATTGTAGTCATGGACCTACATTTGTGATGTATGAAATGTGATGAAATTGATTTGTAGCATATATATGTAAGTTAAAAATGAGGTTGGTGCAAAGAATGGGTGAAAGAATGAAAGTAGCATTAAATCTGTTTTGGACAGTAACAGTGACGTGATTTTGAAAAATCACCAAAAATAGAAGGAATTTAATTAGAGGTTGAATGAGATTTGGAATTAAAGCTTAATGAGTCTATTTTTATATAAAAGAAACAGGGCAAGCAAAAGAATTCTATATTTTGAGATATTTACAATTGTGTGTGACTGGCTCAGAATGACTACGTGGTCCCCTATTCCAACTTTGAAAAATCATTAAAAATTGTACAAAACAAATTAAGAAATATAGTTTATATGCCTAAACTCCTTATTGAATCTAGTTTTAAATGAAACAGATTTCATGGTTATTCGAATTGTGTACTGGGAGAAATTCAATTCGTAGTGAACTGAGGTCAGATCAGTTGAGCTGTGTAACAGGGGAAACTTTAACTAATAAACTGTACTAATTGGCTTGAGCAAAAATTCTAGAAAAAAATTAGTGAATAGATATATGAGTATATTTTCAAGGAAAATTTACGGAATTGGATTTTGAGTTTCGTAACTCGAGTTATGATTTATTTAGCGAACATGATGCACAGAGACAGCATTAATCAAATTGGAGTGAATATTGAAATTGAAGTAGATATACTTGAATTGTTGTATAAACATATTTAGATTCTCTCATTAATATTTACTTACCTACTTACTAAGCTATAAGCTTACTTTGTTTTCTCTCTTCTGTTTTATAGTGTCATTCAATTGCTGCTCAGAGTTAAGGATCGAGAAGATCTCACGCACTATCAATACTTTAGGGTAATTGAACTAAATATTTTGAATTATGGCATGTATAGTAGACTTAATTATTTTGTTAGGTGTCATAATTGCCTAGGTTTAAAATATTGGCTCTGATATTCGATCAACTATGTTGTATAAGCCATTAAAGTTGGCTAATATTGTTCAAGACATATGTTATGACGATACACTATTAAATTAGATGACATATTTCTATTTATTTTTTTTTTGTTTAATGATATGTGCTATGTTTTAGTAATACCTTGTACCTGTTTTACACGATAACGGGTAAGGGTGTTACATTTAGTGGTATCGAGCTATGGTTTAGTCGGTTCTCGGACTAATAAAGTGTGTGTAAAAGTCTAGCTATACATGCCATAAAAATATTGTGATAGTGTGGTGACTCTGATTATTCTAAAGCGTGTTTTGTTTTAATATAGTAATGGATCCCGGAAGGCTGCGGTGATGATCTTTGCTAGTAATGCGCGGCTCCCCTGCACAAGGGACCGCGCTGTGGAAAGTAGATCCGAGACATTGAGGCAAGGAGAGGAGGCTCGGGATGCCTTCCTCCAAAGGATGAATGATTGGTATCTGAATTTATTCGAGCAAATCCAAATGCTCAACCTCCTCCACCCCCTCCTATACCTCGGGACGATTCTCTGTAGCTGCTCAAGGCATAGATTTGGTAAGGACGAGCAAGCCTCGATTGACAAGATTCGAAAACAAGGGGGCGAAGAGTTTAGAGCAAAGATCGATGATGATCCCGAGAAAGCGGAATTCGGCTTGAAAATTCTACCCGTGTATTTGATGAGCTCTCATGTACACCCGAGGAATGCTTAAAGTGTCTTTGTATCACTTTTGAGAGATTCGGCCTACCATTGGTGGAAGACTAGGGTAGCAAGTGGTGCCAAAAGAAAGAGTTACTTGGGACTTTTTCCGGGAGGAATTTAGAAAGAAATACATAAGTCAGCGATTTATTGATAAAAACGGAAGGAGTTCCTTGAGTTAAAGCAAGGCAAGATGTCCAGAGTGAGAATATGAACGCGAATTTGTGAGACTTAGCAAGTATGCTCAGGAATGTGTGTCCACCGAGGCCAATATGTGCAGAAGGTTTGAAGATGGGTGAATGAGGATATTAAAGTCTTTGGTAGGAATTTTGGAGTTGAAAGAATTTGTAGTATTGGTTGATCGAGCCCTTAAAGTGAAGAATTGAACAAAGAAAGAGAAAAAAGCTGCTATGGAGGCTCGAGATGCGAGAAAAAGACCGATAAGCAAGCCATTTGAGTCACAATCAAAGAGGTCCAAAGAGGCAAACCCTCGAATGACAGTTTCAATTGGGGATTCACACGAGAGATCGTGGTAGAGCGTATTCGGGGTCTAAAGCTCAAGCTACTTCGGTGGCAAGTGTGGGTAATATGCGACCTAGAAAGCCCAAATGTCAGCAATGTGGCAGGCAACATTATGGTGAGTGTTGGGGAACCGAACGAGCTTGTTTCAGTGGTTCTCGCGGACATTTTATTAGAGATTGTTCGGAGAAAGTTAAAGAAGAAATTCAGAGTGCTAGGCAGAATACCACCGCTAGTAGGGTAGACCACCGAGAAATATGGAAGTGGGACTAGCGATGAAAGCTGCGATGAAAGATTCAAAGATGGCAAGATCGAAGCTAGAGCACCTGTTAGAGCTTATGCTATACGTGCCCGAGAAGATGCATCATCTCCCGATGTCATTACTGGTACATTTTCTCTCTATGATACTATTGTTATTGCGTTGATTGATCCCGGGTCCACTCATTCCTATATTTGCATGAATTTAGTATCTAATAAAAAGTTGCCTGTTGAGTTTACTGAGTTTACGATTAAAGTGTCGAACCCTTTAGGCCAATATGTGCTAGTTGATAAGGTTTGCAAGAATTGCCCATTAATGATTCAAGGTCACTGTTTTCCGACCAATTTGATGCTGTTACCATTTGATGAGTTTGACGTTATATTGGGAATGGGTGGTTGACATTGTATGATGCTAAGGTAGATTGCAAACAAAAGACACTAGAGTTGAAATGTGAAAATGGAGAAATTCTGTGGGTTGAAACCGACGAATCAAATAAATTGCCTATGGTAATTTCGCACATGTCTGCACGGAAATACATGAGAAAAGGGTGTGAAGCTTATCTGGCTTATGTAATGAATGCTGAGTTGCCTCAATTGAAGCTTGAGTCAGTACCGATAGTTTGTGAGTTTCCAGATGTATTTCCAGAGGAATTGCCTAGGTTGCCTCCGAACAGAGAGATAGAGTTTGCCATTGATTTGTTGCGCAGCATCTTTGTCTCGATCTCGATTGCTCCGTATAGAATGGCTCCATTGAATTAAAAGAATTGAAGGCTCGATTATGAGGAATTAATGAGATAAGGGATTTGTGAGACCGAAGTTTCTCTCCCCGGGTGCTCCAAAGATTATTCGTAAAGAAGAAGGATGGTTCAATGAGACTTTGTATTGATTACCGTCAACTTAATAAGGTGACTATAAAGAACAAATACCCATTGCCGAGGATTGATGATTTATTCGATCAGTTAAAAGGGGCCACAGTGTTTTCAAAGATCGATTTAAGGTCTAGTTACTACCAGTTGAGAGTTAAAGAGTTGGATGTACCGAAAACCGCCTTTAGGACAAGGTATGGACATTATGAGTTTCTTGTGATGCCTTTCGGCTTAACAAATGCTCCAGCTATATGTATGGACTTAATGAATCGGATCTTTCGGCCATATCTGGATAAGTTTGTAGTAGTGTTTATAGATGATATTTTAATATATTCTCGGGATGAATCTGAACATGCCGAACACTTGAGAACCATATTGCAGATCTTGAGAGAAAAGAAACTGTTTGCCAAGTTTAGTAAAAGTGAGTTTTGGCTTCGTGAAGTCGGATTTTTGGGACATATAGTTTCAGGTGATGGTATTCGGGTGGATCCAAGCAAGATTTCTGCGATCATTGATTGGAAACCGCCAAAGAATGTATCCGAGGTTAGAAGCTTTTTAGGCTTAGCCGGATATTATAGACGTTTTGTTGAAGGATTTTCGATGATTGCCTCTCCTATGACTAAGTTGCTGCAAAAGAATGTTAAGTTTGAATGGACTGATAAATGTCAGCAGAGTTTTGAAAAGTTGAAAGCACGATTGACTGAAGCACCAATTTTGGTACAGCCCGAACCAGGAAAAGAGTTCGTAATTTATAGTGATGCATCATTGACTGCATGCCTTGGATGTGTGTTGATGCAAGAGGGTAAAGTGGTAGCTTATGCTTCGAGACAGTTAAAACCGCATGAGAAGAATTATCCTACACATGATTTGGAATTGGCTGCTATTGTTTTTGCCTTGAAGATTTGGCGACATTATTTGTATGGTGAAAAATGCCGAATCTTTACTGATCACAAAAGTTTGAAGTATTTGATGAATCAAAAGGATTTGAATCTGCGACAGCGAAGATGGCTTGAATTATTAAAGGATTATGATCTGGTGATTGATTATCATCGGGAAAAGCAAATGTAGTTGCTGACGCCTTGAGCCAGAAAATTTCTTTTTACTTTGAGAGCCATGAATACGGGGTTAGCGTTGTCGATGACAAGTCAATCTTAGCGAGAGATGAGAGCTAAACCGTTATTTCTTCAGTTGATTTGTGATGCTCAAAAAAATGATAGTGAGTTGCGGACCAAGAGAACTCAATGTGAATCAGGTTACGACTCAGATTTTAGAGTTGGACCAGACGACTGTTTGATGTTTCGAGACAGAATATGTGTACCGAAAAACGATGAATTGATTCAGAAACTATTACATGAGGCGCACGATGGTTGTTTATCGATTCACCCCGTAGCACAAAAATGTATAATGATTTAAAGAAATTGTATTGGTGGCGTGTATGAAAAAGGACATTTTGAATTTGTAACCAAGTGTTTGATTTGTCAACAAGTAAAAAGCTGAACATCAAGTGCCATTAGGACTACTTCAACCGTAATGGTGCCCGAGTGGAAATGGGACAAGATTACCATGGATTTTGTGACCGGTTTGCCTTTGACTCCTAAAAAGAAGGATCTTTATCAGGTAGTGGTTGATAGATTAACAAAGTCAGCCCACTTTATACCGAAGACGCACCGATTACTCACTTGATAAATTAGCCGAATTATATATTCTTTGAAATTGTGAGGTTGCACGGAGTACCTATGTCTATAATATCGAGATAGAGATCCGAGATTTACCTCGAGATTTTGGAAAAAGTTACAAGAAGCTTTGGGTACAAAATTGAACTTTAGTACGCGTTTCATCCACAAACAGATGGTCAATCGGAAAGAGTAATTCAGTACTCGAAGATATGCTTAGATGTTGTGTTTTAGAATTTGGAGGTAGTTGGGAGAAATATCTATCTTTGATTGAGTTTGCCTAAAATAACATGATTATCAATCAAGTATACAAATGGCACCGCATTTGAAGCCTTGTATGGTCGTAAGTGTCGGACTCCTTTGTATTGGACCGAGCTTAGTGAGAAACAAATTCACTGAGTTGATCTAGTTAAAGAAACCGAAGAGAAAGTAAAAGTATTTGGGATTGTTTGAAAGTCGCTTGGATCGACAAAAGTCATATGCGATTTGAAAAGAAAAGAGATTGAATTTCAAGTGGGTGATAAAGTGTTCTTGAAGGTGTCACCATGGAAAAGATTCGAGATTTAGTAGAAAAGGCAAGTTGAGTCGCGCGTTTTATTGGGCCGTATGAGATTCTTGAGAGGATTGGACCGGTGGCATATCGGTTGGCCTTACCGCAGAGTTAGAAAGAATTCATAACATGTTTCATGTATCAATGTTGAGGCGTTATCGTTCTGATCCTTCACATGTGGTTTCCCCAACAGAAATTGAGATTCGATCGGATATGACCTATGAGGAGGAACCAATAAAGATTTTGGCTCGAGAAGTTAAACAGTTAAGAAATAAAAGTATAGCCTTAGTGAAAGTATTGTGGCACGGGCATGGGATAGAAGAGGCTACGTGGGAATGCGAGGAAGCTATGAAGAAAGCAGTACCCAAACCTTTTCTCAGTAAGATTTTTGGGACGAAAATCTCTAAAGGGGGAGAAATGTGACAACCGAATTAGGGCCTAATCGAATAGTGATATTTTGACCACAAATCAGGGATAGAAATAATTGTTTTATAATTATTTTGAGGATTATGATATGATTACGTGATTGTGTGAAAATTTCGTGATAAAATTCTATGCCTAAAGTGCTTAAATTGAAAGTAGGGACTAAATTGAATAAGTTGCAAAATTTGCATTCTAGAAGTTTTTAGTATGAAATTGCTTTGGAATATTAATTAGGAGGTCTTAAATGGCAATTTGACCAATTTTAAGTTTATGGACAAAATTTAGGACATGGATGGAATTTTTAGGAAGTTTAGTAGTAAGGGCATTTTGGTCATTTACATATTAAATGAAATAAAATGGGAAAAATAACACAAAATTGGTCATCTTCTTCATTAGTTGCTGCCAAATTTTCCTCTCCTCCATAGCTAGGGTTTCTTCAACTTTCAAGCTTCATAGTAAGTGAATTCGAGCCCGTTTTAATGTTCTTTACATTTTGAAATCCTCGTAGCTCGGTTTACCTATTTCCACCATTATTTCGAGTTGGGGTTTATGTTTAAAAATTTACCCATGGATGATATGCATGGATTTTGATGTTTTATGGTAGAATATGAAGTTTGAGATTGTGTTAAACATCTTTTGCTAAGTGATTTTTCAGTAAAAGCGAGTAAAACGACATAATCGGTAAAAATACTTATTGTTCATAACTATATGTTAGAGTGAGAATTTGATGTTGTTGTAGAAGAGAAAAATGTTCAGTATGTCATAAAACATAGGAATAAGGGCTAAATTAAATTTCCGAGCCTTGGGGCAAAAGTGCAAATATGCAAAAGTTTAGGGGTCAAAATGCAAATTCGTAAAAATATGATTTTTGGACTCATATGAATAGTGTGATTAATTATTGGGCTAAATGTGATATTATAGATCAAGAAAGGCGTGGAATCGATCTCGAGCGGGGAAAGAAAAGGCTTTGGACTAAATTGCAAAAATTCCACATTTTGTACCGAGGTAAGTTTATGCGTAAATATTACATTAATTTCATGTATACTCTTACATTTCAGTTTATTATGTGAATATATTAGCGAATGTTAAAATATAAATAGATCATTGGAAGAATGGAAATAAGTAATAGAGGAGAGATCCCGGTTGAACATTCGGAAGAGTTCAATAATATTGATGGAATGTAGCTAGGTCACATGTATGATGCCGAGTGCACATCATGTGTACAAGAAAGCTACACGATGCTATGTAGTAGCTAGGTCACATGCGTGATCAGGAAGTATCCCATGTAGACAAGAGAGCTACGGAAGAGATAAATGTAGCTAGGTCACATGTGTGATCTGAGAAGTATCCCATGTAGACAAGAGAGCTACGAAAGAGATAAATGTAGCTAGGTCGCATGTGTGGTTCCAAGTGAAGGACACCATGTAGACAAGAGAGCTACGGGACAAATCGGCTAGGTCACATGAGTGGTTGAGTGTTCACTATGTGTACAAGAGAGTAGAATTAAATGAAGTATGATGGTGGAGCTATGTGTGTTTGAGACCATTAAAATCGAGGATTGATCCGAATTGTTCAACGGGATGACTTAGTGGTGAGATTGTAGTCATGGACCTACATTTGTGATGTATGAAATGTGATGAAATTGATTTGTAGCATATATATGTAAGTTAAAAATGAGGTTGGTGCAAAGAATGGGTGAAAGAATGAAAGTAGCATTAAATCTGTTTTGGACAGTAACAGTGACGTGATTTTGAAAAATCACCAAAAATAGAAGGAATTTAATTAGAGGTTGAATGAGATGTGGAATTAAAGCTTAATGAGTCTATTTTTATATAAAAGAAACAGGGCAAGCAAAAGAATTCTATATTTTGAGATATTTACAATTGTGTGTGACTGGCTCAGAATGACTACGTGGTCCCCTGTTCCAACTTTTAAAAATCATTAAAAATTGTACAAAACAAATTAAGAAATATAGTTTATATTCCTAAACTCCTTATTGAATCTAGTTTTAAATGAAACAGATTTAATGGTTATTCGAATTGTGTACTGGGAGAAATTCAATTCGTAGTGAACTGAGGTCAGATCAGTTGAGCTGTGTAACAGGGGAAACTTTAACTAATAAACTGTACTAATTGGCTTGAGAAAAAATTCTAGAAAAAAATTAGTGAATAGATATATGAGTATATTTTCATGGAAAATTTACGGAATTGGATTTTGAGTTTCGTAACTCGAGTTATGATTTATTTTATGAACATGATGCACAGAGACAGCATTAATCAAATTGGAGTGAATATTGAAATTGAAGTAGATATACTTGAATTGTTGTATAAACATATTTAGATTCTCTCATTAATATTTACTTACCTACTTACTAAGCTATAAGCTTACTTTGTTTTCTCTCTTCTGTTTTATAGTGTCATTCATTTGCTCGGGAGTTAAGGATCGAGAAGATCCGCCGCACTATCAATACTTTAGGGTAATTGAACTAAATATTTTGAATTATGGCATGTATAGTAGACTTAATTATTTTGTTAGGTGTCATAATTGCCTAGGTTTAAAATATTAGCTCTGATATTCGATCAACTATGTTGTATAAGCCATTAAAGTTGGCTAATATTGTTCAAGACATATGTTATGACGATACACTATTAAATTAGATGACATATTTCTATTTCGTTTTTTTGTTTAATGATATGTGCTATGTTTTAGTAATACCTTGTACCACTGTTTAGCATGACGATAATGGGTAAGGGTGTTACATTTAGTGGTATCGAGCTATGGTTTAGTCGGTTCTCGGACTAATAAAGTGTGTGTAAAAGTCTAGCTATACATGCCATAAAAATATTGTGATAGTGTGGTGACTCTGATTATTCTAAAGCGTGTTTTGTTTTAATATAGTAATGGATCCAAGAAGGCTGCGGTGATGATCTTTGCTAGTAATGTCTGTGGCTCCTGCTGAAGGGGACGCGCTTTGTGGAAAGTAGATCTGAGACATTGAGGCAAGGAGAGGAGGCTCGGGATGCCTTCCTCCAAAGGATGAATGATTGGTATACTGAATTTATTCGAGCAAATCCAAATGCTCAACCTCCTCCACCCCCTCCTATACCTCGGGGCGATTCTGTAGTTGCTCAAGGCATAGATTTGGTAAGGGCGAGCAAGCCTCCAGTTGACAAGATTCGAAAACAAGGGGCCGAAGAGTTTAGAGCAAAGATCGATGATGATCCTGAGAAAGCGGAATTCTGGCTTGAAAATTCTACCCGTGTATTTGATGAGCTCTCATGTACACCCGAGGAATGCTTAAAGTGTGCTGTATCACTTTTGAGAGATTCGGCCTACCATTGGTGGAAGACTAGGGTAGTGAGTGGTGCCAAAAGAAAGAGTTACTTAGGACTTTTTCGGAGGAATTTAGAAAGAAATACATAAGTCGCGATTTATTGATAAAAAGCGGAAGGAGTTCCTTGAGTTAAAGCAAGGCTAGATGTGCGTAGCGAGAATATGAACGCGAATTTGTGAGACTTAGCAAGTATGCTCGAGGAATGTGTGTCCACCAAGAGGCCAATATGTGCGAGAAGGTTTGAAGATGGGCTGAATGAGGATATTAAAGTCTTTGGTAGGAATTTTGGAGTTGAAAGAATTTGTAGTATTGGTTGATCGAGCCCTTAAAGCTGAAGAATTGAACAAAGAAAGAAGAAAAGCTGCTATGGAGGCTCGAGATGCGAGAAAAAGACCGATAAGCAAGCCATTTCAGTCACAATCAAAGAGAGTCCAAAGAGGCAAACCCTCGAATAGCAGTTTCAATTGGGGATTCACACAGAGATCGTGGTAGAGCGTATTCGGGGTCTAAAGCTCAAGCTACTTGGTGGCAAGTATGGGTAATATCGACCTAGAAAGCCCAAATGTCAAGCAATGTGGCGAGCAACATTATGGTGAGTGTTGGGGAACCGAGCGAGCTTGTTTCAGTGCGGTTCTCGCGGACATTTTATTAGAGATTGTCGGAGAAAGTTAAAGAAGAAATTGAGTGCTAGGAGAGAATACCACCGCTAGTAGGGGTAGACCACCGAGAAATCTTTGGAAGTGGGACTAGCGATGAAAGCTGCGATGAAAGATTCGATGGCAAGATCGGAAGCTAGAGCACTGTTAGAGCTTATGCTATACGTGCGAGAAGATGCATCATCTCCGATGTCATTCTTGGTACATTTTCTCTCTATGATACTATTGTTATTGCGTTGATTGATCCGGGTCCACTCATTCCTATATTTGCATGAATTTAGTATCTAATAAAAAGTTGCTGTTGAGTTTCTTGAGTTTACGATTAAAGTGTCGAACCCTTTAGGCCAATATGTGCTAGTTGATAAGGTTTGCAAGAATTGCCCATTAATGATTCAAGGTCTTTGCATTTTCCAGCCAATTTGATCTTTGTTACCATTTGATGAGTTTGACGTTATATTGGGAATGGGTGGTTGACATTGTATGATGCTAAGGTAGATTGCAAACAAAAGACACTAGAGTTGAAATGTGAAAATGGAGAAATTGCGTGCAGGTTGAAACCAAGCGAATCAAATAAATTGCCTATGGTAATTTCGCACATGTCTGCATCGGAAATACATGAGAAAAGGGTGTGAAGCTTATCGGCTTATGTAATGAATGTTGAGTTGCCTCAATTGAAGCTTGAGTCGATGCCGATAGTTTGTGAGTTTCGGATGTATTTCGGAGGAATTGCAGGTTGCCTCGAGCAGAGAGATAGAGTTTGCCATTGATTTGTTTTGCAGATCTTGTCCCGATCTCGATTGCTCCGTATAGAATGGCTCAGTGAATTAAAAGAATTGAAGGCTCGATTCTGAGAGAATTAACAGATAAGGGATTTGTGAGACCGAGTTTCTCTCCTAGGGTGCTCGGTATTATTCGTAAAGAAGAAGGATGGTTCAATGAGACTTTGTATTGATTACCGTCAACTTAATAAGGTGACTATAAAGAACAAATACCCATTGCGAGGATTGATGATTTATTCGATTAGTTAAAGGGGCCACAGTGTTTTCAAAGATCGATTTAAGGTCAGTTACTACCGGTTGAGAGTTAAAGAGTTGGATGTACCGAAAACCGCCTTTAGGACAAGGTATGGACATTATGAGTTTCTTGTGATGCCTTTCGGCTTAACAAATGCTCAGCTATATTTATGGACTTAATGAATCGGATCTTTCGGCCATATCTGGATAAGTTTGTAGTAGTGTTTATAGATGATATTTTAATATATTCTCGGGATGAATCTGAACATGCCGAACACTTGAGAACCATATTGCAGATCTTGAGAGAAAAGAAAGCTATTTGCCAAGTTTAGTAAAAGTGAGTTTTGGCTTCGTGAAGTCGGATTTTTGGGACATATAGTTTTGGTGATGGTATTGGGTGGATCCAAGCAAGATTCTGCGATCATTGATTGAAACCGCCAAAGAATGTATCAGAGGTTAGAAGCTTTTAGGCTTAGCGGATATTATAGGCGTTTTGTTGAAAGATTTTCGATGATTGCCTCTCCTATGACTAAGTTCTTTTTGCAAAAGAATGTTAAGTTTGAATGGGTGATAAATGTCGTGAGTTTTGAAAAGTTGAAAGCACGATTGATTTGAAGCACCAATTTTGGTACAGCCAGAACCGGGGAAAAGAGTTCGTAATTTATAGTGATGCATCATTGTGAGGCCTTGGATGTGTGTTGATGCAAGAGGGTAAAGTGGTAGCTTATGCTTGAGACAGATTAAAACCGCATGAGAAGAATTATCCTACACATGATTTGGAATTGGTTTGCTATTGTTTTTGCCTTGAAGATTTGGCGACATTATTTGTATGGTGAAAAATGCGAATCTTTACGATCACAAAAGTTTGAAGTATTTGATGAATCAAAAGGATTTGAATCTGCGACAATGAAGATGGCTTGAATTATTAAAGGATTATGATCGGTGATTGATTATCATCGGGAAAAGCAAATGTGATTCTTGGCGCCTTGAGCGAAAATTTCTTTTTACTTTGAGAGCCATGAATACGGGGTTAGCGTTTGTCGATGTGAGTCAATCTTAGCGAGAGATGAGAGCTAAACCGTTATTTCTTCTTGATTGATTTGTGATGCTCAAAAAATGATAGTGAGTTGCGGACCAAGAGAACTCAATGTGAATCGAGTTACGACTCAGATTTTAGAGTTGGACGGACATTGTTTGATGTTTGAGAGCAGAATATGTGTACTTAGAAAAGCGATGAATTGATTGAGAAAATATTACATGAAGTATACGATGGCTGTTTATCGATTCACCCTGGTAGCACAAAAATGTATAATGATTTAAAGAAATTGTATTGGTGGCGAGGTATGAAAAGGACATTTCTGAATTTGTAACCAAGTGTTTGATTTGTCAACAAGTAAAAATTTGAACATCAAGTGCCATGGGGCTACTTCAGCCGGTAATGGTGCACGAGTGGAAATGGGACAAGATTACCATGGATTTTGTGACCGGTTTGCCTTTGACTCCTAAAAAGAAGGATCTTTATGCTGGGTAGTGGTTGATAGATTAACAAAGTCAGCCCACTTTATACCGATGCGTACCGATTACTCACTTGATAAATTAGCCGAATTATATATTCTTTGAAATTGTGAGGTTGCACGGAGTACCTATGTCTATAATATCGGATAGAGATCCGAGATTTATCTCGAGATTTTGGAAAAAGTTACAAGAAGCTTTGGGTACAAAATTGAACTTTAGTACTGCGTTTCATCCACAAACAGATGGTCAATCGGAAAGAGTAATTCAGGTACTCGAAGATATGCTTAGATCTTTGTGTTTTAGAATTTGGAGGTAGTTGGGAGAAATATCTATCCTTGATTGAGTTTGCCTACAATAATGATTATCAATCAAGTATACAAATGGCACCGTCTGAAGCCTTTGTATGGTCGTAAGTGTCGGACTCCTTTGTATTGGACCGAGCTTAGTGAGAAACAAATTCACGGAGTTGATCTAGTTAAAGAAAAGAAGAGAAAGTAAAAGTATTTGGGATTGTTTGAAAGTTTGCTTGGATCGACAAAAGTCATATGCGATTTGAAAAGAAAAGAGATTGAATTTCAAGTGGGTGATAAAGTGTTCTTGAAGGTGTCACCATGGAAAAGATTCGAGATTTAGCCAGAAAAGGCAAGTTGAGTCCGCGTTTTATTGGGCCGTATGAGATTGCGAGAGAATTGGACCGATGGCATATCGGTTGGCCTTACCGGCAGAGTTAGAAAGAATTCATAACGTGTTTCATGTATCAATGTTGAGGCGTTATCGTTCTGATCCTTCACATGTGGTTTCCCCAACAGAAATTGAGATTCGATCGGATATGACCTATGAGGAGGAACCAATAAAGATTTTGGCTCGAGAAGTTAAGCGAGTTAAGAAATAAAAGTATAGCCTTAGTGAAAGTATTGTGCACGAGGCATGGGATAGAAGAGGCTACGTGGGAATCGAGGAAGCTATGAAGAAGCAGTACCCAAACCTTTTTAGGTAAGATTTTGGGGACGAAAATCTCTAAAGGGGAGAAATGTGACAACCGAATTAGGGCCTAATCGGAATAGTGATATTTTGACCACAAATCAGGGATAGAAATAATTGTTTTATAATTATTTTGAGGATTATGATATGATTACGTGATTGTGTGAAAATTTCGTGATAAAATTCTATGCCTAAAGTGCTTAAATTGAAAGTAGGGACTAAATTGAATAAGTTGCAAAATTTGCATTCTAGAAGTTTTAGTATGAAATTGCTTTGGAATATTAATTAGGAGGTCTTAAATGGCAATTTGACCAATTTTAAGTTTATGGACAAAATTTAGGACATGGATGGAATTTTTAGGAAGTTTAGTAGTAAGGGCATTTTGGTCATTTACATATTAAATGAAATAAAATGGGAAAAATAACACAAAATTGGTCATCTTCTTCATTAGTTGCTGCCAAATTTTCCTCTCCTCCATAGCTAGGGTTTCTTCAACTTTCAAGCTTCATAGTAAGTGAATTCGAGCCCGTTTTAATGTTCTTTACATTTTGAAATCCTCGTAGCTTTCGGTTTACCTATTTCCACCATTATTTGAGTTGGGGTTTATGTTTAAAAATTTACCCATGGATGATATGCATGGATTTTGATGTTTTATGGTAGAATATGAAGTTTGAGATTGTGTTAAACATCTTTTGCTAAGTGATTTTTAAGTAAAAAGCAGTAAAAGCGACATAATCGGTAAAAATACTTATTGTTCATAACTATATGTTAGAGTGAGAATTTGATGTTGTTGTAGAAGAGAAAAATGTTCAGTATGTCATAAAACATAGGAATAAGGGCTAAATTAAATTTCGAGCCTTGGGGCAAAAGTGCAAATATGCAAAAGTTTAGGGGTCAAAATGCAAATTCGTAAAAATATGATTTTTGGACTCATATGAATAGTGTGATTAATTATTGGGCTAAATGTGATATTATAGATCAAGAAAGGCGTGGAATCGATCTCGAGCAGGGGAAAGAAAAGGCTTTGGACTAAATTGCAAAAATTCCACATTTTGTACAGAGGTAAGTTTGTGCGTAAATATTACATTAATTTCATGTATACTCTTACATTTCAGTTTATTATGTGAATATATTAGCGAATGTTAAAATATAAATAGATCATTGGAAGAATGGAAATAAGTAATAGAGGAGAGATCCGGTTGAACATTCGGAAGAGTTCAATAATATTGATGGAATGTAGCTAGGTCACATGTATGATGCGAGTGCACATCATGTGTACAAGAAAGCTTCTACGATGCTATGTAGTAGCTAGGTCACATGCGTGATAGGAAGTATCCCATGTAGACAAGAGAGCTACGGAAGAGATAAATGTAGCTAGGTCACATGTGTGATACAGAAGTATCCCATGTAGACAAGAGAGCTACGGAAGAGATAAATGTAGCTAGGTCGCATGTGTGGTTCCAAGTGAAGGACACCATGTAGACAAGAGAGCTACGGGACAAATCGGCTAGGTCACATGAGTGGTGCTTGAGTGTTCACTATGTGTACAAGAGAGCCGAATTAAATGAAGTATGATGGTGGAGCTATGTCTTTGAGACCATTAAAATCGAGATTGATCCAAATTGTTCAACGGGATGACTTAGTGGTGAGATTGTAGTCATGGACCTACATTTGTGATGTATGAAATGTGATGAAATTGATTTGTAGCATATATATGTAAGTTAAAAATGAGGTTGGTGCAAAGAATGGGTGAAAGAATGAAAGTAGCATTAAATCTGTTTTGGACAGTAACAGTGACGTGATTTTGAAAAATCACCAAAAATAGAAGGAATTTAATTAGAGGTTGAATGAGATGTGGAATTAAAGCTTAATGAGTCTATTTTTATATAAAAGAAACAGGGCAAGCAAAAGAATTCTATATTTTGAGATATTTACAATTATGTGTGACTGGCTCAGAATGACTACGTGGTCCCCTGTTCCAACTTTTAAAAATCATTAAAAATTGTACAAAACAAATTAAGAAATATAGTTTATATGCCTAAACTCCTTATTGAATCTAGTTTTAAATGAAACAGATTTCATGGTTATTCGAATTGTGTACTGGGAGAAATTCAATTCGTAGTGAACTGAGGTCAGATCAGTTGAGCTGTGTAACAGGGGAAACTTTAACTAATAAACTGTACTAATTGGCTTGAGAAAAAATTCTAGAAAAAAATTAGTGAATAGATATATGAGTATATTTTCATGGAAAATTTACGGAATTGGATTTTGAGTTTCGTAACTCGAGTTATGATTTATTTAGCGAACATGATGCACAGAGACAGCATTAATCAAATTGGAGTGAATATTGAAATTGAAGTAGATATACTTGAATTGTTGTATAAACATATTTAGATTCTCTCATTAATATTTACTTACCTACTTACTAAGCTATAAGCTTACTTTGTTTTCTCTCTTCTGTTTTATAGTGTCATTCAATTTTGCTCGGGAGTTAAGGATCGAGAAGATGCACGCACTATCAATACTTTAGGGTAATTGAACTAAATATTTTGAATTATGGCATGTATAGTAGACTTAATTATTTTGTTAGGTGTCATAATTGCCTAGGTTTAAAATATTAGCTCTGATATTCGATCAACTATGTTGTATAAGCCATTAAAGTTGGCTAATATTGTTCAAGACATATGTTATGACGATACACTATTAAATTAGATGACATATTTCTATTTCGTTTTTTTGTTTAATGATATGTGCTATGTTTTAGTAATACCTTGTACCTGTTTTGGCGACGATAATGGGTAAGGGTGTTACATTTAGTAGTATCGAGCTATGGTTTAGTCGGTTCTCGGACTAATAAAGTGTGTGTAAAAGTCTAGCTATACATGCCATAAAAATATTGTGATAGTGTGGTGACTCTGATTATTCTAAAGCGTGTTTTGTTTTAATATAGTAATGGATCCAAAGAAGGCTATGGTGATGATCTTTGCTAGTGTCGTGAGCTCCTGCTGAGGGACGCGCTGTGGAAAGTAGATACGAGACATTGAGGCAAGGAGAGGAGGCTCGGGATGCCTTCCTCCAAAGGATGAATGATTGGTATATTGAATTTATTCGAGCAAATCCAAATGCTCAACCTCCTCACCCCCTCCTATACCTCGAGCGATTCTGTGTAGTTGCTCAAGGCATAGATTTGGTAAGGGCGAGCAAGCCTCCAGGTTGACAAGATTCGAAAACAAGGGGTAGAAGAGTTTAGAGCAAAGATCGATGATGATCTGAGAAAGCGGAATTTCGGCTTGAAAATTCTACCCGTGTATTTGATGAGCTCTCATGTACACCCGAGGAATGCTTAAAGTGTCTTTGTATCACTTTTGAGAGATTCGGCCTACCATTGGTGGAAGACTAGGGTAGTGATGGTGCCAAAAGAAAGAGTTACTTGGGACTTTTTCGGGAGGAATTTAGAAAGAAATACATAAGTCGATTTATTGATAAAAAGCGGAAGGAGTTCCTTGAGTTAAAGCAAGGCTAGATGTGCTGTAGCGAGAATATGAGCGAATTTGTGAGACTTAGCAAGTATGCTCGGGAATGTGTGTCCACAGAGGCCAATATGTGCGAGAAGGTTTGAAGATGATAAATTTGAATGAGGATATTAAAGTCTTTGGTAGGAATTTTGGAGTTGAAAGAATTTGTAGTATTGGTTGATCGAGCCCTTAAAGTGAAGAATTGAACAAAGAAAGAAGAAAAAGCTGCTATGGAGGCTCGAGATGCGAGAAAAAGACCGATAAGCAAGCCATTTGAGTCACAATCAAAGAGGTCCAAAGAGGCAAACCCTCGAATGAGCAGTTTCAATTGGGGATTCACACAGAGATCGTGGTAGAGCGTATTCGGGGTCTAAAGCTCAAGCTACTTGGTGGCAAGTATGGGTAATATGCGACCTAGAAAGCCCAAATGTCGGCAATGTGGCGGGCAACATTATGGTGAGTGTTGGGGGCCGAGCGAGCTTGTTTGAGTGCGGTTCTCGCGGACATTTTATTAGAGATTGTCAGGAGAAAGTTAAAGAAGAAATTCAGAGTGCTAGGCAGAATACCACCGCTAGTAGGGGTAGACCACCGAGAAATCTTTGGAAGTGGGACTAGCGATAAAAGCTGCGATGAAGATTCGATGGCAAGATCGGAAGCTAGAGCACTGCTAGAGCTTATGCTATCGTGCGAGAAGATGCATCATCTCCGATGTCATTCTTGGTACATTTTCTCTCTATGATACTATTGTTATTGCGTTGATTGATCCGGGTCCACTCATTCCTATATTTGCATGAATTTAGTATCTAATAAAAAAGTTGCTGTTGAGTTTCTTGAGTTTACGATTAAAGTGTCGAACCCTTTAGGCCAATATGTGCTAGTTGATAAGGTTTGCAAGAATTGCCCATTAATGATTCAAGGTCTTTGTTTTCCAGCCAATTTGATCTTTGTTACCATTTGATGAGTTTGACGTTATATTGGGAATGGGTGGTTGACATTGTATGATGCTAAGGTAGATTGCAAACAAAAGACACTAGAGTTGAAATGTGAAAATGGAGAAATTGCGTAGGTTGAAACCAATGAATCAAATAAATTGCCTATGGTAATTTCGCACATGTCTGCTGCGGAAATACATGAGAAAAGGGTGTGAAGCTTATCGGCTTATGTAATGAATCTTTGAGTTGCCTCAATTGAAGCTTGAGTCGATCACAGATAGTTTGTGAGTTTCGGATGTATTTCGGAGGAATTTGCAGGTTGCCTCCGAGCAGAGAGATAGAGTTTGCCATTGATTTGTTGCGAGTCTTGTCCGATCTCGATTGCTCCGTATAGAATGGCTCGTGAATTAAAAGAATTGAAGGCTCGATTACAGGAATTAATGAGATAAAGGGATTTGTGAGACCGAGAGTTTCTCTCCACAGGGTGCTCGGTATTATTCGTAAAGAAGAAGGATGGTTCAATGAGACTTTGTATTGATTACCGTCAACTTAATAAGGTGACTATAAAGAACAAATACCCATTGCAGAGGATTGATGATTTATTCGATTAGTTAAAAGGGGCCACAGTGTTTTCAAAGATCGATTTAAAGGTCAGTTTACTACAGTTGAGAGTTAAAGAGTTGGATGTACGAAAACCGCCTTTAGGACAAGGTATGGACATTATGAGTTTCTTGTGATGCCTTTCGGCTTAACAAATGCTCCAGCTATATTTATGGACTTAATGAATCGGATCTTTCGGCCATATCTGGATAAGTTTGTAGTAGTGTTTATAGATGATATTTTAATATATTCTCGGGATGAATCAGAACATGCAGAACACTTGAGAACCATATTGCAGATCTTGAGAGAAAAAAGCTGTTTGCCAAGTTTAGTAAAAGTGAGTTTTGGCCGTGAAGTCGGATTTTTGGGACATATAGTTTTGGTGATGGTATTCGGGTGGATCCAAGCAAGATTTCTGCGATCATTGATTGGAAACCGCCAAAGAATGTATCGAGGTTAGAAGCTTTTTAGGCTTAGCCGGATATTATAGACGTTTTGTTGAAAGATTTTCGATGATTGCCTCTCCTATGACTAAGTTCTTTGCAAAAGAATGTTAAGTTTGAATGGGTGATAAATGTCGTGAGTTTTGAAAAGTTGAAAGCACGATTAGTGAAGCACCAATTTTAGTCTGGCCAGAACCGGGAAAAAAGAGTTCGTAATTTATAGTGATGCATCATTGTGGGCCTTGGATGTGTGTTGATGCAAGAGGGTAAAGTGGTAGCTTATGCTTGAGAGCGATTAAAACCGCATGAGAAGAATTATCCTACACATGATTTGGAATTGCATTTTGCTATTGTTTTTGCCTTGAAGATTTGGCGACATTATTTGTATGGTGAAAAATGCGAATCTTTCACGATCACAAAAGTTTGAAGTATTTGATGAATCAAAAGGATTTGAATCTGCGATAGCGAAGATGGCTTGAATTATTAAAGGATTATGATCGGTGATTGATTATCATCGGGAAAAGCAAATGTAATTCTTGGCGCCTTGAAGCGAGAAAATTTCTTTTTACTTTGAGAGCCATGAATACGGGGTTAGCGTTGTCGATGACAGGTCAATCTTAGCGAGAGATGAGAGCTAAACCGTTATTTCTTGATTGATTTGTGATGCTCAAAAAAATGATAATGAGTTGCGGACCAAGAGAACTCAATGTGAATCGAGTTACGACTCAGATTTTAGAGTTGGACGAGACATTTGCATTTGATGTTTGAGGCAGAATATGTGTACCAAAAGCGATGAATTGATTGAGAAAATATTACATGAGGCGCCACGATGGTTGTTTATCGATTCACTACAGTAGCACAAAAATGTATAATGATTTAAAGAAATTGTATTGGTGGCGGTATGAAAAGGACATTTACGAATTTGTAACCAAGTGTTTGATTTGTCAACAAGTAAAAATTTGAACATCAAGTGCCATCGGGGCTACTTCAACCGGTAATGGTGCACGAGTGGAAATGGGACAAGATTACCATGGATTTTGTGACCGGTTTGCCTTTGACTCCTAAAAAGAAGGATCTTTATGCGGGTAGTGGTTGATAGATTAACAAAGTCAGCCCACTTTATACCGATGCGTACCGATTACTCACTTGATAAATTAGCCGAATTATATATTCTTTGAAATTGTGAGGTTGCACGAGTACCTATGTCTATAATATCGGATAGAGATCAGAGATTTACCTCGAGATTTTGGAAAAAGTTACAAGAAGCTTTGGGTACAAAATTGAACTTTAGTGCAGCGTTTCATCCACAAACAGATGGTCAATCGGGAAAGAGTAATTCAGTACTCGAAGATATGCTTAGATCTTTGTGTTTTAGAATTTGGAGGTAGTTGGGAGAAATATCTATCTTTGATTGAGTTTGCCTACAATATGATTATCAATCAAGTATACAAATGGCACCGTCTGAAGCCTTGTATGGTCGTAAGTGTCGGACTCCTTTGTATTGGACCGAGCTTAGTGAGAAACAAATTCACGGAGTTGATCTAGTTAAAGAAACCGAAGAGAAAGTAAAAGTATTTGGGATTGTTTGAAATTTGCTTGGATCGACAAAAGTCATATGCGATTTGAAAAGAAAAGAGATTGAATTTCAAGTGGGTGATAAAGTGTTCTTGAAGGTGTCACCATGGAAAAGATTACGAGATTTAGTAGAAAAGGCAAGTTGAGTCGCGTTTTATTGGGCGTATGAGATTCTTGAGAGAATTGGACGATGGCATATCGGTTGGCCTTACGGCGAGTTAGAAAGAATTCATAACGTGTTTCATGTATCAATGTTGAGGCGTTATCATTACGATCCTTCACATGTGGTTTCCCCAACAGAAATTGAGATTCGATCGGATATGACCTATGAGGAGGAACCAATAAAGATTTTGGCTCGAGAAGTTAAGCAGTTAAGAAATAAAAGTATAGCCTTAGTGAAAGTATTGTGTAGCACGGACATGGGATAGAAGAGGCTACGTGGGAATCGAGGAAGCTATGAGGAAAGCAGTACCCAAACCTTTTTTACCGGTAAGATTTTGGGGATGAAAATCTCTAAAGGGGAGAAATGTGACAACCCGAATTAGGGCCTAATCGGAATAGTGATATTTTGACCACAAATCGAGGATAGAAATAATTGTTTTATAATTATTTTGAGGATTATGATATGATTACGTGATTGTGTGAAAATTTCGTGATAAAATTCTATGCCTAAAGTGCTTAAATTGAAAGTAGGGACTAAATTGAATAAGTTGCAAAATTTGCATTCTAGAAGTTTTTAGTATGAAATTGCTTTGGAATATTAATTAGGAGGTCTTAAATGGAAATTTGACCAATTTTAAGTTTATGGACAAAATTTAGGACATGGATGGAATTTTTAGGAAGTTTAGTAGTAAGGGCATTTTGGTCATTTACATATTAAATGAAATAAAATGGGAAAAATAACACAAAATTGGTCATCTTCTTCATTAGTTGCTGCCAAATTTTCCTCTCCTCCATAGCTAGGGTTTCTTCAACTTTCAAGCTTCATAGTAAGTGAATTCGAGCCCAGTTTTTAATGTTCTTTACATTTTGAAATCCTCGTAGCTCGGTTTACCTATTTCCACCATTATTTCGAGTTGGGGTTTATGTTTAAAAATTTACCCATGGATGATATGCATGGATTTTGATGTTTTATGGTAGAATATGAAGTTTGAGATTGTGTTAAACATCTTTTGCTAAGTGATTTTTCGTAAAAGCGAGTAAAAGCGACATAATCGGTAAAAATACTTATTGTTCATAACTATATGTTAGAGTGAGAATTTGATGTTGTTGTAGAAGAGAAAAATGTTCAGTATGTCATAAAACATAGGAATAAGGGCTAAATTAAATTTCGAGCCTTGGGGCAAAAGTGCAAATATGCAAAAGTTTAGGGGTCAAAATGCAAATTCGTAAAAATATGATTTTTGGACTCATATGAATAGTGTGATTAATTATTGGGCTAAATGTGATATTATAGATCAAGAAAGGCGTGGAATCGATCTCGAGCGGGGAAAGAAAAGGCTTTGGACTAAATTGCAAAAATTCCACATTTTTTGTACAGAGGTAAGTTTATGCGTAAATATTACATTAATTTCATGTATATTCTTACATTTCAGTTTATTATGTGAATATATTAGCGAATGTTAAAATATAAATAGATCATTGGAAGAATGGAAATAAGTAATAGAGGAGAGATCCGGTTGAACATTCGGAAGAGTTCAATAATATTGATGGAATGTAGCTAGGTCACATGTATGATGCCGAGTGCACATCATGTGTACAAGAAAGCTACACGATGCTATGTAGTAGCTAGGTCACATGCGTGATACAGGAAGTATCCCATGTAGACAAGAGAGCTACGGAAGAGATAAATGTAGCTAGGTCACATGTGTGATACAGGAAGTATCCCATGTAGACAAGAGAGCTACGGAAGAGATAAATGTAGCTAGGTCGCATGTGTGGTTCCAAGTGAAGGACACCATGTAGACAAGAGAGCTACGGGACAAATTGGCTAGGTCACATGAGTGGTACTTGAGTGTTCACTATGTGTACAAGAGAGCCGAATTAAATGAAGTATGATGGTGGAGCTGTGTCTTTGAGACCATTAAAATCGAGGATTGATCCGAATTGTTCAACGGGATGACTTAGTGGTGAGATTGTAGTCATGGACCTACATTTGTGATGTATGAAATGTGATGAAATTGATTTGTAGCATATATATGTAAGTTAAAAATGAGGTTGGTGCAAAGAATGGGTGAAAGAATGAAAGTAGCATTAAATCTGTTTTGGACAGTAACAGTGACGTGATTTTGAAAAATCACCAAAAATAGAAGGAATTTAATTAGAGGTTGAATGAGATGTGGAATTAAAGCTTAATGAGTCTATTTTTATATAAAAGAAACAGGGCAAGCAAAAGAATTCTATATTTTGAGATATTTACAATTGTGTGTGACTGGCTCAGAATGACTACGTGGTCCCCTGTTCCAACTTTGAAAAATCATTAAAAATTGTACAAAACAAATTAAGAAATATAGTTTATATGCCTAAACTCCTTATTGAATCTAGTTTTAAATGAAACAGATTTCATGGTTATTCGAATTGTGTACTGGGAGAAATTCAATTCGTAGTGAACTGAGGTCAGATCAGTTGAGCTGTGTAACAGGGGAAACTTTAACTAATAAACTGTACTAATTGGCTTGAGCAAAAATTCTAGAAAAAAATTAGTGAATAGATATATGAGTATATTTTCAAGGAAAATTTACGGAATTGGATTTCTAGTTTCGTAACTCGAGTTATGATTTATTTAGCGAACATGATGCACAGAGACAGCATTAATCAAATTGGAGTGAATATTGAAATTGAAGTAGATATACTTGAATTGTTGTATAAACATATTTAGATTCTCTCATTAATATTTACTTACCTACTTACTAAGCTATAAGCTTACTTTGTTTTCTCTCTTCTGTTTTATAGTGTCATTCAGCTGCTCAGGAGTTAAGGATCGAGAAGATCCGCTGTGCACTATCAATACTTTAGGGTAATTGAACTAAATATTTTGAATTATGGCATGTATAGTAGACTTAATTATTTTGTTAGGTGTCATAATTGCCTAGGTTTAAAATATTGGCTCTGATGATTCGATCAACTATGTTGTATAAGCCATTAAAGTTGGCTAATATTGTTCAAGACCTATGTTATGACGATACACTACTAAATTAGATGACATATTTCTATTTCGTTTTTTTTTGTTTAATGATATGTGCTATGTTTTAGTAATACCTTGTACCCTGTTCCGGCGACGATAACGGGTAAGGGGTGTTACATTAACTTTCTTCCCTTTTCTTAAATCTGTAAACACAGAAGGGTTAGGAAGCTTACCAGTTTAATAAATCATCAGTTACTCATGCACAAACTTTATCTTCTTTCTTCTATGCAGACCGCTCCTTAATCTTTCTTTCATACAACTAGACTAGTGAAGAAGATGAAGAAAGAACGTAAAAATGAAAGAACAACACCGGAGATTAACGTCTCTCCCTTATATAATACTCTTGCACTTCTTTCACCAATCTCAAATTCAACAGTCAAGTATACATATCCATAATCATCATGTCTCACACTAAGATATATTTCTAGTTCAAACGTATTGGAACCAAGGTTGAATTCTAACCTTTCCACAATTAGTCCACCAATTCCTTTTATTTTCACTAGAACCACTTCTTTTGTAAAATTTTCAAATTTAATACCCAAAATAATGATTCCAACTTAAACTTAAAATTTCGGGGTGTGACAACTCTCCCACCCATAAAGAAAATTTTTTCCTCAAAATTTCTAACTTAATTAGAAAGGAGGTAGAAACTTTGTGAACTTTGTGAACTTTTTCTTTCCCAGAGGTCCTCTTTTCAAATTGCTAATATACCTTTTCTCATTTTTAGTTGAATTGAACACTTAGTGTCATTTGCACTTGTATCAATTTGCTTGTAGATTGATTTATACGGATGATGATAAACAAGAATTAGATAAAATATACTAAGTCAACGTATATTAATGAATAATCTCACATGAGATACTTCGTATAGCCTTCGTACCCCAATACTTGGTAGATTAATCCATACATAACGTAATGCGACTAGTGCTACGTAGTCTTTTTACGAAATATTTCTTCGAATCTCCACGTGAACAATTGCACTATAATTAGATTCCACAAGTAGACGCTTTGGCGGATACTTATGGACGAATCCAAATTGGCGGATAGTTGCCTACGTGATTTATACTGGCAGATATTCTCACTTTTTTGAATACCAAGGGTTTAAGAAAACCCTTATAAGATACTAATAGCTATTAAGCATGGATTGGAGGCTTTGTACAGTTTATTATAATTCTTTTAAACTTGAAACTTCTAATGGACGAATGCGTTATATAACCAATCGTAAAGAAGAGAAAATCATTTCTTTCTCAATTGTTTTCCCCCAATTTTCTTATCTTTTAAGTTCCTTTAGGGCCCTAATCTCTTTCCTTCTGAATCAACTTCTTCTTTTGTTCTTCCATTCTCATCACCGGAGTATAACTTCCTTACTCTCTCAAATTGCAAACCAATTTCAGTGGTAATTATTCAATCTCTATTTTTTTTCTCCATTTTTCTTCAAATGACCAGAGTTAGAGTAGGTATAGGGGGTAAGGCCAGTGGCAGCGATAGCCAAAATCTGAAAGGCCGTGAGGGTGGTTCTACTATAGAATGTGACGACGAGCCCCATAATTACAAAGTTAGTACACCGATAGAAACTCTGATTTATAAATATACGACCACTAAAGAAGAGATGGTCAAGTATTTGGTAGCTAAGGGAATCAATCTGCTCAACTTTGCCTACGATTTTGAAGTCGTTAAACAGGAGTGCCAATTAAGTGACTCCAATGATGGTTTCATTCTCCCTCTATATCTGCTAGAGGCAGGCTTCTATCTTTCTTTATATCCCTTCTTTTGTGCGGTGCTGAATGATTATGGAATTGCACCGAGTTAACTTGTTGGCATCTCGTGGTGGACATTGGTGGCCTACTTCATAGATTTTTTTCACTCAAGGGGATCCATCCTTTATCGGTGTATTCCAACATATTTATCAGTTGAAGGTCATCACCCAAGGGCCTTGGCTGGAATGGTCCGCTTTTGTGCCCACATGGGCCCCAAACCCATTGTCCAGAGCTGGGCTTCAAATCTCCACTTGAATCACTACAAGTACATTTGAGTAAAGAGAAAGCTTGAAGGTGGTTTTGGCTTCTCCATTAAGTGGTCCATCCCTCGAGAATCCATTTGTCTCTAGTGACAGATATTTGATATAGAAATTTCCATAAAGCAATATAGGTGGTTGAAATTTAGTCATACACTAAAGCTGGAGAAGCTTCTAAAAGTTAGGAATAACTTTTGGTCCTGTTTAGATAGGCAAAGCCCCAATGGCTTTCGGGTAGCGAACTTGATGTTAGGTGTGAATCCTCGAAGAGTACAATCTCCAGTGAAGCATGGCCTTATAGGGCCAATAATGATTTAGCTTTGGCGTTGGTAGGGAAGAGAAGAAAACCTACAACTTCTTTTACAGTGTTTGTAACATGCATTCTCGCCATTGGTCTTCCTCGCCAGTGGATGATAGAGGTGAGTCTTCTAGTAGAACTCTAGTTCCCAATAGGGCCGACACTATTGTTGTTGCTACTATAGGCTCTTCCAATTCCTTTATTCTTCTAGTTCTCCTTGCAATATGGATGTGGAAGCTCTGATGGACAATTTACAAGAGGATGAAGAAGTGATTGCCCCTAAAGTAAGGGCCAGTAGTAGTGGTCGCAAGAGGCCAAGGGTGGAGGAAGGTTCCTATGGTACCGAAGATAGTATCATGGAGAGGCTGATTCACCACAAACAAGGAAAAGAACTAGTTACATCTGAGGGAGGAAACTTGTAACAGTCTATTTTTGGGTTAAATTAGAATGGTGGCTTCGGGACCACAAATTCAAAGTATAAATATTTATTTTATTATTTCTTTAAGGTCTACAGCAGGATAGAATAATTGTGTGAAAATGTTGTTAGGAAATTTTATCGATTTAGTGGTCAATTTGTCTAGAAGGACTAAATTGCAATAGGTGCAAAACTTGAATTCTATAAGTTAAAGGTTTCTAATTGTTATGAAATTCTAAATAAGAGGTTCTTAAATGGTAATTAGACCATTATACTTCATAATGGACAAAAATGGACATGGTTAGATAAAATTCCAAAGTTTTGCATTAAGGGCATTTTGGTAAACTAGTAATTAAATGATTTAATAAGCTAAAAATAAGTAAAAATTTTTATTCATCTTTATCCTCGTATACCAAAATTTCAAGAGAGTCCATAGCTAGGGTTTTGGCCACTTTCAAGCTCGATTGTAAGTCTGTTCTTGCCCTTTTTTTTATGATTTGTATGTTTTTAAAGTTGTCTCAACCTAATCTAGCTATTTCAAGGACTAATTTGAAAGAAAATCAAAGTCTAGAATTTTACCCATGTTGAATAAGCTTGTATTTTTATGTTTAATACTAGAAAATGCATGTTTGTTGTTAGTTAAACAAAATTTGCAAAGTGATTTTTGATGAAAATGTCAAAAAGGGACCTAATTGTAAAAAAGTTGTAAAATATATGGTAAAATATGAATAAATGGAAAATTTTGGCTGCCATGAGCATGAAAAAGGTTCGGCTAGGCTTGGGTAATGAAGAAATTAAATGAAAACCATTTTTCAAGCTTGGGACTAAAATGTAAAATGTCAAAAGTTTAGGGAAAAAATGTAATTTTTGCCATAATGTGTTTTGGGCTGAATTGAATAATGTGATGATTAAATAAGTTAAATTTGATATAATAGATCAAGAAAAACGAAGTTCGAGTTTAGACCGCGGGAAGAACAAGGTTGTGGACTAAATCGAACTAATAGTCATTTTTGTAACCGAGGTAAGTTTGTATGTTAAATAAGCTTTAATATAATTGTATTTAAATGCTTTAATATTGCATGAATTGTATGATTGACTATGTGGAAGAGTTTAATTCCACGAACGAGTTCGGTGACGATTCGACAAGTAAGAAATCCCGTTTGAATCTTAAGAATAGAGTAGGATACAAGTGACATGTCACTAGGGTTACCATGTGTTATGTGATTATGTGATCCCGGTGCTGGTCCTGTACGTCCTACCAGCGGCTGAGTATACCATCATATGTTACGGTTACTTGACAGCTTGTGTAAGTAGCACTGTAAAGCTACGTCTAGACTGACAGCTTGTGTGAGCAGACTTGTTGATAGCTTGAGAGCGAGCAATTATGAGATATGAGACTTAGGTAGCATTGGCTACATATATGGCACTTAGTGTGCAAAAATCCCAAGTATCTGACATTATTATTCCGAGTGGTTCACGGGTATGTCAAAGATAAGAATACGTGTAAGCTCATTTCGAAATGGTACAGGTATGTACATAAAGCTTAGGTTTATTGAGTCTCGAAAAATGGTGAATTCAAGATAAGTTGGTGAAGAAATGAATTATGATTGTGAAACTCATGGTATAGTATGTTATCTTATATTATGTTACTTGCATGATCAATGTATGGTAAGGTTTGCCTATTTCTTACATACGGACTTACTAAGCTATATAGCTTACTCCGTTTATTTTTCCATATTTTATAGCGTCGCCAAGCTAGCTCAGATTGGGGATCATCGAAGATTCACCTCACACTCTCAAAACTATCATTTTGGGTATTGATGAGATTTAGCATTTTGAGTATATGGCATGTATAGGGACTTGGTTATTTTGTTATATGTGTCATTATGAATTTGGCCAAATGTATTGGCTTGTAATTGTCAAAGGTTTGATGTGGCCTTTAGCCATGTAACTTGGCTTATTTTGGTTGAATTGGTTGTAAGCTTATATATTATATATATGCATGCCTGTGCTAATGCCTTATTGGTGATGTAGTTTATTAATATTTGGCATAATGAAATATCATGTATATTGTAGATGATGGTATCACATTAGCATGTTTTAGCTATAATTGTGAATGTTTTGGTTGCTAAGCATGTCATGGATTATGCATTGAATTTCTATAAGTGTAGGTGTAAATAAGGGTGGCAAATGGCTTCGTAAATAGCCTCTATTTTGTCCACACGGCCTGTCCCATAGGCATGTGTTCTGGCCGTGTGTCCCCTACATCTTAATTTTTAGGAACAGTATGCTCAGAATTGAGCACACGTGCAGAGACACGGGCGTGTGTCTCAGCCGTGGGAGGGACACGGCCTTAGACGCAGGCGTGTGTTCCGGGCATGTGAAGTCTGCACCTATTTAATAAAAATTTAATTTCCCACACAGCTTAGCAGATGGGCGTGTGACTTGGCTATGTGACATCAATTTGTACATGCATTGCAAGTCAGAGAGTTACACAGGTTAGGGACACGGGCGTGTGTGACCACACGGCCTGCCCACACGGGCGTGTGACCCCTGTTTATAGCAAAAAGTTTCTATGTTTTTGTAAGAATTTCTAAAGTTCTTTTCGGTTTAGTCCTGAACCACTTCTAAAGTATGGTTTGGGCCTTGTAGGCTTATATTAATGACTTTATGATTAAATATGATTGGTTTTAATTTGGACGCAAAATTTATGACTTGAAAAGGTATGATTGTTTGAGTTATAAGTCCGGTAATACCTCGTACCCTATTTCAACATTGAATACAGGTAAGGAGGTGTTATATTTAGTGGTATCAGAGCTATGGTTTAGTTAATTCTCGAACTAACGTAGCGTGTGTGAGAGTCTAGCTACATATGCCATATATAATTTTTGATAGTGTAAGGACTCCTGATAATTTAAATTGTGTTTTCATCTAGTAAATGGATCCCAACCGAGAGGTAGCTGATGATGTTGAAAGTAATGCGTCGGCTCCCGCTCAAGGGACAACGCCATCTGAAAGTAAACTGGTCACAATTAGTCAGGGAGGAGAGGCTAGGGAAGTCTTCTTCTAGAGGATGAATGAGTGGTTCGCCATGTTTGTTTGAACAAATTCGACTGCCCAACATCCTCCACCGTCGCCTAACTCCCAATCGGTTCCCATAACTCCCCAAGGTGTGGAATTGTTAAGATTGAATAAGCCTCCAGTTGATAAAATTCAAAAAATAAAGGGCTGAAGAATTTAGAGCCAATATTGATGGTGATCCTGAGAGGGTAAAGTTTTGGCTTGAGAACTCCATCAGGGTATTTAATAAGCTTTCTTGCACACCGGATGAGTGCTTGAAATGTTTTTTATCACTACTGAGGGACTCAGCATACCAGTGGTGGAATACTCTTGTATCTGTGGTACCAAAAGAAAGAGTTACCTGGGATTTCTTCCAAGAAGAGTTCAGAAAGAAATATATCAGTCAACGATTCATTGACTAGAAATGTAAGGAGTTTCTAGAACTGAAGCAAGGCCGTATGTTTGTGACTGAATACGAGCGAGAGTTTATCAAGCTCAGTAAGTATGCTCGGGAATGTGTTTCCATCGAGGCTATAATGTGCAAGAGATTCGAAGATAGGTTGAATGAAGATATTAGATTGCTAGTTGGGATTTTAGAGTTGAAAGAATTTGTCGTGCTAATCGACCGAGCTTGCAAAGCTGAAAAGTTGAGCAAAGAAAAGAGAAAAGCTGAGTTTGAGGCTAGAGACTTAAGAAAAAGACCGATGAATAAGTCATTTCAATCTTCGTCAAAGAAGTTGAGGGATTTGTATACTCGTTTGAATGCTTCAGTTGGGTATCCCAACAGAGATTGTGGGAAGCAGTATTTGGGATCTAAGGCCCAAACTACGTCCATAGTGAGCGTTGGTAATGCTAGGTCTAATAGACCTGAATGTCAACATTGTGGTAGACGACAACCCGGTGAATGTAGGATGAATAACCGGGCTTATTTTAAATGTGGCTTCGAAGATCATTTCATTCGAAATTGCCTTGAAATGACTGAGAAAGATAGTTTTCTGAATGTAAGGCTAAGTAACACTGCCACTAGAGGGAGGCTATCGAGAAATACTAGAAGTGGGAATAGTAGCAGAGGTGTGACGAAAGTGTTAACTGTGGGATCAGAAGTTAGAGCACCTGCTAGAACCTACGCTATTCGCGCTTCCGAAGATGCGTCATCCCCTAATGTGATCACTGGTACATTTTCACTCTATGATACTAATGTAGCTGCATTGATTGATCCTGGATCACTCATTCATATATTTGCATGAATTTGGTATCTAGTAAGAATTTGCCTGTTGAGTTTACTGAATATGTGATTAAGGTGTCGAACCCCCTTAGGCAAATATGTTCTAGTTGATAAAGTTTGCAAGAGTTGTCTTTTAATGATTCGGGGCCACCGTTTTCCGTCTAACTTAATGCTTTTACCGTTTGATGAGTTTAATGTAATTCTTGAAATGGATTGGTTGACTCTACATGATATCGTATTAAATTGTAAACGAAAGACTATTGAATTGAAATGTCAAATTAATGAAATTCTTTGAGTTGAACCGGATGAGTTGGGTGAGTTGCCTATTGTGATTTCGTTGATGTTGGCTTAGAAATATTGTAACACCCCAAGCCCGGCCTGGATTTTATGGCCGAATCTGGCGATGTCACATTGAAGTGTTTTTCGTAAGTGAGATATCGTTGAAAAACCCGCTCTACATTTAACCTCTTTGTGATCTAAACGATGATTTTAAGATGTCTCATTCATGTTCAAAATATAAGTCGTTTGCCAAGAAGACAATCATATTAAAATGTCATTAATATCTAAAGCGTAATTTCTTGTGGAAGCTTTTAAAACAGGTTGCGTATTCGTGGTATTTTTGAAAAACATTTATCTTTTTGAAAACTTGCGTCCTACGGCTAGCAATTATAAATCAAAACAAGTAAAACCCCATTTTAAAGATTAAAAATTCAAAAAGGCCTCATTACATCAAAAATACCCAAAATAAAACTACTTAAAATTTAAAATCAAATAAGAAAGTATGTGTGGTTGTGTGGCCACCTTTGAGTCCCCCGCAGCACCCGCCCCGCCTAAGGCTGGGGATTACCTGTACAGATAACAAATGGGTAAGTTTATGAAAACTCAGTGTGTAATCCCTTAATAAACAGACAGTTAAACATACAGTAAGTAAATATAGTCTGGGCCTAAGCCTTTTTTAGTAACAGTGGCAATATCAGTTTGGGCTTTAGCCCATCTCAATACAAAAATAGTCATATGTTCCGGCCTTGGCCCATTGCAGTAACAGTAAATAGTGTAAAAATAGTAAATAGTATGCAAGTCCTACCCATCCAGCCTCTACACTCCATCTCCGTCCAACCCTACACTCCATGTGGGGATAAAATCAACCCACCCATCCCTATGCTCCAAGTAGCACCGGTTGTGGCACTAAACAATATTTGTAGCAGAGCTGCCAGTATAATAGGCTTACAGCCATCAGTGATTTGCAGCAAAGCTGCCAGTACAGTACACTTCCTCCAATCATATACAAACCCATCCCCATGCAATGCATCATGCCACATGTCATGTCATATCATAATATTATACATGTACTCAACACAGTTACAATAACATGCTAAAATATAAACATACATCACATAGGGGCAAAACAGTCATTTAAGTATATAAGAGCAAAACAGTCATTCCACCACATAAGGGTAAAATAGTCATTTCACCACATAAGGGCAAAATAGTTATTTTACCACACAAGGGCAATACAGTCATTTTATCACAAAGGGGGTCTAGGTACACTTACCGACCCAACAGTAGGTTCACAGTCATCTCGTGCGACTCATGCAACCTTAACAGTCATATAGTGAAAATGGGCCCACGACTTATATTGCAGGCCCATGTGGGCCCACACGCTTGTGTAGCCCACAAAATCCAGGATGACCTTGGCCGTGTGGATTACATAGCCTGGCCCAATATATCCACACGTCCGTGTGGTTAACTCGTGTAGGGCCCACAAGTTCGTGGGGCCCACACGGCCCATTCCGGCCCAACGTGGCCCAAAATGGCCTAAGCCTATGAAATCTCTCATGGTGGCCTCTACAATTAAACACCCACATTTATGCATTTGGATTACCACACGAGCGTGTGCACGCCCATGTGGCATTAATAGGTCACATTTTATGACTTTTGCCGTTTTCTTATTTGAACAGTGTTTACACACCTATTTTGCTAAAGTGTGCACACCACTCTAGAGCACTTCAACCTAAAGTTAAACGTAACACACCGTTAGTCCCTTCATGATAAGGTTACAAGACCCCTCTTAATTTTCTTATCCCAAAAGAATAGATTATCGCCTACCTCAATCAATCGATTTAGGCTTACACCCTTTCACCGCTGCAGGAATTGATTATAGGCCCTTTAAGAACTCCTGCATACCAACCGAAACCTATTAACCTAAAACATTATTGCTCGCATAAACCGCTTGAACCAACGTATGCCACTTGCCCAAAATGCAAAGTCGGATATAGAGAGGGGAAACAATCGGCCTATTACCCCAAAAAGATCACCTGCTACAACAGAGGTAATAGCTTATCACGACACATCCCTAGCCATTAACGACAGTAAAAGAAAATATTGTTATAAGAAAACTATTAGAATGACAGAAAGAGAAAAAAGATAGAAAGTAACCGAATAGTTGTAGTTACCACCAAAGTCGGTAGAGAGCAATAACGAATCGACACAGTAAGAGTGAAAGAATTGGCAGTATTCGATCAAGTAAAAACCAATTTGGGGTGTGGATAAGAAGGAGGATTCGGTCAAAAAGGGACCAATTAAGAGAGAGGAAGAAAATATTCGGCAAAAGAGTGAAGAGGTAGAGGAGAGAAAAAGAATCGGTTTGACAGGAGGTTTGCCAGGGAACGTAAAGTTGAGAACAAATGGACCCAAAAGGTATTCGATGTGACCAAAAATGAAAAGATACTGCCCACACTCTTAGCACAAATCGACCTCCAAGAAAGAAAAGAGCCAAAGTGTTTCAAGCATCCAAAATAGAGAGTAAAAGACTACTCAAAGCCGAATTCTGAGAAGCTAGAATTCTAATTTGGCACACACCCCTCATTCCTTTCAAAATCCCAAATTTTCCTCCCTAAATCATTCAAACCATCCAATTCAAATTCCATAACAACTCTGCAGTATTTTGGTCAAACTCTACTACCCACACGGCATAGGCAGCAAAATAAAACCCCATTGTGCAAACGAGGACTTGAACTTCAGACCTCAAGTAACCATAGCATGCCACTTATCCCCTAGACCAACATGCCCTTTCTGTCATGTTATACCCACATTTATTTATAAGCCTACTGACTAGAGATAGGGGTTTATTCACATAAAAACAAAACTTTTGCATAAGCCAAGGTTTGAACCCAAGGCTTCTCAGACACTTCCCAGAGCACTTAACCACTGAAACAAACATGCAATTGTGTTACTTTCTTACACAACTTAATTTCTATGTGCAGTCTCCTAACTGTTCCCATGCCCAAAACCTAATAATTCTAAGCCCAAATTCGAGGCGTTACAAATTTGTAAGAAAAGGTTGTGAAGCATTTCTTGCGTATATACTAAATACGAAAGTGTCTGAATTGAAGATTGAATCTATGCCGGTAGTTTGTGAATATCCGAATGTGTTTCCAGAAGAGTCACTTGGATTACCACCGATCAGAGAGGTTGAGTTTACTATTGATTTGGTAATGGGAACTTCACCGATATTGATAGCTCCCTATATAATGGTTCCAACCGTATTGAAAGAATTGAAAACTCAGTTGCAAGAGTTGAAAGATAGAGGTTTTGTAAGATCGAGTTTTTCGCCCTGGGGTGCACCAGTGCTGTTCGTCAAGAAGAAGGATAGATCCATGAAACTTTGTATTGATTATCATCAGGTTAACAAGGTTACGATAAAGAACAAGTATCCTTTACCGAGAATTGATGATCTGTTTGATCAGTTGAAAAGGGCAATAGTGTTCTCGAAGATAGATTTGAGGTTCGACTATTATCAGCTGAGAGTTGAAGACTCGAATGTGCCAAAAATCGCGTTCAGAATGAGGTATGGACATTATGAATTTCTTGTTATGCCTTTTTGATTAACTAATGCTCCTGCCGTTTTTATGGATTTGATGAATCGAATCTTCAGACCGTATTTGGACAAGTTTCTCGTCGTGTTTATTGATGACATTTTGATTTATTCCCAGGATAAGCCTGAGCATGCCGAACATTTAAGGATTGTATTGCAGACTTTGAAAGATAATAATTGTTTGCTAAGTTCAGCAATAGTGAATTTTGGCTCCGAGAAGTCAAATTCTTGGGGCACTTTGTTGCAGCAGAAGGTATACAGGTTGACCCGAGTAAGATTTCAACAGTTGTTGACTGGAAACCACCAAGGAATGTATCTGAAGTTAGAAGCTTTTTGGGCTTAACCAATTATTATCGACGCTTTGTTAAAGGATTTTCGATGATTGGCACACCCATGACCAATTGTTACGAAAGGATGTGAAATTCGAGTGGTGTGAGAAATGTCAAAAGAGTTTTGAATAGTTGAAAGCATTGTTGATTGAGGTGTTTGTGTTAGTGCAACCTTAGTCGGGAAAGGAACTTGTGATTTTCAGTGACACGTCATTGAATGACTTAGGTTGTGTGTTGATGCAAGAGGGTAAAGTGATAGCTTATGCCTCGAGACAGTTGAAACCGCATGAAAATAACTATCCGACGCACGACTTGGAATTAGCCGCTTGTGCTTGCTTTAAAAATTTGGAGACACCATTTATTCCGTGAAAAATGCCGTATCTTTACCAATCACAAGAGCTTAAAGTACTTGATGACTCAAAAGGACTTGAATCTACGACAACGGAAATGGCTCAAGCTATTAAAAGATTATGAGTTGGTAATCGATTATCATCCGGAAAGGTGAATGTAGTCGCTGATGCTTTAAGTAGGAAATATTTTTTTGCTTTGAGAGCAATGAATACATGACTAAATTTATCTGATGATGGTTTGATTCTAGCTGAGTTAAAAGCTAGATCGGTATTTCTTCAGCAAATTTGCGAAGCTCAGAAATGTTATGAAGAACTTCAAGCTAAAAGAGTTCAGTGCGAATCGACTAATTCAGACTATCAGATTGGGACTGATGATTATTTGATGTTCCAAGGTAGGATTTGTGTATCGAGAAATACCGAGCTTATTCAGAAAATTCTTCACGAAGCATACAATGGTTGTCTGTCTATTCATCTGAGAAGTATGAAGATGTACAATGATTTGAAGAAATTGTATTAGTGGTCAGGAATGAAACGAGATATTTCTGAATTCGTATCGGGATGTTTAATTTGTCAACAAGTAAAGGTCGAAAATCACGTACCTTCAGGTTTACTTCAGCCTGTGATGATTCCTGAGTGGAAATAGGACAGAATTACGATGGATTTCATAACTGGATTACCTCTGACTCCGAAGAAGAAGTTGTTTGGGTCGTTGTTGATAGATTGACGAAATCAGCTCATTTTATTCTGGTTCGTATCGACTATTCACTTGATAAGCTATTTGAATTGTACATTGCTGAGATTGTTAGATTGCACAGGGTGCCTATTTCTATTATTTCGGATAGAGATCTGAGGTTTACGTCTCGATTTTGGAAAAAGTTACAAGAGGCTTTGGGCGCAAAGTTGAACTTTAGTACAGCATTTCATCTGCAAACCGATGGTCAATCTGAAAGAACAATTCATGTTCTCGAAGATATGCTTCGCTATTGTGTTTTAGAGTTTGAAGGTAGTTGGGAAAAATATCTACCTTTAGTGGAATTCGCTTATAACAACAGTTTTCAGTCGAGTATAAAGATCGTACCGTATGAGGTATTGTATGGTCGCAAGTGTCAAACTCCGTTGTACTGGGCTGAGCTCAGTGAGAAACAAATCCATGGGGTTGATTTGGTTAGAGAAACAGAAGAGAAAGTAAAAGTAATCCGTGATTGTTTAAAAGTAGCTTCAGGTCGACAGAAATCTTACGCAGATTTGAAATGAAAGGATATTGACTTTCAGGTCGGTGATAAAGTGTTCTTGAAATTATCTCCGTGGAAGAAAATCATTAAATTCGGTCGCAAGGGTAAACTGAGCCCACATTTTATTAGTCCGTATGAGGTTATTGAAAGAATAGGGCCGGTGGCATATCGGTTAGCTTTACCAACAGAGTAAGAAAGGATCCACAATGTGTTTCATGTATCGATGTTGTGCCATTATCGGATAGATCCATCGCACATAATTTCACCGACAGAGGTCGAGATTCAAGCCAATATGACTTATAGTGAAGAACCGATCAAGATTTTAGCTTGAAAAGTTAAATAGTTGAGAAATAAAAGCATAGTCCTAGTGAAAGTCTTGTGGAAAAGACATGGGGTCGAAGAGGCTATGTAAGAACCCGAGGAATCTATGAGGAAACAGTACCCAAACCTCTTTTCTGGTACGATTTTTGAGGACGAAAATCCTTAAGAGGGGAGAGTTGTAACAACCTATTTTTAGGTCAAATTAGAAGAGTGGTTTCAAGACCACAAATCAGAAGTAGAAATATTTATTTTATTATTTCTTTAAGGTCTACAGCATGATAGAATAATTGTGTGAAAATTTTGTTAAGAAATTTTATCGATTTAGTACTCAATTTGTCTAGAAGGACTAAATTGCAATAGGCGCAAAACTTGAATTCTATAATTTAAAGTTGTCTAATTATTATGAAATTCTAAATTAGAGGTCCTTAAATGGTAATTATACCATTATACTTCATAATGGACAAAAATGGATGTGGTTAGATAAAATTCCAAAGTTTTGCATTAAGGCCATTTTGGTAAACTAGTAATTAAATGATTTAATAAGCTAAAAATAAGTAAAAAATTTTATTATTCTTCATCCTCCTATGCCGAAGTTTCAAGAGAGTCCATAGCTAGGGTTTTGGGCACTTTCAAGCTCGATTGTAAGTCTGTTCTTGCCCCGTCTTTCATGATTTTTATGTTTTTGAAGTTGTCTCAACCTAATCTAGCTATTCCAAGGACTAATTTGAAAGAAAATAAAAGTCTAGAATTTTACCCATGTTGAATAAACTTGTATTTTGATGTTTAATGTTAGAAAATGCATGTTTGTTGTTAGTTAAAGAACATTTACAAAGTGATTTTTGATGAAAATGTCAAAAAGGGACCTAATTGTAAAAGGTTGTAAAATGTATGGTAAAATGTGAATAAATGGAAAATATGGGCTGTCATGAGCATGAAAAAGGTTCGGCTAGGCTTGGGTAATGCAAAAATTAGATGAAAACCATTATACGAGCCTAGGGACTAAAATGTAAAATGTCAAAAATTTATGGGCAAAAATGTAATTTTCTCTGTAGTGTGTTTTGGGTTGAATTGAATAATGTGATGATTAAATAATTTAAATTTGATATTATAGATCAAGAAAAATGAAGTTCAAGTTTAGACCAGGGAAAAAACAAGGTTATGGACTAAATCAAACTAATAGCCGTTTTTGTAGCCGAAGTAAGTTCGTATGTTAAAAAAGCTTTAATATAATTAATATTGCATGAACTGTATGATTGACTATGTGGAAGAGTTTAATTCCATGAATGAGTTTAACGACAACTCGACAAGTAAGAAATCTCGTTTGAACCTTAGGAATAAAGTAGGATACAAGTGACATGTCACTAGGGTTACCATGTGTTACGTGATTATGTGATCCAGGTGCTGGTCATGTACGGCCTACCGGTGGCTGAGTATACCAGCATACGTAGCGATTACTTGACAGCTTGTGTGAGCAGCACCGTAAAGCTACGTCTGGACTGACAGCTTGTGTGAGCAGGCCTGTCGATAGCTTGAGAGCGAGCAATTATGAGATATGAGACTTAGGTAGGCTACATATGTGGCACTTAGTGTGCAAAATTCCCGAGTATCTGACATTATTATTTCGAGTGATTCACGAGTATGTCAAAGATAAGAATACGTGTAAGTTCATTTCGAGATGGTACAGGTATGTACATTGAGCTTAGGTTTATTGAATCTCGAAAAATGGTGAATTCAAGGTAAGTTGGTGAAGAAATGAATTATGATTGTGAAACTCATGGTATATTATGTTATCTTATATTATGTTACTTGTATGATCAATGTATGGTAAGGTTTGCTTATTTCTTACATATGGACTTACTAAGCTATATAGCTTACTCCGTTTATTTTTCCATGTTTTATAGTGTCGCCAAGCTAGCTCGGATTGGGGATCATCGAAGATTCGCCTCACACTATCAAAACTATCATTTTGGGTATTGATGAAATTTAGCATTTTTAGTACATAGCACGTATAGGGACTTGGTCATTTTGTTATATGTGTCATTATTGATTTGGCCAAATGTATTGGCTTGTAATTATCAAAGGTTTGATGTGGCCTTTAGCCATGTAACTTGGCTTATTTTGGTTGAATTGGTTGTAAGCTTATATATTATATATATGCATGCATGTGCCAATGCCTTGTTGGTGATGTAGTTTATTAATACTTTGCAGAATGAAATGTCATGTATATTGTAGATGATGGTATCGTATTAGCAAGTTTTAGCTATAATTGTGAATGTTTTGGTTGCTAAGTATGCCATGAATTGTGCATTGAATTTGTGTAAGTGTAGGTGTAAATAAGGGTGGAAAATGCCTTGGTAAATAGCCTTTATTTTGTCTACACGGGTAGACACACGGGCATATGTCTAGGCCGTGTGAGGGACTCGGCCTCAGACACAGGCATGTGTTCTGGCCGTATGTCCCCTGCACCTTAATTTTTAGAAATAGTATGCTCAGAATTGAGCACATGGGCAGAGACACGAGCGTGTGTCTCAGCCGTGTGAGGGACACGGCCTCAGACACGGACGTGTGTCTTAGGCGTGTGAGGGAAACAGCTTCAGACACGGGTGTGTGTCTTAGCCATGTGAAGTTTTCACTTATTTAATAAAAATTTAATTACCCACACGGCCTAGCACACGGGTATGTAACTTGGCCGTGTGACATCAATTTGTACATGCTTTGCAAGTTAGAGAGTTACACAAGTTAGGGACATGAGCGTGTGTGACCACACGGCCTGCCCACATGGGTATGTCCCAAACCACACGGGCGCGTGACCCCTGTTTATAGCAAAAACTTTCTAAGTTTTTGTATGAATTTCTAAAGTTCTCAGTTTAGTCTCGAACCACTTCTAAAGTATGTTTTGGGCCTCGCCGGCTCGTATTAAGGACTTTATGATTAAATGCAAATGGTTTTAATTTGGACGCAAAATTTATGACTCGAAAAGGTATGATTGCTTGAGTTAGAAGTCCGATAATGCCTTGTACCCTGTTTCGGTGTTGAATGCGGGTAAGAGGGTGTTACAAAACTGCTTTTCTGGATGTCCTGCAAGTTCTTGAGTCTTAAATAGATTCCATTATTCCTGAGGAGCCTACCCATTCCCACTACTGTTCCACTTCCTGCAGAGCCAAGTTTTGGTATAATCTGCTCCTCCTTTTGGTTCCCTACAATTAACTTCTCCTTCTAGCGAGGTGAACACCTTGTTCTCTTGGTGGAATCACCTTCATGCGGGGTAATATCCTTTCTCTCTATTCCTTGTCAAGCAAAAGCAAGATGAGGATCTACCCCAAGGATTTAAAAAGTTTGTCAACCCTTCTTCCTCCTTCTACAATGTTCATAAACATTCGCTAGCAGAATTGGTAGGTTCATATCAAATGGTAGTAGCAGAGTGAAAACTTATTAGCTAGGCCCTCCAAGAAGCCTGTAATGAACACAAGGCAAAATGGGCAGAAATTGAGAAGGCCATTCATTCTGGCGACCAAACATTTGCCCAACTCCACCAACTACACGAGGCCACAATCCATCAGAACCAAGAACTCACTGACTCTGTCTCCACTTGGGAAACTAAGTATGAATCATTGGAGGCTAATAAGAAAAGGTTGGAAGAGTGGGTCTGCCAATATAAAGCCAAGGAAGCTGAATGGAAGGGGAAGATGAAAGCTCTTGAGGGGCAATGCCTTGTTGATCTTGAGTAGTTGTGAAATAAAACAACAAGGCCCTTGAGAACTACAATGCAAATAGCAATACTAAGATGAAGAATATCTACCCAAGTTGAGATCCAACCTAATGCTACATGCCTAAGTAATCGTGGGTCCTTTTTCCTCGAGTTAGGTGGACGTCACTTGCATGCAGAAACCTACCAATGCTGATATCAACTTTAACGATCTCAACCCTTTAGGCGTGGAATAGGAAGAATGTAACACCCCTCACCCGTATTCACAATCAGAATAGGGTTGCGAGGTATTACCAGTCAATACACATCATTTATCATACATTTAAGCATCCATATTCAAATACCATTCAACACAATCACATTGTCCTTTATAAGGCCTACGAGGCCTTAAACATGCTTTAGAAGTGGTTCGGGACTAAATCGATAAAGTATAAAGATTTTGGAAACTCATAATTTTTTCATCAATACAGGGGTCACATGCCCTTGTGAACAGGCTGATGCGGGCACGCCCTGAAATTCTCCTAGCTCAAGCATGGACTCGATCGTGCTGCCTCAAGGTCCTATTACATGAGCATGAGCTAAAGCATTTAAAGATCACGTTTTAGACTTAATCGAACACATATGGGATGAATCCATGGTTGGGCACATTAAAGAAGCTCAAGTCAGCTCAACGAAGACTCCATGCATTCTTTTACAAGCTGACCTTAGCTCTCCTTCGGTTCCAAGAGCTCAACTCAGCTCCATCTAGCTCAATTGAGCTCAACTTTAATTTTTATTTAATTACATAATGCTGGAATAAATTAAATAAGTTAGTTAATTTAGTTTAAGTCAACTCAAATAAATTAATTGTGTTTTAATTGGTATGAATCTGGACCTTTTAAATAGGTATAATGGTGTCTTAAGTTAGCTTAATTTATTAGCTAATTAATTTGTCAAGTTTAAGACCCAGGTTTAAATGTCTTCGCTCATTAAATTTTTGCCCGGTGACTTTTGCTATTAAATTTGTCCAAGTTCCAGCCGATTTAATACATGTCTTAACCTTGCATAATTAATTTATCCTAGCTACTACAAGATTTAAATGTGTCTTGAGCTACTGGAAATTGTTGTGTCTTAATAGGATTAATGTGCTGAATTTATTTGAGTGCAGGTACATTGCATGGACGACATTTAAGCTAGTTAAAGAGATGCTGATTAATGTTCCCCAACAGCCATGATGGTTCGGTCATTGCAACAGTCACCATCAGCTGTTGGTTGCTCTCTCCAACGTGACCACTTAGCTCTCCCAAGCTGCTCTTGAAGACATTCACACCAGCAGCCAAGCCATTCACATTACAAGGCTATTCAAGTCTTTGTTTTTCACACCTCATGGCCGGCTAGCTACCCAAGGAGCTCACTTAAGGCTCAAGACCATTAAGCTCTTCTAAGCATCAGCTCCTTAATTTTTTTCAAGCTCCAATGCCGAATTTAATTATGCATTTCAGCTCCCAAAATGTGCCATTAATTTCCAGTTGAACTAATGCTTCTAGAATGCCGTCCAATGAGTTCTCTAAAGCCAAGAACCTTCAAGGAAACTTCCTAAATAAATCTGGAATTTTCTAGCTTAATTAGGAAGCAAACAAAAGGCTGATTAGCTGCCTAAAATGGCTATTCGGCTAGGCTTTACAACAACTATAAATAGTTTGTTTATTTCTTTATAAAACGACTTTTTTGCCAAAATTATAGCCGAACCTTTGTTCTTGTGAGAATTTTCTTCTCTAAATCTCGTTTAAGATTTTGTTGGCTTATCTACCTAGTAGTGGCGTCAACCGACTTCTTTTTACGAAACTGAACTTCTCACTAATTTTAGTGTGGTGTTCAACAAAATTCAATTCTGAGGTTCCTATCTACCTAGATAGTGGGTCGAGGTCTCTACCTTCTTCATCAACCAACTCGAGAACATATAAGTTTCAGGTCAGCACTTCACCTAGTGTTGGTTCACTCTTGTTCTTAAAGACATTAATCCATTTACCACCATTTCCGAAATTATTTGTTATCCTACATCAATTCCTTTGTTAATCGTTACCTAAAATACCTTACTAAAACCTTTTGAGCCTAATCAACCCAAATCACCATTCACATACAAACACTTATCCTTCTTCACCAAAGCAAACAAAACTTCATTGTTAGACAATTGGGCATCTTAAATACGACTCCAATCATACCGAGGCCAGCGTGTATCACAGGCTGTGTGCCTCACACGGCTCCAGATGCGCCTGTATCTCAGGCTGTGTGAAAGTAGGCATACATACTGACTTGGGTCACACGGTCGACCACATGCCTGTGTACCAGGGTGAGTACTAGGCCGTGCAAATCCTGTAGCGTATACTGACTTATGCAACACGGCCAAGTCACACGTCCATGACCTAGACCGTGTGCCATTTAGGGGGTATACTGACTTGTGCCACACGTCCAGTCACATGCCCGTGTGTGAGGCCGTGTGGAGCATACTGACTTCATTTTAATTTAAACACCAGGGGACACACGACTGTGTGTCGCACACGGCTGAGACACACGCCCGTGTCCCTACCCGTGTGGACAGAAATAGGCCATTTGTTAAACCAATCTGCCACCCTTTTTCATGTTCACCTAAACAACCAAAATAGTACCAATTCATCATACAATAGGCAGCCAAAATCATCATCAATATACACAATTCATACCATATTCATTTCAACAAAATCAATACTCAAGTCAATGCTAATGATCTATTCAAACACTTATATCATCAATCATTAATTCACAAGCACATAGCTTCTCAAGTTAATAACTTCAATCATACCATATAGATAATTTATTGAACTCAAAATATAACCATTTGAACAACTATGAAACCATAACCATATTATACCAAAACATACCAAAATAAGCCATCACTCATGGCTATATATACAAAACTATACCTTTACAAGCCAGCTCTCATGGCTATATTCACAACCAAAGTATCACAACTAGCCTATACATGCCATATACCATATATACACAACTCAAAAGTAGCAACTTAGATGTTTGATAGTGCGATGATGTTCCCGATGACTCCCAGATTCGAGCTAGCTTTGATACACTATAAAACATAGACAAATAACACAAAGTAAGCTTCATAGCTTAGTAAGTTTGTAAGTGAATAACTCAATTCATCAAATAAATGTAATTCAATCAATTACACATTACCAAATCATAACCACATTAACTACAAACCTTTCTCATGTCTCAAAACATGATTAAGTACCATCTCATTGAACTTTCTCTATTTAATACTCGAATTAGTTTTGTACGTACCTGTGTCACCTCGTACTAACCTCTTTCTCAACCACATCATTCGTTTACCCATTGAACCATTCCGAATAGAAGTTGGATAATTGAATATCTCCATTGATAAGTACCTATACCATGGCTCGTAGCCAAATCAAGGTAACTTAGCCTGGAGTACCTATATCATGGTCCGTAGCCAAATTAAGGTAACTCCTTTCTAAAATACCTATACCATGGCCTGTAGCCAAATCAAGGTATCATTCGCACCCAAAGTATTGATATCATGGCCCGAAGCTAACATAATAACCTAATGACATGTCACTAGCATCCTAAACTATTCCTAAAGTTCAACCGGGAAGTTTCACTTGTCAATTTCATCGTCGAACACATCTGTAGAGTCATATTCACAATTCAAACATTATCCATAATCTCATAATCACAGTTTATGCAATATTAAAGCATTTAACATTCATTTATAATGAAATTAACACATACGAACTTACCTCGTATTCAGAATTGATGAATCGGATCGATTACTCGATAACCTTGCATTACTCCTGATCTAAATTTGAATTCTTTCTATCTTGATCTATATGAATTCAAAATTAACTCATTTCTTCATTGATTCATTCAATTCAATCCATAAGCACATATTTAGGCATTTTTAGACTTTAGCCCCTAAAGTTCCAAATTTTTACAATTTAGTCTTTAACACATAAAAACAAAAATTACACAATTTCTTTCTAAATTAATGAGTGCGGAATTTCTATAGGGTCCTTAGCGGCCCTAAACTTTCATTTATTTCATATTTTAACCACAATTTGCATATTTTACAATTTAATCCTTCTTTGACATTTTTTGTCAAAAATCACATTACAAAACTATTAAATCTATCAACAAATAGTCATTTTTCACTATCAAACATTCAAAAGCTCAAATATTCATCAATGGTACTTCACGAAATCATGAACAAATTAAAAAATTAAAGCACGGTCTAGTTAGAATACGAAGCAACGATTACAAAAACATAGAAATCATCAAAAACCAAGCTAAAATCGTACCTTAGTCAAGCTAGGAGTGTGTCGACTGCTAGAATCCTAGAATAGCTTTCTCTTTTCTTCAATAATCAGTTATGAAGAAGATGATAGCTTCAATCTATTTTATTTCTTTTGTTTAATAACATTAATATATGAATTACTATATTAACCTTAGTAATAAAACATTTAAAACAAATAATGGTTGTCCATAATTGTCCACTAATAAAATCAATGGTACAATTACACTTAAGGACCTTAAAAATAAGGTTTTGTAGCTATTTAATACCTTTAGCTAATAGAACACTACTTTTGCACTTTACGCGATTTAGTCCTTTTTCTCAAATTGACTATTCAAACAGTAAAATTAGCTCACGAAATTTCCATACATACATGCTATAATGCTGTAAACACCAAAAATAATATCAAAATAATTTTTTGAATTTGAATTTGTGGTCCCAAAACCACTGTTCTGATTTAACTAAAAAACGGATTGTTACAACTCTCCTCTTAGGGATTTGTAACACCCCAAACCCGGCCTGGACGTTATGGTCGAATCTGGCGATGTCACATTGAAGTGTTTTTCGTAAAGTGTGATATCGTTGAAAAATGCAATCTCTATTTAACCTCTTTTTGTGATCTTAAAGATGATTTTAAGATGTTCGTTCATTTTCAAAATGTGAGTCGTTTGTCAAAAAAGTTAACCATATTAAAACGTCACTATTATTTTCACTAAAACGTTATTCCTTGAGGAAGCTTTTAAAACAGGTTACGTATTCGTGGTACCTTTGAAAAACGTTTATCTTTTTGAAAACTCGTGTGTTTTCCTATTGCTAGCAGTATTAAATCAAAGCAAATAAAAATCCCTAATTAAAAATAAAATCCAAAGAGGCCTTATTACAATAAAAATACCCCGACTAATAATACTTATGATTAAAATCACATGCGAAAATAATAGATGTTGTGTGGCCACCTCTGAGTTCCTCACTACACAGATCCACCTAAGTCTTGGGATTACCTGCGCAGATAAGCAGAAGGGTGAGTTTACGAAAACTCAGTGTGTAATCCCATATCAAACAACCATACAATGAGCAAATACAGTCTGGGCCTAAGCCCATTTCAGTAATGGTTCAGTTTCTGTTAAGGCCTTAGCCCAATACAATATCAGTATTAGTTTGGGTCTAAGCCCATCTCAGTGACAGTAACATTACATATATGCAACCAAGAAATCCTACCCAACCAGCCTCTACACTCCATCTCTGTCCAACCCTACACTCCATGTGGGGATATAATCAACCCACCAATCCCTACACTGCAAGTAGTACCGGTTGTGGCACTAAACAGTATTCACAGTAGAGATGCTAGTACAGTACACTTCCTCCAATCATAATAAACCCATCCCTATGCAACGCATCATGCAACATGTCATGTCATATCATAATATTACACATGTACTCAATGCAGTTGGAATATCATGCTAAAATATAGTCATACATCACGTAGGGGCAAAACAATCATTTTATCAAATAGGGGTCTAGGTAAACTTACCAACCCATTAGTAGGTCCATAGTTGTCTCGGGCGACCCGTGCAACCTGATCAGTCAAACAGTGAAAATGGGGCCACTGTCTATATTGCAGGCCTATGTGGGCCTACACGCCCGTGTGGCCCACACAGCCCATAATGGCCTTGGCCATGTGTATTACATAGTTTGGCCCAATAATTTCCACACATTCGTGTGGTTTACTCGTGTGGGGCCATATGCCTGTAGGGCCCACACTACCTAGTTCTGCCTAATACGGCCCAATAAGGCCCAGCCCATAAATTCTGCACATGGACGGCCTCGTCAATCATCTGTCCATGTTTAGTCACACGGGCTACCACATGGGTAGCTGCACGCCCGTGTAGTGTCTACTATTCACACTTTTTGGCTTTTTGCCGATTTATGAATAAGGGCAGTGTTTTCACACACCTTGTTTGTGAACGTGTGCAAATAGCCCACAAGCACTCCAAACCTATATTCAATCATAACACACCATTAATCCCTTAACGATAGGGTTAAAATGACCCCTCTTATAATACTTATTGAAAAGATAGGTTGTCACTTGCCTTGATTGAATGAAAGTGGCTTAGCCCACTTAAACTGTGGAAAAAGATTGATTACAAGCACCTTTGCTATTATCTGCATTACAACCAAATTCTATTAACCATTGTTGCTCATACAAATAGCTTGAACCAAATGCATATCAAACTTACCGAAAGCGTAAAATCAAGTTTAGGAGAGAGAAGCAATTGGCCTACACCCAAAAATGAAAGCCAAAGCACCCGAATCAAACACCTGATAAACTAAAGACAAAGTTACCTTCGATCGAGTGAAGAGGGAGGTTTCGTTCACTTCAATATCAATAAAAAATCTTTCACTTCTTGAATAGATCTAGAAACCGAGAGGAAACATAACAAATAAGAAAGGGAGGAAAAGATTCGGCAATGAAGGAGAGGAAGAGATGGATGGAGAAAAGGGCAGGGTTTGAGTACAAGAAAAGAAGGTATTCGGCCACAATACAATAAGATAAAGAGAGAGGGGATTGCTAAAAATCAAAAAATTGAGAGAGAAGGAGAAAGAGTATTCGGCCAAAGCAAAATAGAGAGAAAGCGTTAGTTAGAAGAGTAGAGAAAGAAGAGACAATCGATCTGCAAGAGAACTCTAGGGAAGACCAAACTCAGAATAAACAAAAAAAAAATAAGAAAATACCCGAATGATCTTTAGCAATAATCGGCCCTAAGAAGAGAGAAAAATGATCACAAAAACCAAAAATGTAGAGAAAATGCCCCCAAAACCGAAATCCTACACGGCAAGAGTTCAAAATCAGCACTAACTCTCCCACTTACTTCAAATTCCCACATTTTCCACCCTAAATCCGTCAAAACTATCCACTCTTCCCTCAACTACCTAATTCAAATTCCACCACAACTCTTCAGTAGTTCAGGTTGACTAAAACTCCCACACAGCCCTATCAGCAAAATAAAACACTCTATTGCGCATATCAAGACTCGAACTTCAAACCTCAGATAACCATAACACACCACTTATTCCTTAGACCAGTAAGCCCTTTTCTGTCATGTGTTACCCACATTTATTTAAAAGCCTACTGACTAAAGATAGATGTTTATTCATATTAAAAACAAAAATTTTGCACAAGCCAAGGCTTGAACCCAAGACTTGTCAGACTCCTCCTTGGGCACTTAACCACTGAAGGAGACATGCATTTGTGCAACACAAACAAACAAAAATAAACATTAAGGATTTTGGGGGCGTTACAGGATTTTCGTTCCCAAAAATCTTACCAGTGAATAGGTTCGGGTATTATTTTCTCATAGCATCCTCGGGTTCCCACGTAGCTTCTTCAACCCCGTGTCGATGCCGTAATAATTTTACTATTGTAATTTTCTTATTTCTCAACTCCTTAATCTCATGAGCTAAAATTCAAATCGGTTCTTCAGCATATGACATATCTGACTGAATTTCAACCTCGGCCGGGGAAATGACATGTGAAGGGTCAAATCAGTGTCGTCGAAGCATCGATACATGAAACACATTATGTATTTTCTCTAACTCAGATGGTAAAGATAGTCGATAGGCAACTGGCCCAATTCGCTCGGTAATCTCATACGGTTCGATGAATTGTGGACTCAATTTTCCTTTTTGACCAAATCGCAATATCTTTTTCCAAGGTGACACTTTCAAAAACACTCTATCCCCAATCTGAAACTCAATATCTTTTCGTTTCAAGTCTGAGTATGATTTCTGTCAATCTAAAGCTACTTTCAGACTATTGCGAATTACTTTTACTCTTTCTTTAGTCTCTCTGATCAGATCAACCCCGTGAATCTTACTCTCGCTAAGCTCAATCCAATACAATGGTGTTCAACATTTACGACTGTATAAAGCTTCGTACGGTGCCATTTTAATACTCGATTGAAAGCTATTATTGTAAACAAATTCAATGAGCGGTAGATATTTCTCCCAGCTATCTTCAAACTCATTAATGCAATAGCGCAGCATATCCTCAAGTATCTGAATAACTCGTTTAGATTGACCATCAGTTTGCAGGTGAAACGCAGTGCTAAAATGTAGCTTTGTATCTAAAACTTCTTACAACTTCTTCCAAAATCGTGATGTGAATCTCGGATCTCTATCCGAAACAATAGATAGTGGTACTCCGTGCAATCGAACAATCTCTAAGATATACAAATCAGCCAATTTATCAAGTAAATAATCCGTACGTATAGGAATGAAATGAGTCAATTGTGTCAATCTGTCAACAACAACCTAGATCGTATTTTTATTTTTCAGAGATGAGGGCAAACCCGATACAAAATCCATTGTTACCCGATCCCACTTCCACTCGGGAACTATAATAGGCTGTAATAAACCTGACAGCACTTGATGCTCAGCTTTGACTTGCTGACATATCAAACATTTCAAAACAAATTCTGAGATATCTCATTTCATGCCAGGCCACCAGTAATGCTGTTCGAATCGTTATACATTTTCGTGCTTCCTTGATGCACTGATAAACAACTACTATGTGCTTTGTTTAGAATTCTCCGAATAAGCTCAAAATTCCTTGGTACATATATTCTATCACGAAACATCAAACAATCATCAGGCCCTATTCGAAACTCTGAATCTGAAGTCGATTCACACTGAGCTCCTGTGGCTTGCAATTCATTATCAAATTTTTGAGCCTCACAAATCTGTTGTAGAAATAACGGTCTCGCTTTCAACTCGGCTATTATCGAACCATCATCAGATAACGCTAATTGTGTGTTCAAATCACGTAAAGCAAATAAGGACTTTTAGCTCAATGCATCAGCAACTACATTTGCTTTTCCCGGATGATAGTCGATTACCGATTCATAGTCTTTTAGCAATTCTAACCATCTCCATTGTCGAAAGTTCAAATCTCTCTGAGTCATCAAATATTTCAAGCTTTTATGGTCGGCATAAATATGGCATTTCTCACCAAACAAGTAGTGACGCCAAATTTTCAACACAAACACTATCGCGGCCAATTCTAGATTGTGCGTCGGATAATTCTTTTCATGCGGCTTCAACTATCTTGAGGCATAAGCTACAACTTTGCCTTCCTGCATCAAAACACAACCCCGGCCATTTAATGATGCATCACTGAAAACTACAAATTCTTTACCTGACTCAGGCTAAACTAATACTAGGGCCTCTTCAACAATGCTTTCAACTGTTCAAAACTCTGCTGATACTTTTCTGACCACTCAAATTTAATATCTTTTTGAAGCAATCGCATCATTGGAGTTGCAATCATCGAGAAGCCTTTCAAAAATTATCTATAATAGCCTGCTAGTCCCAGAAAACTATAGACTTCAGTTACATTTCTTGGAGGCTTCCAATCTATAATTGCAGAAATTTTGCTCGGGTCAACATGGATACCCACTGCTGAAACTATATGTCCCAGAAAACCAACCTCTCGTAGCCAAAATTCACATTTGCTAAACTTTGCAAACAACTGTTTATCTCTCAAAATTTGTAATACGACTTTCAAATGCTCAGCATGCTTAGATTCATCATGAGAGTAAATTAAAATATCATCAATAAACACAACTACGAATCGGTTTAAGTAGGCCTAAAAATTCAGTTCATCAAATCCATAAAAATAGTTGGTGCATTCGTTAGTCTAAAAGGCATAACAAGAAATTCGTAGTGTCTGCGTCTTTGGCACATCCGAGTCTTTAACTCGTAACTGATAATAACCTGATCTCAAATCAATTTTTGAAAACACTGTTGCTCCTTTTAACTGATCAAACAAATCATCAATCTGCGGTAGAGGGTATTTGTTCTTTATAGTCACTTTATTCAGTTGTCTGTAGTCAATACACATTCTCATCGTGCCATCTTTCTTTTTCACAAACAACACTGGTGCACCCAGAGAGAGAAACTCAGTCTAGCAAAACCCTTGTCTGTCAACTCTTGCAACTGAGCTTTTAATTCTTTTAACTCTGTAGGGGCCATTCTGTACGGAGCTATTGATATCAACGTTGTTCCTGGTACCAATTCAATACCAAATTCAACTTCTCTGATAGTTGGTAAACCTAGTAACTTTTCGAGAAATACATCTAGATACTCACACACAACTGGTACTGATTCAATCTTTGTTTCTATCACTTTCATATCAAGTACAAAAGCAATGTAAGCTTTACACCCCTTTCTCACAAGTCTCTGAGCTAACATAGATGATATTACAACTGGCATTCAGATCATAGATTCAATCCTAATAGTCTCATTATTCTGACACTTCAGTTCAATTGTCTTTCATCTACAATTCACTATAGCACATGCATCGTTAGCCAATCTATACCCAAAATCACATCAAATTCATCGAATGGCAACAACATCAGATTAGCCAAAAAATAGAAATCCCGATGCATTAACGAACAATTCTTGCAAACTTTGTCAACCAAAACACATTTGCCTAAAGGGTTCGATACTCTAATCACAAATTCAGTAGACTCTATAGGCAAAGTTTTACTAAATACTAAATTCATACATATATAAGAATGAGTTGATCCTGGATCTATCAATACAATCACATTAGTATCATAGAGAGTGAAAGTACCAATGATAACATCTAGTGATGATGCCTCCTCCCGTGCATGGATAGCATAAGCTCGGGCAGGTGCTCGTGCCTTAGATCTAATAGTAGAATCTTTCGTAACACCTCAGTTACCACTCGTATTTCTAGTGTTTCAGGGTGGTCTCCCTCTAGTAGCCGTATTACTCTGTCTCACATTCTGAACTTTATCTTTCTCATCTGGCTTAGGGCAATTCTAAATGAAGTGATCTAATAAACCATATTTATAACAAGCTTTATTATTTTTATTCCAACATTCTCCGAAATGTCGTCTTCTACAATGCTGACATTCGAGTTTATTATCTCTTACACTACCAACACTAGCTATTGATGTAGCTTGAGCTTTAGAACCAGAGTGTTGTTTCTACTATCTCTGTTCTAATATTCATTTGAAGCATTTAGGTGAGCATACAAATCTCTTGATTTCTTCGATGAAGATTGATACGGCTTATTCATTGATCTTTTTCTCGAGTCTCTAGCTTCTGAATCTGCTTTTCTCTTTTCTTTGCTAAGATCCTCGACTTTACAAGCTCTTTCAACCAGAACGACAAATTCTTTTAATTCAAGAATCTCGACTAAGAGTTTTATATCCTTATTCAACCCATCAACGAACCGTTTAAACATAATCTCCTTAGTAGACACATACTGTCGAGCGTACTTGCTTAAATGTACAAATTCTCTTTCATTCTCAGTGACAGTCATCTGGCCTTGTTTCAACTCTAGAAACTCTTTATGCTTCTGATCGAGAAATCTTTGACTGATGTCTTTCTTTCAGAATTTAGATTGGAAAAATTCCCTAGTAACCCGTTCTCTAGGAACCATAGATATCAATGTTTTCCACCAATGATATGCATTATCTCTCAACAAAGATAGAACACATTTGATACATTCATCAGGAGTGTAAGATAATTCATCAAATACTCGGATCGTGTTTTCAAGCCAAAACTCAGCTCTCTCTGCATCCTCATCAACAGTAGCCTAAAACTTTTTAGCCTAATGTTTTCGAATCTTATCTATTGGTGACTTGTTCAATCATATCGGATCTATAACTTGAGGAATAACAGGTTGTTGAGCGCCAGATTCTTTCGAACGAACTCCGTGAACCACTCATTCATCATTTGGAAGAAGGCTTGTTAAGCATCTCTCTCATGGCTAGTTGTTACAGGTCTAGAGTCAGATAGCACTGCTCTTTGAGCGGGAGTAGGCGCGTTACTCTCTACATCATTAGTTATAGCTCTTTCGGGATCGATTATACAAAAACACAATTTATGCTGTTAGGAATCATCACACTATCGCAGAGTATATATGGCATGTATATCTAGACTCTCACACATGCAATGTTAGTCCTAGAATCAACTAAACCGTAGCTCTGATACCAATTAAATGTAACCCCTCACCCATATTAACAATCAGAATAGGGTTATGAGGTATTACCGATCAATACACATCATTTATCATACATTTAAGCATCCATATTCAAATACCATTCAACACAATCACATTGTCTCTTATAAGGGCCTACGAGGCCTTAAACATGCTTTAGAAGTAGTTCGGGACTAAACCAATAATGTAGAAAGATTTTGGAAACTTATAAATTTTTCATCAATACAGAGGTCACATGCCTATGTGAACATGCCGTGTGCCCCACACAGCTCCAACCACACCCGTGTCTCAGGCCGTGTGAAAACAGGGCATACATACTGACTTGGGTCATACGGCCGACCACACGTTCGTGTGTCTAGCCCATGTGTTAGGGCATGTACTAGGCCATGCCAATCCTGTAGGGTATACTGACTTATGTAACATGGCCAAGTCACACGCCCGTGTGCTAAGCCGTGTGCCATTTAGGGGGTATACTGACTTATGCCACACGGCCAGTCACACGCCCGTGTGTGAGGCCGGGTGGAACATACTAACTTCATTTTAATTTAAACCCCAAGGGACACACAACCATGTAGCATGACCGTGTGTCAGACACAGCTGAGACATACGCCTGTGTAGATAAAAATAGGTCATTTGCAAAGCCAATTTGCCACCCTTTTTTATGATCACCTAAACAACCAAAATGGTACCAATTTATCATACAATAGGCAGCCAAAATCATCATCAATATACACAATTCATATGATATTCATTTCAACAAAATCAATACTTAAGTCAATGCTAATTACCTATTCAAACACTTATATCATCAAGCATTAATTCACAAGCACATAACTTCTCAAGTTAATAAATTCAATCATTCCAAACTCAAAATATAACCATTTGAACAACTATGAACCATAACCACATTTATACCAAAACATACCAAAATAAGCCATCACTCATAGCTATATATATACAAAACAAACATATACATTTACAAGTCAACTCTCATGGCTATATTCACAACCAGAGTATCACAACTAACCTATACATGCCATATACCATATATACACAACTCAAAAGTACTAGCTTAGATGTTTGATAGTGCGATGATGTTCCCGATGGTTCTCGAATCTGAGCTATCTTTGATACACTATAAAACGTAGACGAATAACACAAAGTAAGTTTCATAGCTTAGTAAGTTTGTAAGTGAATAACTCAATTCATCAAATAAGTATAATTCAATCAATTACACATTAGCAAGTCATAACCACATTAACTACAAACCTTTCTCATGTCTCAAAACATGATTAAGTACCATCTTATTGAACTTTCTCTATTTAATACTCGAATAAGTTCGGTACGTACCTGTGTCACCTCGTACTTGATACGATCTGCCTCTGGGTGAGTCAAATCGTATGTGAGTTTGCCCGATTGTCTACGAAGAAGTATCGTTCGGTTTGTTTAAAGGATATTTTATGTGAATAATGGAGGAAGCTATGTAAAAAGGGTTCAAATATGGGTTTATGGATATAAATTTTATGTAGGTTCGGTTATAGAAAAATAATAAAAGATGGAGATAAATATAGTAATTGGATAACAAACAACAGATGTGAAGTGAATTGATGGTTCGATTACGATGAAATGAACGGATGGAATGGAATGGAATGAAAATGATCTCAAAAACAAGCACGAACCAATATTAGAAAATATTGACCCAAATGCTTATAAGTTTTCAAGGTGGTCCGATAGAGAATAGGAGAACCTCAACCTGCTACTTAGCAAAGTAGGAACCTTGGCATAAGGGTGAACGCCACACTATTTGGTAGTGATAAGTTCAGGATAAAGAAGAAGGTAGGTTGACGCCACTAGTGACCTAGATAAGCCAACGAGTTCTTCAACGAAATATGAAAGGAAGAAATCTCACAAATTTCATATAAGTTCAATAATGTTCTAAACAAAGCAAAAAGATCCTTTTACAAAGGCTAATTTCACCTATTTATAGTGCTAAAATAGGCTAGCTAAATGGTCACAAATATTCAACTTAATGTGCCAATTAAAAGCTAAAATTTAACTCAAGTCTTTTCATATTCTTGAGCTAAATAACTTCATCGTTGAGTTCACATTAATTCAGCTGAATGGATGACTTTAAGTTCTTGAAAAATGACTCTTGAGTTAGCCCTTGGTCAGCCGAATGGACACTATCTTCTTAATCAGCTTCTTAATGATGTTTGAATGCTTGAAATAACCTTTGAAATGGAAAAAACGGCTAGTAGTGGAAAGGTTGCTGCCAAAATTAATTTGGATGATAAAATGCTCCTTAAACCTCCTTTAAATGATGTATAAACCTTCTTTATAACAGCCCTCTTACTTTGTAACCGAAAATAACTTGGAAAGCCTCTTTATTTAATCTGTAATAACCTTTAATTGTAACTGTTATGACTTGAAAAGACTCCTGCAATAAACACAATAAAATAAGCTTATTAAACACATGTAAACACTTATTAACATAACAAACATTAATACTTAACTTAAGTAAATGAACTATAACATATGCATCAATTATTCCAGCAACTAGTTTGATTAAAGAAGCAACTATTAAATAAAGTTCAACAAAAACTCAATTAATTAAACTAAGATGATTGAATTAATGTCCAGCAACTCATTTATTAAACTAAGATGCTTAAATGCATGGTTTAAACACAAACTAAATGAACAAATGAATTACTTAATGCATGACTTAATTAAATGCAGAACACATAATGCTAGTCATAATTAAAATATGTAGATCAATAAAGCATGACATTAACTAAAGATGCATTTAATTAAACAAGACATAATTAAAGACTAAAGTAACTAAAATAAATAAATCAAGTCCTTAACTAATTAACTTAGTTAAAACGAATTAACTAATTTATTCCAGCTTAATAAAATGCAAGAATTAAAATTTAAAGATGAGCTCAAACGAGCTTATTTGAGTTGAATCAAGCTTTTTGAATGAACACACGAACTTATTGAAATGGATAGAGCTCAAATGAGCTGAATTTGAACTGGACGGAGCTCGTGGAGCTGGAAACGAACTGGGATCAGCTTGCCGGCAATGTAAGGCTCGACTAAGGAAATTTGACTGACGGGGTTCGCTGGCTCGCTTGCATCATTCCCCCATCTTTTAGGTGACTTGTCCTCAAGTCGGACTATTCATCTATTGGAAAATATTTCCTCTCATTCGACTTTCCTCGATTGAATGGGATGGAAGATATCACACAAACCTGAAAATGGTTTATCAATGGACAAGAAAGCACATCACCATCATAGATAAGTAACAGAGGGTTAAGACAACAAAAACCTAAAGATAAACCAAATGCTAAGCAAAAAACTGATTTTATTTTGTCAAAATAACTTATCAATTTTGACAATGATAAGTGTAAAGTATTCAATTCCAAATAGTTCAGATAGAATGCAATCCAAAGATTATATGAAAAAAATCTCAATTGGGCAAAACAAAAATACTTCAATTTATCAAAAAGTTTCGTTAGGCCATCTTTACAAACATGTAAACTTAGTTGGATCAAAGGGTAATTAGTCATGAACGTTTGTAAAGAATCAAACATGTTAATCCAAATCCAAAACTTTTCAATATGTTTATTCAAAAATAGAAGTTCACATAATTGTACACGCAAAGTGTACCATGGCCAACATCTTTCAATCATTTGCTTACTAACATAATTTGTGTTAACATTATGTTCATTGTCACATTCCAACACAAACAAATTATTACAAGGCCAAGGAGAAAAATCAACCACATCAAGATCCAAATATGGTTCAAACATTAATGTATCACAAAGATTTGCAACTTTATTCGAATTAAGCAAAGATGTTTGAATATTTTCTGAAACTTTACCTTGACTGCCTTTAAGAGAAGAAATCTCATGAACAGTTTTACCTTTTTCATTTAAAACAAATCTTCTCTCCTCGAAAAGGTAATGTAAAACAAACCTTTTATTTCGATCAATTTGAATGGACAATGAGGCACCACGAGATCTCATGCTTCTCGAAAGGTGGAATTCACAAAAATGAGAGGGGTTAGTATTAACGAAAACAATGGGCTTAAATGGAAAAGATAAATCATAATTGGAATTTAATTCAAGTCCCATAGCATAAGTCGACCTTACCTTGTCAAAATGAAACAAAACCTTTATGTGTGGCCAAGCAAAATAATTAGAGAACAAATCAAAATTGGAAACCAAATCATCAAATTTCCTTTCCTTAACAAAAGTTCAAACATCAAGCAAGCATAAGTTGAATGCAAAAGATGCAAAATAATTAAATGTTTCATAAAATAAATCTACGTAACATATGCCAGGCTTGAACATACGTACTTGATCATGGATTCCAATAGGCAACATGTTAGAAGAAAATATAATCAACTCACCACATGATTGAAATTCCACTCGAGCAATCAAAGAAGTAGTGAACATACAACTTTCAAATGTCTGAGTCCATCACATGATTCAAACCTTACTTGATCAATTAGGAACGTAGAGTTGGCATAACAGGCAGACCAATAAACAAAGACTTACGCTTCAAGAATCTCAATCGAGAATGCAAATCAAGATATGGAGAGTTCACACAAAAATTTAAGAATTTAACTTGAAGATAAAAATCAATCGGATGAAATGTTTCATGTAGAAACCTTTCACAAATCAACTGATCAGACATGTTTAAATAGAAAGGTTTAACACATGAATTCAAAGACTTATGCATTCAAAGACGTCAAAACTTTTAAGTGAAAAACTTTTATCACAAATATTTGCAATTTGCAAAAGCTGAACCAATCCAAAAGAATTAATAGAATTGCCATTATAAGACATGTCATAGGAAATGCTTTTCATGGCACTTTTTGAAACAAGGGCATTAACTCCAAAAGATAGATAATGACTAGCCAAATCAAAAGATGCAAGTCTTTCAGGAATTAAGTTATCAAAATCTTTATGAGAAACTTTGAAATCACATGGCCTTGATTCAATATACAGGGAATCTCTACCTTCCTTACCTTTGATCACAGGTGTATGGTTGTCATTCACGTACTTATCTTTCTCGAACAACCTAAAACTCTGCTGGTGTGGAAGGTAGTGAAGTTTGAATTGGTCGCACATATTTCTAGGAACCTGAAAAATAATATCACAAGAAGATCGAACAGATGGGTTAGTGGAAATGATCCTCGCTTGCTCTTGCTCGCTATCTTTTTCATTCGATTGGTTTTCTTCGAGATCGCTCACTTCTTCCATTCTTTCTTTTATTTCAATTTCTTTTTCCACTCTTTTTTCACTCTCAAGCTCTTTTTTAATTTCTTTTTCAATCTCAATCTCAATCTCATTTTCTTTTTCATTTTCTTTTTGTTTTTCAAAGGCTTTTTCGAACTCTTTCAAAATCCTCTCATTTTCTCTCTTACTTGCCTCTTTTCTCTCTTTTCTTTTACATGATGTTACAAAAGAATCAAGATGGTAATTTGGCTCGAAAGAAGAAAATTTATTTACAAATGAATCACGATAATTGCATCGGGAAGAATACTCCGTGTAGGATTTCTTTGAAGTTCCTGAAGAAGTATACCGTTCATCTCGCATGTCATCTTGGAGGGAGTAAAAATCATAGTCGGCTTCTCTTTGCCTCGATTTCCTTGATGAATAGGATCCTTGATCGAAATCTCTTCTCGAATTCTTTAATGTGTAGGAGTCATAGTATGAATCTCTTTGTCTCGAAATCGATGGCGAATAAGAATCATGATGGTTTTTTTTCAAGTAGTAGTTGGGGGTATATATCTGTAGGGTTCTCGGCTCTATTTTTCAACTTGAAGAAACTCGATCACTTTGGTCTCATTTTTCCCATCGATCTAATCTCTCATGTATGTTCTTAATATTGGAATCCAGCATTTTTCGCATTTCTTGCACCAAGTTTTGATATTCTGGCTCAGTAAATTCTTCGCGAGACATCTTTGATTGCTGAAAAGAAATTTGTTAAGTAAAATAAAAATTAAATTCCTCACAACAAAATCCTCACAATTTCACTCGGAAAGAAGAATTAATGGTTTGCACTCTCGCTCGTGTTTACACTCGATTGGCTTTTACCTCCGCTCGAATAGTCTCACATGCTCGTGCCTTCTACCTCTCAAACTTTCTTTCGTAATTTCGTATTTGGACTCGCCAAGGCCTTATCGTAGGCTTAGGGATAGATTTCAAATGGTTTAACAAAGGATTATGATGAAGGATTAAGGGTTGGGTAAAAGAAAATGAAAATGGTTTTGAAGTGTGGCATTGGGGTAGGGGGTGAATGATAGAAAACGAACGTACCTGATCGAGATGACAAGAATAGTATCAATACAAAGAGAATAAAATTTAAAACACTTTTTTTTTTAAATTTCAATTTTTTTTGAATTTTTTTGTTTTTTTTTCTTTCACTAAATGAAATACAATGAACAAAATGAAATACAATTTGCAATTTTTTTTACTTACAAACTAACTTCAGGCGAATGTCGGTACTCCTCGTTTTTGTAGCTCTGATACCAAATGATACGATCTACCTCGGGGTGAGTCAAATCGTATGTGAGTTTGCCCGATCGTCTACGAAGAAGTATCGTTCGGTTTGTTTAAAGGATGTTTTATGTGAATAATGGCGGAAGCTATGTAAAAAGGGTTCAAATATGGGTTTATGGATATGAAGTTTATGTAGGTTTGGTTATAGAAAAATAATAAAAGATGGAGATAAATATAGTAATTGGATAACAAACAACAGATGTGAAGTGAATTGATTGTTCGATTACGATGAAATGAACGGATGGAATGGAATGGAATGAAAATGATCTCAAAAACAAGCACGAACCAATATTAGAAAATATTGACCCAAATGCTTATAAGTTTTCAAGGTGGTCAGATAGAGAATAGGAGAACCTTGACCTGCTACTTAGCAAAGTAGGAACCTTGGCATAAGGGTGAACGCCACACTATTTGGTAGTGATAAGTTCAGGATAAAGAAGAAGGCAGGTTGACGCCACTAGTGACCTAGATAAGCCAACGAGTTCTTCAACGAAATATGAAAGGAAGAAATCTCACAAATTTCATATAAGTTCAATAATGTTCTAACTAAGCAAAAAGATCCCTTTACAAAGGCTGATTTCACATATTTATAGTGCTAAAATAGGCTAGCTAAATGGTCACAAATATTCAACTTAATATGCCAATTAAAAGCTAAAATTTAACTCAAGTCTTTTCACATTCTTGAGCTAAATAACTTCATCGTTGAGTTCACATTAATTCAGCTGAATGAATGACTTTAAGTGCTTGAAAAATGACTCTTGAGTTAGCCCTTGGTCAGCCGAATGGACACCATCTTCTTAATCAGCTTCTTAATGATGTTTGAATGCTTGAAATAACCTTTGAAATGGCAAAAACGGCTGGTAGTGGAAAGGTTGCTGCCAAAATTAATTTGGATGATAAAATGCTCCTTAAACCTCCTTTAAATGATGTATAAACCTTCTTTATAACAGCCCTCTTGCTTTGTAACCGAAAATAACTTGGAAAGCCTCTTTATTTAATTTGTAACAACCTTTAATTGTAACTGTTATGACTTGAAAAGACTCCTGCAATAAACACAATAAAATAAGCTTATTAAACACATGTAAACACTTATTAACATAACAAACATTAATACTTAACTTATGTAAATGAACTATAACATATGCATCAATTATTCCAGCAACTAGTTCGATTAAAGAAGCAACTATTAAATAAAGTTCAACAAAAACTCAATTAATTAAACTAAGATGATTGAATTAATGTCCAGCAACTCATTTATTAAACTAAGATGCTTAAATGCATGGTTTAAATACAAACTAAATGAACAAATGAATTACTTAATGCATGACTTAATTAAATGCAGAACACATAATACGAGTCATAATTAAAATATGTAGATCAATAAAGCATGACATTAACTAAAGATGCATTTAATTAAACAAGACATAATTAAAGACTAAAGTAACTAAAATAAATAAATCAAGTCCTTAACTAATTAACTAACTCAGTTAAAACAAATTAACTAATTTATTCCATCTTAATAAAACGTAAGAATTAAAATTTAAAGATGAGCTCAAACGAGCTTATTTGAGCTGAATTTGATTTTATATTGATCAAGAAAAACAAAATCTAGATCTAGAACAGGGGAAAAAAGTTCTCGACTAATCGACTAGTTTAGCCGTTTTTACATCCGAGGTAAGTTCGTATGTAATAAGTTTTATTGTGAATATATTTTAAATGCTTTGATATTGCATAAACTATGAATACGAGACTACAAACATATTCGACAATGATTTGAAGACGATTCAGCATTAGAAATCCCGGTTGAACCTTAGGAATAAATGAGGATTGAAGGACATGTCATTAGGAGCTTCATTGATTTGGCTTTAGACCATGATATTTGTACTTCGGGTGTGATATTTATTGATTTGGCTTCGGGCCATGATATTAGCACTTCGGGTGTGATCTTCATTGATTTGGCTTCGGGCCATGATATTGGCACCTAGGGTGCGAGACTTCTGAGTATCCAACTTTTATTCTGAATGGTTCAACGGGTAAATTGAAGATGTGAAATGGTGAGAAATAGATATGTATCAGTACAAGTATGTTCGGAAATATATATGAGCGATGAATCAATGGAATTTGTGAGTTTATGATCAAGTATGTGATTAAGTTCATGTTAGTTTGATATCATTGTATTGTTGCATATTATGTTATTTAATTTGAGTTGATAAATGAATGGTGATATTTTCTTATTATTTTCATACGAGCTTACTAAGCTATAAACCTTACTTTGTTTATTTTACTGTGTTTTATAGTGATTTCAAAGCTAGCTCAGATTCGGGGATTGTCAGAGACATCGTCACACTATCCTACTATCACTTTGGTACCTTTTGAGTTTATGTTTGAGTATATGGTATGTATAGGGACTTTGGTCATTTTTGGTATATTTGGTAATGTGTTGTGCCATTAAAATTGGTTTGTAAATGCTTACATTTTCGTTTGTAAATATAGCAATGAGAGTTGGCTTAATTTGGTTGGTTTGATCATGTATATATATGTATATGGTTTGTGTGATGTATTGAATGTTGGATATGTGATGCTTGTGGATAATTAGTATTGTGGCTAGCAAATGGTTGAATTATGAATATTGGTATGCTAGTGAATCTAGGCATTAATGCACATTTGAGTTTGGTATGAATTTAGATGGCATATTGTGGTATTGATATGTTTTGTATTGGTTGGTTTTGGAAATGGTATGAAATATGTGTAAGAGAAGTTGATCGAATGCCTATTATATGCTATGTTTGGTGCCATTTGAAATGGGTGTAGGTGTGCACAAGTTTGGGAGGCAAATTGGCTTGGTAAATAGCCTATTTTTGTCCACACGAGCAGAGACACGGGTGTGTGTCTCAGCTGTATGTGACACACAGTTATGTTACACGGCCGTGTGTCCCTTGGTGTTGAAATTAAAATCAAGTCAGTATGCTCCACACGGCCTCACACATGGGCATGTGACTTGGTTGTGTGGCATAAGTCAGTATACCCTACAGGTCTAGCACGGCCTATCACAGGCCTGGCACACGGACGTGTATGACCATTTTTAGGGCACACGGGCTAGCCACACAGGTGTGTGTGTTGGCCGTGTGACCCAAGTCAGAGAGTTACACGGGGCCAGACACGGGTTGGGACACAGCCATGTGCTCCCATTTCGAATGTCCACAAGGCCTGCGACACAGGCGTGTCTTTGGCCGTGTGAGAGACACAGCTAGGCCACATGGGCATGTGTCTCCTGTTTTCAGGAAAATTTTCTAAGTGTTTAAAAAGTTTCCAAAGTTATCAGTTTAGTCTTGAACCACTTCCAATGCATGTTTAGAGCTTCGTAGGCTTGTATTAGGGACAAAATATTTGATTGTAAATGAAATGTATATGATTTGATTAATTATATGTGAAATGACAATTTAAAATGTGTTATAAGTTCGGTAATGCTCCGTAACTCTATTCTGGCATTGAATACGGGTGAGTGGTGTCACAAAAGCCTTGCACATATAAAGCTGTAGCACCCTATACCCGGCCTGGTCACCAAACCCAAATATCAAGGTGCCACACCATCGTCTCATGTCAAATACAACAAGTAAAAGCTCATTCTCAACAAAACGTCTTCCATTTTAACATTCATATAGGTTTAGAGTCTATCTTAAGCTTTAGTTATCATTGTTGCATCCTAATACACATCAAATAGCATTAAAATAACAATTAAACATGCATATGGTCCGTTTTAGCAAAATCTCAAAACATCAGCGTAGGTATCGATACTAAAGACATTATACTGATATTTTGCTCAAGAGGTATCGATACCACTTGGAAAATTGATACCAAAATTGCTTACTGTTTTTCACTTAAAAACCCAAACTTAAAATATTATAGATACCCCTACCAAAGTATCTATATTTCTTCCCCGTGTATCGATACTCGAGATATGGTATCAATATAGAATCTCTATTCTGCTTTCCTGCACGTCTGAAAATATAGATGTATCATTTTTAAAACACGAATATCAATACCTCTGCTCCGGACCCAAAAAATACAACATTTTTAAGCATAAAAGTCATTCCAACTCATACTAGCTCAACATGCTATCATATCATCATCAAATAAACACTGAAACAACCATAATAATGGTTTCAAACATAAAAAGCAAATGAGCAATAATCAACATATTACGAAACAAATCCCAAAATCCTAAGAGTAATTAAATCACGGAGACAACTAAAAATATCATCATATCCAACACTAGCACAAAGACTACCATATTTCCTTATTCCCAAAACATAACCAAATAATAAACACCTACAGATAACAGAAATGGACTTACTTGGATCACCCCTCAAAACTGCACTGTAATAGCCCGTTTTTAATGAACTCAGAACAGTGGTTTTAGGACCAAAAATCTGAATTTGAAAGTGTATTTTACTATTATTATATTTCCTATAGCATGATAGAAGTACCGTATAAAATTTCGTTAAGAAATTTTACCGTTTACTTGCTTAATTTGATAAAAAAGACTAAATCGTGTAAAGTGAAAAAGTTGAGTTCTAGTAGCTAAAAGTATTAAATAGGTATAGAAACTTAAAGTAAGAGTCCTTATATGGTAATTAGACCATAAATAGTGATAGTGGATGTATATGGCTTGGCATTTGTATAATTTTTAATGTATTTAAAGGTTAAATTGGTAAATGGGTAAATAAATGACAAATAAAATAAAAAAAAATCATCATCGTTTACTTCCATCTTCAACCGAATATGAAAGGAAAATAGTAGCCATGGAAGCTTGAAGTTTTGACAACCCTAAATACCTTGCATTGGTATGTATTTTTGTCCCCTTTTTAATGATATCTATGTTTTGGGATCGTTGTAGCTTAATCTAGCTAGCCCGATGACTAATTTGTGAAAGTGTTAAACTATTAGGGTTTTACCATTAATAATATACATTATTTTTGATGTTTGATGATAGAAAATTGATAGTTGTTGTTAGATAAACAACTTTTGTAAAGAGATTTTTGATGAAATTGTCAAATAGGGTTTAAATTAAAAAATAAAAAATTTTACATGGTGAAATTGTGAAATAAATGAAATATAGGGGTTTCTAGGGACTTAATTGATATTTGGACATAGTGGGTTGTGGTGAAATTTCATAAATTTCCACTTTTATGAGCTAGGGACTAAACTGCAAAGAAATTAAAAGTATAGGGGCAAAATTATAATTTTTCCAAAATATGATTTTGGGTTAAATTGAATGAAATATATATTAAATTGAGCTAAATTTATCTGTATAGATCAAGACAGACCTCGTACGGCTTTAGATCGGGGCAAAGAGATAGTCTCATATTAATCGCCTTTGTATCTATGTATACTCGTCGAGGTAAGTTTGTATAATTAAATCGTGTTTATATGTTTTTAATGGAATTATACATGTGCTATGAAATTTCTTACATATATTCCGATTCATATCCAACGATGTATGATGATTACCGAGTACCGTTTGAACCTTAGGAATTCATATGATACAAATGACATGTCTTTAGGATTTACATGATTTGGGTGATGGTCCTTAATGTCCCACCGATGGCTAAGGTCTGGCATGTATTGCGAATACTCCATAGCTTGTGTGAGCAACATTGTGTAGCTACGTTCTAACCTATAGCTCGTGTGAGCAGACCCATATTGACAACTCATATGAGCATTCTGATTCACAGCTCGTGTAAGCATACATGTATAGGATTTGACGAATTACAATTATATGATTTAGCACACTATGTGTGAGCTATACCGGGTATCCAATAGTATTTTAAATGGTTCAACGGGCAATATTTTGATACGAAATGGTAAGAGTTTGATACAGACCATTACAGGGATTTATATATGAATTACATGGAAATGTTGTTCTATGGTATATGGAAAAATTGAATTGGATGACACATGTATATGAAACATATTTTACATGTTGTGCTCATCCATATTTGTTTGATTTATGTATATGTTTACATGGCTAACTTGCTTGATGTACATGCTTAGACATTGGCCAAATTAAAGTTGGAATATGTTATGTTAGCTTACCTTTTATGTAATGAAATGGTAAGTTATGTTTTTTGTTATACAAACTTACTAAGCTTTAATGCTTACTCTATGTTATTTTCTGTGTTTTATAGTGAATCGGAAGCTCGTTCGGGTTGGAAGCTTGTCGAAGCTAAATCACACTATCCTTCGACTTTTGCGGTACTTTCAGATGATTAATTTTGGTTATAATGGCATGTTTAGGTATTTTGGGCTAATCTTTGCCATGTGTTTGGTTGTTGAAATGGCCATTTGGTTTGGCTTGTGTTATGGCATTTTGGTGATGAAATGAACTTAGTTTTTGGTATGTAAATATTACGTTAAAATAGTTGATGGTTTGCTTGGTGTGTTTGAATGATGGAAGATGATAATGATAGTTGAATATGCATATTGTATAAATCTTGTAACTTGATATGAATTGGTACTTTGTTATAAAAAGTATATATGCCTATTGAAGTTAGTGATTGAATGGCATATTTGGTACCCTTTGATAAGTTTTGGTAAGTAAACTAAATGGAATGTATTGATGTAAATATGCTTATAAGTTATTTGATTATTTGGCTAAATTGAGTAGCCTAATCATTTTGATTACTTGCATTTAGTTGAGAGTCAATCGATGCTGTCCCGTGCGAGGGAGCAGGCGCTACACTCTCGAAATTGTCAGCTACTCCTCGATCGGGATCATAATTCATTACTATACAAAAAACACATTTCAACTGTCAGAAATCATCACACTATCGTATTAACACTTTATGGCATGTATAGCTAGACTCACACACGCTACATTAGTCCTAGAATCGACTAAACCGTAGCTCTGATAGGAATAAAATGTAACACCCTATGACCCTGATTCGTCGCCGAAATAGATTCACAAGGTATTACCTATCAGAAGACAGATCAGACTAGCCATTCGTAATCAATCATGCATAAAATATAGTTTCTTTGATTTTTCAATCATGAACAAATTTTAACCAAAATTAAAATAACCAATAAATTTCAAAATAACCGACACATAAGTCCATTGAACCATATACTCATGTTTAGGAATTAAGCAAGCCATTTTCGCATGGCTAGAATATTTACAATTTCAAAATATAACTTGTTTCAAAAGAGAGTTAAGCCTATACATGCCATTTTTCAAAATATAAACTATCAAAAAGTACCAAAACAGTGACGATAGTGTAGATGACTTTGGACTTGAAATCCCCGAGCTTGTAGCTTTCAAACAAGATCTATAAAATAGGACAACACAAAACATTCATAGTAAGCCATTAAGCTTAGTAAGTCTTAAGTATCTTAAACAACAAAACTTATTTATACACATTATAACATATTCGAAATGCAACACTAATTAGCTGAATATACATATCCACGTTAAATCCATTTCATTAACTTATCATTTCTTCAAAGTTCAAATTACATAATCACACCATCTAAATGACTTGAAGTAATTCATTGATTCGACTTTATAAAGTTAATTCAAATCACTGCATTCACATATAATTTCAATGATCCTAATTTTATATATAACATATACTTTCATGGACTAAATTCAAGATGGCCGAATATAAATATACACAACCACATTTCATATACTTCTCGTTTCAATTCATAATTTAATTCACATCATCCTCATATGCATAAAAATTTATATGTACCTGGAAAATTTAATCTATCGAATGAAGCTAGATGCCGTATAGCATCATCTCATATTCATAGAGTTTTATTATTTCACCGGCAATTAGCCTACTAGGTATAAACCTGAACTTATCACCAGCACGAGGCTTGCTAGGTATAAACCTGAATTTATCACCGACACGAGGCCTGCTAGACATTAAGTCTGAGACTCATTCACCGGCATTATGCCTGCTAGGCTCATGGCCCGAAACAATTTCACCAGCTAAAAGCTTGCTGAGCCATAGGCCTGAATAATAATCCGAATATAAATTTCACAAAATCATAACATATACACTTCTTGTATTTATGCATTTCACACAAGTTATTCACATTAGTCCACTTTGACTTCATTCACGTATAATTACTTAATAACTATCACACTATTGCTTCTTAATTTACCATTACATATCTTCAATCCCATGAATATAACTTACGGCAATATGATCATAACAAATTTCCTTATTTCACTTTCATGCATATTATTCATCTTTATGTATGTATATATATATATATGCTAAAGGTATGGCTAAATTCTCGTGACATATCATGATTTATTCACAAATAACTTATGTTTAAATACTTAAAACTTACCTCGAGTATTTTCGAACAACTACGGGTCGGCTATTCAATTACTTTAGCTTTTCCCTTATCCGAATTTGCCCCTCTATGCTCTTGAGCTTATTTCAAGCTTAAGATGACCGAATGGTTTTGCTCCCTTTTCTTTCTTTAAATTCGGCTAAGAAGAAACAAAGATGAACACTTTGTTTTCTTCACCCTTTTTCTATTTTAATTATCATTATTTTATAATATAAAGCCATTTAGTTGTAATAATACTAATAGAAAATACATATATTTTGTATTGAATAACAACAAGGCCGGCCACTATCTCAAAAGTGGAGAATTTTACAAGCAAGTCCACTTTTTTTTTACCATGCATTAATAGATCACTACAATTTAACCTATCACATTTTCAAAATTTCTCACATAAGTCCTATTTAATAAATTTCACATACAAATAACAAAATCAAAACATGAAATTTTCACACATGCACTTCCACATATAATAAGCTTAGAATATAACATTTAATTATTTTTGTGACTTGGTTTTGTGGTCCCAAAACCACTTTTCGACTAGGGTCAAATTAGGGCTGTCACATAAAACTTATGAAATTTTACTTAAACTGATTCAAACCATATCTTTCTGAGACCTCCGATATGCCGAGTCCAGCTTCTGAACACAAAAAGTACCTAAAAGAAAAAAAATACTATAGGAATGAGCTACGCAAACTTAGTGTGAACCGAACACAACGGATGATAAAAGGTGAAGTTACACAAAAGTGCTCCAGAACAATATATGAACACAAATCATGAATGGAAAACTCAAACGACAACCCAATCAGCATGGTGCTTCCAAAGCATACCAAAATGCGTATTCATTACAACACATTATTTTGTAGTTACCATATTACCAACATCTTAATACTTGCATGATCACACACATATTCAGATGCATAGAGAATGTAACGAGTTAAAAATCTCACCACACCAACCAAACACCACTTCGTTCACCCTGCACACCATATTAAACCATAATAGGTTCATCCACCCTACACGCCGCAATGTGGAACTAAGCCACTCGAGTAAATGTATACAACTAAGCTAGTATACGAATAGTATAGTGCAGTAAACTGCTGTACAAAAGTATTGCAGTTAAAACTGCTAAGTCCGTCTTCCTTCTCTCCATAACCAAATCCCAAAATTTTCATGTTAATGCAATAATAGTGCACACGTTACGTAGACGAACATACAGAAACAGACATTTAATTCCAGTTGAATAGATTCAAATTTGCTTATACATGCTTTCCAATACTAAGTAATGATAGCAACAATAAACTCAGATTTATTCATCACATAAGCAAACAATTAAATTAAACCTCATAAATGCACATACATACACAAACCCAAACTAGATCGAGTCCCAAACTGTAACAGTCTGATTTAGACCTTAGTCAGAATAGTTGTTTCGAGACCACATATTCGAGTCCAAAAAATATTTAAATATTATTTTTTGTGCTTGTGATATGTGAATTAGCATGTGTGAAAGTTTCGTGTTAAAATTTAATCGTATGTGTGCTTAATTTGATAAAAGGACTTAATCGCGTAAAATGTAAAAGCTATGTGCTAATTGTTAAAAGTGCCTATTTGATTTGTCTTATTAAAAGAGAGGTTCTTATGATGGAATAAGACCATTGAACATATGAGTGGACATTAATGGCCTTAATGAATATAAATTATATATTAATTAATAAAGGTTAATATGGTAATTTAATATATTATGTTAATTAAAATGAAACAAAATTAAAATGAAACAAAAACATGAAATTGGCCATTATCATCTTTGTTCGAATGTAGCAAAATAAAAAGAAAGAAAACTCAAGTCTAGGGTTCGGCTAGGAGATTTGGTGATTAAGGTATGTTTTGAGCTCGATTTTTGATGATTTTTACGTTTTTGCAATCGTTGCTTCGTATATTATCAAACCCATGCCTCAATTTTTGATTTTGTTGATGATTTTCAAATGTTCCATGGATGGATTCATGAGATTTGTGGTGTTATAGGATGAAATATGAAAGTTTGATATTGGGTTTTGTCTTTGAATTTTTGATGAAATTGAGCAATTTAGGTTGAATTGTAAACATGTTATTTTGAGGGACTAAAATGTGAAATAAATGAAATGTATGGAATTGTATGAGAACTAGGAAAATTTTTCTAAGCTTGTGTACAAGCAAATTTTTTGTATTTTGTGATTTTGTGAATTAGAGACTAAAGTGTCGAAATGTGAAAATGTGAGGGCTAGTTTACAAAATGCCCTAAATATATGTCTATGGATTGTTTTGAATGATTTGGAGAATAAAAGGGTTAATTTTGAATACATATAGATCAAGAAAAGAGGAATTTAGACTTAGACCGAGGGAAGTCGAAGATTATAGAGTAAATGATCCGAGTCGACAATTCCAAGTACGAGGTAAGTTCGTACTAAAAATATGAGGTTACAAGTATGTCTTGATTCTTTGATTATACATGAATTGTATATATAATTAGTTTGGATGAATGCGATGATAAAGCAATGGAATTTGGCACTAAGTTTGCGATTTAAACTAGCTTCAGCTATTTGAGGCACTAAGTGTGCGATACCGAAACAGCTTCGGTTAATTGAGATGGCACTAAGTGTGCAGATTTATTATAGCTTCGGCTAATCTTTTAAGAACTAAGTATGCAGATATTTAAAGCATGGGTGATCTTTGAAAAGCCTTAAAATATCCAAACAACAGGTGAGAGTGAAAACAAATGAGTACGGGAATGTTCAGGTAAGTATAATACCTATGTGGTAGATGGTAAAATGCATAAAAAGTCTATTGAATTGATATAAACATATGGATCATGTTGGCATGGACTTGATGAATGAGTTAAGAATTTTATAAGTACTTATGTGTTGATGTTTCATATTTTATGTAACGCCCCAATTTTCAGGAATTCTGAAAATGTTGGCAAAATTTAAAATTTTCTGTGCTCTGTCTACTAGGTGTAGGTTTAACTATGTTAGTGGGCCTCTAGAAGGCCCAAGCTTAAGTTAAAACCCGGTAATTTTAGTTAATTTTAATCCCATAAGAAAAAGGGGTTCTGGTAAGCTGGGCTTTTAAGTATTAATTGTGTAAAATAAAACACAAGGAAGCAGGTGGCAAAGTGGCATGTGACGCCACTGGGAAGGCTATAAAAGTGGCGTGTGGATGTTAGTGACGACCCAGGCTCAAATCACAATGAAAGCATATTAAGGGAATTAATTTTTATGTACAAAAAAGGGAAGTAATGGAACTTAAGTAAAAGTCTGTCAGGAGGAGTTTGAGTTGCTCAGGAGATTGAGCAAGAAGGGGATAAGGGAGAGAATTTAGGAGCTGATTAGAGAGAGCAGAGTTGGCCAAACGGTGGACTCTTGAGGAGCAAGAGTTGGCCGGCCAAGGGTTTCATTAGAGGGCAACATTCGGCTAGGTCATTTGACAATTATAAATTCGGCAGATGGGGTAAGTTGTACTGTTTTCCGACCATTCATCCTCTAATTTTTCCTTTCTCCTCTCTTCATCTACTTTCTTTTTCTTCTTCTTTCCTCCATAGCCGAATCTTCCTACCATCCTGTTCATCTCCATCTTTTATCAGTTGTTTCTAAACCTTCATAACCGTTCGCTATAAAAGCCAAAATCCCGAAAGCCATATTTCTCTTTGTGCCGAATTCTTATAGCCAAAACCCCTTACTTCTCTTCATCATTCTTGACTATTTTTTTAGTCCTCTAAATGCCAAGTGTCTATCAACAAAGCCGTTACAAATCTTCATCTTTTCTTCACTGTTACAAAAAGTCAAAAACGCATAGCCATGTGGATATAGCCGAATTCCAAAGATCAGTGAAGGCCTGACTTTTATTATAATTTGAGGGCTTATAACTGCATTAGAATCGCGTAGGAATTAAGGGGAATCGTTGACTAAAGGAATCGGTGGTAAGTCTTTCCAACATTAGTCTTTCTTTCGTAGTTTAGAAAAGCTGAAACCCCTAAAGGTTAGGGAGGCTATCGATTTGGACTTGTAGCCCTAAGGGGTTGTGGTAACTGTTTTACTTTGATAATGGTGTGATTTAGAGGCTGCTGATCAAGGGCTTGGACAAGTGGAACGATCAGATCTTGGTCTAGTCACTACTTTCGACAAGGTAGGATCACTAGTGCCTAAGGAGTGGTTGGCCGAATATGGTAAGTGGTTAATATATAGTTCGTTTCGGTAGTTAGATTAATGTGGTAGTGATATAATTGTAGGTAGTTCGTGCATGGATCTCGTCAAGGAAACGTCATAAAATAGGCATGTAACTGACACCCTCTCATAGACTAGATCAGTAAAAGCCGAAAAGCTGAAATGCAAAAAAGCCGATATTTTGAGAACTTGCGAGTGTGCGAATGATCGTAAGATTAATAGTTTGACGTGTATGATAAATTAAAGTGTTAAGATTGCAGAGTGCATGTTTCTGTGCATTTCGATGTTTTCGGGCTTAATGGGCCAAAATCGAGAAAATGGGCCAACGGGCCCAATTCGGTAAGAACACTCGGTAAGTGTTTCTGTTAGTACGTAGATGTCTATGATATGAATGAAAACCCTAAAAGCAATTAAATTATTAGAATACCCCTAAGTGTGGAAAATTACCACGATACCCTTAGGTGCAAAATGACCATTATACCCCTAGGGTTAAAATTGACTGAAAAGCATGATGATCTGATTCTGTGTGATGTATACCATGAATAAATATCTGTTCATGGGGACATGGGTTATATTATGGAGGAAGCGTCCTGGTGGCTATGCCACAAATTATCTGTTCTGGTGGCTTATATGGATGGATATGGGTTGGGTTTAGCTTTGTGCCGAATTCTTATAGCCAAAACCCCTTACTTCTCTTCATCATTCTTGACTGATTCTTTAGTCCTCTAAACCCCAAGTGTCTATTTACAAAGCCATTACAAATCTTCATCTTTTCTTCACTGTTACAAAAAGCCAAAAACGCATAGCCATAGGGACATAGCTGGATTCCAAAGATCACTGAAGGCCCGACTTTTATTATCATTTGAGGGCTTAGAACTGCATCAGAATCGCATAGGAATTAAGGGGAATCGTTGACTAAAGGAATCGGTGGTAAGTCTTTCCAACATTAGTCTTTCTTTCATAGTTTAGAAAAGTCGAAACCCCTAAAGGTTAGGGAGGCTATCGATTTGGACTTGCAGCCCTAAGGGGATGTGGTAACTGTTTTACTTTGATAATGATGTGATTTAGAGGCTGGTGATCGAGGGCTTGGACAAGTGGAACGATCAGATCTTAGTCTAGTCACTACTTTAGACAAAGGTAGGATCACTAGTGCCTAATGAGTGGTTGGTCGAATATCGTAAGTGGTTAATATGTAGTTCGTTTTGGTAGTTAGATTAATGTGGTAGTGATACAATTGTAGGCAGTTCGTGCGTGGATCTCGTGAATGAAACGTCCTAAAACAGGTGTGTAACTGACACCTTCTCATAGACTAGATTGGTAAAAGCCGAAAAGTCGAAATGCTGAAAAGTCAGTATTTTGAGTACTTGCGAGTGTGCGAATACTCGTAAGATTAATAGTTTAATGTGTATGATAAATTAAAGTGTTAAGACTGCAGAGTGCACGTTTTTGTGCATTTCGATGTTTTTGGGCTTAATGGGGCAAAATCGGGAAAATGAGCCAACGGGCCCAATTCGATAAGAACACTCGGTAAGTGTTTCTATTAGTAAGTAAATGTCTATGATATGCATGAAAACCCTAAAAGCATTTAAATTACTAGAATACCCCTAGGTGTGGAAAATTACCATGATACCCCTAGGTGCAAAATGACCATTATACACTTAGGGTTAAAATTGATTGAAAAGCATGATGATTTGATTCTGTGTGATGTATACCATGAATAAATATCTGTGCATGGGGACATGGGTTATATTATGGAGGAAGCGTCCAGGTGGCTATGCCACAAATTATCTGTTCTGGTGGCTCTGCCACATATATCTGTTCTGGTGGCTCTACCACGATTATCTGTTTCTGGTGACTCTGTCACACTATCTGTTCTGGCAACCATGCTGCATATTTCTGTGGCGTGTAGCGGTTGGGTGGATCGAGTAGTCTCCCTACATGGTGAAAGGTTGGTACGGGGGTGCATATGGATGGATATGGGTTGGGTTTAGCATAAGCATGTAATATCTGTTCTGATCTGTTATGGGCCTATGGGCGTTATTCTGAATTCTGTTCTGGGCTAAGGCCAACTTATTCTGTTTATGTGGTCTGAGATTATATAGGCTATGGTTGGGTTAATTTACACACTGTGTTTCCCCAAACTCACCCCTTTATTTTCATCCTCGCAGGTGACCCCCAACCATAGTGGTCTTGGAGCCGTGAGGGATTCGGAGTGGCCACATGTTTCTGCAAACTTGGTTTCTTTCTGGTGAACTGGACTTCATTTTATTTTGAGTTTACGGTTTTGGGTTTTTACTTGTAATAAGGTCGCTTTATTATTTTTATGGTTTTGATTTATATTTTATTATGATGAATATGGTTTACTTTAACCATCGAATTGATTAGCTTTAAGGCGCGATTTCAAAAATAATAATTGATTTCAAAATATCACGACTACAAGCAAGACTTCCGCTATGAAAATGCTTTCCAAAGTTAGTCACTTTTTCTTAAACGGACTTAATCAAATTGTTTTCCTAAAAATATACACGATGTTAATGTGTGGAAATGGTGGTGTCCATGTCTAGGATTGGATCTGAAGGGAGCTTGGTACTTAAGCAGTCCAACGGACTCACCTCCTCTTCTTCGATTTCCTGCCTGGTGCACAACTTCCATTCACTTTAACCTATCTTGAAAGTATCTTTTAAAACACCAAGTAAGTTTTCTAAACTAAGCAATACATAAATGTTTTGAACACTTTGATGTGGCGCGTCGGATCCGGTCGTAACGTCTAGGCCGGGTTTGGGGTGTTACTTTCATACCAGAACAGATATATGGCGACTTTGGATTGTGCTGCTAGGCAAATGGTGCTAAGGACCCTGGAAGGTGATGAGGTTATGATGATAGGTGAACGAAGGGACTATTTGTCTAATGTGGTGTCGGCATTGAGGGCTTAAAAGTGGATTCGAAAAGGTTGTGAGGCCTATTTGGCATTTGTAAGTCAATCAGAAGCTTTGGGACTGACGGTGGATAAGGTTAGGACTGTAAAAGAGTTTCAGGATGTTTTTTCGGAGGAGCTTTCGGGATTGCCTCCAAACCGAGAATGACGCCAGTGTCCATCGCACCGTATAGGATGGCACCGAAGGAGTTAGTAGAGCTGAAAGCTCAAATTCAAGAGTTGTTGGGTAGGGGCTTCATTAGGCCAAGTGTGTCTCTATGGGGAGCACCGGTGCTATTCGTGAAGAAGAAGGATGGGACAATGCGGATGTGTATTGATTATCGCCAGTTGAACAAACTGACGATTAAGAATAAGTATCCACTGCCAATGATTGATGATTTGTTCGACCAGCTTAGAGGAGCTTCTGTATTTTCCAAGATCGACCTTCGATCTGGATATCATCAGTTAAGGGTCAAAGAGGCAGATATTCATAAGACGGCATTCAGGACTCTGTATGGTCATTACGAGTTTCTGGTTATGCCATTTGGACTGACAAATGCTCCTGCAGCATTTATGGATCTGATGAATCGTGTGTTCCAATCATTTTTTGATCAGTTCGTAGTCGTCTTTATTGACGATATCCTGGTATATTCTAAAATGAAAGCAGAACATGATGAGCATCTTCGCATTGTGCTGCAAGTGTTAAGGGAGAAGGAACTCTATGCGAAGTTCAGCAAGTGTGAATTTTGGCTGAGGGAGGTAACCTTCTTAGGACATGTGGTCTCTGCTGAGGGGATTAAGGTGGACCCTCGTAAGATTGAATCAATTCTGGAATGGAAGCTACCTAGGCCAATGTCAGAAATTCGAAGTTTCCTAGGCTTGCCAGGATACTAAAGAAGGTTTGTAGAAGGGTTTTTTGTGATGGCAACACCTCTGATGAAACTCATAAGGAAAGGAGTACAGTTTGTGTGGATGGAGAAGCAGTAGGAAGCTTTTGAGAAGTTGAAGAAAGTTCTAACTGAAGCACCTGTGTTAATTCAACCAGAATCTGGGAAGGATTTTACTGTGTACAGTGATGCATCACACGTAGGTTTGGGTTGTGTGTTGATGCAAGAGGGTAAGGTGGTTGCTTATGCATCATGATAGCTTAAGCCTCACGAAAGGAACTATCCTACTCATGATTTGGAGTTGGCAGCAGTGATCTTTGCACTTAAGATTTGGAGACATTACTTGTACGGAGAAAGGTGTATTATATACACAGACCATAAGAGTTTTAAGTATTTGCTGACTCAGAAGGAGCTGAACCTTAGGCAAAGGAGATAGATTGAGTTGCTTAAGGATTATGACTGTTCAATTGAGTATCACCTAGGCAAGGCTAATTTGGTAGCCGATGCTCTAAGTCGTAGAGCTGTATCTGATCTGAGAGCAATGTTTGCTCGCCTAAGTCTGTATGATAATGGAAGTCTGTTAGCTGAATTGCGAGTAAGGCCAACCTGGGTGGATCAGATTAAGGAAAAGTAGTTGGAAGATGAGTCTTTGGTCGCTCGTTTTCAACAAGTTGAGGAAGGGGAAACTTCTGAGTTTGGGTTGAATAGCGAAGGAGTTTTGTGCTTCCGAGGAAGAATTCGTGTTCCGAAGGACTCTGGCTTGAGATAGTCTATATTGAAGGAAGCTCATGGGGGACTTTGTGCCATGCATCCTGGAGGGAATAAGTTGTATCACGACTTGCGAGAATTGTATTGGTGGCCTGGGCTTAAACGAGAAGTAACAAAATTCATAGGGAAATGTCTGACATGCCAGTAAGTGAAAGCTGAGCATCAATTACCTTTTGGATTGTTGCAGCCAGTAAAGATACCACTTTGGAAGTGGGAGAGGGTAACCATGGACTTTGTGACTGAGCTACCCTTGACACCATCAAAGAAAGACTTGATATGGGTGATTGTGGATAGGTTGACCAAATCGGCCCATTTTATATCTGTTCGCACTGACTTTTCACTTCAAAAGTTAGCCAAGTTGTATGTAGCGGAGATTGTACGACTTCATGTTGTCCCAGTTTCGATTATCTCTGACTGAGATCCTAGATTCACATCTCAATTTTGGCAGAAGCTACATGAGGTATTGGGGACGCGATTAAACTTTAGTACGGCTTTCCATCCCCAAACTGTTGGTCAGTCGAAAAGGGTTATTCAGATTCTGGAGGACATGTTGAGGGGATGTGTTATTGACTTCTGAGGGAGTTGGGAGGATTACTTGCCGTTGGTGAAATTTGCGTACAATAACAGTTATCAGGCGAGTATTCGAATGGCACTATATGAAGCATTGTATGGACGAAGGTGTCGTACACCTAGTTGTTGGACCGAACTAGGAGAACGACAGGTTCTTGGACCTGAATTGGTGGCAGATACTGATGATAAGGTCAAGTTGATTAGAGATCGATTGAAGGAAGCGTCCGATAGGCAAAAGTCATATGCAGATTTGAAGCGTAAGGAGATTGAGTACTCAGTAGGTGATATGGTCTTCTTAAAGGTTTATCCTTGGAAGAAGATACTAAGGTTTGGTAAGAAGGCCAAGTTGAGTCTGCGGTTCATTGGGCCCTATTGGGTTTTGAAGCGAGTAGGCCCAGTGGCTTATCGGTTGGAATTGCCTCCAGAATTAGACAGGATTCACGATGTTTTTCACGTCTCCATGTTAAGGCGTTATCATTCTGACCCTACTCATGTTGTGCCGGTTGCAGAAATTGAGGTGTAAACTGATTTGGCCTTTGAGGAGGAGCCTGTGCAAATATTGGATCGAGATGTTAAGATTCTAAGAAGGAAATCTATTCCATTAGTAAAGGTGCTTTGGCGTAACCATGGCAGAGAGGAAGCTACTTGGGAGCTAGAAGAGGCGATGCAATAGCAATACCCTCATCTGTTTGGATTAGGTAAATTTCGAGGATGAAATTTCTTTAAGGAGGGTAGAGTTGTAACGCCCCAATTTTCGGGAATTCTGAAAATGTTGGCAAAATTTAAAATTTTCTGTGCTCTGTCTGCTAGGTATAGGTTTAACTATGTTAGTGGGCCTCTAGAAGGCCCAAGCTTAAGTTAAAACCCGGTAATTTTAGTTAATTTTAATTTTATAAGAAAAAGGGGTTCTGGTAAGCTAGGCTTTTAAGTATTAATTATGTAAAATAAAACACAAGGAAACAAGTGGCAAAATGGCATGTGACGCCACTGGGAAGGCTATAAAAGTGGCGTGTGGATGTTAGTGATGACCCAGGTTCAAATCACAATGAAAGCATATTAAGGGAACTAATTTTTATGTACAGAAAAGGGAAGTACTGGAACTCAAGTAAAAGTCTGTTAGAAGGAGTTTGAGTTGCTCAGGAGATTGAGCAAGGAGGGGATAAGGGAGAGAATTTAGGAGCTAATTAGAGAGAGCAGAGTTGGCCGAATGGTGGACTCTTGAGGAGAAAGAGTTGGCCGGCCAAGGGTTTCATTAGAGGGCAACATTCGGCTAGGTCATTTGACAATTATAAATTCGGCAGATGGGGTAAGTTGCGCCGTTGCCTGACCATTCATCCTCTACTTTTTACTTTCTCCTCTCTTCATCTACTTTCTTTTTCTTCTTCTTCCCTCCATAGCCCAATCTTCCTACCATCCTGTTCATCTCCATCTTTTATTAGTTGTTTCTAAACCCTCATAACCGTTTGCCATAAAAGCCGAAATCCTGAAAGCCATATTTCTCTTTGTGCCGAATTCTTATAGCCAAAACCCCTTACTTCTCTTCATCATTCTTGACTGATTCTTTAGTCCTCTAAACCCCAAGTGTCTATCGACAAAGCCATTACAAATCTTCATCTTTTCTTCACTGTTACAAAAGGCCGAAAACGCATAGCCATAGGGACATAGTCGAATTCCAAAGATCACTGAAGGCCCGACTTTTATTATCATTTGAGGGCTTAGAACTACATCAGAATCGCGTAGGAATTAAGGGGAATCATTGACTAAAGGAATCGGTGGTAAGTCTTTCCAACATTAGTCTTTCTTTCGTAGTTTAGAAAAGTCGAAACCCCTAAAGGTTAGGGAGGCTGTCGATTTGGACTTGTAGTCATAAGGGGTTGTGGTAACTGTTTTACTTTGATAATGGTGTGATTTAGAGGCTGCTGATCAAGGGCTTGGACAAGTGGAACGATCAGATCTTGATCTAGTCACTACTTTCGACAAAGGTAGGATCACTAGTGCCTAAGGAATGGTTGGCCGAATATGGTAAGTGGTTAATATATAGTTCGTTTCGGTAGTTAGATTAACGTGGTAGTGATATAATTGTAGGCAGTTCGTGCGTGGATCTCATCAACAAAATGTCATAAAACAGGTGTGTAACTGACACCCTCTCATAGACTAGATCGGCAAAAGTCGAAAAGCCGAAATGCAGAAATGTCAGTATTTTAAGAACTTGAGAGTGTGCGAATGCTCATAAGATTAATAGTTTGGCGTGTATGATAAATTAAAGTGTTAAGACTGCATAGTGCACGTTTCTGTGCATTTCGATTTTTTGGGCTTAATGGGCCAAAATCGGAAAAATGGGCCAACGGGCCCAATTCGATAAGAACACTCGGTAAGTGTTTTTGTTAGTACGTAAATGTCTATGATATGCATGAAAACCCTAAAAGCAGTTAAATTACTAAAATACCCCTAAGTGTGGAAAATTACCATGATACCCCTAGGTGCAAAATGACCATTATACCTCTAGGGTTAAAATTGACTGAAAAGCACGATGATCTGATTCTATGTGATGTATACCATGAATAAATATCTGTGCATGGGGACATGGGTTATATTATGGAGGAAGCGTCCTGGAGGCTATGCCACAAATTATCTGTTCTGGTGGCTTATATGGATGGATATGGGTTGGGTTTAGCATAAGCATGTAATATCTGTTCTGATCTGTTATGGGCCTATGGGCTTTATTAGATCATTGCAGGCTAAGGCCAACTTATTCTGTTTCTGCGGTTTGAGCTAATATAGGCTATGGTTGGGTTAATTTATACACTGAGTTTCCCCAAACTCACCCCTTTATTTTCATCCTCGCAGGTGACCCCCAACCATAGTGGGCTTGGAGCCGTGAGGGGTTCGGAGTGGCCACATGTTTCTGCAAACTTGGTTTCGTTCTGGTGAACTGGACTTCATTTTATTTTGAGTTTGAGGTTTTGGGTTTTTACTTGTAATAAGGGCGCTTTATCATTTTTATGGTTTGATTTATATTTTATTATGATGGATATGGTTTAATTTAACCATCGAATTGATTAGCTTTAGGGTGCGATTTCGAAAATAATAATTGATTTCAAAATATCACGACTACAAGAAAGACTTCCGCTCTGAAAATGCTTTCCAAAGTTAGTGACTTTTTCTTAAACGGACTTAATCAAATTGTTTTCCTAAAAATATACACGACGTTAAAGTGTGGCAATAGCGGTGTGCATGTCTAGGATTGGATCTGAAGGGAGCTTGGTACTTAAGCAGTCCGATGGACTCAGCTCCTCTTCTCCGGTTTCCTACCTGGTGCACAGCTTCCATTCACTTTAACCTATCTTGAATGTAACTTTTAAAACACCAAGTAAGTTTTCTAAACTAAGCAATACAAAAATGTTTTGAATACTTTGATGTGGCACGTCGGATCCGGTCGTAACGTCTAGGTCAGGTTTTGGGTGTTACAGCCAGTAAAGATACCACTTTGGAAGTGGGAGAGGGTAACCATGGACTTTGTGAGTGGGCTACCCTTGACACCATCAAAGAAAGACTCGATATGGGTGATTGTGGATAGGTTGACCAAATCGGCCCATTTTATACCTGTTCGGACTGACTTTTCACTTCAGAAGTTAGCCAAGTTGTATGTAGCGGAGATTGTGTGACTTCATGGTGTCCCAGTTTCGATTATATCTGACCGAGATCCTAGATTCACATCTCAATTTTGGCAGAAGCTACATGAGGCATTGGGGACGTGATTGAACTTTAGTACGGCTTTCCATCCCCAAACTGATTGTCAGTCGGAAAGGGTTATTCAGATTCTGGCGGACATGTTGAGGGGATGTATTATTGACTTCCGAGGGAGTTGGGAGGATTACTTACCGTTGGCGGAATTTGCGTACAATAACAATTATCAGGCGAGTATTCGAATGGCACCATATAAAGCATTGTATGGACGAAGGTGTCGTACACCTAGTTGTTGGACCAAACTAGGAGAACGACAGGTTCTTGGACCTGAATTGGTGGCAGATACTGAGGATAAGGTCAAGTTGATTAGAGACCGGTTGAAGGAAGCGTCCGATAGGCAAAAGTCATATGCAGATTTGAAGCGTAAGGAGATTGAGTACTCAGTAGGTGATATGGTCTTCTTAAAGGTTTCTCCTTGGAAGAAGATACTAAGGTTTGGCAAGAAGGGCAAGTTGAGTCCGAGGGTTCATTGGGCCTTATCGGGTTTTGAATCGAGTAGGCCCAGTGGCTTATCAGTTGGAATTGCCTCCAGAGTTAGACAGGATTCACGATGTTTTTCACTTCTCCATGTTAAGGCGTTATCATTTTGACCCTACTCATGTCGTGCCGGTTGCAGAAATTGAGGTGCAAACTGATTTGACCTTTGAGGAGGAGCCTGTGTAAATATTGGATCGAGATGTTAAGATTCTGAGAAGGAAATCTGTTCCATTAGTAAAGGTCCTTTGGCGTAAATATGGCAGAGAGGAAGCTACTTGGGAGCCAGAAGAGGCGATGCAACAGCAATACCCTCATCTGTTTGGATCAGGTAAATTTCGAGGACGAAATTTCTTTAAGGAGGGTAGAGTTGTAACGATCCAATTTTCGAGAATTCTAAAAGTGTTGGCAAAATTTAAAATTTTCTATGCTCTGTCTTCTAGGTGTAGGTTTAACTATGTTAGTGGGCCTTTAGAAGGCCCAAGCTTAAGTTAAAACCCGGTAATTTTAGTTAATTTTAATTCCATAAGAAAAAGGGTTCTGGTAAGCTGAGCTTTTAAGTATTAATTGTGTAAAATAAAACACAAGGAAGCAGGTGGCAAAGTGGCATGTGACGCCACTGGGAAGGCTATAAAAATGGCGTGTGGATGTTAGTGAGGACCTAGGTTCAAATCACAATGAAAGCATATTAAGGGAATTAATTTTTATGTATAGAAAAGGGAAGTAATGGAACTCAAGTAAAAGTCTGTCAGGAGGAGTTTGAGTTGCTCAGGAGATTGAGCAAGGAGGGGGTAAGGGAGAGAATTTAGGAGCTGATTAGAGAGAGCAGAGTTGGCCGAATGGTGGACTCTTGAGGAGCAAGAGTTGGTCGGCCAAGGGTTTCATTAGAGGGCAGCATTCGGCTAGGTCATTTGACAGTTATAAATTTGGCAGATGGGGAAAGTTGTGCCGTTTTCTGACCATTCATCCTCTACTTTTTCCTTTCTCCTCCCTTCATCTACTTTCTTTTTCTTCTTTTTTCTTCCATAGCCAAATCTTCCTACCATCCTATTCATCTCTACTTTTATCAGTTGTTTCTAAACCCTCATAATCGTTTGCGATAAAAGCCGAAATCTCAAAAGCCATATTTCTCTTTGTGCCGAATTCTTATAGCCAAAACCCCTTACTTCTCTTCATCATTCTTGACTGATTCTTTAGTCCTATAAACCCCAAGTGTCTATCGACAAAGCCATTACAAATCTTCATCTGTTCTTCACTGTTACAAAAAACTAAAAATGCATAGCCATAGGGACATAGCTGAATTCGAAAGATCACTGAAGGCCCAACTTTTATTATCATTTGAGGGCTTAGAACTGCATCAAAATCGCATAGCAACTAAGGGGAATCGTTGACTAAAGGAATCAGTGGTAAGTCTTTCCAGCATTAGTCTTTCTTTCGTAGTTTAGAAAAGCTGAAACCCCTAAAGGTTAGAGAGGCTGTCGATTTGGAATTGTAGCCCTAAGGGGTTGTGGTAACTATTTTACTTTGATAATGGTGTGATTTAGAGGCTGTTGATCAAGGGCTTGGACAAGTGGAACGATTAGATCTTGGTCTAGTCACTACTTTCGACAAAGGTAGGATCACTAGTGCCTAAGGAGTGGTTGGCCGAATATGGTAAGTGCTTAATATGTAGTTCATTTTCGTAGTTAGATTAACGTGGTAGTGATATAATTGTAGGCAGTTCGTGCATGGATCTCATCAACAAAACGTCATAAAATAGGTGTGTAACTGACACCCTCTCATAGACTAGATTGGCAAAAGCCGAAAAGCTGAAATGCCGAAAAGTTAGGATTTTGAGAACTTGCGAGTGTGCGAATGCTCGTAAGATTAATAGTTTGATGTGTATGATAAATTAAAGTGTTAAGACTACAGAGTGCACATTTCTGTGCATTTCGATGTTTTGGGCTTAATGGGCCAAAATCGAGAAAATAGGCCAACAGGCCCAATTCGGTAAGAACATTCGGTAAGTGTTTCTGTTAGTACGTAAATGTCTATGATATGCATGAAAACCCTAAAAGTAGTTAAAATACTAGAATACCTCTAAGTGTGGAAAATTACCATGGTACCTCTAGGTGCAAAATGACCATTATACCCCTAGGGTTAAAATTGACTAAAAAGCATGATGATCTGATTCTGTGTGATGTATACCATGAATAAATATCTGTGCATGGGGACATGGGTTATATTATGGAGGAAGCGTCCTAGTGGCTAGCCACAAATTATCTGTTCTGGTGGTTCTGCCACATATATCTGTTCTGGTGGCTCTACCACGATTATTTGTTTCTGGTGACTCTATCACACTATCTATTCTGGCAGCCATGCTACATATTTCTGTGGCGTGTAGCGGTTGGGTGGGTCGAGTAGTCTCCCCACATGGTGAAAGTTTGGTATGGGGGTGCATATGGATGGATATGGGTTGGGTTTAGCATAAGCATGTAATATCTGTTCTGATCTGTTATGGGCTTATGGGCTTTATTCTGAATTCTATTCTGGGCTAAGGCCAACTTATTCTGTTTCTGTGGTTTGAGCTGATATAGGCTATGGTTGGGTTAATTTACATACTGAGTTTCCCCAAACTCACCCCTTTATTTTCATCCTCGCAGGTGACCCCCAACCATAGTGGGCTTGGAGCCGTGAGGGATTCGGAGTGGCCACATGTTTCTGCAAACTTGGTTTCTTTCTAGTGAACTGGACTTCATTTTATTTTGCGTTTGACGTTTTGGGTTTTTACTTGTAATAAGGGCACTTTATTATTTTTACGGTTTGATTTATATTTTATTATGATGGATATGGTTTACTTTAACCATCGAATTGATTAGCTTTAGGGCGCGATTTCAAAAATAATAATTGATTTCAAAATATCACAACTACAAGTAAGACATCCGCTCTGAAAAGGTTATCCAAAGTTAGTCACTTTTTCTTAAACGGACTTAATCAAATTGTTTTCCTAAAAATATACACGACGTTAAAGTGTGGCAATGGCGGTGTACATGTCTAGGATTGGATCCGAAGGGAGCTTGGTACTTAAGCAGTCCGACGGACTCACCTCCTCTTCTCTGGTTTCCTACCTATTGCACAGCTTCCATTCACTTTAACCTATCTTGAAAGTATATTTTAAAACACCAAGTAAGTTTTCTAAACTAAGCAATACACAAATGTTTTGAACACTTTGATGTGGCGTGTTAGATCCGGTCGTAACGTCTATGCTGAGTTTGGGGTGTTACATTTTATATACAGTTGATGTTTTAAGTACGAGCTTACTAGGCTTTTGAAAGCTTACTTTGTGTGTATTTGCATTGTTTATAAATATCAAAGCTACTGCAAGTTCGAGGATCGCCAAGGATCATCACCATACTATCGAACCTCATTTTGGTACTTTTGAAAATTTATATTTTTGAAGTATGGCATATATAGGCTAGTGGTTGTGGGAATATGTTTTGTGATGTATATACCTAGCCATGTGATTTGGCTAGTTGGTGTTTAAACTCATAGTTGATAATGGCTTATGGCATGTGATGTTAATATGCAATTGTGGTATGTTTCAGTTGGACCGTTTTGGTAAGTTTAGTTTGAGATTGAATGATGTATGGAAGGAAATGTTTTGGTATGATCTTATCTTATGTTGACATGAAATGGTAAGGTTTATGAGTAGGAAAATGGTTGATATTGTTATGATATAAATGATGAATGTTTTGGCATAAAACTGGCTGAAATGTTGGTGCATATATGCTTGTTTCTTTGCTTGCAGGTTGACCCAAATTTGGTGTAACGCCCTGAATTTTTGGGCCTAGAAGTATTGGGCCTTGAGTATGGGTCCGTAAGGAGGTTGTATATAAGTATTTAATTGTACAAGGAAATGAAAAAATTAAATGTCTACTTTGGTGGTTAATGGCCCTGAGAAGTGTTGGAGAAATCTTGGGTTCAAACCTGGGCTTTAGCAAAAATTTTGATATGAAGTGAATAAAACCCTGGATGCTTATATGATGGCCTTTTAAATTATTATGTTAAATAAATGACACAAGGAAGCATGTGGTCTAGTGGTTGTGGCGTTATTAAGGTTTCAAGGGAGCCTAGGTTCAAGTATTGGCTCTTGCAATTTATTTTGGTTTTTCTTTTAAAGGAACTTGGACTTTGGCCTATAGACCTTATAATTAATTGAGGATAAAATATGACATAGAAAGAGCCTATGGTGGAGTGGCAAGGTGGTGTGTGGTGCAACTGTGAGGTCTGAGGTTCAAGTCTTGGGATGCGCAATAGAGTATTTATTTTGCTATTTGAGCTGTGTAGAAGGTGGAGTTAGACTGGAACATTCTGTGGTTGTAGTGGTCATAAGAATGAAGAATTTTCCTAATGATTGAAAGAAATCCCACATCGGGAAGCTAATATGAGAATTTGTGAGAAGCTGGCTTTAAATAGAGCAAACCAGATGAGTTGGGGGGAGGATTCAATGCAGGATGTGCCAGGGTTGGTGATCGTGGACTTCGGCGCGTTCTCATAAACAAGTGTGTATTCACGCTCTTCTATGTTAGAAGTCGGTAAAAGCCGAAAAGCCAAAACCTCAGCATTCGGGGCCTCACGACCGTGCGAACTCATGTGGGGTGAACCGAGCCCACAAACCATGGTCGATAGACTGTAGAGGCCGCCACGAACGTTCCCGCTTGTGTAAATCTAACTGCTAGGTGGAATATGGTTGGGCTTGTCATGTCGTGTACATGGCATAGGTCGTTTTGGGCCACGTTGGGCCGGACTGGGTAGTGTAGTCCCAATGGGCTTATGGGCCCACATGGATAAAATGTATGTTATATGGTAGGATTTGGTTTGGGTTACGTCGTTTGTATGGCCGTGAATAGTTCAGGGTTAAATGGGCCATATGGGCACAATGGGCTCGTAGGCTCGCGTGGGTAAATTTCGTCGTTAAGCGGGAAGTTGATAGACTTGTCATGTCGCGCATGTGACTTAGGTTGTTTTGGGCCTCGATGGGTCAAAATGGGCCGTGTGGGCCCAATGGGCTCGTGGGCCCACACGGACAAAGTCTGCGGTAAGTGACTATTAATGAACCGGGCTATGGTGTACACATAGCCATATTTAAATTGGGCTCAATGGGCCACACGAGCGTGTGGGCCCACTTGGACTGAATAATGGGCGTTAGGCCCATTTGCACTGTTATGTCTGTTTAGGTTACTTAAGTCGCTCGAGGCAATGACGGACCTTCGATTAGCCCGTTAAGACCTTAATTTGTAAAATTACTAAAATACCCTCGATTTGTAAAATTACTAACATACCCCCGATTTGTAAAATTATCGAAATACCCCTAATTTATAAAATTACCAAAATACCCTTGTAGTGTAAAATTACCTAAATACCCTTGTAGGGTAAAATGACTGTTTTGCCCTAATGAGTAAAATGACTGTTTTACCCTTGTAGGTAAATGACTGACTTGGACTATGAATCTGACTTATTTAACTGTGATTGTACGACTGTGATTGAACTATTTTGACTGTGATTGTACGATTGTGATTTAATTGTCTTGACGGTGGTTGTACGACTGATATGCTTTTACTATATGTTTAAAAGACTATTACTGAGTATGGCCATTCTGCGTACAAGTGTGATGACTGAGCATGACATACACGACATATTGCATGGGGTTGGGACTTTGATATGGAGGAAGTACTATTCTGATAGGATCATACGGGTCGCACGAGACGACTGTGGATCCAGTATTGATCTGTTAAGGTCGCACAGGTCACACGAGATGACTGTGGACCAATAAACGGCTTAGTGCCGCTTATTCTGATTATGGCTCTGTTCCAAACTAAAAGTGGCTCAGTGCTATGTTGACTATGGCTTTGTGCCAAACGTATTTACCTGTGGCTATGTGCCTAACATACTTATTGATGACCCTGTGTCGATCATATTTATCGAAGGCTGTGTGTCGATTATGTTACCGTCGTTGATGGCTATGTGCCAAACATAATACAGTTATCGATGGCTTTGTGCCAATAATAAGACCGCTACTGAAGACTTAAAGCCGTATATATTTTAGCAGCTTTGCTGCGTTACTATCAGTAGCTACGCTGCGATATTGGTGAGCTGGTTGGGTGGGTCGATTTAATCCCCACATGGTGAGTTGGTTGGTACGGGTGGTGAGCTGGTTGGGTTGGGTTGGGTTGCATACCTGCATTGCGATTATAATATTTTGGGCTTAGGCCCACTGCTTCATCCTGCGCATAGGGCTTAGGCCCGGTATCTTGTTATTGAATAGGGCTCGTGCCCGCACCTGCTTCTGTATGCTTTATTCTATTGTAATGGGCTCCATCCTAGACTGATTCTGAATTATGTTATTTTACTAACTACTTTAGTTTAGGAGGGGATTACACACTGAGTTTTCATAAACTCACCCCGTTTATTAATTGTACAGGTTATCCCTAGTTTTAAGAGGATCGGTGCTGCGAAGGACTCGAAGGTGGCCACACAACTGCTATTGTTTCCGGTTTTCTTTTAAGTTACCTATTTGTTGATCTGGGTTGTAATAAGGCCTCTTTTAATTTTCGGTTCTAAATTTGGAATTTTATATATCGTTTTTATAGCTATTGGAGTAGAACGTGATTTTTCCAAAACAATAACTGATTTTCTAAATATCACAATTCCACAACTGTTTAAATTAAGCTTCCGCAGTGAATAAAGTTTTAAAGGTAAAAATGTTTTGTAAGAGAATGACTTTTAATAAACCAACGTAAACTGAGGTTTTCACAAGTTTTGAAATGGCCAGAGGTTTTAAATAGTAAGAAGGGTTTTCAATGAGAACATGGTTTTCGAAAAACACTTCAATGTGAGACGCCAGATTTGGGCCTAACTTCTAAGCCGGGTTTGGAGTGTTACATTTAGTGGTATCAGAGCTCGGTTGTAAAACTTGGCTGTGGAATGGGTTTTAAAAATTAGATTTTTAAAAGAATTATTTCAAAAAGGTTTGAGAAGATTTGAAGTGTTTTAAATGTTTTTCTGAATATTTTCCTGAATATGTGGTTACCGAGTCTCCGGCGCCGAATCCGTAAGTTTTCTGTTAGGTTGTACTTAAAGTTAGATTTTGTATTTACTCAATGTATGTTCTGGAAATCAGATTTTTTTTTAGAAATAGTACTGTGATGGATTCCGAAGGCAAACAGGGTTGCGAGGAGTTGTCCGTCTCACTGGAACATGAGACGGTTCAGGAAACTGTAGTCAAGGTAAGTTCGCCAACTTCGGGTAAAAATAACCCGGAGCTTGGTACAGAGGCAATAACCCGATTGGTAAAGGAAGTGCTGGAAGAAGTGTTCGAGGCAAGAGTTAAGGCATATGGTGAAACACTTCAGGCTAGGCACTTGGAGTGCAGCAGGAAGAGGGATCACAGTCCTCTAAAGTAGGAGCCCCGTTCTGTGAAACGCGTGAAGACGAGTCCAAACTTTTTGACTTGCGAGCATCGTAAAAGGTGTCATCCGAGTGAATGCCAGAGGAAGACAAGAGCATGTCTTAGATGCGGATCTAAAGAGCATCGGGTTCAGGATTGCATAGTTCCTTTTAAGTCAGGTGTGTTTTGTTTGGATGTGATGTTTGAATATAGAAATTGTATGCATGTGTGGTAAATATCTGCTTGCTTCTGTGGTTAGATGTTTGGTTAGGTGTGAGAGGTTTTGAGATTAATTTAAAAGTGTATTAGTGTTATTTGGATGAGAGTGCGCAGCGGTAGCATAGTGGTGTAGTTGTTACACAACTACCCTGTTAGTTGGAAATTTCGGGGACAAAATTTCTTTAAGGAGGGGTAAATTGTAACGCTCTGAATTTCTAGGCCTAGAAGTATTGGGCCTTGAGTATGGGTTCGTAAAGAGGTTGTATATAAGTATGTAATTATGTAAGGAAATGGCACAATTAAATGTCTACTTTGGTGGTTAATGGCCCTGAGAAGTGTTGGAGAAATCTTGGGTTCAAACCTGGGCTTTAGCAAAAATTTTGATATGAAGTGAATAAAACCCTGGATGCTTGGATGATGGCCTTTTAAATTATTATGTTAAATAAATGACACAAGGAAGCATGTGGTCTAGTGGTTGTGGCGTTATTAAGGTTGCAAGGGAGCCTGGGTTCAAGTATTGGCTCTTGCAATTTATTTTGGTTTTTCTTTTAAAGGAACCTGGACTTTGGCCTATAGACCTTATAATTAATTGAGGATAAAATATGACATAGAAAGAGCCTGTGGTGGAGTGGCAAGGTGGCGTGTGGTGTAACTGTGAGGTCTGAGGTTCAAGTCTTGGGATGCACCATGGAGTATTTATTTTGCTATTTGAGCTGTATAGGAGGTGGAGTTGGACTAGAACACTCTGTTGTTGATGTGGTCATAAGAATGAGGAATTTTCCTAATGGTTGAAAGTAATCCCAAATCGGGAAGCTAACATGAGAATTTGTGAGAAGCTGGTTTTCAATAGAGCAAACCAGATGAGTTGGGGGGAGGATTCAATGCAGGATGTGCCAAGGTTGGTGATCGTAGACTTCAGCGCATTCTCATAAATAGGTATGTATTCACGTCCTTCTTTGTTAGAAGTCGGCAAAAGTAGAAAAGCAAAAACCTGGACATTCAGGGCCTCACGAGCGTGCGAACGTATATGGGGCAAACCGAGCCCACAAACCATGGGCGATAGACTGTAGAGGCCGCCACAAACGTTCTCGTGTGCTGGGGCTGTTCTAGGCCTCAATGGGCCCGTGGGCCCGCTTGTGTAAATCTAACTGCTAGGTGGAATATGGTTAGGCTTGTCATGTCGCGTACATGGCATAGGCCGTTCTGGGCCATGTTAGGCCGGGTTGGGCCGTGTGGGCCCATACAGATAAAATGTATGTTATATGGTAGGATTTGGACTGGGTTACATCGTTTGTATGGCCGTAAATAGTCCAGGGTTAAATAGGCCGTATGGGCCCAATGGGCTCGTGGGCTCGCGTGGGTAAATTTTACTGTTAAGCGAGAAGTAGATAGACTTGTCATGTCGTGCACGTGACTTAGGTTATTTTGGGCCTTGATGGGTCAAAATGGGCCGTGTGGGCCCACACTGACAAAATCTGCGGTAAGTAACTATTAATGAACTGAGCTATGGTGCACACATAGCCATATCTAAATTGGGCTAAATAGGCCACACGAGCGTGTGGGCCCACTTGGGCCGAGTAATGGGCGTTAGGCCCATTTGCACCGTTATGTCTGTTTAGGTTACTTAAGTCGCTGGAGGCAACGATGGACCTTCGGTTGGGCCGTTAAGACCTTAATTTGTAAAATTATCGAAATACCCTCGATTTATAAAATTACCGAAATACCCTTGTATGGTAAAATGACCGTTTTGCCCTAATGAGTAAAATGACTATTTTGCCCTTGTGGGTAAATGACTGACTTGGACTATGAATCTGACTTATTTGACTGTGATTGTACGACTGTAATTTAATTATTTTAACTGTGATTGTACGACTGTGATTTAACTATTTTGACAGTGATTGTACGATTGTGATTTAATTGTCTTGACGGTGGTTGTACGACTGATATGCTTTTACTATATGTTTAAAAGACTGTTACTGAGTATGGCCATTCTACGTACACGTGTGATGATTGAACATGACTTACACGACATATTGCATAGGGTTGGGACTTTGATATGGAGGAAGTATTGTTCTGATAGGATCACACGGGTCGCACGAGACGAATATGGATCCAGTATTGATCTGTTAAGGTCGCACGAGACGACTGTGGACCGATGGATGGCTTAGTGCCGCTTATTCTGATTATGGCTCTGATCCAAACTAAAAGTGACTCTATGCTATGTTGACTATGGCTTTGTGCCAACCGTATTTACCTATGGCTATGTGCCTAACATATTTCTTGATGACCCTGTATCGATCATATTTACCGAAGGCTGTGTGCCGATTATATTACCGTCGCTGATAGATATGTGCCAAACATAATACAGTTACCAATGGCTTTGTGCTAATAATAAGACCGCTTCTGAAGGCTTAAAGCCGTATATATTTTAGCAGCTTTGCTGCGTTACTATTAGGAGCTACGCTGCGATATTGGTGAGCTGGTTGTGTGGGTCGATTTAATCCCCACATGGTGAGTTGGTTGGTACAAGTGGTGAGCTGGTTGGAATGGGTTGGGTTGCATACTTGCATTGTGATTATACTGTTTTGGGCTTAGGCCCACACTGCCACTATATAGGGCTTAGGCCCAGGCTATACTGTTATTGAATAGGGCTCAGGCCCAACCGTTTCTGTATGCACTATTACTGTAATGGGCTCCTGTAACGCCCCGTAGCCGAGACCGTCCCTGGAGTCGAATACGAGGTGTTAATAGACTTAATTCATTACTTAAACAGCTCAAACAATTTAATTTTTAAAATTTTCAGACAAGCTGAAAATCCGCGTCACAGTCGCTTAAAAATTCATATCTCGAGTTACGAAACTCGAAATTAAGATCCGTAAATTTTCTATGAAACTAGACTCATATTTATATCTACTAATTTTTTTCTAGAATTTTTGGTTGAGCCAAATAGTACAGTTTATTAGTTAAAATATCCCCTGTTTCAGGGTTCGACTACTCTGACCTCTGTGTATTACGAATCAGATATCTCTCTATACAAAATTTCAATGACTATGAGGTTTGTTTCTATTAAAACTAGAATCAATAAGGAATCTGTACATATAAATAAAAACTTCTAATTATTTTTTTAAAATTTATTATGAATTTTTAAAGTCAGACCAGGGGATCCAGAAATCACTCTGGCCCTATTTCACAAAAGTTTAAATATCTCATAAAATATAATTTATATGCCTATTTTGTTCATTTCATATGAAAATAGACTCATCAAGATTCGATTCCATAACTTATTCATTATTTAATTCCATTTCTACTATTTTTAGTGATTTTTCAAATTCACATCACTACTGCTATCTGAATCTATTTTATGGTAAATTTTACCTATTTCATGGTTTCCATGGATTAGCTAGCAATTTGACATACATAACACCAAATATGATCATGATTAGCCATTCCAATGGCTAATCATTACCAAGAATTTTCATACCACTCAATAACCATATCATAAGACCATATATACAAAATGATTATAGTGCTATACATGCCATACTCAAAATATACAAGCCATTATGCCAAGATGGTATACGGATAGTGTGAGCGAGCCTCCGACCGTTCCCGATTTCCGAGCTGACTTGTCAAAACTACAAGGAGTGAAAAGGAGGAGTAAGCATAAATGCTTAGTAAGTAAGTTCACATGCAAATAGCAAGTAACATAACCATATAAGCAAACATAAAATATCATTTGCATAATCATCATCAAGACATTCATGTCATATTTTCATTTATCATCTTACCACATTGTTGATATATCGAGTTTTCAACCCGAGGGTTAAGTACATACCTGTTCAAAGTATCCATCTCACAACACTTACCAATATGTCCCTTTCATCTCTAGTATTCCTCCATTTGAGTAGAACTTTACCCGTTGAACACATCAGAATATAATTCAGATACACGGATAATTTGCACATAAGTGCCATATATGTAATCAAGCAATCATGTAACCCGCCCATAAGTGAACTCTGACTCAACTCAACGAGCTCGGGCGTTCGCATCCATAAGTGAACTCGGACTCAACTCAATGAGCTCGGGCGCTCAACCATCCTAGTGACATGTCACTTGTATCCTAATCTATTCCTAAGGTTCAAACGGGCTTTTTTCCTCGATCTGACATTTGCTGTCTTCCACGGAATATCAAAACCGATACTCGGTAGCAATTCATATTTATCAAGTAGTAAACATAATTTGCATATTACTCAACATTAACCACAAAGCATAATATTTCACGATTAAAAATCAGCATATCATATAATTAACATCAATAACTTAAAAATAACAATTATGCTACATTATTTACACATGAACTTACCTCGTATGCGTAAATGGCTACTTTTACCATTTCGTCCACAACTTGGTATTTTCCCCATTTTAGCCCGAATTTCAGTTTTCCTTGCTCTATCATTTAAAATATAGTCTAATTAGGACTCACATTATTCAAATTGACCCAAAATCATATTTTGGCAAAATTAAAATTTTGCCCCTAAACTTTTGCATATTTACACTTTTGCCCCAAAGCTCGTAAATTAAACTTCAGCCTATTTTCTTATGTTTTATGACATTATAATCATTTTTTTCCTTCTATAGCAACATCAAATTCTCACTCTAACATGTACTTATGAACATTAGGTATTTTTACCGATTATGTCGCTTTTTACTCGTTTTACATAAAATCACTTAGCAAAAGTTGTTTAACACAATTTCAAGCTTCATATTCTACCATAAAACATCAAAATAAACAAATTTCACCTATGGGTATTTTTCCAAATATGAACCCTAGCTTAAATTATTGCTAGAATAAGCTTAATCGAGTTACCGGGATTCCAAAAACGTAAAGAACATTAAAAACGGGACTTAGAATCACTTACTATTGAGCTTGGAAAGCTTGAAAACCCTAGCCATGGCTTCCCCCATGCTAATTTTGGCCTCCATGAAGAAGATGAGCAAAATTGGCTTTTAATTTTGTATTTTAATTCATTTCACCCCTAAATGACCAAAATGCCCTTACTACTAAACTTTCAAAAATTCCTTCCATGTCCTAATTTTGTCCATGAACTTAAAATTGGTCAAATTGCTATTTAAGACCTCCTAATTAATATTTCAATGCAATTTCATACTAAAAACTTCTAGAATGCAAATTTTACAACTTATTCGATTTAGTCCCTATTTTCAATTTAAACACTTTAGGCATAGAATTTCATCACGAAATTTTCACACAGTCATGCAATCATATCATAATCATCAAAATAATCATAAAATAATTATTTCTATCTCAAATTTTGTGGTCACGAAACTACTATTCCGACTAAGCCCAAAATCAGGATATTACAACTCCATCCCAGATTGATTCTGAATACTGTCGGTTTACTAACTGCTTTAGTTTAGGAGGGGATTACACACTGAGTTTTCATAAACTCACCCCGTTTATTAATTGTGCAGGTTATCCCTAGCTTTAAAAGGATCGGTGCTGCGAGGGACTCGAAAGTGGCCACATAACTGCTATTGTTTCTGATTTTCTTTTAAGTTACCTATTTGCAAGTACTTATATTTGATCTGGGTTGTAATAAGGCCTCTTTTAATTTTCGGTTCTAAATTTGGAATTTTATATATCATTTTTATAGCTACTAGAGTAGAACGTGATTTTTTCAAAACAATAACTGATTTTCTAAATTTCACAATTTTGCAACTGTTTAAATTAAGCTTCTGCGGCGAATAAAGTTTTAAAGGTAAAAATGTTTTGCAAGAGAATGACTTTTAATAAACCAACGTAAACTAAGGTTTTCACAAGTTTTGAAATGGCCAGAGGTTTTAAATAGTAAGAAGGCTTTTCAATGAGAACATGGTTTTCAAAAAACACTTCAATGTGACACGCCAGATTTGGGCCTAACTTCTAGGCCGGGTTTGGGGAGTTACATTTGGGGTGGCAAATTGGCTATTCAAATGGCCTATTTTTGTCCACACGGGTAGAGACACGGGCGTGTGTCTCAGCCGTGTGCGATACACGGCTATGTCGCACGGTCATGTGTCCTCTTGGGTACCCTACAATTGTAAGTTAGGCCCGAACACAGCCAAAGCACACAGGCGTGTGGCCCAAGTCAGGCTCCACCACGGCCAAGGCACACAGGCGTGTCTTGTAGCCATGTGGGCAAGTCAGTAGCTATGCCCTGTTTTGCCACGCTTAGACACACGGGCGTGTCTATGGCCGTGTGTGGTACACGGCCTGTTCACACGAGTGTGTAACCTTTTAAAAGTTGAAAATTTTTATAAGTTCTGAAACTTTCGTAAGTATCCAAATTGATCCTGAAGGTATGATTAAACCTTGATTGATTGTTTAAAGTTTGTGTTAAATATGAACGCTCTATATTTTGTTGAATTGAGATGATTTTTGTTATGTGGTTGTTTGAATCTGAGTTATAAGTCTGATAATGCCTCTTAACCTATTCTGGCGATGGTTACGGGTTAGGGGTGTTACACAAACACAATTATCGAGGCTTACTTGAGGTTCAGATTACACAAAAGCATAAAACAAACAATTTATGACTCAAAACAAAAGTTTGTGAAACAAGGCCTCACGGTCGTGTGCCATGATCGTATGGAAGTGCCTAGGCCATGTGGGGTCTACACACCCGTATACAAGCTGTACATGCTTGTGTGGAGGAGACACACGACCGTGTGATCGAGTTACATAGCCATGTGAGCAGCCTGTGTAACTTATTGTCCAAAGGTGTCAAAATAATAACCAGAGTAGACACGACTGTGTGGAAATCTCACACGCCTATGTGAAAATCGACAAAATCCCCAAACAGTTGCCACACGGATGTATGGTACCAAAAATCATCAAAACCCTAATTTCTTAATTGCACATGACCGTGTGGACAGCTTGTGTGCAGCACGCCCGTATGGCCACCCATGTGGTCACGAAACCACACCAAAATAACCTGAAAATCGTGTTTTTGACATCAAAATGGTCGCCAACCATTAGTAACCCAAAAAATATACCGAAATATGTAGAATTTCATGCAATCCATTAATAACTCAACACTTAAAATCCATAATTTCGGAAACACACCTTAAATCAGAATTGCAAACAACAAGAATTAACCATTTTGCCTCCACAAAACTATTTTGACTCATATCCTATTACACGAAAAACACAAGAGTAATCACCTTTGACGAAATGATAGATAACAAGTGCATAAAATAGAAGAAACAAGAAACAAAAGAAATTGAAATTTGTGAAAGAACAGAAAAAAAAAATAACAGTGACAAATGGGGAGAAGAAATGAGGAAGAATGTGAAATGTTTTTAAAATAACTTCCCTTTTTAAAATAAAAGAAAATAACATAAAAAACATAAATATCGAAAACACTCACGGAGATTTGAACAAAAGACCCAGAGGTAATCTAACACACTCACAACCACTGAACCAGCAGGCTCATTCTGACATTAAAATGCAAAAAGAAACACATTTGCTCAACCTACTCATTAACCCTAATTACAACCTCAAAACTTCTAACCCTAGATTCTAGGATGTTACATTAATGATGAATACTATGTTATGTGTATATATATGTGAGAGTAAAATTTAGAGGCTTTACGATCTCCACACCTTCACTCTCAAAGTCTTATACAACGGAATTCACAAGATTGATGTTGATGAGAAGCTATAGAATTCAACAATTGAATTAGTACTAATGTGGTTAAAGTCGAGAATTGGTTAGAAAATAAAGACGATTCTAAAAGAGATATCAAATTTTTTTGAAGATCTTTCAGGGTACTCAACGTCGCTGTTAAAGAAAAGGTTATTTACTGGTAATCAACTTATTCAGGTATGGTATCTAAAGAATAGATTAATTAGAATTTCTTCTAAATTGTTTCTTTAGTGGACGAGATAATGTGGGATTATTGGTGACTTTAGTAGTCATTGGGATAGTGTTGAAATTGCAAAGATATCTGAATACAGCTGCTATAGTTGAGTATCTTACCGTGATCTCTTCCGAGTATTCTATATGTTCATTTATTCTCAGAGGTATATGTAATAGTTCATCTTTAGAGGTGATTCTTATCATAAGAGAATGCTAGCTAACCATAATGTTAAACGGAAATATTGTTAGTCTGGTTGATTTATGATCGGTATTACTCTATCTTTCTTTGGTATTATATTCCATTATGTTCGGTAGAAGACTCATCTAATGTTATTTTATTTCTTCTACTGGTTGATGTTTTGAATTATATTTATGCAATTTATGTTGTCTTTGTCACAATTGGTTCTAGTGCATATGATCGATATTCTTTTTTTGGATTTTCTCTGGGGTATCATCAATCTCTTTATCATTCCATATGGGTTGTATTCTCGAAGATTTAGTATAGCTTCACTTCTTAGATTTCATTATCTCGATTTTTTGTCATTCTTATTGTTTAATCTATCAAACATGGTTCATCTGTAAAGGATATTCATTGGCCGAAGATAATTACATCTATTACGGTTATAATTTCTAGTTTGATCATGGGAGCACGGTGATACAGATCTTAGGTTTTTAGAGGTTGTGATTCTGCACTGGTTGTTATTGGAATTTCATTCGATTTTTCTCTTTTATTTCGGAATTCACTATTGATGTTGAGGTGTTGTTCTATCTATACGGTTGTAACGTCAGTCTTATTATAGCACTATGGTTTTAATTCATCTGATGGGTGTGGCTCCAGTATGGTTCAAAGCTTTGATGTTAATAATTGAAATAGCTTTATTATATATTCCCTTTCTAGCTTTTGTGAAGGGGTAGACATTGAAAAAAGCGTAGACGGCAGAAGATCGAGCTTAAACTTGTATATTGGTTCTCATCCCTCAAGAAGAATGTTTGCTATGTGTTCTTTAATCTTGTTTACAACAATGATAGCTTAATTTTATTTAAGCTAGGATGATTGCTTTGATTTAATAATAATTATTTGATTCATGCTTATAATGTTTGTGACACAATCAATCATGTTTTCAATTAAAATCAAGTCTGTATTTTGTTCATACATGATTGAAATGCACCTGAATTAGCTAAGCGATCCTAACCAGATGACGGCTAATGGACGCATAATTGAAATGTGCATGCTCAATTTAGATCCTAACCTGATTGAATTGCAGGTTGCATAACAGGCCTAACCAGGCTCTGTTATCTGCATAGTTTTTAGATTTGTGTGATTAAACTATTTCAAACCTAACACGTCCCTGTTACCTCGCACGAATAGTAAGAAACCCTTAGTAAATAAGGATCAGTAAAATGTGTATTTACTAAGTAAATGATTTCAAAAAGACCTAACGTGGTTTCTAAACTCATGAAAGATCGAGTAGCCATGGAATTTTTTTTTCTGAATATTGATAAGCATGTTGATAATAATTTGAGTTTAATTAAAGTAATTATCCTAGCTTATTTATGTCTTATTGTGTTAATTTTGCTAAAATCTATCTCATTCATATAGTTTGCATACTTAGGACAAATTGCATTAGGGATCATTACATTTAGTTTCATATACTTAACTTTTCATCACTTCACAAATATATTGTTTTTATTTATCGAATTGTTAATATACTTTTATAAATTAAGTGACTTAGCACAAATAAAATCCTTGTAGAGACGATGACTCGATACTTACTTATTACTTGATAACGACTGTGTACACTTGCACAAACCCAAGTGTTACAAGTTTTTGGCGCCGTTGTCGGGGATTGTCAACTGTTGCCATAGTCATTTTTTTGTGAAATTATTTCAATTTGGTTATTTCTAACAGTATTAACTTATTCTTTTTAAATTTGTAATTTTCTTTTCAGGTGTTTATGAGTATAGATCAGATTATCAATGTACTCTCAGTAGACCTTGAAATTGAGCGAACTTTTAGACAAGGAAGATGTGAACGAATAGCTCAGAGATAGAATGAGATGGACCTTGGAAATCAAAAATCAAGACTAAGAAAATAAAGCTGAACATGTACGAAATCCTATCCTTATTGCCGATGATAAGGATTGATGCATCAGACAATATGCTGTGCCACTTTTCAATGAGTTAAATCCAGGAATTAGAAGGCCAGATATTGAGGCAACCCAATTCGAATTAAAACTAGTAATGTTTCAAATGCTACAAATAGTGTTATGCCCACGAAAGATCTACATCTCCACCTTCAATTTTTTATGGTGGTGAGTGATTCATTCAAGATAGTCGGTGTGACTAAAGATGCACTGAGGTTGAAGTTGTTTCCATACTTGTTGCGAGATCGAGCACGAGCATGGCTCAATTCATTGCCACCAAGTTCTATATCTACATGGCAAGAATTAGTACAGAGATTTTTGGATAAATATTTCCCACCTAGCAAAAACGCTAAATTGAGGAACGATATCACAACTTTCCAACAATTGGATGATGAGTCTTTGTATGAGGCTTGGGAGCGATTCAATGAGTTACTTCGTAAGTGTCCTCATCATGGGATTCCTCATTGTATCCAGTTGGAGACATTCTATAATGGTCTCAATGCACATACAAGATTGATGGTAGATGCTTCTACGAATGGTGCAATTTTGTCTAAGTCTTATAATGAGGCTTATGAGATCATCGAAAGGATCACGAGCAACAACTATTAATGGCCAACAAATCGAACAGCTTCAGGAAGATGTGCAGCCGGGGTTCATGAATTTGATGCTCTCACTTCGTTATCAGCTCAGGTATCATCTATTTCCTCTATGTTAAAGTAGTTTACTGCTAATAATGCTAATAATTTTGCAGCTCAGCCACCAAGCCCGTTTGAAGTAGTTTCCTATGTGTATTGTAGGGAAGGTCATTCTTTCGAGAATTGCCCATTGAATCCTGAGTCAGTGTACAATGTGGGGAACCAACATCAAAATAGGAGTGGACAAGGACCCTAGTCCAACTTCTATAATCCTTCATGCCGTAATCACCCCAACTTTCCTTGGAGCAACCAAGGAAATGGACCAAACAACAACTTTATGCAGCATAGACCTGACCAATCTCAAGGGTTTAATTAGCAAGCTCCAAAACCACCTCAAGCTGAATCATCAAATAGTTTGGAGAACTTGTTGAAAGCATACATGGCTAAGAATAACGCTTTGATCCAGAGCCAAGTAGCAACACTAAAAAATTTGGAAAACCAAATAGGTCAGTTAGCTATGGAGCTTCGTAATAGACCACAAGGAACCTTGCCAAGTGATACTGAGAATCCAAGAAATTTGGGTAAAGAACATATCAAGGCTGTAGCATTGCGAAGTGGTAAAATTTTGGAACCCCGATTGATTGATGTTGAGGATGAGCCTATTGAAAAGGGGGAAAGTCAACCAGCTGTTGCAATTCATACACCAAAGGAATCAGAATCTGCAAATACTGACAAGGTAAATCCTAACTTAGTGAATTCAGATACTTTAAAATCTTCTTTGAATGCAGATTTACCTACTCAGAAAAGTTGTCCGGTTTAACCAAATGTTCCATCACCTCCATATCCGCAAAGATTGCAACAACACAAGCATAAATAGGAGGTGCAATTCAAGAAGTTTTTGGATGTTTTGAAGCAATTACACGTCAATATTTCACTGGTGGAGGCTTTAGAACAAATGCCAAATCATGTGAAGTTTATGAAGGATGTACTATCCAAGAAGAAACAACTGAGTGAGTATAAGACTGTCGCTCTGACAAAGGAGTGCAGTGCGTTCCTACAGAACAAGCTGCCACGAAATTGAAGGATCTAGGAAGCTTTAGATACTCTGTAACATTGGCGAATCTTACTGTGGTAAAGCTTTGTGTGACTTAGGAGCAAGTATCAATTTAATGCCTAAGTCCATTTTCAATATACTAGGGATAGGAGAAGTACGACCTACAACTGTGACGCTCCAGCTAACGGATCGATTTTAGCATACCCAAAGGAAAGATTGAGGATGTTTAGGTAAGAGTCGATAAATTTATTTTTCCTACTGATTTCATTATTCTAGATTTTGAAGCTGATAAAGAAGTGCCAATTATCCTTGGGAGACCTTTCCTAGCGACGGGAAGAATGTTAATTGATGTGAAGAAAGACGAACTCACCATGCGAGTTTAAGACGATCAGGTAACTTTTAACATTCTTAAAGCGATGAAATTTCCCGATCCGACAGAAGAGTGCTCAGTTATGAAAGAAATAGAAACCTTGATTTCTATGGAAAGCCATCTTGAAGAAGATCCATTGGAGAAAGCCTTAGGGTTTGACCCCCTGGAGGATGAAGAAGGTGAAAAAACATGGCTGTGATGGAAGCAAATCCGAGAAATTTTATTCAATCCACACGATTTGAACTATTGGAGTTGGAAGTCAAAGAATTGGTGCAACCCAAATTATCAATCAAAGAACCACCTATACTCGAACTAAAAGTACTTCCTTCCCATTTGAACCTATACTCGAACTAAAAGTACTTCCTTCCCATTTGAAATATGTTTATTTAGTAACTATTCTACTTTGCCTATGATTATTTCAGCAGAACTGACAAATGATCAAGAGGAGCAACTAATTTCTATTCTAAAGAAATTTAAGAAAGCAATTGGTTGGACCATAGCTGATATTCAAGGTATAAGCCCTTCATTTTGCATGCGCAAAATTGTTTTAGAGGAAGGTGAAAGAGCCCGAATTGATGGACAAAAGAGGCTCAATCTTATTATGAAGGAAGTGATCAAATGGCTAGATGCAGGAATCATCTATCCTATTTCAGATACTTCGTGGGTAAGCCCAGTACAGTGTGTGCCGAAGAAAGGTGCAATTACGATTGTTGATAATGAGTGTAATGAATTGATCCCAACAAGAATTGTTACTGGTTGGAGAATTTGTGTTGACTATAGAAAGCTGAATAAAGCCACTCAGAAGGACCATTTTCAGTTGCCTTTTATGAATCAGATGTTAGATCGACTGGCAGGTAATAAATTCTATTGTTTTTTAGATGGCTATTTGGGATATAACCAAATAGTTGTAGCTCCAGAAGACCAAAATAAAATAACCTTTACTTTTCCGTACGGTACGTTTGCTTTCAGGCGAATGCCTTTTGGTTTATGCAATGCACCTGGAACATTCCAACAATGCATGATGACAATATTCACTGATATGGTTGAAAATTTTGTTGAGGTTTTCATGGATGATTTTTATGTTTTTGGTAACACTTATGATATTTTTTTGAGTAATTTAGCTAAGGTACTAAAGAGATGTGAAGAGATGAATCTTATTCTTAACTGGGAGAAATGCCATTTTATGGTTAAGGAAGGGATTATCTTAGGGCATAGAATTTCAAAGAAAGGAATTGAAGTCGACAAAGCAAAGGTGGACGTAATTGAAAGATTACCGGCCCCAATGAATGTGAAAGGAGTCAATAGTTTCTTAGGCCACGCTGATTTTTACCGAAGGTTTATCAATATTTTTCAAAAATTTCTAAACTGTTGTGTTTGTTATTAGAGAAAGATGCACTGTTTGATTTTAACAAAACATGTTTAGAAGCTTTTGAAGAGCTAAAAAAAGGTTAATCTCAGTCTTAATAATCATTACACCCGATTGGAGCACATCTTTTGAGTTGATGTATGATGCAAGTGATTATGCTGTTGGAGCTGTGATGGGTCAAAGAAGGAATAAAGTGTTCCACCCCATTTACTATGCAAGTAGAACCTTGACAGGAGCCCAACTCAATTATACAGTAACTGAAAAGGAACTATTTGCTATAGTTTTTGCTTTTGACAAATTCCGCTCATATCTTATAGGTACCAAACTTATAGTATTTACTGACCATGCGGCCATTAAATACTTGCTCACGAAGAAAGATGTGAAACTGAGGCTAATTCGTTGGATGCTTTTACTCCAAGAATTTGATCTTGAGATCTAAGATAGAAAAGATGTTGAAAATCAAGTAGGTGATCATCTGTCGAGGTTGGAGCAAGATGAGGTAACTCGATCACATGTGCCTATCAACAAGAATTTCCCAGATGAGCACTTATTTGAGGTGAATCGAATTCATGAAACACCTTGGTTTGCTGATTTTTCCAATTATCTAATTCCTCGGGAATTAACATACCAACAAAGGAAGAAATTCCTTCATGATAGTCGGTATTATTTTTGGGAGGACCCGTTCTTATTTAAACAGTGTGCAGATAATATAATTCGAAAGTGTGTAGTTGAAAGTGAGATTGCTGAGATCTTACATCATTGCAATTCATCTCCAATAGGGAACACTTTGGTGGTGCATGTACCGCAGCAAAGATTTTGCAAGCAGGTTTCTTTTGGTCTACACTATTTAAAGATGCTTATGCTTATGTGAAGAACTGTGATAAATGCCAAAGGACTAGAAATATATCACGGAGGAATGAGATGCCCTTAACAAACATTTTGGAGCTTGAATTATTCAACGTATGGGGCATTGATTTCTTAGGACTATTTCCTTCTTCATATGGGAACAAATACATCTTAGTTGTTGTGGATTATGGTCCAAGTGGGTTGAACCTGAAGCATGCCCAACAAATGATGCTAAGGTAGTCATGCGATTCCTACATAAGCATGTGTTTACATGATTTGGGACACCAAGAGCTATTATTAGTGATGAAGGTTCTCACTTTATGAACAAATGGCTTAAGTTGTTGCTTGAAAAATATGATGTGAAACACAAGATTACTATTGCTTATCACCCTCAGTCTAATGGGCAAGTGTTGACTCCTTTTCGGTTGGTTTTTGGAAAGGCATTTCATTTTCTATTAGACTTGGAGAATAGAGCTCACTGGGCTTTGAAGAAGTTAAATTTTGATCTTAAGCAAGCCGGTGAGAGAAAGATGTTACAACTGGATGAGTTTGAAGAGTTGAGGTTGCTTTCCTATGAGAATGCCAAAATGTGTAAGGAAATATAAAAAAGATGGCATGATAGTCATATATGACCTCGTGAGTTTAAAGAAGGTCAGAAGATTTTGTGGTTCAATTCAAGGCTAAAGTTATTTCCTGGGAAGCTAAAATCCCGATGGAAAGGACCATATACCATCTATTGAGTGTATCTTTATGAAGCTGTTGAATTATACGACAATCACGGAGGTACGTTTAAAGTTAATGGTCAACATCTCAAACATTATTGGGATGGTGAAGTTGAGCAAGTTGGATCCTTGTTCAAATTAACAGACCCTTGATTTTTCACAAACAGGTTTTGTAAATAAATAAATAATTAGGATTTATTTTCTTAATTTAGTACATTTAATTAATTCTGTCTAAGGAGATTGGAACTTAAGCGGGACCGCTGTGACCCCTCCAACCTCTCCTAAGAATTAATTTAATGTAACTTATTGAGAAGAAATTTTCTAATTAAGATTTAAAATTTCTTTTAGTTTCATTTGTTTTGTTTAAATTTTAAATTTTTATGTTAATAAAGGGGGTCAAATTTGGCCCAAGTACTAATCAGTTTTTTTTAGTAAGATACAGTCTGAATTTGAGGCCTAAGACAGCAAAACAAGGGGAAACTCCACACCTATTGTCGCCACTTCCATTGCTTGCCACCCAAGTAACCCTAATGTAGCTAAGTTTTTGCTACATGTTGCCCTAATTTTTCCCTATATAAACCCCTCTTCATTCTATTATTTTTCATATCCCTCAAAGTAATTTGGTTAAACCCCAAAAGTCCCTAAACTTTTCTTGTGTGCCGTCAATCTCAAATCTCGAAAGAAACACTAGTTCTATTCCCTTTTTCCAAAATCTCCTATTGTCGCCGCAAAGAAATCACTGGGGCATCAACGTTGCTATCGTATGTAGCCGTTATCGCCACCCCACATCACCATTGCTATCGCACGTTGCCTTCACCACCGTAACCTCTTCACCATCGCAAGGTTCACTGAAGCAAGTCCTACCCACTTGCCAGTTTCTCTTCTTCCCCTATAAGTAGAACTTTGCCAAATTTTCGGGAAAATACCATGTCTCGTAAAAGAACTAGATCGTCAAAGACTACTCCTGAAAACCTGATTGTGATCGATGAAGAAGTGAAAGAGAGATTTGATTCAATTTTCAAGCATCAACCTATGATGTTGGAAAAAGGTTTTAACTTGAAGAGTAATGATTTGATGGTTGTCCCTGTGCCAATTAGAAAGACAATCAATGCTCTCAAGTGGGAACGATTTTGTGATGCTCGTTCACTTCCCGATGATGAACTAGCTTGAGAGTTTTATGAAAGTTTGACCACACAAGATGCCACTGAGGTCATCGTTCGGAAGAAAAAGGTATTTCTTACGTCTAAGTCCATCAATGATTTGTTTAACTTACCTGATGTTGAAGAAGATAAGTACTACCCTATGATGAACAACATCAATTGGGATTTTCTTCAACAAGTGCTTGATGTTGTGACAAATTCGGGATCCTAATGGATTATAAGAAAGTATGGGAGCCATTCTTGCCGAAGGGAATACCTAAAACCATTAGCAAAGGTATGGTTTTATTTTGTTTGCTACAGCTTTATGCCTATCTCATACAGTTCCACCATCTCGATGGAACGAATGCTTTTGTTATATGCAATCTTGACAGAAAAGTCCATTAATGTTGGGAAAATTATTCTCAAGGAGATTTATGACTGTGCTAAAAAGAAGACAGGAAGTGCTTATTTCCCATCATTAATCACTTCACTTTGCTTAAGGGCCCGTGTTAAAACACAAGTGAATTTGAAGGGGCAATATGTCCAAGGGTGCGTTACAAGTCATGATCTAGAAAGGTTAGTAGAGAAGGTGCATGACCTAAATCAAGGTGAGCAAGAAGAACCAACTGAGCTAGGTACTGAAGAGTCAACAAACGAAACTAAAACTGAATAAGTTTCAAACACTGAAGAAGAACAAGAATCTGATAAGGAACCAAATAGTCCTAAACCAGTTGAAGAATTTGAAAACCCTGAACCAAGGGTTAAGCCAAAAGAAGAACCAGTCAAGCTAAGTGTTAAACCTGAATATACAACTCCCTTGCCGACTTCTGCAAGTACTTCAAGGAAATCAAAGTTGTCAATGCTTATGGATATGTGCAAGTTCATGCACAATCAACAGCAAACTTACTGGAAATATGCAAAAATTAGAGATGGTTCGATTCAAAATACTTTTAAGAATACCTCTAACACTTTTGTTCCTGAGTTCCCAGATGCTATCTTTGAGACATGGATGGAAGATACTGATTATACAAGCGGAGAAGGAGCTAAAAAAGATAAGGGGAATGAGTCAGAAGAATAAAGGGGGGATGCTTGTCTTTTTATTTATTTAGTTTAGGTCTTTAGGAATTTATTTCTTTAGTAACTAGGATTTAATTTTTGCAAAATAAAACATAGCAAGCATGAATAAATGCTTCCTTTAGAAAGAAAAAGACTAAGTGATGTGGTAATGGGAATGAACATGTCTAGGATTGGATTACGAGGAAAGACTTGGTATTTAAGCAGTCTTAATGACTCACCTCTCTTTTCTTTGTAACCCTAGCTGGTGTTCAGTTTTCATTCATTACTTTGTTCTTGGAATGAGGACATTGCTTCTTTTTAAAGGGGGTAAGACAAATAATTGCTCAAATCTTTAAAATTTTCAAGTATGTTTCAATTATTTCTTTCATGAGTATGTTTTAATAAATGAATGTTTAGAGAATTTCTTTGTGAATAAGATAGCTTGAATGCAAGCATGAATGATGATTTCATCTAAGTGATTGTATGTTATCATGAAGAACGGAATGATTGTATAAACTTAGTCTTCGGTAATGTTTGCCATGAAAACTTAGTTTCTTTTGAGATTAGACATGCATGAATGTTTATATCTTTAGAATTGACTTAGTAACTTTCTTGAGGCAAAATCCTAAGAGACATAAAAATCTAAGATGATATAGGCACCATTTTCTTTGGATCGTTTAAGCCATTTCAAGCCCACCTTATGATATTAGACCCTTGAAACTATAATTTTGAGCTTAAAGGGTTGTTTATTGCAATGAACCTACATTACAAGCCACATTACCATCTTTGTACGTTATCCTAATTTTGTGCACCTATTTTAGCTTAAGTTGTCTTCATAATCAACATTTGAGGAAATTTTCATAAAGATGTATGTGCTCATGCTTTAAAAAAAAAGAGCGAAAAAAAGTTTGCTCAATTTCTAAAAAGGAAAAAAATATATGAGCTTGAGTTTAAAATACCCCAAAGGTTCACGTAAAGAAAAAAGTTGTATTACAAGAAAACCGAGACAAAGTTAAAGGTTAAGATTTTGAAACCAAAATATCCCATCTCTTAAAATCCCTACCTTTGACCGAGCTCTATTACAAACTTATAAAAGACCTATTGATTTGACGATTATGTCACCTACATTAGTGGAGAGGAAGTCCTAAGTTCAACATATGAAGATTATAAACAAGCCTTATGATTGTTTTACTTGATTGATGAGAAATTATGTTGAATGAAAGAATATTATCTATGGATGTGACGTAAATGCATACTATGATTCACGTTGGCATATCTTGAAACTTAATATAAAATTTTCAAAATGTTTGCGTATGATTTACTTGTTAATAAAGAAGATCTATTAGCATGAATTTATTAATACATGATTATGGGGCAATGATTGATGCTGCTTACACTTTTAGCAATTTTGGCTTTAGTGAGACCTTGTGCTGTACATGAGCATTACTAGGGACGAGCAATGATTTAAGTTTGGGGTTGTGTAAACTGAAAAATATATAGAATTTTTCCTATATAATTCGTCACCTTTTTACTTAAATTTGTTGTTAAAACCAAGTAATTGTTTAATAAATTAATGAAATATATGAAAATATGAAATTAAGACATAGAAATTATTAAAATGTGATTTTATGCTTTATTATATAGTTTTCATGCAAAAAATGGCTTCTTTTATATTAATTTGAGCATATTATATTTTCAATCTATAAAGTGGGCCATGCATGATTAAATTAAATAACAAAATATAAAGTTATATTTAATACTTTATTTTAATATATTTCATGAATAAATTGGGTTTTAATTAATTAAGTAAATTGATTAATTAAAGTGGTTAAATTATTTTCTGTGGTCCTCTAAATTATCTACTATTTTTGGACAGGTCTGAGATCTTTATTTTGATTACAAAATCATCCAAATGGAGGACCAAGTCAACCCAAAATTCAGCTGCATGAGGATGTCCATAAATCAACTTTTGGTTTAATTGTACAAAGCCTTTGAAGAGTTGAAGAAATCAGAGATTTACCCAGAGATTTGCAATTGACCGAGTCCTGATCCTGATGATGTGTGGCACTTAAATCAAGAAAAAATCAGCCACATTTCCACAAATCATGGTTGGCCACCCTTGGAGGAATTCTCAAAACATGGACATTCCTATTTTTAGCAAACTAGCTCCCTTGCCTCACCTATAAATAAGACCCCATTTCTCACTTTTCTAATCATCCCTCATCCCTCACTCATTCATCATTCTCTCCTCTCTCGATTCTCTTAGCTTTCTTTCCCCTCATGCCTATCATCATCTTTGAATAAAGATTTTTAGCAAATTAGCCTCTTAAAGAACCCTTGGTCGGCTATCTTGGAGAGCCATCAGCAAAGGAGCAAAGTGAAGGAACGAAGGAGCCCTTATCAGTCAGAGTCTTGGGTGACAGCCACTCTAAATAGGGTTTAATCTTTCTTTAATTTAGTTCAAGAATGTTTGCTATGTGTTCTTTGTTCTTGTTTACAACAATGATAGCTTAATTTTATTTAAGCTAGGATGATTGCATTGATTTAATAATAATTATTTGATTCATGCTTATAATGTTTGTGACAAAATCAATCATGTTTTCAATTAAAATCAAGTCTGTATTTCGTTCATACGTGATTGAAATGCACCTGAATTAGCTAAGCGATCCTAACCAGATGACGGCTAATGGACGCATAATTGAAATGTGCATGCTCAATTTAGATCCTAACCCGATTGAATTACAGGTTGCATAACAGCCCTAACCAGGCTCTGTTATCTGCATAGTTTTTAGATTTGTGTGATTAAACTATTTCAAACCTAACAGGTCCCTGTTACCTCGCATGAATAGTAAGAAACCCTTAGTAAATAAGGATCAGTAAAATGCATATTTACTAAGTAAAGGATTTCGAAAGGACCTAACGTGGTTTCCAAACTCATGAAAGATCAAGTAGCCATGGAATGTTTTTTCTGAATATTGATAAGCATGATGATAATAATTTGAGTTTAATTAAAGTAATTGTCCTACCTTATTTATGTTACAATTGTTGCTTCTTGTGTTAATTTTGCTAAAATATATCTCATTCATATAGTTTGCATACTTAGGACAAATTGCATTAGGGATCATTACATTTAGTTTCATATACTTAACTTTTCATCACTTCACAAATATATTGTTTTTATTTATTGAATTGTTAATATACTTTTACAAATTAAGTGACTTAGCACAAATACAATCCTTGTGGAGACGATGACTCGATACTTACTTATTACTTGATAACGCCTGTGTAGACTTGCACAAAGCCGAGCGTTACAAAGGTCAGGATTACCCAAAATTGACCCTTACTGTCAATAATGTCCTGACAAAATCATATCTACTTTACTACACAGAAGAGCTATAGAATGGCTTGCCTCTAGTGAGGACAAAAACTCAAGTTACCTTACCCGTGTCTATAGGCTTTCTAGATATCTTGCATGGGTTTCTTCTGTATGATTGTAACTTTATGTCTAGAGTTGACTACAAGTGTCGATTGAATACTTGCTCATTTAATTTAATTTTAATCCAATTAATCCAACCCTTTCAAAATTAGAATCAGTTTATAGCATGTGAACAACCTTCTATGTCTAGAGATCATTGCATTTATTTAAGAAATAAGAATAACCAAATGAAACAGTAAAGTAAATTAGATATATGTTACATCCATAAATAGTTTAAGGGTTCATCGAAAGTAATCCCAACCCTATGAGATTTAGCTCATGGGCTAGAAAATAAAATTCCAAAACGAAATATTATTTGACATCGAGTTCAACTACTACAATTTGATCTTTCAAAGGAAATAATGGAAGAACTTTGGGAAGGAGCTTTCGCTTGTCCAGTACACACTTCGACAACACAGTGTCTTATGATGGCTAAAAAGGACTGCCTTCGACTTTTTGTCCTTTTGCACAACTGGACCCATGTTCACGCCTAAGGATCTCTCTCACTTTTTCTTTGCCATTTTTGAGATCTCCTTCATCGATTTTTATAGATAGATTAGGCTAAGGTCAGCTAACAGCTCGTGATTATCTTATCCTTTTTTAGTGGGCTTTTCGATTACAAGTTTGAATTTGAATTTGAATTGATGCGCAAAAAAGGTTGACTTGGTCTTCTCGGTTGGCAAACTGTCTGCACTTTGCCCTGTCAAAACTTCATTCCTTTATTTCCTTGTTCCAAAACTTGTTCCTTCCACGCCAACACAAACAACTCCACCACAAGTGATTAAAAGTACCTAATTTCTCCACAGTCTAAGTCCCAATGCAATATTAAAAATGCTAACTAAAATGTCCTAAAAAAGAAATAAAATGTACTTAAGTACAAGCAATTAGCTAGCATTAACTCAATAGCAAATTCAACCTCTTGAGTCGGCAGTGTAACACCACTTACCCGAGACCGTCGCTGGAGTCGAGCACGAGGCGTTACTTGACTTAACTTACTAATTTGGGGCATAAAATTTGATTTTAAAATTAATTTATTTACATTCATTCAATATGTCCCTAAAAAGGGCCCTCGAGACCCTAAAACATGCAATTGAAACGGTTCAGAACCAAACTAGGAACATTAAAAATTTTCCGAATACTTAGACAAATCAAAACAATTTATTTCATTATTCCTTATAAAACTACCCATCTGCGTCATAATCACTAAATAAATCATAACTCGAGTCATAAAACTCAAAATTTAAATTTGTGAATTTTCCCTGAAACTAGACTCATATATCTTCTTACTAATTTTTTTCCAAAATTTTTGGTCTAGCCAATTAGTACAATTTATTAGTTAAAGTTTTCCCTGTTGCACTATTCGACTACTCTAACCTCTCCTCACTATGAATCAATTTTCTCCCTGTAAAGAATTCAAATAACCATGCTGTTTGTTTAACTTGAAATTAGATTCACTAAAAAATCTATAAATATAAACTATAATTCCTAATTATTTTTGTACAATTTTTAGTGAATTTATAAATTTAGAATAGGGGACTCAGAAATCGCTCTGACCCTGTCTCACTAAAATTCAAATATATCTTAATATACACTTTTTTTGCTTACTCTGTTTCTTTCATATGAAAATAGACTCAATAAACTTTAATTCTATATCTCATTCATCACCTAATTCCATTTCTACTATTCTTAGTGATTTTTCAAGATCACGTCACTGCTGCTGTTCAATACTGTTTTAATGCCAATTTCACTTTTTTATGATTTCTTTGTATTAACTACCATTTAGGCATACATAGCACCGAAACATGTTCTTCATTAGCCATTTCAATAGCTAATCATTATCAAATATTTACATACCATTCTTTAGCCATATCATAAAGACATACACACAAAATGGCTAAATCCCTATACATGCCATAAACTAGAATGTTTGTAAACGAAGATACCCATTTGGTAACTTAATAGTCAATAGTGTGAAGTGATCTCTGAAGACCTCCAACCTGAGCTTGCTTTTAAGTACTTTGAAACATGGGAAAGTGAAAGAAGTAATCTTATAAAGCTTAGTAAATTCACAAGTAAAATAATAAGCATTAGCAATCAATTTAGCTTACTACTATGCTGTCATAATTTGCTTAAATAATGTTTAGTTCTTACTTTCCCATCTTACTCATCGTTAACCTTACCAAAGGCTCAAAATACAAAAGGCACCTTACTTAATAGCTTGCTTACATACCTGCAATATCTCACTTAACACATGAGTACTCTTTCATAATATAGGCATATTGCCAATCATGTCATAAAGTGTCACAAGCATAACTGAAAACTCATCACTTACTTAATACTTGATAATCTCAATTACTTACAATCTCAACATTAAATAAGCCTTAAATGCATGCATGTACTCTTTCTTTATGTTCTCACCTTGTCGTTTCTTTGACTTACTCTTTGTATTACTAGGGAACCTTTTCCTTTTTGAGCTTACCATTGCCATGTCTTGACATGGTCTTACGTGGTATCCTTGCCTTATGAACTCACCAATGCCATGCCTTGACATGGTCTTACATGATTTCCTTGCCTTATAGAACTTATTAATGTCATGCCTTGGTATGGTCTTACATGATATCCTTATCTTACCAAATGCCATGTTCCAAACATGGTCTTACATGGTATCCTTGTCTTAGTGCCAATGCCACATCTTGATGTGGTCTTACATGGAGTCCTTAATCAATTTCGATGCCATGTCTTGACATGGTCTTACATGGTATCCTTAACTATCAATTCCTCTTTAAATGCCATGTTATGAACATGGACTTTTCCATCAATTCTTCCTTAATTGCCATGGTACAACCATGGACTTTGAGATATCAATGCCTTGTCAAGTCATAGCTGAAACATACTTGCTCAAATTCTCAAGGTTAGTCGCATAACTCAATAATAACAATACTAATAACAATAATTGCATAATAATAAAATGCTACTCAACTTACATACTTACATTCTCAATCTCATCATATCATCAACTTAACTTATTCTTATCAAACTATGCTAGTCAATACTTTCTTGTTAACATACAAAGCCATAATACAAAATATGGTCTTACATATAAATTATACAAGTTCTCTTTCCAATATCAAATTATTATCGAACATTAATCATTATATCTGAAACTCAATACTAAAGTATTTATGGCCAAAATATCAATTTATCATTCAAATATGCATAATTAAATGCTTACTAAACATATGGCCAAGATATCATAACTGTTGCAAAATCTCTTGATTTCTCATTAACACATTTCTAGAAACCATAAACTCTTCATTCAAACCAAGCTGAATCATAATGGATACTTCAATTGTCAATATCTTCAACTATTTATTCTTTATTAGCATGAATTCAAGCCAAACTAAACTTCATACAATGAGAACTTTAACAATCAGACAACTTGGATTTGCAAAAATATACCTCTGATGCAACCATTCTGATATGCGTATACAACTCCCAAACCTCTAGAATATGTACTATTTACTTGGGTCATTTATCTATTTATACATGAAAAATCAGCATTTACCTCTGAAGTCATGAATAATTCAAACATACATATAACTCAATCAACTGCTCAACTGAATCAGTCTTAACTAAAAGACAATAACTTTTCAAAAACTGTTCTTCTCTATGCTATCATGATATCTCAAACATACATTCTATCATGATTTTTTCAAAGAGCTAATCACAAATCATTATTACTGCATAACTCGAAAGAACATAGCATTCAGTCTTTAACTCACTGATATATATATATATATCAAGATTATGCGAAAAATGAAAATCAATATACATGTCTGAACTGAACTAAACTGAGGCCACAATACTCATATTACTCAAAAATCATAATGCCATAATAAGACTGACTTCTCAATTACTTTAATGTCCCGGGTGAAAATAAAACATCCTGATCATCTGAGAGGTTTCAACACAAATTTTAATAACGACCAGTGCAAAAGAAGAATCTTTATACCTCTGATAACTATACCTCTGTACTTTCATTATCAAGTCTGAACTCGTAATCATCATAAACATACTCATAATAAGAAGAAACCATTTTCATCAATAGAGCATTTTCTACTAATGTCTTATGGCTGATACTTTGAACAGTAATTTATTAATAAAACTGAGATAATAAAATCTCAGAACATAGAGCTACACTGTGAATTTTCTGGTAACCACATCTCATGTAGAACGAGTTAATGTTTCAATAGCATCTCAGAAAATTTCCAAAAGGAAAGGATAATACTCACAAGCACTGGGAACAACTATGACAGAAGCCATAAAATTTTCCTTTACTTTCATTAAGCAATAGTTAACGATACAGATCACTAACATCATACAGATCTTACTGTCAACCTTCCATCTACACGTTGAAGTAGAAAACCGGAATAGATAAAGCAATATCAATCATAGCTCAAACAAACTATAATGCTTTCATCTGTCTGTAAATTTAAGTAACATCCTCATACTGCAGGAATTGCATCTATGATCTTGCATATATTTATATATATCTCTGAAAGTAAATGTACATATATAATGTCAGAAAAGACTTTTCTATAATTTCTCAGCTATAAACTCTACATTCAACTATTAATACGGCTCAATTATTATTCTTCTATCTAATTATGTCATTACTGAATTCACATTGTTCTATTCACAGTTGGAATTTATTTGGAAGAAAATCTAGCAATCATATACCTTACACATCATACTTGAATGAGTGCATTAGCTGAGCCTAACCTTTCTTTTATTGTGGCATTTCAGTTATCTGGATGATTTTATTATTAACCTGGAATCCTTTCTGCAACTGTGTTCATTTGCTAAATCATTCTCGACTCTAATTACATCATCAATAAATCTGTCACTGAACTCTTTAGTTTTCCACTTTAGCCTATTCAATCTGAATTTCATGAAATCTCATTCTGAATTACCTTGCTGATAAGGGGGGTGAGGTTGTAACACCTCTGGCTTACCTCTTACATACTCATGCATATAACTTAACACTCATTATATTAAAATATTATCACAATTATACAATTTGCTTCAAGCAACTTAACATGCACGTTCATAATACAATGACTTCATGATCATTTTATGCAAATTAGTGCACTTATACATGCATTCATAAATCCCAAGTAAAATTACACATAGCATTCACTTAACTTCTCTAGTTATACATATAGCATCATACAAATGCCAATTTAACATGAACACTTATCTCAATATAAACTTTCCTTTCATCTTATCTCATCTTTCATATTTCCCGAACAATTCTTATTCACAATTTATTCATTATCACATAAACATCATGAACCATTATTCTTACGTTTTATGAGCCTCAACTCATCATATACATACTGTCTGTACTATCAAACTTAGCTCGGTTGGAGTGCGCATCTGTCTGACAAAACATTTTATATCTGGGTCGGGAATCGTCACACTATCATAGTTCAATATGGCATGTATAACTAGACTCTTACTCATACTGAATATTTTAAGAACCGACTAAACCCTTGCTCTGATACCAATAAATGTAACACCCCTTACCCGAGATCGTCGCTAGAGTCGAGCACAAGGCGTTACCTGACTTAACTTATTAATTCAGGGCATAAAATTTTCTTTTAAAATTAATTTATTTACATTCATTAATATGTCCCTAAAAAGGGCCCTCGAGACCCTAAAACATGCAATTGAAACATTCGGGACCAAACCGGGAACATTAAAAATTTTTTGAATACGTAGACAAATCAAAACAATTTATTTCATTATTCCTTATAAAACTGCCCACCTGCATCATAGTCACTAAATAAATCATAACTCGAGTCATAAAACTCAAAATTTAAATTCGTGAATTTTCCCCGAAACTAGACTCATATATCTTCTTACTAATTTTTTTTCCAGATTTTTGGTCTAGCCAATTAGTACAGTTTATTAGTTAAAGTTTCCCCTGTTGCACTATTCAACTACTCTGACCTCTCCTCACTACGAATTAATTTTCTCCCTGTACAGAATTCAAATGACTATGTCCTTTGTTTTCTTGAAAGTAGATTCACTAAGGAATCTATAAATATAAACTATAACTCCTAATTCTTTTTGTAAAATTTTTAGTGAATTTATAAATTCAGAACAGGGGATTCAGAAATTACTCTGACCCTGTCTCACTAAAATTCAAATATCTCTAAATATACACTTCTTTTGCTTACTCTATTTCTTTCATATGAAAATAGACTAAATAAGATTTAATTCTATATCTAATTCATCACTTAATTCAATTTCTACTATTCTTGGTGATTTTTCAAGATCACGTCACTGCTGCTATTCAATACTATTTTAATGCTAATTTCACTTTTTCATGATTTTGTATTAACTACCATTTAGGCATACATAACACCGAAACATGTTCTTCATTAACCATTTCAATAGCTAATCATTATCAAATATTTACATACCATTCTTTAGCCATATCAGAAGGACATACACACAAAATGGCTAAGTCCCTATACATGCCATAAACTAGCACGTTTGTAAAAGAAAATACCCATTTGGTAACTTGATAGTCAATAGTGTGAAGTGATCTCCGACGGTGTAATAGTTTGATTTAGACCCTAATTGAAACGGTGGTTCTGGGACCACGAATTCAAGTCAAAAAAATATTTAAATATGTGAATTAGCATGTGTGAAAGTTTCGTATGAAAATTTGATTGTTTGTGTACTTAATTAAATAAAAGGGCTTAATCGCGTAAAATGAAAACTTGATAGTTTAAAACATAAGGATTAAAGTGTTAGTGGCTTTTTAATATGGAGTATTTAAGTTGCAAATAAACCTTTAGACTATGTGGTTGTCGAATGTGTCCATATTAACTATGTTTTATTATTAGTTTTAAAAGGCTAAATATGTAAAATAATAAATAATATACATGTTATCATAAAACATAAAATAAACATAAGTTTCATTTTATTTTCTTGGTGATCGAAACCTTAAAAAGAAAAGAAAGGAAGAAAAATTAGGTATTCGGCAACTTTCAAGCTTGGTTAATGTATGGACTTAGCTCGGTTTTTTATAATTTTTACGTTTTTGAGATCGTTGCTTCGAGTACTACCTGAGCCATGCTTGAATTTTTGATTTTGGTGAATATTTTGAGTTATTCCATTGATGAATATTTGTGTTTTCTGATGTTTGATGATAAATTATGAAAGATATGTTTTGGATTAATATGTTTTGTATTGAAGTTTTTGATGATTTTGAATTATTAGGACTAAATTGAAAAAATAATAAATTGAAGGACTAAAATGAAAAATAAATGAAATATATGGAATAGTATGAGCATAAGGAAGTTTTGGCCTGACTATGATGTGGTGAGATTTTGTGTATTTTGTGTTTTATGCAATTAGGACTAATTTGTAAATGTATGAAATATTAGGGGTAGAATGGTAATTTGCCCATTTATGTGTTTTTGGATTAAATTGAATGAAATTGTGTTTAAATGAGGTTAATTTGGAATTATATAGATCCAGAACAAAAGAAATCGGACTTGGATCGGGGAAAAGCAAAAATAGTTGAATAGCCAATTTGTAATGTTCGTTGATATCTGAGGTAAGTCTTTAAGCAATTAAACATCACTTATTTTGAATATAAATTGGTTTGCGATGATGATTCAAATTTTATAGTTGTATAGTAGGGTTGCCGAATGTGGTTTAACATTGAATTAATGTGGTTGAGTTTATTCGATTGAGTTCAAACCTTTGAAAGTTTGTATGGACTGTTTATGGAATAATTTTATAATAGTGATATTCAGGCTTTGAGCCTAGCAAGTCTTGTGCTGGTGAATTTGATCGGGCTTTGTGCCTAGTAGGCTTATTGCCGGTGAATAAATATCAGACCTTGGGTCTAGAAGGCTTTGTGCTGGTGTGTGATTCCGGCTTATGCCTAGCAGGTTTTTATATCGGCGATTTATTTACAACTCTATGTCTATCAGACTTCACATTGATGTGGAAATTGAGCAAGTAAGTTGATCTAAATGACCTTGTATATTCGGCCACATAGGTATGTACATATGTGATGATGTATTGAACTTGCATATTTGGCCACATGTGATGTTATATTAAACTTGAATTTTCGACTATATGTGATGTTTTATTGAACTTGTATATTCGATCATATATGATGATATATTGTACTTGTATATTCGGCCATATGTGATGATATAATGAACCATGTGTATTTGGCCATACAAGTAAGTAATTATGAGATGATATATTGGATCTTGATTATTCGACCAAATAGGTGTGTATATATCTATGATATTATATTTGATTTTCTATAATCGGCCAAATGAACGATGTTGGTTTATAAAGTTGAGTTTAATTCATGAGCATATATGTTTGAATGTAAGCATAATTGAGATAGTTTTATTTTGGGGAATGAAAGGTTGAATAATATTATGCTAAGTGAGAAATATTAGCATTCGGCCAAGGTAACTTATTTGTGTTAAAGTATAACATTATTGATACAATTTGACTTATTTGAAATGTTTTGATTATTTATTTGAGTTGTTTAATTTGCTTAAGGCTTACTAAGCTAAGTTAGCTTACTCTGTGTGTTTTTGTTACTCTGTTTTATAGATTTTAGTTGTAAGTTACGAGCTGGGGGATCGTCATCGAAGTCATCCACACTATCGTCAACCTTTGGTACTTTAAAAGTCTATTTTCGAACCTATGGCATGTTTAGGCTAATATGTATTTTGTTCGACCTTGAATGTGTATAACTTAAGCCATGCAAAAATGGCTTAATCTCCATGATAATTTCGGTCATACTTTGGTTATGGTTTGAGCTCACTTTTGGTTATGATGTTATATATATTATACATGAATGGTTTATGTGATAAATGTTATATGTTTGAAAATAGCTTAATGATGTTGGTAAAATTTGGAAATGGTTGATGTAATGATCATTGTATGTATACAATTTCATAGCATAATTAATTGTTTCGGCTAAGGATTTAATTTAGGTAAACATATATGAATCGATATGAATTTTATTTCAATAATGTATTGGTACATTCGAACATAGGACGGAATTGAATAAGATGGTTAGGTTTAATCATGATTTGATATTGCTTTTATAAATACTCATGCATATGATAAGTATGTGCATATACGTTAATAAGATGAAATTAACCAAATGAATAGTAACTTTTGTCAATAACTATTATGAAAATTATATGTGTTTTATGTAATGTACAAATGTTTAACTTAATATTAATAGAATACCTGAAATGATATGATCTTTATCAAATGATTATAAGTAGTACATTTCATGAAATCTATTTGTGTTGGTTATAGTATGCAACTAAAGTATAATGAAGTCTGTTTATCTGTATGTATTATGAGTTTAAATTAAAAATATAATCAACTATGTGGTAGTAGAGATTAAATTGACTATTGAAATTCAAGTACACGTAAGTGATCTCTTTAGTTTGTGTTCTTGACTGGTAATACCTCGTAACCTTAATTCGACGATGGATACGAGTTAGGGGTGTTACATTTTATTGGTATCAGAGCTATGGTTTAGTCGGTTCTAGGACTAATGTAGCCTGTGTGAGTTTAGCTATACATGCCATATTTTATACTGCGATAGTGTGATGACTTCTGACAATTGAAATTGTGCTTTCATATAGTAAATGGATCTCAATGGAGCTGTAGCTGATGATGTCGAGAGCGTAGCGCCTGCTCCCACGCATGGGACAGCGCCAGTTGAATCTCGACCTATCTCGAGTAGCCATGAGGGGGAGGCTAAGCAAGCCTTCTATCAAATGATGAACGAATGGTTTACTCAGTATATCTAGACTAATTCGGCTGCACAACAACCTCCACCCCTGAATAATCCATCTCCGATACCTATGGTACCTCCGATGATTGATCCAATGAGATTTAATAAGCCTCCTATAGATAAAATCAGAAAACATGGGGCCGAGGAGTTTAAAGCTAATGATGATGATGCTGCTGAGCAGGCTGAGTTGTGGCTTGAAAATACTATCCGTGTGTTCGAAGAGCTATCTTGTACTCCAGATAAATGTTTAAAGTGTGCCATATCTTTATTACGAGACACCGCATATCACTGGTGGAATACACTAGTATCGGTGGTCTTGAAAGAGAGAGTGACCTAGGAATTCTTTCAGACTGAGTTCCATAAGATATACATCAGCCAGAGATTTATCGACCAAAAACGCAAAGAATTTCTGGAATTGAAACAGGGTCGTATGACCGTAACTGAGTATGAACAGAAATTTGTGAGACTAAGTCGATATGCTCGTGAATGTGTTTCAACTGAAGCTTTCATGTGTAAAAGATTCGAAGACGGTTTGAATGAAGACATTAAATTGTTGGTTGGTATACTTGAAATCAAAGAGTTCGTGGTACTTGTTGAACGAGCTTGCAAAGCTGAAGAACTCGGGAAAGAAGAAAGAAACGCTGATTTTGAAGCTAGAGATTTCCGTAAAAGATCATCGGGTAAGACTTTTCACTCAGCATCGAAGAAATTTAGAGATGATTCTAGTCGATCTAAAGCTACTTTAGACTTTTCTAGACAAGATCGAGACTGACCTCCTGTGAGTTCACGAACTACTTCGATAGCTAGTGTTGGCAATGTTCGACAGAATAGAGTCGAGTGCAAGCATTGTGGTAAATGGCATTCTAGAGATTGCAGATTACATGACGGGTCTTGTTTTAAATGTGGATCGAAGGATCATTTTATTCGAGATTGCCTGATGTTAACCGAGCAAAACACTATTCAGAACACGAGACCGAGCAACATGTCAGCGCGAGGCAGACCACCCAGGCATTCAGGTAATATAGGTGGTAGCGAGGGACGAAAGATACAGCAATCTGATCTGAGGCTCGTGCACCTGCCAGAGCATATGCTATACGCGCTTGTGAGGATGCTTCTTCCCTAGATGTTATTACTTGTACTTTCACTCTTTATGATACTAGTGTTATTGCATTGATTGATACTGGTTTGACTCATTCTTATGTGTGTGAAACATTAGTATCCAGTAAGACTTTGCCTGTTGAGTCTACTGAGTTTGTGATTCAAGTATCAAACCCCCTAGGACGATGTGTTCTGATTGATAAAGTATATAAAAATTGCTTGTTGATGATTCGAGGTTCATGTTTTCCAGCTGACTTGATGTTGTTACCTTTCAACAAGTTCAATATAATTTTGGGTATGGATTGGTTGACTTTGCACGATGATGTTGTTAATTGCAAAAAAAAAAAGACCATTGATTTGAGATCTCAGAACAACGAGATTATTCAAATTGAATCTAATGATCTGAATGGTTTACCAGAAGTACTATCTTCGATGTTAGCTCAGAAGCATATGAGAAAAGGTTGTGAAGCTTACCTTGCTTATGTGCTTGATAGTAAAGTAACTGAAAAGAAGATTGAATCTGTGCCAGTTGTGTGCGCGTATCCGGAAGTGTTTCCCAAAAAATTACCGGGTTTGCCACCTATCCGAGAGGTAGAGTTTGGTATTGAGTTAGTACCGAGGACGACTCCAATTTTAATAGCTCCGTATCGGATGGCACCTACTGAATTAAAGAGTTAAAAGCACAGTTGCAAGAGTTAACAGATAGAGGTTTTGCACGACCGAGTTTCTCTCACTGGGGTGCACCAGTTCTATTTGTGAAAAAGAAAGACGGAACTATGAGAATGTGTATTGATTATCGTTAGCTAAATAAGGTGACTATAAAGAATAAATACCCGTTACCACGAATTGATGATCTATTTGATCAGTTGAATGGGGCTTCAATATTTTCGAAGATTTATCAGTTACGAGTCAGAGACTCCGATGTGCCAAAAACTACTTTTCGAACGAGGTACGTACATTATGAGTTTCTAGTTATGCCGTTCAAACTTACTAATGCACTACTATTTTTATGGATTTGATGAATCGAATCTTTAGGCAGTATTTAGATCAGTTTGTGGTTGTGTTCATTAATGATATACTAATCTATTCCCGTAATGAAACCGAACATGCTGAGCATTTGAAACTTGTGTTACAGACTTTGCAAGAAAAATAGTTGTATGCAAAGTTTAGTAAATCTGAATTCTAGTTACACGAAGTTATCTTTCTGGGACATGTTGTTTCAGCATCAGGTATTCAGGTTGATCCGTATAAAATTTCAGCAACACTTGACTGGAAAACTTCGAGAAACGTTTCTGAAGTCAGAAGTTTTTTGGGACTTGCTGGTTACTATAGACGGTTTGTGAAGGGTTTCTCTATGATTGCAACCCCGATGACGAAGCTTCTGCAGAAAGATGTTAAGTTTGAATGGGCAGAAAAGTTTTGATTAGTTGAAAGCCCTTTTAACCGAAGCTCCAGTGTTAGTTCAGCCAAAATCGGGTAAAGAATTTGTTATCTATAGTGATGCATCTTTAAATGGTTTGGGTTGTGTTTTGATGCAGGAAGGCAAAGTCATAGCTTATGCCTCTAGATAGTTAAAGCCGCATGAAAAGAACTATCTGATGCATGATCTAGAATTGGCAGCTGTTGTGTTTGCATTAAAAATTTGGCGCCACTATTTGTTCGGTGAAAAATGTCATGTTTATTCTGATCACAAAAAGTTTGAAGTACTTGATGACTCAGAAAGATCTGAATTTAAGACAATGTCGATGGTTAGAGTTGTTAAAAGATTACGAGTTAGTGATTGACTATCACCCAGGAAAGGCTAATGTTGTTGCTGATGCTTTAAGCTGAAAATCACTATTTGCTTTGCGTGCAATGAATGCACATATGGCTATGTCAGATGATGGTGCGATAATACCTGAGTTCAAATCAAGACCGTTATTTATTCAACAGATTTGTGAAGCTCAGAAAATCAACAATGATTTGATAGTGAAACAGGTTCAATGTGACTCAAGTGCGGATTCAGAGTTTCGAGTTGATATTGATGACTGTTTGAGATTTAAAAACCGAATATGTGTTCTGGGAAATACAGAGTTGTTTCAGATGATCTTGAATGAAGCTCACAACAGTCGACTATCTGTTCATCCTGGCGATCTGAAGATGTATAATGATGCGAAAGCGAGCACTATTGGTGGCAAGGTATGAAACGAGACATTTCTGACTTTGTATCGAAATGTTTAGTCTGTTAGCAAATAAAAGCCGAGCATCAGGTACCTTCTGGATTACTTCACCCGATCATGATACCTGAATGGAAATAGGACAGAGTCACGATGGATTTTGTATTTGGTTTACCGTTGACACCGAGAAAGAAAGATGCAATCTGGGTTATTGTAGATAGATTGACTAAATTTTCTCACTTTGTTCCAGTTCATACAGATTTTTCACTTGATAAGTTGGCTAAATTGTATGCTTCTCAGATTGTGAGGTTGCATGGTGTGCCTATTTCTATTGTGTCAGATAGAGATCTGAGAATTACATCGCGATTTTGGAAGAAACTGCAAGATGCATTAGGTACTAAACTGTATTTTAGCACTGCTTTTCATCCCAGACAGATGGTCAGTCTGAGCGAATCATTCAAATACTTGAAGATATGTTGAGATGTTGCATTCTTGAGTTCGAAAGTACGTGGAAACGATACTTACCTCTGATTGAATTTGCACACAATAACAGCTTTCAATCGAGCATCAAAATGGCACCTTATGAAGCTTTGTACAGTCGTAAATGTCGTACACCTTTGTACTAGACTGAGCTCAGTGAAAATAAGATACACGGGGTCGATTTGATCAAAGAAACCGAACAGAAAGTAAAAGTGATTCGTGAAAATTTGAAAGCAGCATCAGATCATCATAAATCGTATGCAGACTTGAAACGTAAAGACATAGAGTTTCAGATCGGGGATAAAGTATTTTTGAAAGTCTTACCATGGAAGAAAATACTCAGATTCGATTGTAAAGGCAAATTGAGTCCGAGATTTATTGGACTGGTTGCGTATAGACTTTTGTTGCCACCTGAGTTAGAAAAGATCCATAATGTATTTCATGTTTCGGTGCTTCGGTGATATATATCCGACCCCTCGCATGTGATTAGTCCATTAGAGATTGAGATTCAGTCAGATATGTCGTACGAGGAAGAATCGATTCATATTCTGGCTCACAAGATTAAAGAATTACGAAATAAGAAAATTTTGTTGGTTAAAGTATTGTGGCATAAACAGGCAGTTGAGGAAGCAACGTGGGAGCCAGAAGATGCAATGAAAGAACGTTACCTGAACCTATTTATTGGTAAGATTTTCGGGGATGAAAATCCCTAAGGGGGAGAGTTGTAACAGTCCGATTTAGACCCTAATCAGAACGATGGTTTTGAGACCACAAATATGAGTCAAAAATATTTAAATATTATTTTTTGTGTTTATTATATGTGAATTAGCGTGTGTGAAAGTTTCGTAAGAAAATGTGATTGTTTGTGCTTAATTAAATAAAAGGGCTTAATCGCGTAAAATGAAAACTTGATAGTTTAAAACATAAGGATTAAAGTGTTAATGGCTTTTTAATATGGAGTATTTAAGTTGCAAGTAAACCTTTAGACTATGTGTGTAACACCTCAAACCCGGCCCGGACTGTAATATCCCGAATAAGGGCCTAATCGAAATAGTGGTTTCATGACCACAAATCTAAGATAGAAATAATTATTTTATAATTCTTTTGAGGTCTATGACATGATTGCATGATTGTGTGAAAATTTCGTGAAGAAATTTTATGCATAAAGTGCTTAAATTGAAACTAGGGACTAAATCGAATAATTTGCAAAACTTGCATTTTAGAAGTTTTTAGTATGAAATTGCTTTGGAATATTAATGAGGAGGTCTTAAATAGCAATTTGACCAATTTCTAAGTCTATGGACAAAAATTGGACATGGATTTTTTTTTGGAAAGTTTAGTAGTAAGGGCATTTTAGTCATTTGGTAATTAAAAGAAATAAAAAGGGAAAATAAAGCCAAAATTGACTCATCTTTTTCATGGAGGCCGAAATTAGCATGGGGGAAGCCATGGCTAGGGTTTTCAAGCTTTCCAAGCTCAATAGTAAGTTCGTTCTAACCCCGTTTTTCAAGTTCTTTACGTTTTTGGAATCCCGGTAACTTGATTAAGCTTATGCTAGCAATAATTCAACCTAGGGTTCGTATTTGGAAAAATACCCATAGGTGAAATTTGTGTATTTTGGTGTTTTATGATAGAATATGAGGTTTTAAATTATGTTAAACAACTTGTGCTACTCGGTTTTAAGTGAAAACGAGTAAAAGGGCTTAATCAGTAAAAATACCTAATAGTCATAAGTACATGTTAGAGTGAGAATTTGATGTTGCCATAGAAGGGAAAAATGATAAGCATGTCATAAAACATAAGAAAATAGGATGAAATTTAATTTCCGAACCTTGGGGCAAAAGTGCAAATATGCAAAAGTTTAGGGGTCAAAATGAAAATTTGTAAAAATATGATTTTTGGAGCCGTATGAATAATGTGACTAATTATTAGATTATAGATAAAGGAAATCGAGATTCGAGCTTAAATCGGGAAAATACAAGGTTATGGACTAAAATAGTAAATTGTCATTTCTGGATCGAGGTAAGTTGGTATGATAATATCTTTGCAATAATGTTGTAATTTATATTTGAAAGTTAAATTTAGTGAATTAATTGAATTATGTTAAATTAAATGTTATGGTGCTAAGTTTATGAATTGATTTAAAAATATGTCTATGGTACATGAAGTGCATTGAATTATCATACATAAATGTGATTTCTATGATTATGGATATTATGAGCAATTGTAAGTTCATATGATTTTTAATAATGCAATGTGTAATTTAATGTTATTGCCTTGATATTAAATGAGATGTAAGTAATATATCAATTTTACTTGTATTATGATATTTTATAATAATATTGGAAATATGTTTGTTGATAATTACTTGATTGGTGAAATTGTTGGAAAAGAGAGAAATCCCGGTTGAACATTCGGAAAGATTGGATGATACAGATGGTATGTAGCTAGGTCACATGTATGGTGCTGAGTGCACATCATGTGTACAAGAGAGCTACGAGACATTATGATGTAGCTAGGTCGCATGGGTGATACTATGTGTACACCATGTAGAAAAGAGAGCTACGGGATATATGCAGCTAGGTCGCATGTGTGGTTCCAGGTGAAGGACGCCATGTAGACAAGAGAGCTACTAGATAAACTGGCTAGGTCACATGGGTGATACTAAGTGTTCACCATGTGTACAAGAGAGCCGAACTTAATGATAAGTGGAGCTATGTTCTGAAACCACCAAGTATCGAGGATTGATCCGAAGTGTTCAACGGGAGACTTACTATGTACTGCTTTGTGAGTTTTGTGATGAATAAGTGCAGGAATTTGCTTATGTGAATGATGTGTTCATTAAGTGACCGGGATGTGGTAAGGTTATAAACAAGTAAGTTATACATGAGGATGATTTTATGGTGACCTTGTAATCATGGGCCTATACTTGTGATGTATGAAATGTGGTGAAAATGATTTGTGATATGTATGTTAAAATGACGTTAATACAAAGAAAGTGTGAAAGAGTGAATTAGCAATAAAATTGTTTTAGAACGAAGTAAGTGATGGCGTGACTTTGAAAATTCACTAAAAATTGTGGAAGTTGAATAAAAATGAAAATGATATATGAAAATAAAGCTTAATGATTCTATTTTCACATAAAGAAAAGCAGGGGAAGCAAAAGAATTCTATATTATGTGATATTTGAATTCTTGTGAAGCAGAATGCAATGAATTCGAGATCCTGATTACGACTTTAGAAATTCACCATAAATTGTACAAAAATTATTAAGAGTCATATGGTCATTGGAATTGCATGCAGAGGATAAATTTGGATCAGTAGTGCACAGAGGTCGGAGTAGTCGTACTCACGAAACAGGGAGACTTTAACTAATAAAGCTGTACTAATTGGCTAAACCAAAAATTCTGGAAATTTTATGGGAGAGATATATATGAATCTAGTTTCAAGGAAAATTAACGAAACTAAAATTGGAGTTTTTTAGCTTCAAATATGAATGATTTAGTAACTATAACTCAATAACACAGCTTAACCTGAATATGTGTAATTGTACAATTATAGTGTTTTATCTTGAAAAGCATGGCAGTAATTGCTTATTATTTTCATATGAACTTATTAAGCGTAAAGCTTACCCATCCTCTCCATTTCTTTGTATTGGCAGGTCGGCTCGGGGTTAGAGATTGTAACGTCCCCTAACCCTATACCGTCGCCGAAACAGGGTTACGAGACAATACCAGTTAGTACAGTCCAATTTCGGTCATTAATTAAAATAAATATTCACACACATCCTAGTTTTAAGATGTCGTCCCTTTAATGGGCCATCGCGGTCCAATATGAACAGTATATTCAATTCGGGACTAATTTAGAATCACTAAGAATTTTTAGTAAATTTCAAAATTCATACTACATACCATTTCCAACCATAATTTACTCATTTCATCAATACTTCTACAACCTAAATGACTCTCATAAAACATCCTAGGTACATGCCATTACCAATACTTAACATACTTTACCTCATTGAATTCGGGATCGGCCTGGGATGCTAATTCAACAGTCTAGCCTTAACTTAACTGCTCGCGCACGAAACAAACCGTCTGTTGAGTATACACTAAGATGGTATTACTATAAATCAAGACTATTTAGCATTAATAAATTACAAACATCAACCATAAATTTTTAAAATTATTTAAACTACTTTTATATATAATTATATTACTTCATAAATCTTAAATTCATAATTCATTTTTTTCTCATACTAACTCAATTCATAATTTAGTTCATACATTCTTTCTCGTACTTTTCAATAGTGCAAAAACAAATAATCTCATTTTCAAAATTTCATTTCAATTATTTACCCTATTAACTAGGCTCGGACTCTGACAGATATGCGGATTCCACCCAAACACACCAGAATATCCAGCCCAAACACACCCGAAATATTATAAATCCTCCATAACACACCAGTATAATATAGCCTCCCAAACACACCAGTAAGGCATTAAATGCCTCTTCGGATAAACCGAAGTGTACAATAATGAGAAATATCTTCTCTACTGAACTACAATCTCCTCATCACATCACAAATCCAATGGCATGCCATTTGTATCAAATCTAGTCCGACAAGTTAATAGGGTATTATTTTACTTTTCTAATTTCAATTTCATTTACACAAAAATTTTCAATACTCAATCAATTCAAACTTCTATTATCTTAATTCATATGCAAATTAAATTTCACACATACTCATATTTAATTTCAAATATAATACTTACATTATCTTAATTATTCCATAACTATAAATTCAGTATGCATTTAATAAATAGTTTGAGTTATAGTAATACAAACCGTAGTTTCTGAGCTAACTCCCTTTGACTTTGTCTTGTCCTTTCTTAGCCGAGATTTCTGGTACCACATTGACTATGAAAGTAATACAATTCATAATCATTAATACATTACTAATTTATATCTTGAGTTACAGAATTCTAAATTAAGATCTGCTAATTTTTCCTGAAACTAGACTCACAAATCTTCTTACCATAAAATTTTCAGAATTTTTGGTTTAGCCATTAAATACAGTTTATTCTTTAAATTCATCTCTATTCTGCTGTCTGACAGTTTCGACCCTTCTTCACTAAAAATTAATTATCTCACAGTAAAAAACTGAGATAATATTATCGTTGATTTATATTGAAAATAGACTCATTAGGGATTCTAAATATATAACTTTAAGCCTCTAATTATTTTTATCCAATTTTTGGTGATTTTCCAATGTCAGAACAAGGGAACCCGAATTCATTCTGACCTTGTCTTACAAAATTCATTATATCTCATAATTTACAATTCAATTGCTTATACCGTTTCTTTTATAAGAAACTAGACTCAATAAGATTTAATTCCATATTTTATTCATCCTATAATTCAATTTCTAAAATTTTTGGTGATTTTTCAAACTTAGACTACTGCCGCTGTCCAAAATAGTCTTAGTACAAAATGTTGATTTTCTACTTTTTATTTCAATTTAATCCTAACTAAATTCACTTACTTTTCTATCTTAATTCATACTTTATTTCTACTCAATTTTTAACCAAACTTAGACATAATTATTTATTTTTCATCATAAAACCATAATTTCAAAATTCTTTCAATTTAGTCCTTAAAGCATAAAACTTATGAATCACTTTACAATTTAATCCTTATTTCATTTCTTACTTGAATTTCTATCAATTTAGCTCTTAATTCATCTTTTTATTCAAAAAGAACAATATTTAGAAATCTAGCAACTTTCAGAATTTTCACTTGAATCAAGTAGTATTCATCTCTAGGATTCCATAAACTCAAAATTTACAAGAAAGGGGATTAAATTGACTTACCAAATTAACTTTGAACCTTGAAACCCCAAATTTTCCCTTTTCTTTTTCTTTCTTTCTTTCTCCCCTATTTCTTCTCTGTTTCGTTTCCATTTCATTCTGTTTCTTTAGTTTATATATATATAATATAATATAATATAATATATATAATTAAAACATAAAATATCTTTATTATATATTAATATAATAATATACTAAACATAAAAAAAAATCTTAGATTTTCTTCACGATAAACCGCCTCAATTTATACTTTTTGTATAATTTCTCTTTTAGCCCTTTTTATTTTCTTTTAATCTATAATTCAACTTTCACACTTTATTCAATTTGGTCCTTTTATTTAATTACTCTTAATTTAATTAAATTCACTTAATTAAACTCTAATTAACCACTCATTTTACTTCGTAAATATTTTTAATAAATATTTACAAATCTATTTTTCAGAAACGGAGACCGGAGAATACACTTTTTCGGTAACGGTAAAATTCGGGTCATTACAACTCTCTCCCCGTTAAGAAATTTCGTCCTCGAAATTTGCCTAAAAGAAAGGTGGGGGTTCAGTGATCTCACTATTTCTTTTGGTTCCCATGTTGCTCCCTCAACGATATGACTTTACCATTCAAGCTAATATCTCAACTGACTCTTTTTCATACGATAAATCAAACCAACTTCTAATATCCTCTATCGTATTAACATGTAAAAGATCTGATCTACATCTTTTGAGCACCAAATCCTGATAATCCCCATAAATTTCTTGTAATTTTGGAAGTAAAACCCAATAATATATTACGATCGATTTTTTTGAAATTTCACATGGCCCATGAGCGAGAACTCAATTTCCTTTTTCATCCCAATCTCAAAGTTTTCTTCCAATGCGAAACTTTAAGAAATACCGCATCACTGACAGAATGCTCGATATCCCGACATTTTAAATCTACATACAATTTCTATCTATCAAAAGTTGCTTTCAGTCTGTTTTGAATTACTTGCACTTTTTCTTCAGTTTCACAAATCAAACAACTCTGCATATTCCTTTTCTCACAGTATTCAATCAGATCCCATGCAGTTTTATATTCATATTCATTTAGAACTTCATACAGTGCTGAAAACTGTTATTACGTACCCAGAACTTCTTGTATTCATTCTAGAATCATAATATAAACCATGTATCTCGATCAAAAATAATAAAAACTGGCATACCATATGATCTAACAATCTCAGAAATCCATATTTTAGACAATTATTAAGTAAGAAATGTATTCATACCTGAATAGAATATACAGACTTTGCCATACTTTCGAAGATTATTTAAATACCGTCTTTCTTTTTCGAAGATCGAGACAATTCCAATTCAAACTCATAGAAATTATATCCCATTTCCATTCTGATATCCTTTCTATTTATATGATTCTAAAGATATCTCATGATCGATATAAACATTTATATACAATTTCAAAGTATTGCTTTTCTTTTCCCAGTCCTTAACACATCTGTCTCTAATCACTGTACATCTTATTCTTCCAGAATGCATAGACATAGTACTACTATAATTTCATGCAAATTCTCCTGTATAGATTCTGAATCCCTCTGTTCATCTTTTATTTCTAAATAGCAAACAACAATCATATCCAATTCGAAATGTTTAGTCAGAAATCATCTATACACTATACCCATTTAACCGATAACTTATTAACACATTTCTGAGCTTTGCAGATCTGCTATAAAGAGGTCGATTTAACCTTCATCTCTACCAAAATTGATCCATCTTCAGATGATAACAGTCAGATGTTCATAGCTCATAACACAAAACAAAGCTTTCAATTATGAATATACATGCATTCATTTTTCTTTCTCGGATGATAATTAATTATCATATCTTGATCTTTTAATGCAAGAACAATAACTACCACTTCCGAATCAGGTATCAATAATTATTCTCATGTGATTCTAACATTTCGTAACATAAACCATTAGTTCACTTTTTTTTCTTTTTTCTTTTTGCATCAAAACACTACTATCCCTGTAAATCACAAGTTTCTTTACCGAATTTCAGACTGAACCAGAACTAGTGCTTCAGTTAACTGAGCTTTCAACTAATCAGAACCTTGCTAACGTCTATCAGATCATTCCAATTCCACACCTTTCTATAATAACCATATCATCCAAAAATCCCTTTTTCGAATTTCTGATAATAACTGATTGGTTTCAGAAAACTTCTGATTTCATATATACTTTTCAATATCATTTCAAGCACAAGATCTATAGCATATTCAACTTCTTCAATCAACAGTAGTTCGAGTAACTTTTCTAAAAACACATCGGAATTCTCTCGTACTATTACCACTGATTTAAACTTTAACTTGAATACTTTAATATTCAATACATAAGCAAGGTAAATACCATAACCCCTTTCCAGCATCTTTTTGTTCTGACATGATCAATATCACAATAGGCAAATCATTTAATCTTCTCTAATTCAACATAAAATATTTCATCATCCTATCTTTGCAATATAATATACTTTTGCTTGCAATTTACCATAGCATCGTGCAAAATTAACCATTCCATACTCGGAATCACATCAAACAGTAATAACATCAAATTAAACAAAAAATAGTATCCTAGTATCATTATCAGACAGTTCCTGCAGATCTTATCAGCCAATAAATACTGATCCGAAAAAATTTGATACTTCTACCATACTTCAGTGAACTCAACAGGCAAGTCTTTAGCAAATACTGAATTCATGCAATCATAGGAATAATCAAACCAAGATCAATTTAAAATAACCATATTAGTGTAGATAAAGAAGAAAGTACCTGTAATGATATCTGGTAGAGACAAATCTTCTTATATACTATTAACATATGCCCTGACTGATGTACATTCTCCAGATTTTTCAATAAAGTCCTTTGTCACACTTTGGCTTTCACTCATATTTATGAGATTACAGGGTAACCTACCTCTGCTAACTACATTACTCGTTCTTGAACTCTGAATAATGTCTTTTTCAATTTTCTTCAAGCAATCACTAAGATAATAATCAGAAGAATCATATCTAATCACATATTCCACTCTTTATTCTACATTCCTCAGCTTTTTATCTTCTTTTAAACCATCTTCAAACCATTTGTACCTTACAGTTTCTATCGGAATATACCCTCTAATATATTTATTTAATGTAATATCTCGAATTAGGGCCTAATCAGAATAGTGGCTTTGTGACCACAAATCTGAGATAGAAATAATTATTTTATAATTATTTTGAGGTTTATGATATGATTACATGATTGTGTGAAAATTTCATGAAGAAATTCTATGCATAAAATACTTAATTTGAAGTTAGGGACTAAATCAAATAAGTTGCAAAACTTGCATTCTAGAAGTCTTTAGTATGAAATTGCTTTGAAATATTAATTAGGAGGTCTTAAATAGCAATTTTACCAATTTTAAGTTCATGGACAAAATTAGGACATGGAAGGAATTTTTGGAAAGTTTAGTAGTAAGGGCACTTTGGTCATTTTGATATTAAATAAAATAAAATGGGAAAAATAACACAACATAGTCATCTTCCCCATTTAGTTGCTGCTGAAACTTCACTCTCACCATAGCTAGGGTTTCTTCAACTTTCAAGCTTCATAGTAAGTGATTTTAAGCCCCGTTTTTAATGATTTTTACGTTTTTGAGGTCCTGATAACTCGATTAAGCTTATGTTAGCAATAATTTAACCTAGGGTTTATATTTGGAAAAATACCCATAGGTGAAATTTGTGTATTCTGATGTTTTATGATAGAATATGAAGTTTTAAATTATGTTAGACAACTTGTACTACTCGATTTTAAGCAAAAACGAATAAAAGGGCTTAATCGGTAAAAATACCTAATAGTCACAAGTACATGTTAGAGTGAGAATTTGATGTTGCCATAGAAGATAAAAGTGATCAGCATGTTGTAAAACATAAGAATAAGGAATAAAGTTTAATCCCGAGCCTAGGGGCAAAAATGTAAATATGCAAAAGTTTAGGGGTAAAATTGTAATTTTGCCAAAATTTGAGTTAAGGATTAATTTGATAATGTGAGTATTAAATAAGCTAAATGTGTTATTTTAGATCAAGAAAGACGTGGAATCGACCTCAATCGAGGAAAAGAAAAGATTGTGGACTAAATTGCAAAATCTTTGTATTTTGGTACCAAGGTAAGTTCATGTGTAAATAATGTAGCATAATTTTTATTTTTAAGTTATTGATGTTAATTATATGATATGCTGATTTTTTTTTATCATGAAATATTATGCTTTGTGGTTAATGTTGAGTAATATGCAAATTATGTTTACTACTTGATAAATATAAAATTCTACCGAGTGTTGGTTTCGGTATTTTACGGAAGATGGCAAGGATATGTGTTCGAGAAAAATCTCGTTTGTACCTTACGAATAAATTAGGATACAAGTGACATGTCACTAGGATGGTTGAGCATCTGAACTCGTTGAGTTGAGTCCGAGTTCACTTATGGATGCGAATGTTCGAACTCGTTGAGTTGAGTCCGAGTTCGTGAGATGTAACTAGGCGTTCGAGCTCGTTGAGTTGAGTCCGAGTTCACTTATGGATGCAAACGCCGAGCTCGTTGAGTTCAGTCCGAGTTCGCTTATGGGCGGGTTACATGATTGCTTGATTGCATATATGGCACTTATGTGCAAGTTATCCATGTATCCGAATTATATTCCGATGTGTTCAACGGGTAAAGTTCTACTCAATTGGAGGAATATTCGAGATGTAAAGAGACGTATTGGTAACCGATGTGAAATGGATATTTTGGATAGGTATGTATTTAACCCTCGGGTTGAGTATTGATACAATCACGATAAGGTAATAAGATAATGAAAAATGATTAGAAATGTGATATATGTTTTAGTGATGCATGCTAATGTTGATTGGTATGGATTGTTTGTTATGTTACTTATTATTTGCATATGAACTTACTAAGCATTTATGCTTACTCCCTCCTTCTTACTCATTGTAGTTTTGGACAAGCCAGCTCAGGAGTCGGGATAGGTCGAAGGCTCAGTCACACTATCCGGAAGACTTTTGGTAAATGGTTTGTAAATTTAAGTATGGCATGTATAGCAATATACCTATTTTGTGTAAATGATCTTATGATATGGTGATGGAATGGTTGAGAAAATGTTTGACAATGATAAATTATGAAAATGGTTAGTTTAGATTATGTTTGATGTTAAGGAAAATTATTAAGATACTTAGTGCATAAAAACTCATAAAAGGGATGAAATTTGCCATAAACAGAATACTGCAGCAACACTAACGCGAGTTTGAAAATTTACTAAAAATCATAGAAATTGAATCTGGTGATGGACTATATATCAAATTTAATCTTATTATGTCTAGTTTCACATAAAACAAATGAAACAGGTAAAGGAATTATATGTTAAATAATATTTGAATTTTAGTGAAATAGGGTCGTAGCAGTTTCTGAATCCCCTATTCCAACTTTAGAAATTCACCATAAATTCTAAAGATATAATTAGGTGGTGTATTTTACATTCTCAGAATCCTTATTTATTCTAGTTTTAGTAGAAACAAACCTCATAGTCATATGAATTTTTTACAGAGATAAATGTGGTTCGAAGTAAACAGAGGTCAAACCAGTCAAGTCCTGAAACAGGGGTAACTTTAACTAATAAACTGTACTAATTGGCTCAACCAAAAATTCTAGAAAAAAATCATTAGATAGGTATATGAGTCTAGATTCAATTAAAATTTACGGATCTTAATTTTGAGTTTCGTAACTCGATATATTATTTTTCTTGTGACTGTGACGCAAGTAGCTTAAAAACTGTGAATGTAGAAACAAATAATCCAAAGTTCTAAAAATGTTAAATTAAGCTTAGTAACACCTCATACTCGACTCCGGTGACGGTCTCGGGTGGGGGGCGTTACATTCAGTGGTATCAGAGCCAGGTTTAGTCGGTTGTCAGACTACGTGTTGTATGTACGGATTTTGCTATACATGCCATATGTATAAATTGTGATAGTGTGGCGACGGCGTTTTAAATGATTTTTATAGTAAATGGATCCCGATCCAGCTATGGCGAGATGAAGTAGAGAGTAATGTCATGACTCAGGGTGAAGGAGCGGCGCCAGCTGAAAATCCACCTCCCTTTGTTGGTCGGGAGGAGGAGAAAGGGGTCGGAAGCCTTTCTTCAAATGATGAGTGCATGGTACACCGAGTTCGTTAAATGCGAACCCAAATGTACAACCTCCCACCTCCCCAATTCCTCAACCTGTGTACCCCGACGCCTCAAGGTATGGATCGATGAAATTTCACGAATTTCGGTTGGTAGAATTTGCAAAGCAAGGGTAGAAGAATTTAAAGCAAATATTGATGATGATGCCAGAAAGCGAGTTACGGCTTGAAAATTCTATCCGGTATTTGTGAATTATCTTGTACACACGAAGAATGTTTGAAATGCGCTATATCTTTGTTGAGGATTCGACTTATAATTGGTGGAAGACTTTGATTTCGTGGTGGTACAGAAGAGAAAATAACTTGGGAATTCTTTCAAGAAGAGTTTGAAAGAAATATATTAGTGAAAGATTTATTGATCGAAGCGTAAAGAATTTCTTGAAAGTGAAGCAAGGTAATATGATGATTCTGAGAATATGAAAGAGAGTTTGTTCGATTAAGTAAGTATGCAGAGAGTATGTTCCTACAGAGGCCAAGATGTGCCGACGATTTGAAGACGGGCTCAACGAAGACATCAAGGTATTTGTTGGAATTCTTGAATTAAAAGAAATGGTAGTATTGGTTGATCGAGCTTGTAAAGTAGAAGAATTACTTAAAGAAAAGAAAAGGTAGAAAGTGAGACTAGAAATTGGAAGAAAAGACCAATGAGCGGTTCATTTTCACGGCAACTGAAAAGTCAAGGAATATGAATCCTCGTTCCCAAGCTTCAATTTGGGCAATCATATGGGAATTATAAGAAGCAAAATGTGGGTCCTAAATCCCGGACTACTTGGCGACGAGTGTAGGGAACTCGAGATTTGTTAAACACGAGTGCAGTGTGTGGTAGAAATCATTTTGGTCCGTGTAGAGCAAATGAATGTTTTCGATGTGGTTCTCCGGATCATTTTATTAAAATCGCTTGAGAGAGAGAGTGAAAAGAAAATTTTGAGAATACAAAAACAAGTGGGGCGGATTCGAGAGGAAGATATCCAAGAAAAGTGAGAGAGCGAAGCAAGCGGTAAGAATGTAGCCGAGGATGCACCGATTAGACTGAAGGAAGTGCTCCAGCTAGAACTTATGCTATTAAAGGCGTGAAGATGCTTCCTCACGATGTGATTACCGGTACATTTTCTCTCTATAATGTTAATGTTATTGCTTTGAGTGATCCGGTTCTACTCATTCATATGTGTGCATGAAATTGGTGTCTAGTATGAATATACTGTTGAGAACACAGAATTTATGATTAGAGTGTTGAATCAGTTAGGCAAAATGTGTATTTGTTGATAAAGTATGTAAGAAATGTCCTTTAATGATTCGGGATCATTACTTTTCTACGACTTAATGTTGTTGCCGTTTGATGAGTTTGATGTTATTTTGGGTATGGATTGGTTGACATTGCATGATGCTAAAATAAATTGCAAAGAAAAGGTTATAGAATTAAAGTGTGAAAAGCGGTGAAACTCTGCGGGTTGAATCGGATAAATCGAGGTATTGTCTAGTGTGATTTCTTGATGTCGGCTCAGAGATATTTGAGAAAGGGTTATGAAGCTTATTTGGCGTATGTAATTAATACAAAAGAAGTTGAAAAGAAAGTTGAATCGATCTTGCGGTTGTGTGTGAATTTGCGGACGTATTTCGTAAGAATTCTGGGTTTGCCTCGATCGGGAAGTAGAATTTGGTATTGATTTGATCTCGAGAACATCTCCGATTTCGATTGCTCGTATAGAATGGCACCAGTGAGTTGAAGGAATTAAAGTCGCGATTGCAAGAGTTGGTGATAAAGGTTTTGTGAGACCGAGTTTTTCACCTTAGGGTGCTCCGTGTTATTTGTGAAAAAGAAGGATGGTTCTATGAGGTTGTGTGTTGATTATCGCCGATTAAACAAGGTGACAATCAAAAACAAATATCCGTTGCCAAGAATTGATGATTTGTTTGATCGGCTAAAAGGAAGCGACATGGTTTTCAAAAATTGACTTGAGATCAGGTATTATTACCAAGCTGCGGGTAAAAGAGTCGGATGTGCCTAAAAGCGCTTTTAGAACAAGGTATGGTCATTATGAATTTTTAGTTATGCCATTCGGGTTGACAAATGCTCTGCTTTGTGTTTATGGATTTAATGAATCGCATATTCGACCATACTTAGACAAATTTGTTGTGGTGTTTATAGATGATATTTTAATTTATTCAAAAGATGATACTGAGCATCTTTGAGCATTTGAGGATAATTTTGCAAACTTTGAGAGATAAGCATTTGTATGCTAAGTTTAGTAAAAGTGAATTTTGGCTACGGGAAGTTGGATTTTTGGGTCATATTGTTTTGGTGATGGTATACGGGTTGATCCTAGTAAAATTTCAGCCATTGTTGATTGGAAACCAGAAAAATGTAATGAAGTTAGAAGTTTCTTGGGGCTAGCTGGGTATTATCGGTGGTTTGTAAATGGATTTTCTATAATTTGCTGCTCCTATAACTAGATTACTCAGAAAGGATGTTAAATTTGAATGGACGGAAGAATGTCATGAGTTTTGAAGAATTGAAAAAGTTATTAATGAGAGGCACCGGTGTTAGTACAACCCGAATTAGGTAAAGAATTTGTGGTGTATAGTGATGCTTCTCTAAATGGTTTGGGGTGTGTGCTCATGCAAGAAGGAAAAGTGGTGGCATATGCTTGAGGCGGTTAAAACCTCATGAGAGGAATTATCCTACTCACGATTTAGAATTGACTGCGGTGGTGTTTGCTTTGAAAATTTGGCGACATTATTTGTATGGTGAAAAGTGCCGGGTATATACCGACCATAAAAGTCTTAAGTACTTGATGTCACAAAAGACTTGAATTTAAGGCAATGAAGATGGTTGGAGTTATTGAAAGATTACGAGCTTGTTATTGATTATCATCCAGGAAAAGTGAATGTAGTTCTTGATGCTTTGAGCGAGAAAGTTGTTGTTTGCTTTGAGAGTTATGAACACTCAGTTGAAAGTGTCAGATGATGGTTCGATTCTAGCAGAGCTAAGAGTAAAACTGAAGTTTTTACAAGAGATTTCTAAAGCTCAAAAAGATGATCAAGATTTGCAAGCCAAGAGAAAATAGTGTGAAGTTGATACAGAGTCAGATTTCAGAATTGGTTCTGATGGGTGCTTAATGTTTAAAGATCGGATTTGTGTACCAAATAATGAGGAATTGATTCAAAAGATCCTACAGGAAGCACATAGTAGTTATTTCTCGATTCACCCGGGTAGTACGAAAATGTATAATGACTTGAAGAAAATGTATTAGTGGAATGGAATGAAAAGAGATATATCAAAGTTGTGTCCAAATGCTTAATTTGTCAACAGGTGAAAGCTGAACACCAAATGCCTTCGGGATTACTTCAGCCTATTATGGTTCCTGAATGGAAATGGGATCGGATTACTATGGATTTTGTTTCAGGATTGCCATTGACTCCAGGAAAGAAAGATGCCATTTGGGTAATAGTTGACAGATTAACTAAGTCGGCTCAATTTATTCCGGTACGTACGGATTATTCTCTTAACAAGTTGGCTGAACTGTATATTAGAGAAATTGTTAGATTACATGGAATACCATTGTCGATTATTTCAAATAGAGATCCAAGGTTTACCTCGCGATTTTGGCAAAAATTACAAGACGCGTTAGGTACAAAGTTAAATTTCAGTACTGCTTTTCATCCACAAACTGATGGACAATCAGAGAGAGTAATTCAGATTCTTGAAGACATGCTCAGATGTTGTGTATTGGAATTTCAAGGAAGTTGGGAAAGATATTTGCCGTTGGTAGAATTTGCTTACAATAATAGTTATCAGACGAGCTTGAAAATGGCACCTTATGAAGCATTGTATGGTCGTAAGTGTCGTAACGCCTTTTGTATTGGGTGAACTCAAGGAAAATCAGATTTATGGAGTTGATCTAATAAAAGAAACTGAAGAAAAAGTGAAAGTAATTCGAGATTGTTTGAAAGCTACTTCAGATAGACAGAAATCTTATGCAGATCTAAAACGAAAAGACATTGAATTTCAAGCTGGTGATAAAGTATTTTTAAAGGTGTCTCCATGGAAGAAAGTCCTTAGATTTGGATGGAAGGGCAAATTAAGTCCGCGTTTTATTGGGCCGTATGAAGTAATTGAAAAAGTTGGACCGGTAGCATATCGGCTAGCATTACCACATGAATTAGATAAGATTCATGATGTGTTCCATGTATCTATGCTACGTCGGTATCTTCGGATCCTTTACATGTAGTTTCACCAACAGAAATTGAACTACAACCAGATATGACCTACGAAGAAGAACCGATTAAGATTTTAGCTCGAGAGGTCAAACAACTAAGGAATAAAAATGTTGCACTTGTGAAGGTGTTGTGGCAAAGGCATGGAATAGAAGAAGCTACATGGGAATCTGAAGAAACTATGAGAAATCAATACCCACATCATTTCTGGTAAGATTTTCGAGGATGAAAATCCTAAAAGGGGAGAGTTGTAATATCCCGAATTAGGGCCTAATCGGAATAGTGGTTTCGTGACCACAAATCCGAGATAGAAATAATTATTTTATAATTATTTTGAGGTTTATGATATGATTACATGATTGTGTGAAAATTTCATGAAGAAATTCTATGCATAAAATACTTAATTTGAAGTTAGGGACTAAATCGAATAAGTTGCAAAACTTGCATTCTAGAAGTCTTTAGTATGAAATTGCTTTGAAATATTAATTAGGAGGTCTTAAATAGCAATTTGGCCAATTTTAAGTTCATGGACAAAATTAGGACATGGAAGGAATTTTTGGAAAGTTTAGTAGTAAGGGCATTTTGGTCATTTTGATATTAAATGAAATAAAATGGGAAAAATAACACAACATAGTCATCTTCCCCATTTAGTTGCTGCTGAAACTTCACTCTCACCATAGCTAGGGTTTCTTCAACTTTCAAGCTTCATAGTAAGTGATTTTAAGCCCCGTTTTTAATGATTTTTACGTTTTTGAGATCCTGATAACTCGATTAAGCTTATGTTAGCAATAATTTAACCTAGGGTTTATATTTGGAAAAATACCCATAGGTGAAATTTGTGTATTCTGATGTTTTATGATAGAATATGAAGTTTTAAATTATGTTAGACAACTTGTACTACTCGATTTTAAGCAAAAGCAATAAAAGGGCTTAATCGGTAAAAATACCTAATAGTCACAAGTACATGTTAGAGTGAGAATTTGATGTTGCCATAGAAGATAAAAGTGATCAGCATGTTGTAAAACATAAGAATAAGGAATAAAGTTTAATCCCGAGCCTAGGGGCAAAAATGTAAATATGCAAAAGTTTAGGGGTAAAATTGTAATTTTGCCAAAATTTGAGTTAAGGATTAATTTGATAATGTGAGTATTAAATAAGCTAAATGTGTTATTTTAGATCAAGAAAGACGTGGAATCGACCTCAATCGAGGAAAAGAAAAGATTGTGGACTAAATTGCAAAATCTTTGTATTTTGGTACCAAGGTAAGTTCATGTGTAAATAATGTAGCATAATTTTTATAAGTTATTGATGTTAATTATATGATATGCTGATTTTTTTTTTATCATGAAATATTATGCTTTGTGGTTAATGTTGAGTAATATGCAAATTATGTTTACTACTTGATAAATATAAAATGCTACCGAGTGTTGGTTTCGGTATTTTACGGAAGATGGCAAGGATATGTGTTCGAGGAAAATCCCGTTTGAACCTTAGGAATAAATTAGGATACAAGTGACATGTCACTAGGATGGTTGAGCATTCGAACTCGTTGAGTTGAGTCCGAGTTCACTTATGGATGCGAATGTTCGAACTCGTTGAGTTGAGTCCGAGTTCGTGAGATGTAACTAGGCATCCGAGCTCGTTGAGTTGAGTCCGAGTTCACTTATGGATGCGAACACCGAGCTCGTTGAGTTCAGTCCGAGTTCGCTTATGGGCGGGTTACATGATTGCTTGATTGCATATATGGCACTTATGTGCAAGTTATCCATGTATCCGAATTATATTTCGATGTGTTCAACGGGTAAAGTTCTACTCAATTGGAGGAATATTCGAGATGTAAAGAGACGTATTGGTAACCGATGTGAAATTGATATTTTGGACAGGTATGTATTTAACCCTCGGGTTGAGTATTGATACAATCACGATAAGGTAATAAGATAATGAAAAATGATTAGAAATGTGATATAATGATTAGAAATGTGATATATGTTTTAGTGATGCATGCTAATGTTGATTGGTATGACTATTTGTTATGTTACTTATTATTTGCATATGAACTTACTAAGCATTTATGCTTACTCCCTCCTTCTTACTCATTGTAGTTTTGGACAAGCCAGCTCAGGAGTCGGGATAGGTCGAAGGCTCAGTCACACTATCCGGAAGACTTTTGGTAAATGGTTTGTAAATTTAAGTATGGCATGTATAGCAATATACCTATTTTGTGTAAATGATCTTATGATATGGTGATGGAATGGTTGAGAAAATGTTTGACAATGATAAATTATGAAAATGGTTAGTTTAGATTATGTTTGATGTTAAGGAAAATTATTAAGATACTTAGTGCATAAAAACTCATAAAAGGGATGAAATTTGCCATAAACAGAATACTGCAGCAACACTGACGCGAGTTTGAAAATTTACTAAAAATCATAGAAATTGAATCTGGTGATGGACTATATATAAAATTGAATCTTATTATGTCTAGTTTCACATGAAACAAATGAAACAGGTAAAGGAATTATAAATTAAAAGATATTTGAATTTTAGTGAAACAGGGTCGTAGCAGTTTCTGAATCCCCTGTTCCAACTTTATAAATTCACCATAAATTGTAAATATATAATTAGGTGGTGTATTTTATATCCTCAGAATCCTTATTGAGTATAGTTTTAGTATAAAAAAACTTCATAGTCATATGAATTTTGTACAGAGAGAAATGTGGTTCGAAGTAAACAGAGGCCAAACCAGTCAAGTCCTGAAACAGGGGTAACTTTAACTAATAAACTGTACTAATTGGCTCAACCAAAAATTCTAGAAAAAAATTAGTAGATAGGTATATGAGTCTAGATTCAAGGAAAATTTACAGATCTTAATTTCAAGTTTCATAACTCGAGATATGATTTTTCTTGTGACTGTGATGCAAGTAGCTTAAAAACTGTGAATGTAGAAACAAATAATCCAAAGTTCTAAAAATGTTAAATTAAGCTTAGTAACACCTCATACTCGACTCCGGCGACGGTCTCGGGCGTGGGGGCGTTACATTTAATCAAACAAATTCCCTTCATACACAGTTGCAGTTATATGATCTTGTTTAAGCTTCAAGAATTCTGTACGTTTCTGATCAAGAAATCTCTAACTGATATATATATATATATTTCTTTCAGAACTCATCTCAGAAAATTTCCAAATAACCCTTTCTTAATCACAACATAATCAATTTTTTCCTGCCGCTGATAACCTAAATCTTTTAATAGAAATATCATACCTTCTAACATTTAATCGGTGAACAGAACAATGTATTTACAATCCCGATAATATTCTCTAACCAGATTTCAGTTCTTTCAAGATCATTCTGAACTGTAATTTTCAATTCATCCACACACTATATATATATATGTACAGATCATTAACAGCAGATAACTTACCCGTTCAGACAAGCTCTATACCTTGAAGCACTTCGGGAACCGATTAAGAAATAGGAGGGATAGATACTGTAGCAAATACAATTTCTTCTACTCACTGAATAACATCAGCTATAATTCTAAACAGTTTCGTATTATCTCTTTCTTTATCTTTACATTATTCAACACTCAGTGGACACTCAGTGGTTAACTACTCATTAAGTTATTACTCAGTGTTGTTGATTCAGTTTTTATCTAATTCACGAGACTTTTCGTTTTCAGTATACATTTCATGATCAATACTATAAATATATCCATCTAACATTTTCACTATAAAACAGTACCAAACAAATATATCAGCATCCGATCCCGACTCAATTTCAACTTAATTATGGCATGTATCTCTAGACTCCTTTCAGTACTCGACTTAATCCTAGAATTGGCTAAACCCAGATAGCTCTGATACCACTAAATGTAACATCCCCTAACCCTATACCGTCGCCGGAACAGGGTTACGAGACATTACCAGTTAGTACAGTCCAATTTCGGTCATTAATTAAAATAAATATTCACACACATCCTAGTTTTAAGATGTCGTCCCTTTAATGGGCCATTGCGGTCCAATATGAACAGTATATTCAATTCGAGACTAATTTAGAATCACTAAGAATTTTTAGTAAATTTCAAAATTCATACTACATACCGTTTCCAACCATAATTTACTCATTTCATCAATACTTCTACAACCTAAATGACTCTCATAAAACATCCTAGGTACATGCCATTACCAATACTTAACATACTTTACCTCATTGAATTCGGGATCGGCCTGGGATGCTACTTCAACAGTCTAGCCTTAACTTAACCTGCGCACGGAAACAAACCGTACGCTGAGTATACACTCAGTGGTATTACTATAAATCAAGACTATTTAGCATTAATAAATTACAAACATCAACCATAAATTTTTAAAATTATTTAAACTACTTTTATATATAATTATATTACTTCATAAATCTTAAATTCATAATTCATTTTTTTCTCATACTAACTCAATTCATAATTTAGTTCATACATTCTTTCTCGTACTTTTCAATAGTGCAAAAACAAATAATCTCATTTTCAAAATTTCATTTCAATTATTTACCCTATTAACAAGGCTCGGACTCTGACAGATACGCGGATTCCACCCAAACACACCAGAATATCCAGACCAAACACACCCGGAATATTATAAATCCTCCATAACACACCAGTATAATATAGCCTCCTAAACACACCAGTAAGGCATTAAATGCCTCTTCGGATAAACCAAAGTGTACAATAACAGAAATATCTTCTCGGCCAAACTACAATCTCCTCATCACATCACAAATCCAATAGCATGCCATTTGTATCAAATCTAGTCTGACAAGTTAATAGGGTATTATTTTACTTTTCTAGTTTCAATTTCATTTACACAAAAATTTTCATTACTCAATCAATTCAAACTTCTATTATCTTAATTCATATGCAAATTAATTTTCACACATACTCATATTTAATTTCAAATATAATACTTACATTATCTTAATTATTCCATAACTATAAATTCAATATACATTTAATAAATAGTTTGAGTTATAGTAATACAAACCGTAGTTTCTGAGCTAACTCCCGTTGACTTTGTCTTGTCCTTTCTTAGCCGAGATTTCCGGTACCACATTGACTACGAAAGTAATACAATTCATAATCATTAATACATTACTAATTTATATCTTAAGTTACAAAATTCTAAATCAAGATCTGCTAATTTTTCCTGAAACTAGACTCACAAATATTCTTACCATAAAATTTTCAGAATTTTTGGTTTAGCCATTAAATACAGTTTATTCTTTAAATTCATCCCTATTCTGCTGTCTGACAGTTTCGACCCTTCTTCACTAAAAATTAATTATCTCACAGTACAAAACTCAGATAATATTCCTGTTGATTCTCTTAAAAATAGACTCATTAAGGATTCTAAACATATAGCTTTAAGCCTCTAATTAGTTTTCTCCAATTTTTGGTGATTTTCCAAATTCAAAACAAGGGAACCCGAATTCATTCTGACCTTGTCTCACAAAATTCATTATATCTCATAATTTACAATTCAACTGCTTATACCGTTTCTTTTATAAGAAACTAGACTCAATAAGATTTAATTCCATATTTTATTCATCCTCTAATTCAATTTCTAAAATTTTTGGTGATTTTTCAAACTTAGACTACTGCTGCTGTCCAAAATAGTCTTAGTACAAAATGTTGATTTTCTACTTTTTATTTCAATTTAATCCTAACTAAATTCACTTACATTTCTATCTTAATTCATACTTTATTTCTACTCAATTTTTAACCAAACTTAGACATAATTATTTATTTTTCATCATAAAACCATAATTTCAAAATTCTTTCAATTTAGTCCTTAAAGCATAAAACTTATGAATCACTTTACAATTTTATCCTTATTTCATTTCTAACTTGAATTTCTATCAATTTAGCTCTTAATTCATCTTTTTATTCAAAAAGAACAATATCTAGAAATCTAACAACTTTCAAAATTTTCACTTAAATCAAGTAGTATTCATCTCTAGGATTCCATAAACTCAAAATTTACAAGAAAGGGGATTAAATTGACTTACCAAATTAACTTTGAACCTTGAAACTCCAAATTTTTCCTTTTATTTTTCTTTCTTTCTTTCTCCCCTATTTCTTCTCTGTTTCGTTTCCATTTCATTCTGTTTCTTTAGTTTATATATATATATATATATATATAATATAATATAATATAATATATATAATTAAAACATAAAATATCTTTATTATATAATAATATAATAATATACTAAACATAAAAAAAAATCTTAGATTTTCTTCACGATAAACCGCCTCAATTTATACTTTTTGTATAATTGCCCTTTAAGTCCTTTTTATTTTCTTTTAATCTATAATTCAACGTTCACACTTTATTCAATTTGGTCCTTTTACTTAGTTACTCTTAATTTAATTAAATTCACTTAATTAAACCCTAATTAACCACTCATTTTACTTCGTAAATATTTTTAATAAATATTTATGAATCCGTTTTTCAGAAACGGAGACCCGAAAATACACTTTTTCGGTAACGGTAAAATTCGGGTCATTACAGAGATTGTCGGAGGCAAAATCACACTATCAAACTATCATTTTTGGGAGAATTAATTCAAATATTAGAAATATCAAGTGAGTGGCATGTATAGGAAGTTGGTTTGTGATATGTATTTTTATTATGATTTTGACCATACGTATTAGTCTGCATTGAGTTATCGTATATGATTATCAGATGTTGTCCTTATCCATTATGGTTTATAAGTTTAATTAATCGTGCTATGTCCTATGTTTTGATGTAATGATATAGTTAACTTTGTTTGTTATGCATATGTTCGAAAAGTTTTGAATTAAATGAAATTTTATGGCCCGATTTTTGTCTATGTGTATTGTTAAGTCTGGTAATGCCTCATACTCTATTTCGGCCTTAGATACGGGTAAGAGGTGTTACACAGACGTTATGGCCGAATCTGACGTGTCACATTGAAGTTTTAAAAACCCATGCCTTTTCAACGTCTTTCTTAGTGTTTTAAAAGATCATCTTTGCTAAGTTAACAAAGTGAATGGAAGTTGTGCACCAGGTAGGTATCCGAAACAAAGGAGGTGAGCCATGAAGGCTGCTTAAGTACCAAGCTCTCGAATGGACTTGCCCACAACTATTGCCACACTTTGGTGCGAGATTAGATTTTGTAAGAAAATCGAGTTGGAATTCATTTAAGTCGTTGTTTTGATAAACCGATTAATGGTAACGTTGTGTTATTTTAGAAACAAGTATCATTTTGAAAAGCACCCTAAGCCTAGCCCATTTTAGATTATTCTCAGTAAAACATAGAGTACAAAATAGTTCTAGAAAAATAATTTTAATGGCCTTATTACAACCCCAAAACCAAGTAATAATAGTAGAAAAGATAAAACTAAAAAGAAACCAGTTATTTATTGCAAAGTTTAAAAATGATCACCATGGCCACTCTGAATCCCCTCCGGCTCCAAGTCTCCACATCAAGGCTCACCTGTAAGGTTAAGAAAGGGGGTGAGTTTGGAAACTCAGTGTGCAACAAGCCCCTTTCAGAGCCCAACTAATATCAGCATACTGGGCCAAAGCCTTTCGTTTAACGATTACTGGGCCGAAGCCTTTTCATTACACATATCATCGGGCCAAGCCTTTATCATGCAGTATGGCCCATAGGCCCATTTCAATATCACATGTAATATTAATGCATGAATGCAAGCCCATTTGGGGAGACTACTCAACCCACCATCCGCTACTCTCCACCCGTACCAACCAAGCTCTCCATGTGGGAAATAACTCAACCCACCGAACCAAACTCTCCTTTGGCAAAGATAGTCGCTTTATCATATCTTGGAGGCCTAGCCTCTTTTAATAACTGGGGCAAAGCCCTTTTCGATAAACTGGGGCAAAGCCCTTTTTGCACTTCCTCCATTCATATAAAAATCCCAACCCATGCATATAATGAATATATAATAGCATATCATGTGCTTCTCATAGCATATCATGTACATATCATGTCATATCAACATATCATGCATCACATTCATAATCAAACCCTAGGGATATAATAGTCATTTTTACCTAGGGGTAAAATAGTGATTTTTCATATTATCAGGGTAATTTCATAAATTTACCAAATATCAAGAGTTTTCCACGTTCATTAACAATGATCGATATTCTCAAGTGTTTAAACAGTGTTTTTAACGCACTTTATCAAATTAGGGCTTTTGGGCCCAAAACCCCTAATAGGCCCTACGAATGCCGATTTAGCCCTTTAAGCCCACTTAACCCAATTTTTACAACAGTTCTAACCGTGTTAACATGTAATTTTTTTCAAGTGCCATTTTCTATCAATTTTTTCCCAAATGGGCCCGGAAGCCCATTGGGCCCAATTCTAGCCCATCGAGGCCCAACTTACCATCGTGTACAAATTTGCGCTCTTACTTGTACTATCGATCCAACACCGATCATTTCATATTTATCACATCTAAAACCACATGCAAAATCTCAAGTTCCCCAAAATGCCGGATTTTAGGCATTTCGGCTTTTCAGCGAATATTAGTCTAAGATCTTACGGGGGTTATTACACACCTGTTTTGTGACATTTGCTAACAAAGTCTCCCACGAAAACCTATAATTAATCATCATCATTCTTAGTTTACAGTTCATGCTTAATCAAACCCAACATCTACCTTACCATATTTCGCCAAAGAACCCCTAATAGCCATAGATCACTTACCTTCGCAGGGTCCGATGATTCCATCCAAGTTTATCCAAATCGATACTCCAAGCCTTGCTACTCCTCCAAAATTGTCTATATCACCAACATACATTCACAATCAAATCCGTCAACCACACAGTCCAAGTCAGTCACTTGCCCACAAGGGCAAAACAGTCATTTAACACCCTAAGGGCAAAATGGTAATTTTACCCACAAGGGTATCTCGATAATTCTACCCTACAGGGGTATTTCGATAATTCTAACCTACAGGGGTATTTCGGTAATTCTACCCTATAGGGGTATTTCGGTAATTCTACCTTACAAGGGTATTTCGGTAACTCTACAAAACCAGGGGTATTTCGGTAATTTTACAAACCAGGGATATTTTGGTAATTTTGAAAACTAAGGGTATTTTGGTAATTTTGTAAATCGAGGGTAAAACGGTAATTCTATAAACCGAGGGTACTTTGGTAATTTTACAAGTCGAGGGTATTTCAATAATTTGGTGAACTAAAGTATTCTAAACAGGGATAACAATACGAATGGGACTAAAGCCCTCTCTCGGCCCAAATGGGCCCACATGCTCGTGTGGCCCTTTTAGCCCAAATCTAGCCACAGATACGAGATTCACCTAGCCTAATCCAATACTTACTACACAATCAAACAACTTATCCAATTGGGCTCAGAGGCCCATCGGCCCACATGGCCCCTTCATTATCATCGCGCCCGAAGTAGCCATCCTACTGCTAGAGTAGTGAGAAATACACACCTGATAAGAGACTGGAGTTAATCCACGCTCCGAGCACTCTTAGCCGATGCCCAACCCAAACGAGCACCCAAAAAGCGAAAGGGATCAGCCAAGAAAGGTACCTTTACTCTCTTCATGGTTCTCTCTATTTAAAGCCAGCTTCACATCCACTCTTATGTTAGCTTCCCGATGTGGGATCCCTCCATCATCAGAGTTTAAATTCAACACCAACTCTTGCCGCTCCCTGTTAGCAAAATAAATGCTCTTTGCTTGCCATGAGTTTCGAACCCTGGACCTCCTTGCCAACTCCATGATGCCACCTTCCTACCTCTTATGTGGCGCTACTTTGCCACTAGACCACAAGGCTTTTTGTGTCACAACTTCTCCAACAATATTCTAAAGGCCTACCTACTACACCCAAGGTTTGATTCACCTTAAACCAAAATTTTCTTTGGAGTCAGTTTGAACCCAAGACTTCTCCAACACTTCTCAAAGACACTTAACCACTAAAACAAGCCTTCATTAACGAAATTTACATGCACAACAAAATATTATAAGCTACCTTCAACCGCTCCTATGCTTAAGGCCCAAAACTTCTAGGCCCAAATTTAGGGTGTTACAATGTGGTTGCCGAATGTATCCATATTGAGTATGTTTTATTATTAGTTTTAAAAAGCTAAATATGTAAAATAATAAATAATATACATGTTACCATAAAACATAAAATAAACATAAGTTTCATTTTATTTTCTTGGTGACCGAAACCTTAAAAAGAAAAGAAAGGAAGAAAGCTTAGGTATTCGGCAATTTTGAAGCTTAATTAAGGTATGGACTTAGCTCGGTTTTTTATAATTTTTACGTTTTTGAGATCGTTGCTTCGAGTACTATGTAACGCTTCAGTTTTCGGGAATTCTGTGAATGTTGGAAAAATTTAAAATTTCTGTGTTCTGTCTGCTTGGCGTAGATTTAATTATGTTAGTGGGCCTCTACAAGGCCCAAGCTTAAGTTAAAACCCGGTAGTTTTAACTAATTTTAATTCCATAAGAAAAAGGGGGTTCTGGTCGACTGGGCTTTTAAGTATTAATTGGGTAGAATAAAACACAAGGAAACAGGTGGAAAAGTGGCATGTGACGCCACTGGGTAGGCTATAAAAGTGGCGTGTGGATGCAAGGGAGAACTGAGGTTCAAGTCACAATGACAGCATATTAAGGGAATTATTTTTATGAGTATGAAAGGTAAGTAATGGAACTCAAGTAAAAGTCTGTCAGGAGGAGTTTAAGTTGCTCAGGAGATTGAACAAGGAGGGGATAAGGGAGAGAATTTAGGAGCTGATTAGGGAGAGTGGTGTTGGCCGAATGGTGGACTCTTGAGGAGCAAGAGTTGGCCGGCCAAGGGTTTCTTTAGGGGGCAAATTTCGGCTAGGTTAAGTGCCAAATATAAATTCGGCATTAGGGGTAAGTTATGCCATTTCCTGACCATTCGTCCTCTTCTTTTCTTTTCTCCTCTCTTCATCAACTTCTTTTCTTCTTTTGTCTGCCAAATCTCCCTACCACTCTGCTCATCTTCATCTTTTACCAGTTGCTTTCAAGCCTATAGCTGATTGCTCAAAAAGCCGAAATCCCAAAAGCCTGATTTCTTTTGTGCTGATTTCTTATAGCCAAAACCCTCTTATTTTGCCTCATCTTCTTGGTGATTCTCTAGTCCACTTTGAACCCCAAGTTTTACATCACGACAAAGCCATTACAAAATCCTCATCTTTTTTCCACTATTACAAAAAGCCGAAAATGCATAGCCATAGGGACATAGCCAAATTTTAAGGTCACTAAAGGCTCGAATTTTGTTGTCATTTGAGGGGTTAGATCTGCATCAGAATCAAGTAGGAGTTAACTGGAATCATTGACCGAAGGAACCGGTGGTAAGTCTTTCAAACCTATTCTTTATTTCGGGTTTTAGAAAAAGTCGAAACCCCTAAAGTTTAGAGAGGCTGTTGATTTGGGCTTGAAGCTCTAAGGGTTGTGATAACTATTTTATTTTGATAATAGTGTGTTCAAGAGGCCACTGATCAAAGGCTTAGACAAGTGGAATGACTGGATCTAGACATAATCGCTAATCTCGGCAAAGGTAGGATCGCTAGTGCCTAAAGTATTAAAGGTCGAATATGGTAAGGGGTTAAATACGTAGTTGATTTTGATAGTTAGATTAACGTGTTAGTATTCCAATTGTAGGTAGTTCGTGTGTGGATCTCGCCAACGTACCGCTATAAATCAAGTGTGTAACTGGCACCCTCACATAGACTAGATCGGCAAAAGCCGAAAAGCCAAAATGCCAAAAAGTCGATATTTTGGAAACTTGCGAGTGTGCAAATGCTCGTGAGATTGAAATTTGATGTATATGGTAAAATAAAGTAATAAGACTGCAGAGTGCACGATTTCGTGCATTTCGATATTTTGGCTTAATGGGCCAAAGTCGGGATAATGGACCAACGAGCCCAATTCGGTAAGAACACTCGGTAAGTGTTTCTATTAGTACGTAAACAGTTATGATATGCATGAAAACCCTAAGAATAGTAAAATTATTAGAATACCCCTATGTATGCAAAATTACCATTATACCCCTAGGTGTAAAATGACCATTATACCCCTAGGGTTAATTTTGTCTGAAAAGCATGATGATCTGATTTTGTATGATGTATGCCATGATTGTATATCTGTTGCATGGGGACGTGGGTTATATTATGGAGGAAGCATCCTGGTGGCTATGCCACAAATTATCTGATCTGGTGGCTCTGCCACATATATCTGTTTTGGTGGCTCTGCCACGATTATCTGTTTCTAGTGACTCTATCACATTATCTATTCTGGTAGCCATGCTGCATATTTCTGTGGCGTGTAGCAGTTGGGTGGGTCGAGTAGTCTCCCCACATGGTGAAAGGCTGGTACGGGGGTGCATATGGTTGGATATGGGTTGGGTTTCTGCATAAACATGTAGTATCATTACGTTACTGTTATGGGCCTATGGGCTTTATTCAGATTCATTGCAGGCTAAGGCTAACTTATTACATTTACGTGGTTTGAGTGATATAGGCTATGGTTGGGTTAATTTACACACTGAGTTTCCCCAAACTCACCCCTTTCTTTTCATCCACGCAGGTAATCCCCAACCATAGTGGGCTTGGAGCTGTGAGGGATTTGGAGTGGCCACAAGTTCTGCAAATTTAGTTTTTCTTCTGGTGAACTGGACATCCTTTTATTTAAGTTTAAGGTTTTGGGTTTTTAAATGTAATAAGGCTGCTTAATTATTTCTGATGGTTTAAATATGTTTTGTTAAGATAGGTATTACTTATATTCAACTATCAAAATTGGATAGCTTTAAGGCGCATTTTTAAAAACAGTAAGTGATTTCAAAATAACACGACAACAAGCAAAGCTTCTGCAATGAAAATGTTTTCCAAAATTAATCACTTTTCCCAAAAAGGACTTAATCGAATTGGTTTCCTAAAAATATATCCTAAGTTAAGGTGTGTGTAACGGTGGCAGTGTGCATGTGCGGGATTGGATCGAAGGAGCTTGGTACTTAAGCGATCAGATGGACTCACCTCCTCTTTTCAGGTTTCCTACTTGGTGCACAGCTTCCATTCACTTTAACCTATAATGAATTATCTTTTAAAACACTAAGTAAGTTTTTCTGATCAACAATATAAAATGTTTTGAACACTTCGATGTGGCACGACAGATCCGGCCATAACGTCTAGGCCGGATTTGGGGTATTACATTTAGTGGTATTAGAGCCCGGTTGTAACAACTCGACTGTGGAATTAGTTTACAAAAACAAAGATTTTCGAAAATAAAAATTTTATAAATATTGCAAAAACTCAGTTTTCAAAATTTGGATCTTTAGAAGGTGGCATTCCGAATCTCTGGCCAAAGCCCGTAAGTATTATTCTGAGCTTTTCTGAATATTTTCTGAATTATCTATTTATACTCTGCTAGGATACTCTAGTTAGGGTGATACTGAAAACTGTAGAAAATTTGATTGAGACTGTAGCTAGACTGCGATTCTGCGGAAACAAACTTTGAAATACTATTTGTTCATAAAACATCTGTAATAAACACTGAAATGTTTAATTGATGCATAAAATTCGTAATTAGATAATACGATATGAGTACAAGAGCAGCTCGTGGAAGAGGTTGTGGACGTGGCCGCGGTAGTGCTAGAGTAGGAACTGCATCTTTTGGGCATATGCCGGCGGGAGCACACCGCACCACCGACAGCGGAAGTGGAGTCTCATGATCGTAGTGCGGGGGATGACACCTGTCGCGAGTAATACCGTGTTCGGAAAGGGTTCTTTGGGGCGAAATCACGCAACAGCGAATTCGAGGATCCATTTCTGAGTGACTCTGGGCTAACAGAGCAGAGATCTTTAGGGGCGTATCTGGTGTAGCCCCGAATGTGGCAGAATATTGGTTGGAGGCCACGGAACAGATTATGGATGACTTGGATTGCTCTGTGGAGCAGAAGCTGAAAGGAGCTGTATCATTGCTGCGAGATGAGGCTTATCAGTGGTGGCTCACTGTGAGAGATGAGACCTCAGCTGATAAGGTAACATGGGAGCTGTTTAAGACGGCTTTTAAAGGGAAATATGTTGGGGCAAGTTATGTGGACGCCCGCAGGAAGAAATTCTTGAATCTGGTTCAAGGAGGTAAGACGGTTCTGGAATACGAGGCTGAGTTTCTGAGGTTGAGCCGGTATGCTGTGGGGATAGTCGCCATAGAGTATGAGCATAGTGTGCACTTCGAGGATGGTCTAAGGGATGAACTTAAGGTGCTGATTGCTCGGCTAAGATAGCTGAGGAAGTGAAGCGTACTGAGAGGCAGAACCGTGAGAAGATCAAAACTGATTCCGAAAGGATTTTGGACCTTCGAGCGGAGCAAATAAGAATGTCAAAAGGGCAAGAATAGATGAGCCAGTTCGAGCGGTTCCGATGAACATTGTCAGACCACCAATCTGTGGAGACTGTGGTAAGGTACATCTGGGCGAATGTAGGAAACGTTTCGATGCTTGTTTCCGGTGTAGATCTATGGAGCATAGAGTTAAAGACTGTCCTCAGAGAGCTGATCAGGTTCAAGTTGCTGAACAGAGGGTTGCTCAACCCGTGAGAGGTAGACCGCAACCATCGAGAGGACGTGGACAAGGTAGGGGCAGAAATGGAAATGGACGAGGTCGAGGGGCACCTGGTAGGGGTGTCAGGAATGTTGAGGCTCGACAGCCAGCGTTGGTGTATGCAGCTCGTCGTCGAGAGGAAGGTGACGCACCTGACGTCATAACTGGTACGGTTTTGGTTTCTAGCATGCCGTATACTACTTTGGTGGATATTGGATCTACTTATTCCTATGTTGCATGTGCCATATCTGGTCGTTGGGTGTGCATTCTGAGAAGATTGTGAGTAGGGTATCTGTGCTAAGTCCTTTGGGTCACTCGGTTAGGGTAGACAAACTATATAGGGATGTGCCCTTAGAAACTCAAGGTAGGATTTTTCCTGGAGATTTGATGGAGTTACCGTTCGAAGAATTCAACCTCATTCTGGGAATGGATTGGCTAGTTAAGCATAGGGCGACTTTGGATTGTGCTGCTAAGCGAATGGTGTTAAAGACCACTGAGGGTGAAGAGGTTATGGTGATAGGTGAGTGAAGGGATTATTTGTCCAATGCGGTGTCAGCATTGAGGGCTGAAAAGTGGATTCGTAAAGGTTGTGAGGCCTATTTGGTATTTGTAAGTCAGTCAGAAGATGAGGAACTGACAGTGGATAAGGTTAGAACTGTGAAGGAGTTCCAAGATGTTTTTCTGGAAGAACTTCCGGGTTTGCCTCCAAACTGAGAAGTCGAGTTTGGAATCGACTTGTTGCCTGGAACGGCACCAGTGTCCATCGCACCGTATAGGATGGCACCGAAGGAGTTAGTGGAGTTAAAGGCGCAAATTCAAGAGTTGTTGGATAGGGGCTTTATTAGGCCAAGTGTGTCTCCATGGGGAGCACAGGTGTTATTCGTAAAGAAGAATGATGGGACGATACGAATGTGCATTGATTATCACCAGTTGAACAAACTGACGATTAAGAATAAATACCCACTGCCGAGGATTGACGATCTGTTTGACCAACTTAGAGGAGCTTCTGTATTTTCCAAGATCGACCTTTGATCTGGATATCATCAGTTAAGGGTCAAGGAGGCCGATATCCATAAGATGGCATTCAGGACTCGGTATGGTCATTACGAGTTTCTGGTTATGCCATTTGGACTGATGAATGCTCCTGTAGCGTTTATGAATCTGATGAATCGTGTGTTCCAACCACTCTTGGATCGGTTCGTAGTCATCTTTACTGACGATATTCTGGTATATTCAGAAACTGAAGTGAAACATGATGAGCATCTCCGCATTGTGCTTCAAGTGTTAAGAGAGAAGGAACTCTATGCGAAGTTCAGCAAGTGTGAATTCTAGTTGAGGGAGGTAACCTACTTAGGACATTTGGTCTCTGCTGAGGGGATTAAGGTGGACCCTCGAAAGATTGAAGCGATTCTGGAATAGAAGCCACCAAGGTCGGTGTCAGAAACTCAGAGTTTCCTAGGGTTGGTAGGTTACTACTGAAGGTTTGTGGAAGGATTTTCTATGATGGCAGGACCTTTGACAAAACTCATAAGGAAAGGGGTACCGTTTGTGTGGGCAGAGAAGCAGCAGGAAGCATTTGAGAAGTTGAAAAAGTTCGATGAAGCACTGTATTAATTCAAACAGAGTGCGGGAAGGATTTCTTCGTGTGCAAAGTGATGCATCACATGTAGGTTTGGGTTGTGTGTTGATGCAAGAGGGTAAGGTGGTTGCTTATGCATCACGATAGCTTAAGCCTCACAAAGGAAACTATCCTACTCATGATTTGGAGTTGGCAGCAGTAATCTTTGCACTTAAGATTTGGGGACATTACTTGTATGAAGAAAGGTGTGTTATATACACGGACCATAAGAGTCTTAAGTATTTGCTGACTTAGAAGGAGCTGAACCTTAGGCAAAGGAGGTGGATAGAGTTGCTTAAAGATTATGATTGTTCGATTAAGTATCACCCAGGCAAGGCTAATGTGGTAGCTGATGCTCTAAGTCGTAGAGCTGTATCTGATCTAAGAGCAATGTTTGCTCGTCTGAGTCTGTATGATGATGGGAGTCTATTGGCTGAGTTGCAAGTAAGGCCAACCTGGGTGGATCAGATTAAGGAAAAGCAGTTGAGAGATGAGTCTTTGGTTGCTCTTTTCCAACAAGTTAAGGAAGGGGAAACTTCTGAGTTTGGGTTGAATGGTGAAGGAGTTCTGTGTTTCCGAGGAAGAATTTGCGTTTCGAAGGACTCTGACTTAAGGCAGGCAATACTTAAGGAAGCTCATGGGGACTTTGTGCCATGCATCCTGGAGGCAATAAGTTGTATCACGACTTGTGAGAATTGTACTGGTGGCCTGGACTTAAGCGAGAAGTAACAGAGTTTGTGGGGAAATGTTTGACATGCCAACAAGTGAAAGCTAAGCATCAACTACCTTTAGGACTTTTGCAACCAGTAAAGATACCACTTTGGAAGTGGGAGAGGGCAACCATAAACTTTGTGAGTGGACTACCCTTGACGCCATCAAAGAAAGACTCGGTTTGGGTGATTGTGGATAGGTTGACCAAGTCGGCTCATTTCATACCTGTTCGCACTGACTTTTCACTTCAAAAGTTAGCCAAGTTGTATGTGGCGGAGATTGTGCAACTTCATGGAGTCCCAGTTTTGATTATCTCTGATTGGGATCCTAGATTCATAACTCGGTTTTGGCAAAAGTTACATGAAGCGTTGGGGACGCGATTGAACTTTAGTATGGCTTTCCATCCCCAAACTGATGGTCAGTCAAAAAGGGTTATTCAGATTCTGGAGGACATGTTGAGGGGATGTGTTATTGACTTCCGAGGTAGTTGGGAGGAGTACTTGCCATTGGCAGAGTTTGCGTACAACAACAGTTATCAGGCAAGTATTCGAATGGCACCGTATGAAGCAATGTATGGACGAAGGTGTCGTACACCTAGTTATTGAATCGAATTAGGAGAACGACAGGTTATTGGACCAGAGTTGGTTGCTGATACTGAAGATAAGGTCAAAGTAATCAGAGATCGGCTGAAGGAAGCATCTGATAGGCAAAAGTCGTATGTAGATTTGAAGCGTAATGACATTGAATACTCAGTGGGGGATATAGTCTTCTTAAAGGTTTCTCCTTGGAAGAAGATTCTAAGGTTTGGTAAGAAGGGCAAGTTAAGTCCACGGTTCATTGGGCCTTATCGGGTTTTGAAGCGAGTAGGACCAGTGGCATACCAATTAGAGTTACCTCCAGAGTTAGATAGGATTCATGATGTTTTCCACGTCTCCATGTTAAGGCGTTATCATTCTAAACCTACTCATGTCGTGCCGGTTACAGAAATTGAGGTGCAAACTGATTTCACCTTGAAGGAGGAGCCTGTGCAAATATTGGATCGAGATGTTAAGGTTCTAAGACGAAAATCTGTCCCATTAGTGAAGGTGCTTTGGCGTAATCATGGTAGAGAGGAAGCTACTTGGGAGCCAAAAGAGGCGATGCAACAGCAATACCCTCATCTGTTTGGATCAGGTAAATTTCGAGGACGAAATTTCTTTAAGGAGGGTAGAGTTGTAACGCCCCAGTTTTCGGGAATTTTGTAAATGTTGGCAAAATTTAAAATTTCTGTGTTCTGTCTACTTGGCGTAGATTTAATTATGTTAGTGGGCCTCTACAAGGCCCAAGCTTAAGTTAAAACCCGGTAGTTTTAATTAATTTTAATTCCATAAGAAAAAGGGGGTTCTGGTCGACTGGGCTTTTAAGTAATAATTGGGTAAAATAAAACACAAGGAAACAGGTGGCAAAGTGGCATGTAACACCACTGGGAAGGCTATAAAAGTGGCGTGTGGATGCAAGGGAGAACTGAGGTTCAAGTCACAATGACAGCATATTAAGGGAATTATTTTTATGAGTATGAAAGGTAAGTAATGGAACTCAAGTAAAAGTGCATCGGGGAGGAGTTTGAGTTGCTCAGGAGATTGAGCAAGGAGAGGATAAGGGAGAGAATTTAGGAGCTGATTAGGGAGAGCAGTGTTGGCCGAATGATGGACTCTTGAGGAGCAAGAGTTGGCCGGCCAAGGGTTTCTTTAGGGGGTAAATTTCGGCTAGCTTAAGTGCCAAATATAAATTCGGCATTAGGGGTAAGTTATGCCGTTTCCTGACCATTCTTCCTCTTCTTTTCTTTTCTTCTCTCTTCATCAACTTCTTTTCTTCTTTTGTCTGCCGAATCTCCCTACCACTCTGCTCATCTTCATCTTTTACCAGTTGCTTTCAAGCCTATAGCCGATTGTTCAAAAAGCTGAAATCCCGAAAGCCTGATTTCTTTTGTGCCGATCTTTTATAGCCAAAACCCTCTTATTTTTCTTCATCTTCTTGACCAATTCTCTAGTACTCTGAACCCCAAGTTTCTGTCGACAAAGCCATTACAAAATCTTCATCTTTTCTCCACCATTACAAAAAGCCAAAAACTCATAGCCATAGGGACATAGCTGAATTGTAAGGTCAGTAAAAGCTCGAATTTTGTTGTCATTTGAGGGGTTAGATCTGCATCAGAATCAAGTAGGAGTTAACTGGAATCATTGACTGAAGGAATCGGTGGTAAGTCTTTCAAACCTATTCTTTATTTCGGGTTTTAGAAAAAGCCAAAACCCCTAAAGGTTAGGGAGGCTGTCGATTTGGGCTTGAAGCTCTATGGGTTGTGATAACTATTTTATTTTGATAATAGTGTGTTCAAGAGGCCGCTGATCAAAGGCTTGGACAAGTGGAACGACTGGATCTAGACATAATCGTTAATCTCGGCAAAGGTAGGATCGCTAGTGCCTAAAGTATTAAAGGCTGGATATGGTAAGGGCTTAAATACGTAGTTGATTTTGATAGTTAGATTAACGTGTTAGTAGTCCAATTGTAGGCAGTTCGTGTGTGGATCTCACCAATGTACCGCTATAAATCAGGTGTGTAACTGACACCCTCATATAGACTAGATCGGCAAAAGCCGAAAAGCCAAAATGCCGAAAAGTCGGTATTTTGGGAACTTGCGAGTGTGCGAATGCTCGTGAGGTTGAAATTTGATGTATATGGTAAAATAAAGTAATAAGACTGCAGAGTGCACGATTCCGTGTATTTCAATATTTTGACTTAATGGGCCAAAGTCGGGATAATGGGCCAACGGGCCCAATTCGGTAAGAACACTCGATAAGTGTTTCTATTAGTACGTAAACATTTATGATATGCATGAAAACCCTAAGAATAGTAAAATTACTAGAAAACCCCTATGTATGCAAAATGACCATTATACCCTTAGGTGTAAAATGACCATTATACCCCTAGGGTTAATTTTGTCTGAAAAGCATGATGATCTGATTCTGTATGATGTATGCCTTGATTGTATATCTATTGCATGGGGACATGGGTTATATTATGGAGGAAGCATCCTGGTGGCTCTGCCACAAATTATCTGATCTGGTGGCTCTGCCACATATATCTGATCAGTAGCTCGCCACGATTATTCATTTCTCGTGACTCTGTCACATTATTCGCTCGCGACCATGCGCATATTTTTGTGGTGTGTAGCGGTTGGGTGGGTCGAGTAGTCTCCCCACATGGTGAAAGGCTGGTATGGGGGTGCATATGGTTGGATATGGGTTGGGTTTCTGCATAAACATGTAGTATCTGTTCTGTTCTATTATGGGCCTATGGGCTTTATTCAGATACATTGCAGGCTAAGGTGACTTATTCATTTTCGTGGTTTGAGCTGATATAGGCTATGGTTGGGTTAATTTACACACTGAGTTTCCCCAAACTCACCCCTTTCTTTTCATCCACGCAGGTAATCCCCAACCATAGTGGGCTTGGAGCTGTGAGGGATTCGGAGTGGCCACACGTTCTACAAATTTGGTTTTTCTTCTGGTGAACTGGACATCCTTTTATTTAAGTTTAAGGTTTTGGGTTTTTAAATGTAATAAGGCCGCTTAGTTATTTCTGATAGTTTAAATATGTTTTGTTAAGATAGGAATTACTTATATTCAACTGTCAAAATTGGATAGCTTTAGGGCTCGTTTTCAAAAACAATAAATAATTTCAAAATAACACGACAACAAGCAAAGCTTCCGCAGTGAAAATGTTTTCCAAAATTAATCACTTTTCCCAAAAAGGACTTGATCAAATTGGTTTTCTAAAAATATATCCTAAGTTAAGGTGTGGCACCGGCAGTGTGCATATCTAGGATTGGATCCGAAGGGAGCTTGGTACTTAAGCAGTCCGATGGACTCACCTCCTCTTTTCCGGTTTCCTACCTGGTGCACAACTTCCATTCACTTTAACCTATAATGAATTATCTTTTAAAACACTAAGTAAGTTTTTCTAGATCAACAATATAAAATGTTTTGAACACTTCGATGTGGCACGACGGATCCGGCCATAACGTCTAGGCTGGGTTTGGGGTGTTACATACTACCTGACCCATGCTTGAATTTTTTATTTTGGTGAATATTTTGAGTTATTCCATTGATGAATATTTGTGTTTTGTGATGTTTGATGATAAATTATGAAAGATATGTTTTGGATTAATATGTTTTGTATTGAAGTTTTTGATGATTTTGAATTATTAGGACTAAATTGTAAAAATAATAAATTGAAGGACTAAAATGAAAAATAAATGAAATACATGGAGTAGTATGAGCATAAGGAAGTTTTGGCCTAAATATGATGTGGTGAGATTTTGTGTATTTTGTGTTTTATGCGATTAGGACTAATTTGTAAAAGTATGAAATATTAGGGGTAAAATGGTAATTCACCCATTTATGTGTTGTTGGATTAAATTGAATGAAATTGTGTTTAAATGAGGTTAATTTGGAATTGTATAGATTCAAAACAAAAGAAATCGGACTTGGATCGGGGAAAAGCAAAAATAGTTGAATGGCCGATTTATAACGTTCGTCGATATCTGAGGTAAGTCTTTAAGCAATTAAACATCATTTATTTTGAATATAAAATGGTTTACTATAATGATTCAAATTTTATAGTTTTATGGTAGGGTTGCCGAATGTGGTTTAACATTGAATTAATATGGTTGAGTTTATTCGACTGAGTTAAAACCTCTAAAAGTTTGTATGGACTGTTTATGGAATGACTTTATAATAGCGATATTCGGGCTTTGAGCCTAGCAAGCCTTGTACTGGTGAATTTGATCGGGCTTTGTGCCTAGCAGGCTTATTGCCGGTGAATAAATATCAGACCTTGGGTCTACCAGGCTTTGTGCCAGTGTGTGATTCAGGCTTATGCCTAGCAGGTTTTTATACCGGTGATTTATTTACAAGTCTTTGTCTATAAGACTTCACATTGATGTGGAAATTGAGCAAGTAAGTTGATCTAAATGACCTTGTATATTCGGCCACATAGGTATGTACATATGTGATGATGTATTGAACTTGCATATTTGGCCACATGTGATGTTATATTAAACTTGAATTTTCGACTATATGTGATGTTTTATTAAACTTGTATATTCGATCATATATGATGATATATTGTACTTGTATATTCGGCCATATGTGATGATATAATGAACCATGTGTATTTGGCCATATAAGTAAGTAAATATGAGATGATATATTGGATCTTGATTATTCGGCCAAATAAATGTGTATATATATGTAATATTATATTTGATTTTCTATAATCGGCCAAATGAACGATGTTGGTTTATAAAGTTGAGTTTAATTCATGAGCATATATGTTTGAATGTAAGCATAATTGAGATAGTGTTATTTTGGGGAATGAAAGGTTGAATAATATTATGCTAAGTGAGAAATATTTGCATTCGACCAAGGTAACTTATTTGTGTTAAAGTATAACATTATTGATACAATTCGACTTATTTGAAATGTTTTGATTATTTATTTGAGTTGTTTAATTTGCTTAAGGCTTACTAAGCTAAGTTAGCTTACTCTATGTGTTTTTGTTACTCTGTTTTATAGATTTTAGTTGTAAGTTATGAGCTCGAGGATCGTCATCGAAGTCATCCACACTATCGTCAACCTTCGGTACTTTTAAAAGTCTATTTTCGAACCTATGGCATGTATAGGCTAATATGTATTTTGTACGACCTTGAATGTGTATAACTTGAGCCATGCGAAAATGTCTTAATCTCCATGATAATTTAGGTCATACTTTGGTTATGGTTTGAGCTCACTTTTGGTTATGATGTTATATATATTATACATGAATGGTTTATGTGATAAATGTTATATGTTTGAAAATAGCTTGATGATGTTGGTAAAATTTGGAAATGGTTGATGTAATAATCATTGTATGTATACAATTTCATAGCATAATTAATTGTTTTGGCTAAGGTTTTAATTTAGGTAAACATATATGAATTGATATGAATTTTATTTCAATAAAGTATTGGTACATTTGGACTTAGGATAGAATTGAATAAGTTGGTTAACTTTAAATCATGATTTGATATTGCTTTTATAAATACTCATGCATATGATAAGTATGTGCATATACGTTAATAAGATGAAATTAACCAAATGAATAGTAACTTTTGTTAATAACTATTATGAAAATTATATGTGTTTATGTGATGTATAAATGTTTTACTTAATATTAAAGAAATACCGAAAATGATATGATCTTTATCAAACGATTATAAGTAGTACATTTCGTGAAATCCATTTGTGTTTGGTTATAGTATGTGACTAAAATATAATGAAGTCTGTTTATCTGTATGTATTATGAGTTTAAATTAAAAGTATAATCAATTATGTGGTAGTAGAGGTTAAATTGACTATTGAAATTCAAGTACACGTAAGTGATCGTTTTAATTTGTGTTCTAGATTGGTAATACCTCGTAACCTTAATTCGATGACAGATACGGGTTAGGGGTGTTACAGATGACCTCCAACCCGAGCTTGCTTTTAAGTACTCTAAAACATGGGAAAGTGAAAGAAGTAAGCTTATAAAGCTTAGTAAGTTCACATGGAAAATAATAAGCATTAGCAATCAATTTAGTTTACTACTATGCTATCATAATTTGGTTAAATAATGTTTAGTTCTTACTTTCCCATCTTACTCATCGATAACCTTACCAAAGGCTCAGAATACAAAAGGCGCCTTACTTAATAGATTGCTTACATACCTACACCATCTCACTTAACACATGAGTACTCTTTCATAATATAGGCATATTGCCAATCATGTCATAAAGTGTCACAAGCATAACTAAAAACTCATCACTTACTTAATACTTGATATTCTCAATTACTTATAATATCAATATTAAATAAGCCTTAAATGCATACCTGTACTCTTTCTTCATGTTCCCACCTTGTCGTTTCTTTCACTTACTCTTTGGATTACTCGGGAACCTTTTCCTTTTTGAACTTACCATTGCCATGTCTTGACATGGTCTTACGTGGTATCCTTGCCTTATGAACTCACCAATGCCATGCCTTGGCAAGGTCTTACATGGGACCTTTGCCTTATAGTAACTCATCAATGCCATGTTTTGACATGGTCTTACATGATTTCCTTGCCTTATAGAACTTATCAATACCATGCCTTGGCATGGTATTACATGATATCCTTATCTTACCAAATGCCATGCTCCAAACATGGTCTTACATGGTATCCTTGTCTTAGTGCCAATGCCACATCTTGATGTGGTCTTACATGGAGTCCTTAATCAATGCCAATGTCATGTCTTGACATGGTCTTACATGGGATCCTTGCCTTACCAATGCCGTGTCTTGACATAGTCTTACATGGTATCCTTAACCGTCAATTCCTCCTTAAATGCCATGTTATGAACATGGACTTTTTCGTCAATTCTTCCTTAATTTCCATGGTACAACCATGGACTTTGAGATATCAATGCCTTATCAAGTCATAGATGAAACATACTTGCTCAAATTCTCAAGGTTAGTCGCATAACTCAATAATAACAATACTAATAACAATAATTACATAATAATAAAATGCTACTCAACTTACATACTTACATTCTCAATCTCATCATATCATCAACTTAACTTATTCTCATCAAACTATGCTAGTCAATACGTTCTTGTTAACATACAAAGCCATAATACAAAATATGGTCTTACATATAAATTATACAAGTTCTCTTTCCAATATCAAATTATTATCGAACATTAATCATTATATCTGAAACTCAATACTAAAGTATTTATGGCCAAAATATCAATTTATTATTCAAATACTCATAATTAAATGCTTACTAAACATATGAACTTACCTCGGTACCAAAACGACCATTTTACCAACTTTCTCGATTTTCGATATTTCTCCCATTCTAGGTCCAAATCTCACTTTCCGGGATTATCGAGCTTGGAAAGCTTGGAAACCCTAACCATGGCTTCCCCCATGCTATATTCGGCCTCCATGAAGAAGATGGACCAATTTTGGCTTTATTTTCCCTTTTTAATTCCCTTAATTATTAAATGACCAAAATGCCCTTAAATGCTTTTCTTTCAAATTTGTCCTATTCTTGCCCATTTTTATCCAAACTTAAATATTATGGTCTAATTACTAAATAAGGACCTCCACTTTAAGAACCCATTTCAATTAAATCCCCTTTATTATCTAGAACACACATTTTGCTAATTTTACAATTTAGTCCTAATTATCAAATTAGGCGCTTATACATAAAATTTCTTCACGAAATTTTCGCACAATTATTCAATCAATGAATAAACCTTAAAACTTAATCGGAATAATTTTTTTTACCTCAGATCCGTGGTTTCGCAACCACTATTTTGTTTAGGCCCTATTTCGGGATGTTACAGGCGGCAGCCCGGGTAACTCCTCTAGAAACACATCCGAGAACTCACGTACAACTGGGACCAATTCTAATTTCAATTTCGAAACCCTGGAATCAACTATGTAAGTGAGATATGCTTCACAACCCTTTTTAACATATTTCTTTGTCGTCATACCTGAGATTATATTAGATGTATCATCCAATCTATCTGACTCTATCCGGACCCGTTTACCATCCTGACGTTTTAGCACAATATGTTTTTTTCTACAATTCACAATAGTATCATGCAGAGTCAACCAGTCCATACCCAAAATCACATCAAACTTATCAAAGGGTAATAACATCAAACTAGAGGGGAAATTGTGACCCCTAATTTTTCGTGGACATGATCTACATAATTGATTAACTAAAACATATTGACCCAGGGGATTTGTAACTTTGACAGTATATTCAGTGAATTCAACATGTATTTTCTTTTTGTCTACTAATGTAGTGCATATATACGAATGGGTTGATCTAGGATCAATCAATGCATATACATTAATATCAAAGAGAGAAAAAGTACACACAATAACATCTAGAGTAGTAGCTTCCTCTTGAGCTCGGATTGCATAGGCTCTGGCCAGTGTTCTCGATTCAGACGATTCGTTTATCTAGCTGTTCTTTCCTCGACTGGGAGTAATATTTCTAACATTTCCAGATCGTCTACCCCTCTGAGAAGTTGCTTCAGACTTATTTGATTAATTCCTGAAATCATTTTGCTTCTTCAGGCAGTTACGAAGAAAGTGTTCAGTAGACCCACAACGAAAACAAGTTCTGGATTTTGATCGACACTCTCCAAAATGTCTTTTATTGCATTCATCGCACACCGAAACGATTCTCTCCATATTTCTTACACTTTCAACACTTGCCGCTGGAGAGTTGGCTGACTGGAAATTACTTTGTCTCAGTTTCTCTCTATTAACGAACTCTGAAGGTGCAACTAATCGACTGGTGTCATTTCTAAATTCCTTCGATGGAGATGTTTAAGCTGGCTTGAATGACCCCCTTTTTTCTAGTCTCTGAACTTCGAATCTGACTATCGTTTGCTTTTACAAATCTCTTCAACCTTCTAAGCCCGCTCTAAAAGTTCTACTAATTTTCGTAACTTTAATGCTGCTACAGCCATACAGATCTCATCACTTAACCCATCTTCAAATTTTATACACATTTCTTTCTTATTTGATATGATATTATGAGCATACTTTCTTAACTATACAAACTCACGTTCATACTCAGCTACAGTCCAGTTTCCTTGTTTTAACTCGAGAAACTCTTTCTTTTTTGGTTGATGAATAGTGGCTATCATACTTTTTCTTGAATTCATTCTGGAAGAAGTCCCAATTAACTTTATCATCTGATATCATTGTGCTCAAAGTATCCCACCATAGATACGCCTTATATTTCAATAAGGATATCGCACACCTCAAGTAATCTTCAGGAGTACACAATAACTCGGCAAACACTCTTTTTGTGTTCAATAGCCAATACTCAGCTTTTGAAGGATCATCATCTGCCTCTGAACTATTCCACTTCACATTTCCAAATTTTATCTACAGATACTCAGCTAACCGTCAGAACTACAGGGCTTGGAACATTCAAGGGTACCGGAGGAGGCACAACAAGGGGTGAAGGTGGCGGAGTTGCAAGATTTGCTTGTTTGAACTCATTGAACCATTGGTTCATCATTCCAAGAAATATATTTTTAATCTTATCACCCATGGATTGTGGAATAGGCACACTATTACTTGCCTCAAAATTTGAAGATTGAACATTACTTTCACCTTCATTAACTATAGCTCGATTTGATTTAGCTGACATCTTAAATCTATAAAAAACAAAATGTTAGTACGGATCAAAAGCATCACAATATCAAAGGGTATATGTGGCATGTATATACTAAACTCTACTTTGCTACATTAGTCCTAGAATCAACTAAACTTAGCTTTGATACCACTAAATGTAACACCCCCTACCCATATGCATCATCAGATTAGGGTTACGTAGCATTACCAAATAAACGTAATTTAAAATCATTCATTTCCAAACATTTCAATAAACATACAATAACCTAATAATATACATGCATATCGTCTCTTATTCGTGCCTTTGAGTCCTTAGAATCACTTTAGAAACAATTCAGGACTAAATCAGGAACATTTGAAATATTGAGGAAAAAGTTAGAAAAATTCAAACTGTAGGGGTCACATGGCCGTATGGCCAGGCCATGTGACTCACATGGTTGAAACACACGTATGTGTCTCAGGCCGTGTAATAATCAAAATAGGGACACATGGGTGTCCCAATCTGTGTCTGTACTCGTGTAACTGACTGACTTGGGTCATACGGCCAAGCCACACGCTAGTGGGCCAAGTCGTGTAACTCTCGAAATGGCCTCACACGTCCGTGTGCCAGGTCGTGTAACTCTTGAAATGGCCTCACATGCCCGTGTGCCAGGTCGTGCTAGGCCGTGTAACTGCTTGACTTGCAACCTTTAAAACCTACAGGGGACACACAGCCGTGTGTCACACAGGGCTGAGACACATGCCCGTGTCTTTGGCCGTGTGGACAAGAAATTGGCCAAAATCAAGCCATTCCTTTCACCCATTCCAACAAGTACCTACAAGCCATAGACACATATGATCAATGCACCAAAAACCTACCAAAACATGCTTAATTTACCAATTCAAAGAATCCAAAATCTATTCAACCAATGTGCCTTATAAGGTACCTCAATCACAATCAAACAAACTTACCAAAACACATGCATAATTAACCTTACTTCCAACATACACATCTAGTTCCATATCATCTTAAAACATACAACAATTAAGACCATTTCTAGCATAGCAACTTAGTCCACCAACAAGCCAAAATAAACCACAAGTGTATACTTTCATACCATTCTAATTTTACCAAAAAGATACCTATTTACAACCTTAGTAAAATGCCTAACAACTTAGTTTAGTATTTTTTCAAAATGTACCATAAATACCTATATGGCCACATATACATGCCACAACCCTAAGGAGCACAAGAACCACCAACATCGGTGGATAGTGTGAGCTGAAGATTCAATTTGTCCAAAAGTCAGCAATAACGATTTACAAAACAATACACAAAAACGTATAAGCTTATCGAGCTTAGTACAAACATAGTAAATCCTTTAACTTAATAACAATTGGATACAACTCTTATTTTACTCGATTTGAAGTTATCGGAATGTAAACATTGGCACATTTGTGCAATTCAAGGGTATCGAAGTACAAATAAGGGCATGTATGTGCAAATTAGGAAATAATTTAAGTGTGAGAAAATAATCACATAACTATATTGTAAAGAAAAAAGTAGAAATTTAATTACGTATAGAAATACTATGAACTTACCTCGATTACAAAACGTCAAAATAGGATCATTAATCCGAGACTTTATCTTTTCCTTGATCTAGATTCGTACAAGGCTTGTCTTGATCTAAATAAGAAAATTCAATCTATTTAATACACATACTATTCAATTTAATCTAAAATTCACACTTTTACAAAATTATAGTTTTGCCCCTATTATTTTAACTTCTTTACAATTTAGTCCTTAAGCTCGTAAATTAATATTTATGCAAATTCATTCACATTTCATGTTAGCTGAAACACCTAGGGACTTATACAACCTCATACAAATCAATATTTCACAAATTTATCATGATAATTTATTACTTTTACAAATAAGTCCCTAAATGATAATTTCATCAAAAATTACCTTACAAAAGTTGCTTATTTCTAACAAGAACTCAAAATCTATCATCAAACTTCACAAATAATGCAAGAAATGAAACCCTAAACCTTTAACAATTTTTCAAATTAGTCCCCAGACTAGCTAGATTAAACTACAACAACTTCAAAAACATAAAAATCAGAAAAAAAGCGAACTCAAAATTCACTTACATGCAATGGAATAGCTTGGCCGAAATTCTCTTCTCCTCTAATGGTGAAATTCGGCTAACACAAAGAAAATGGGAGAAAGATTATAGCTTTTAGGTTTTGTTTTATTAATTTAACCTTATTTACTCATTTACCTAATTAACCTTTTAAAAACACTCATTATTACTATAAAACCAATTCATCACATTCCATTATAATCATAAATGGTCTAATTACCATCTAAGTCCTCTTACATTAAAGTTCTATAGCCATTAAACACCTTTAGCTACTAGAACTACACCTTTGCACCTTTTACAATTTAGTCATTTTCATGAAATTAAGCATGCAAACGTTAAATTTTCTTAACGAAAATTTTATACAACCTTACTAATATTCTGTAGACACTAAATAATAATAAAATAAATATTTTCACATCAAATTTGTGGTCCCAAAACCACTGTTTCGATTTCGCTAAAAACGGACTGTTACAAGGCTTTTTAGATATCTTGCATGGGTTCCTTCTGTATGATCGTGACTCTATGTCTAGAGTCGACTACAAGTGTCGATCAAATACTTGCTCATTTTATTTAATTTTAATCCAACCAATCCAACCTTTTCAAAATTAGAATCAATTTAAAGCATGCGAACAACCTTCTATGTCTAGAGATCGTTGCATTTATTTAGGAAATAAGAGTAATCAAATGAAATAGTAAAGTAAATTAGATACATGTTGCATCCAAAGAGTTTAAGGGTTCATTGAAAGTAATCCTAACCCTAGAGATTTAGCTCAAGGGCTGGGAAATAAAATTCCAAACCAAAATATTATCTAACATTGTGTTCAACTACTACAATTTAATCTTTCGAAGGAAATAACAGAAGAACTTCGGGAAGTAGCTTTCGCTTGCCCAGTCCACACTTCGATAGCAAAGCATCCTATGATGGCTAAGAAGGACTGCCTTTGACTTTCTGTCCTTTTGTATAGTCGAACCCTTATTCATGCCTAAGTATTCCTCTCACTTGTTCTTCATTGTTTTTGAGATCTCCTTCATCGGTTTTTATAGATATATTAGGCTAAGGTCGGTTAATAGCTCGTGATTGTCTTCTCCTCTTTTAGGGGGTTTATTCGGTATAAGTTTAATTTTGAATTTAAACTACTACACAAAAAATGTTGATTTGGTCTTCCCGGTATTACCATGGCATCCGTATTGGTAAACTGTCTGCACTTTGCCCTGTCAAAACTTTACTCCTTTATTTCTTCGTTCCAAATCCTGTTCTTGCCACACCAACACAAACAAGTCCATCACAAGCGATTAAAAGCACCTAATTCCTACACAGTCCAAGCCCCATTGCAATATTAAAAATGCTAACTAAAATGTCCTAAAAATACAACAAAATGTTCTTAAGTACAAGTAGCTAGGTCTAAAGGCCTAAAATATAACGCTTTTCAAGAGTTATCACCAAGCAATGGAAAAAATGGAGGGATTCCAATCCCTATTTTTAGTAAACTCTACTACTTCAAGTATAAATACCCCACTCATTCCCCATTTCAATCATCCCTCATCCCTACATTCCTCATTCTTCACATCTCTCAATCATCTTTCATTCTCTCATTTCCTCTATTCATTTCCATGCATAGCATCTTATATTTTCTCTCTTAACCAAAAACATTGATAAGATTATCTCTTGATCGACCACTTTGAAAAGCCATTAGCAAAGGAGCAACACAAGGATCGAAGGAAAACATCTTCAATTAGAGTTCATGAGATTGCTTATTCGACGGAGTTTATTCTTCATTTACTTTATTATTTTGTTTTAAATCATGTTTGTAATGTGCTTTATTATCTTGTCATCAAAAATAGTAGCTTAATTATGTTTAGCTAGGATGATTGCATTTATTTAATGAAGTTTGTTTAAATCATGTCTATAGTGTTTGTACCTCAGTCGATCATGTTTTCAATTAAACTCGAGTATGTATTTCATTCATACGTAATTGGATGCATTAGAATTAGTTGAGCAATCCTAACTAGACGACGACTAGTGGACACAATAATTGAAATGTGCATGCTTAATTTAGATCCTAACCCGACTAAATTAAAGGTTCATAATAAATTTAACGAACTCTATTATCTTATACAGTTTTTAGGTGTATGTGATTAAATTGTTTCAAACCTAACTCGTCCCTGTTACTTCACATGAATCCTAAGAAACCCTTAGTTTAATATGATTAGTAAAATGCATGTTTTACTAAGTAAAAGATTTCCAAAGGACTTTATTTGGTTTCCAAAATCATTAAAGATCGAGCTGCCATGGAATAATTTTCGAACATTGTTTAGCATGATAAAAATAAGCTAAGTTGGATAATGTAACTATCCTAGCCTATTCATGTTATTGATTGTTAAAGTTTGTGTTTTTTTTTCTAAATTCATTCATACATTTCATTTCGTACTTCGCATTTAGTTTAAATTGCATTAGGGATCAATTTTGCATCTAGATAATTTAATTTAGTTAATCACCTATCACACAGTCCATGTAGAGACGATAACTCTTTTACTTACCTAATACCTGATAACGACTGTGTACACTTGCACAAACCTAGCGTTACAAGTTTTTGGCGTCATTGCTGGGGACTGTTGTAACACCCCCTCACCTGTATTCAACGCCAAAATAGGGTTATAGAGCATTAACAAACTTATAAAACAATTAAACCACTACATAGCATACATTTTCACAATTCAAGCATTCATCATTCAATCTCAATCAATTTGTCCCTAATACGAGCCTATGAGGCCCTAAACATACATTGGGAGTGGTTTGGGACCATACCGATAACTTTGGAAACATTTGGAACACTTATAAAAAATTTCTCAAAAACAGGGAACACACGCCCGTGTGGCCCAACCGTAGGTCTCACACGGCCACCAGACACACCTATGTTACAGGACGTGTGGACATGCCTGTGTCACAGACCGTGTGCAGATTCAAAATTGGAGCACATGGTCGTGTCCCAGCCCGTGTCCAACCCGGTGTAACTCTCTGACTTTGGTCACATAGCCAACGCACACACCTGTGTGGCTAGCTCGTGTGCCGTAAAAATGGCCATACACGCCCATGTGCCAGGTTATGCTAAACCTGTAGGGTATACTGACTTATGCCACACGGCCAAGTCACACGCCTATGTGTGAGGCCGTGTGGAGCATACTGACTTGGTTTCAAATTCAACACCAGGGGATACACAACCGTGTAACATGACCGTGTGTCGCACACAGCTGAGACACACGCCCGTGTCTCTGCCCGTGTGGACAAAAATATGTTATTTACCAAGCCAATTTTCCACCCTAAATACATGTACCTACACCACAATTCAAAGGCGCCAACACAAGGTATAATAGGCATAAAATCAATCTCATAACAAGCATATTCCATACCATTTCATTACTCGTCAAATACAAATCACAAACTACCACAGTATGCCATATAATTTTATACCTAATTCACATATACAATTTAATTAACTATATATTCCCAAATATGCATCTTTTAGCCTAGTTTCACAAACAAATTCATGTCCAAAAATTATTCACAACCATCAACCAATTCCTTACATAAGACATAAGACATAAACACACATATATATATATACATGTTTCAACCATACCAAATATACCAAAATAAGCCATCACTCATGACTATATATACATACCAATTCATAAACATTTACAATGCCAATTCATATGGCTAAAATCACTATCAAGTAATAACCAAAATGACCAAAATTCCTATACATGCCATATACTTAAAATACCAAATTCATAGGTACCAAGTGATAGGTGGATAGTGTGAAGCGATCTCCGATAATCCCTAAATTCGAGCTAGCTTTGAATTCACTATAAACATAGAAAAATAAATGATGTAAGCTATTAAGCTTAGTAAGCTCGTATGAAATAAACCCAATGCAATCTCACAAATATAATTTAATAAATTGAATATACCAACATATAGCTTACATTAATTAACAAACCTTTCAAATACTCAATTATGAGAGTATACACTTCCATCACAAGTTTCCTCGATTTGAAACTTATATAATTCATGTACGTACCTATATCATCTAGCATCAATCTCAAACTCATCCACATCTATCGTTTACCCTTTGACCCATTCGAAATAGAAGTCGGATACTTAAAGGTCTCACACGATAAGTACCTATACCATGGCCCGAAGCCAAATCAGGGTAACTTATATCCGAAGTACTATATCATGGCCCGAAGCCAAATCAGTCGATATTCATGGCGCGAAGCCAAATCGGTATATCTCGCACCAGAAGTGCTAATATCATGGCCCGAAGCCAATACATGTATCCCCTAATGACATGTCACTAGTATCCTAAACTATTCCTAAGGTTCAACCAGGAGCCGAATCTCTATCGAGTCAATGTCGAACTTATCCGAAGTCTTGTATTCACAACTTATACAGTATCAAAGCTTTTAAAATACATTAATAATGAAATTTATCACATACAAACTTACCTCGAATGTGGAAACGACGAAATAAGTCGTTTAGTTGATAATTTTTATTTTTCCCCGATCTAGATCCGAATTCTACTTTTCTTGATCTAAATATATTCAAAATTAACTTATTTAATCATCTATTTATTCAATTCAATCCAAAAATGTACATTTGAGCTATTTTACACATTAGCCCCTAAACTTTCACATTTTTACAATTTAGTCCTTATTACAAAAATCACAAATTCATACAAATTTCAAAACACCCATGCTTAGCTAAATTACCATTATACACTTAACAGCCCATATTTTATTTAACCGCAAAGTTTCAACATTTCTCAATTTAATCCCTATTTTGCATTTTTACTAAAAATCACTTAACAAAACTTGTATATCTATCAAGAAGCATTCAAAATCTATTAAGAAACTTCAAAACTCATACATATTCATCAATGGCATCATTCAAAATCTTTAACAGTTTTGCAAAATAGTCCCTGGGCTAGTTCGTACTAGATGCAACGATCATAAAATCATAGAAATCATTAAAAACCGAGTCAAAAATCATACCAAATAGCAAGGTGAAGTTGTCGAAACTTCAAGCTCAACAATGGCTAGGTTTTTCTTCTAATTCGATGGTGAAAAGAAAAATAAAAAATGAAGACTTATTTTGGTTTTGTTTAATATAACATTATTTCATAAACTACTAAATTAACCTTAGTTTAAAACATCAAAATTCAATTAATAGTTGCCCATAATTGTCCACCCACCATTATAAAGGTCTAATTACAACATAAGGACCTTCAATTATATAATCCATAGCTAATAGATACCTTAAACTATTAGAACAACACATTTATACCTTACGCGATTTAGTCTTTTTTATCAAATTAACTAATCAAACGATAAAATTTCTTAACGAAATTTTCACACCAACATAATATCATACTGTAAACACTAAAATAGTAATAAAATAAATATTTTGACCTCAAATTTGTGGTCTCAAAAACACTATTCTGATTTGACTAAAAACGGGCTAATACAACTGTTGCCTTAATCATTTTTGTAAAATTATTCTTTTCAATTTTCATTTTATCTAACTTCTAACCTTACTAATTTATTGTTTATTCATTATTTTTTGTGATTTATTTTTTAGGTGTTTATGAGCATAAATCAAATTATTAATTTATTACCTATAAACCCTAAGATCGAGTGAACATTTAAACAAAAAAGACGTGAAAGATCAGCTCAAAGACAAGACGAGATGGACCTTAGAAATCAAAATAATGGACAAAGAAATGGAGCCAATCATGTGCACAATCCCATCCTTATTGCTGATGATAGAAATCATGCCATAAGACAATATGCTGTGCCACTCTTTAATGAATTAAATTTGGGAATTAGGAGACCGGAGATTGAGGCACCATAATTTGAATTGAAACTAGTGATGTTTCAAATGTTCCAAATGGTGGGCCAATTTAGTGGAATGCCCACAGAAGATCCACACCTTCACCTTCAATTAATTATAGAGGTGAGCGATTTGTTTATGATAACTGGTGTGACTGAAGATGCATTGAGGTTGAAGTTGTTTCCATACTCATTGTGAGGTTGAGCACGAGCATGGCTTAATTTGATGCCACCAAGTTCAATATCTACATGGCAAGAATTAGCAGAAAAATTGTTGGTTAAGTATTTCCCACCTAGCAAAAATGCTAAGTTGCAAAATGAGGTAACCACTTTTCAATAATTGGATGGCAAATCTTTGTACGAGGCATGCGAGAGACTCAAAGAATTACTTTGTAAGTGCCCTCATCATGGGATTCCACACTACATCCAATTGGAGACATTTTATAACGGTCTCAACGTACACATAAGGTTGATGGTAGATGTTTCTGCGAATGATGCAATTTTTGAATAAGTCTTATAATGAGGCTTACAAGATCATTAAAAGGACCACTGGTACCAACTATCAATGGCCAACAAATCGAGAAACTTCAAGAAGGCGAGTAGCCGGAGTGCATGAAGTGGATGCACTTACATCACTCTCAGCTCATGTATCTTTTATTTCTTCAATGTTGAAACAGTTTACCACTAATCGTTTGAATAATTTTAGAGCCCAACTACCAAGTCAGTTTGATGTTGTTTCTTGCGTATACTGTGGGGATGGTCATTCTTTCAAGAATTGTCCATTAAATCCCGAGTCAGTTTATTACGTAGGGAATCAACACCAAAATAGAAGTGGACACGGACCATAGTCCAACTTCTACAATCCTTCATGGCACAACCATCCAAACTTTTATTAGAGTAAACAACACTTACATGCAACATAAACCCAGTAATTTGGAGAAAAACGAGGAGATGAGAAAGGGGAAGTGATGGAGCGAAATGGGGAACTGAGGGCTAGGTAATTCGGCTATAAGAGCTATAAATAAGTGCCGAATGCAGGGTTGCCAGGCTAGTGTTGAATTTTCTTCACCTTGTTTGTAACACCCCAAACCCGACCCAGAAGTTAGACTCGAATCTGGCATGTCACATTGAAGTGTTTTTCGAAAACCATGTTTTCATTAGAAACCCTTCTTATTTAAAACGTAGTACATTGAAAACTTCTTAATTTTATTTCCAAAATTCCTTTTTACTACACAATCATACAATTTACCTACTTGGGCCTATGGGCCTATTGGGCCCACATGGCCCAAAGTAACCTAAGCCCACGAGAGCACTCATGATGGCCTCAACCATCACGTCAAAGCTCCCACACATGTGCTCGTACGCTCGTGTGGCTACCATCGCCATGTGACTGGTATTTCGGCATTTCGGCATTTGCCATTCTACAACTAGAGTAGTAAGAAATACACACCTATTTATGAGAACGCGCCAAAGTCCACGATCACCAAACTTGGCACATCCTGCATTGAGTCTTGCTCACCAACTCATCTGGTTCGCTCTATTTAAAGCCAGCTTCTCACCAGTTCTCATGTTAGCTTCTTGATGTGGGATTACTTTCAACCAATAGGAAAATTCCTCATTCTTATGACCACTTCAACCACAGAGTTTTAGTCCAACTCCACCTCCTACACAGCTCAAGTAGAAAAATAAATACTCCACTACGCATCCCAAGACTTGAACCTTAGACCTCACAGTTACACAACACGCCACCTTGCCGCTCCACCACAGGCTCTTTTTGTGATAAAAATGTCCGTAATTAACTTTAAGACATATGTGCCAGCGTCCAGATTCACTTAAGAGAAAAACAAAAATGAATTGTAAGAGCCAAGACTTGAACCCAGGCTCTCTTGCAACCTTAAGGACGCCACATGTAACACTCCAAACCCGGCCTTGACGTTATGACCGAATCCAATGTGCCACATCGAAGCGTTTAAAAACATTTTTATATTTTTAATCTAAAAACTTTCTTAGTGTTTAAAGGATAACTTCATTATAGGTTAAAGTGAATGAAAGCTGTCCACTAGGTAGGATGCCAGAAAAAAGGAGGTGAGTCCATTAGGCTGCTTAAGTACCAAGCTCTCTTCGGATCCAATCCTAGACATGCACACCACCATTGCCACACCTTAACTTAGTGAATTTTCTTAGAAAACCAATTCGTTTAAATCCATTTGAAAAGGCTATTAATTTGAAAAAAAACATTTTCGTTGCGGAAGCTTTGCTTTGTTATCGCGATATTTTTAAATCAGGTAACTCTTTCAAAACGCACCCTAAAGCTATTCAATTTCCACGGTTAAAACAATATCATACCTAAGCTTAACAAAACAAATTAAAATGATTAAAAATAATAATAGCGACCTTATTACAACTCAAAATCCAACATCATTAAAGTAAATAAAAAGCTGTTCAAATCACCAGAGGAAAATCAAATTTGCAGAACAAGTGGCCACTCCGAACCCCTCACAACTCCAAGTGCGTTATGGTTGGGGATTACCTGCAAGGATGAAATTAAGGGGGTGAGTTTGGAAAACTCAGTGTGCAAAATTACCCAACCATAGTCCAAATCAGCTCAAACCACATAACAGATCAAGTTAGGCCTTAGCCCTATACAGAATGCAGAATGAAGCCCACAGGCCCATAACGGAGACAGAACAGATAATTCATGCATACTGAAACCCAACCCATATCCATCCATATACACCCTCGTACTAACCTTACGCCATATGGGGAGACAACTCGACCCACCCAACTCTACACACCACAGAATTTGCAGCATGGTTGCCGGAACAGATATTGTGACAGAGTCACCAGATATAGATATTGTGGCCGAGCCACTAGAACAGATATTTGTGGCATAACCACCAGAGCAAATATTTTTGGCAGACCCACTAGAACGCTTCCTCTATCAATATAACCCATAACCCATGCAACAGATATACATGTCATGGTATAGATCACACAGAATCAAAATATCATGCATTTCAGTCACAATTAACTCTATGGGTAAAATGGTCATTTTACACCTAGGGGTATAATAGTAATTTTGCATACCTTGGGTATTCTAGTAAACTTACCGTTTTAGGGTTTTCATGCATATTTCAGCCAAATTGTATGTGGCGGAGATCATTCGACTTCATGGAGTCCCAGTTTCAATTATTTCTGACCGGGATCCTAGGTTCTATTAATGCGTTAATGGCCATGGAAGAGGCCGTGAAAGAGGCCGTAGATGTGGCCGAGGTAGTCCATGGGCTGGATCTTCGTCTTCAGGACATATGCCAGCGGTAGATACACCTGTACCTCCGGCAACAGAAGTAGAGTCTCATGATCGAGGTGCCAGGGATGACGCTCTATCTCAGGCGATGCTTCATGTACTGGAAAGGGTTACCGGGGCAAGTACGGGAAACGAACTTTGAGGGTCTATTTTTGAGCGACTCCGGGCTAATGGAGCGGAGATCTTCAGGGGCGTATCCGGTGTAGCCCCGAATGTGGTGGAATATTGGTTAGAGGCCACGGAACAGATTATGGATGATTTAGATTGTTCCATGGAGCAGAAACTGAAGGGAGCCATATCATTACTACGAGATAAGGCTTATCAGTGGTGGCTTACTGTGAGAGATGGGACCCTAGCTGACAGGGTAACTTGGGAGCTGTTTAAGATAGCCTTCAAGGGAAAATATGTTGGGGCGAGTTATGTGGACGCCCACAGGAAAGAATTCCTGAACCTGGTTCAAGAGGGTAAGACGGTCGCTGAGTACAAGGCTGAGTTTCTGAGGCTGAGCTGGTATGCTATGGGATAGTCGCTACGGAGTATGAACGTAGTGTGTACTTCGAGGATGGTCTTAGAGATGAACTTAGGGTGTTGATTGCTCCGCAGAGGGAGCATCACTTTGCTGCTTTGGTGGAGAAAGCTAAGATAGCTGAGGAGGTAAAGCGTACGGAAAGGCAGAATCGTGAGGGGGATCGAAACTGTTTCCAGAGGGATTCAGGACCTTCGGGTGGTGCAAACAAGAATGTTAAGAGAGCAAGAGTGGAAGAACCAGTTTGAGCGGTTCTGATGAATATAGTTAAACCGCAAGTCTGTGGGGACTGTGGTAAGGTACATCTGGTCGAGTATAGGAAATGTTCTGGTGCTTGTTTCCAGTATGGATCTATGGAACATAAAGTCAAGGACTGTCCTCAGAAGATGGATCAGGTTTAAGTTGCAGAACAAAGCGTTGCTCAACCAGTGATAGGTGGACCACAACCACCGAGAGGACGTGGTCAAGGTAGGGGCTGTAATGGAAATGGTTGGGGACGAGGAGCACCTCGCAGGGGTGCCGAAAATGCTAAGGCTCGACAGCCAGTATTGGTGTATGCAGCTCGTTGTCGAGAGCAGGGTGATGCACCCAATGTCATAACTGATACGTTCTTAGTTTCTAGCATGTCGTACACTACTTTGATAAATATTGGATCTACTCATTCGTATGTTGCATGTGCCATATCTGGGTCGTTGGGTGTGCACTCTGAGGAGACTGTGAGTGGGGTATCTGTACTAAGTCCTTTGGGTCATTCAGTTAGGGTAGACAAATTGTATAGGGACGTGCCTTTAGAAACTCAAGGTAAGATTTTCACTGGAGACTTGATGGAATTACTATTCGGAGAATTCGATCTCATTCTAGGAATGGACTGGCTTGTTAAGCATAGGGCAACTCTAGATTGTGCCGCTAAGTGGATGGTGTTAAAGACCACGGAGGGTAAGGAGGGTATGATGATAGGTGAGTGGAGGGATTATTTGTCCAATGTGGTGTCGACGTTGAGAGCCGAGAAGTGGATTCGTAAGGGTTGTGAGGCTTTTTTGGCATTTGTAAGCCAGTCGGAGGCTGAGGGACTGACAGTGGATAAAGTTAGAATCGTTAAGGAATTTCAAGATGTCTTTCCAGAGGAGCTTCCGGGATTGCCTCCGAACTAAGAAGTCGAGTTTGGAATCGACTTGTTGCCTGGAACGGCACCAGTGTCCATCGCACCGTATAGGATGGCACCGAAAGAGTTAGTGGAGCTAAAAGCTCAAATTCAAGAGTTAATGGATAGAGGCTTTATTAGGCTAAGTATGTCTCCGTGGGGAGCACCAGTGTTGTTTGTGAAAAAGAAGGATGGGACGATGCAGATGTGTATCGATTATCGACAGTTGAACAAACTGACGATTAAGAATAAGTACCCTCTGCCAAGAATCGATGATCTGTTTAACCAACTTAGAGGAGCTTCGGTATTCTCTAAGATCGATCTTCGATCTGGATATCATCAGTTAAGGGTCAAAGAGGCAGATATTCATAAGACGGCATTCAGGACTCGGTATAGTCATTACGAGTTTCTGGTTATGCCATTTGGACTGACGAACGCTCCTACAGCATTCATGGATCTGATGAATCGTGTATTCCAACCATTTTTGGATAGATTTGTGGTCGTTTTTATTGACAATATTTTGGTATGTTCTGAAACTGAAGAGAAGCATGATGAGCATCTCCGCATTGTGCTGCAAATATTAAGGGAGAAAGAATTGTATGCGAAATTCAGTAAGTGTGAATTCTGGTTGGGAGAGGTAACCTTCTTAGGACATGTTGTCTCTGCAAAGGGGATCAAAGTGGACCCTGAAAGATTGAAGCGATTCTGGAATAGAAGCCACCTAGGTCGGTGTTGAAAATTCAGAGTTTCCTCGGTTTGGCAGGATACTATAGAAGGTTTGTGGAAGGCTTTCCTGTGATGGCAGCACCTTTGACAAAGCTTATAAGGAAAGGAGCACCATTTGTTTGGACTGAGAAGCAGCAGAAGCTTTTGAGAAATTGCAGGAAGTTCTGACCAAGGCACCTGTATTAATTCTACCAGAGTCTGGGAAGGGTTTTACCGTGTACAGTGACGCATCACATGTGGGTTTGGGCTATGTGTTAATACAAGAAGGTAAGGTGGTCGCTTATGCATCACAACAGCTTAAGCCTCACGAAGTAAATTATCCTACTCACGATCTGGAATTGGCAGCAGTAATTTTTACACTTAAGATTTGGAGACATTACTTGTATGGCGAAAGGTGTGTCATATACACGGATCACAAGAGTCTCAAGTACTTGCTAACTCAGAAGGAGTTAAACCTTAGGCAACGAAGATGGACAGAGTTGCTTAAGGATTATGACTGTTCGATTGAGTATCAACCAGGCAAGGCTAATGTGGTAGCCGATGCCCTAAGCCGTAAAGCTATATCTGATCTGAGAGTAATGTTTGCTCATCTGAGTCTGTATGATGATGATAGTCTGTTGGCTGAGTTACAAGTAAGGCCAACCTGGGTGGATCAGATTAAGGAAAAGTAGTTGAGGGATAAGTCTTTGGTTACTCGATTCCAGCAAGTTAAGAAAGGGGAAACTCCTGTGTTTGGGTTGAATAGTGAAGAAGTTTTGTGTTTCTGAGGGAGAATTTGCGTTCCGAAAGACTCTGACTTCAGGCAGTCAATACTGGAAGAAGCTCATGGAGGACCTTGTGCTATGCATCCTGGAGGGAATAAGTTGCATCACGACTTGCAAAAATTGTATTGGTGGCACAGGCTTAAGCGGGGAAGTAATGAGTTTTGTAGGAAATGTCTGACATGCCAGCAAGTGAAAGCTGAGCATCAACTACCCTCCGGACTTTTGCAGCCAGTGAAGATACTGTAAGAGTATGCCCAAAGATCAATCACGTTTATCATGGTTGTAATAACAACTTGGTTTATCATGTTTATTAATATAAGGCGTTGCCATTATTATTTCAGTTTCTTTTCTGTGTGCATAAATAAATTATTTTATAATAATGTCTTGAGAATAATATGATTATTCTTAAAAGATCCTTAGTCAAGTATTATTGTTGGCTAGGACAATAATAATGTATTAAGACTAACATGTAGTTGATTGATGATAAAGAGTTGTCATTGATATGGAGTGTCAGAATCAATGCATGAATATATGTGTTAGAGAACAACATATTGGATTGACCCACTATGAGTATGTTTCTTGGATTATTATGTAATTTTCACAACATTACTCATAGTGATTAATATGTATATGATCCTCATACTTGAGATCATCTTTATCCCAACATTGTGAGTTGTATATTTTGATCTGATCAAACAAACACCGTATCTGATTTGTTCTATAAAGACTGATGTTGGATATACCACAATCTATGTTGAGGGATATAGTTGATCAATATAAGATAAGCCCCTCCTACATAATAGAAGTAATATCTCAGGCCACTTGATTGAGTGAGGCTAGAAATGCATGGCCATGCTCAAATAAGTTGATATGAGATGTCATACGTATTTGTGTCTCATAGTCTACTCAAGGTATCAAGAAACATGGGATGGACTATGCAAGTGTGACTATTCCATGACTTGTGTCCATTCCAAAGATATAGGACTTAAGGATTAATGCTTGAAAGGTTAATCACAAAAGGTTATGTCGAATCATGACTTCTTGTAACTTAGGTAGCATTGATGCATTGCTAGATGCCACTCATTGTTTGTAACATTAGAATCGTTCTAATATTACTACTAACGTTACAAGAACCTATAGGGTCACACCCTATGGTTGAAATGAACGAGGTAAAACATAGTTGGTATATTGCTTGGTTGCCACATGAATTAAATTAATTATAAAATTAATTTAATTAGGCAATCAAATTGTTGAACATACTATATGTACAAGGATGTTGTACACATAATCAAAACATAATTTTATTGATATATGAATTTAGTTCGTATATAAGTTTAAATAAATATAGTTTACCGAAATCTTTATTATAATTAATGTAATTATAATTTTTTGGTTAAACATTATTATATTTATTTGAATGATAATTATTATGTTGGATTAATTTTAATGAATTAAAATTCGTTATAAATATATACCAATTAAGAGGAGTTATATATAGCAAGGGTAAAAACCCTAAAAAGAATATATAAAAACTAGCAGAAAATATGCAAAGTGGTCTAGCAAAATAGTTTAGCAAAATACTCTCGAAAATAGTTTTTCGGGATTTCTATCGTTCATTGTCAATCGGGTGGACTACGTACGAGAGGCCGACATCGAAAAAAGGTTCTGACTTGGTTCGATAGTGGTTCAAACATTCTGTTGCCTAGGCATCGCCTCTACTCGATTGAAGTTTCGGTAATTTCAAAACCTTTTTATCACCCCGATTCGTTCCTTACACATGGATCCTTGGTTTGGATCGCCAGAATTTTTTTTTTAAATTTTTGCTACGCCTTGGAGGCACCGGTGTTCCAACAGATACCACTTTGGAAGTGCGAAAGGGTAACCATGGACTTTGTGAGTGGGCTACCCTTGACACCAATGAGGAAGGACTCGGTATGGGTGATTGTGGATAGGTTGACCAAATCTGCTCATTTCATACCTGTCTGCACTGATTATTCACTTCAAAAGCTAGCCAAATTGTATGTGGCGGAGATCGTTCGACTTCATGGAGTTCTAGTTTCAATTATTTCTAACCGGGATCCTAGGTTCACATCTCGGTTCTGGCAAAAGTTGCATGAGGCGTTGGGAACGCGATTGAACTTTAGCACGACTTTTTATCCCCAGACTGATGGTCAGTCGGAGAGGGTTATTCAGATTTTGGAAGACATGTTGAGAGGATGCATCATTGACTTCTGAGGTAGTTGGGAGGATTACTTGCCGTTGGCAGAGTTCGCGTACAACAATAGTTATCAGACAAGTGTCTGAATGGCACCGTATGAAGCGTTGTATGGGCGAAGGTGCCGTACACCTAGTTGTTGGACTGAATTGGGAGAGTGACATGTTCTTGGACATGAGTTGGTAGCTGATATCGAAGATAAAGTCAGAATAATCAGAGATCAGTTAAAAGAAGCATCTGATAGGCAAAAGTCGTATGCAGATTTAAAGCGTAAGGAGATTGAGTACTCGGTGGGTGATATGGTTTCCTTCAAGGTTTCTCCTTGGAAGAAGATATTAAGGTTTGGTAAGAAGGGCAAGTTGAGTCCGCGGTTCATTGGGCCTTATCGGGTTTTGAAGCGAGTGGGTCCAGTGGCTTATCAATTGGAATTACCTCCAGAGTTAGACAGGATTCACGATGTTTTTCACATCTCCATGTTAAGGCATTATCGTTCTGACCCTACTCATGTCATACCGGTTGCAGAGATTGAGGTGCAGCCTAATTTGACTTTCAAGGAAGAGCCTATGGAGATATTGGATTGTGATGTTAAGGTTCTAAGAAGGAAGTCAGCTCCCTTAGTAAAGGTGCTTTGGCATAATTATGGCAAAGAGGAAGCGACTTGGGAGCCAGAAGAGGCAATGCGTCAATAATACCCTCATCTGTTTATATCAGGTAAATTTCGAGGTTGAAATTCCTTTAAGGATGGTAGAGTTGTAACGCCCCAATTTTTGAGATTTTTGAGATTTTTGACGAATTTGAGAATTCCTGTGTTTTGATTGTATAGTGTAGGTCTGAGTATGTTAGGGGGCCTCTAGAAGGCCCAAGTCTAAGTTAAAACCTGGTGGTTTTAACAAATTTTAATTTTAAAAGAGAAGGGGTTCTGGCATATTGGGCTTTTAAGATTCCATGGGTGAAATAAGCCACAAGAAGACCTGTGGCAAAGTGGCATGTGATGCCACATAAGTGTTTGGGGAGTGGCGTGTAGATGGTTAGGGGGAGCTAAGGTTCAAGTCACAAGGTAAGCAAATTGAGGTATTATTTTTGTGAACAGAAAGGGGATGTAATGGAACTCAAGTAAAACTCTGCTAGGAAAAGTTTGATCTGTTTAGGAGATTGAGTAAGGAGGAGATAAGGAAGAAAATTTAGGAGCTGATCAAGGAGTGTGGAATTGGCCAAATGTTGGACTCTTGAGGAGCAAGAGTTGGTCGGCCAAAGGTCTCTGGTATAGGTGGATTCGGCTAGGTCTTTGAAGGGGAAAATTCGGCATTAAGGAAGTGTTGTGCCATCCCTGACAATTCTTTTTCTTTCTTTTCTTCTTTTGGGCTTGCCGAAATAGGGTTGGCTTAGGGTTTCTCTCTTTTTCACTTTCATTTTGCTAATAGTCAAACTTGGAAACCACATAACTTTTTGTGCCTTCTCCCATAACTGAATACTACTTCCCTTCTCACTTTTTCTTCTTTCATCTTCTCTTTTTCCCAATAGCCGAACCTACACTCTTCTCTCTTCTATTTCTTCCCTTATTTTTTTCTTCATTATTCCTCAGTAGGCCGAATTTTTGCTGTAGCTAAACCTCTAATCTTTTCTTCCTCAAAAAGCCGAAACCCTCATACCTGTGGTATAGGAAGCTGAATCTTTGGCTACTTGAATCTACTTCTTCTCGTAACTACGGGTGATCGGAGTTAAGATCATAGATAAGAGCACTCTTCTGGGCCGAACAACGATTGGTAAGTTTGTCACATAACTTTCGTTAATTATTTATGATTTAAGGTGAAAGCCAAAACCCCTTAAGGGTAGCTAACGTTTGGACTAAGGGCGTTGGTGCCTCTTTCTTCTTGGTTGTGTAAACGTTAGCGTGGACAAGGGGGCGTACAGTGAAGGGCTTGAAGACTGATTCAGTTGGATCTCTGGATCTAATCCATATTTCGGCAAAAAGGTAAGAACTCTAGGGTCTAAAGTAATGTTGGCCGAATATGGTAAGGGGGGATAGTACGTAGTTTGTTTTTGGTATATAGACTAACATTTAGTAACTCGATTGTAGGCAACTCGTGAGTCCATCTCGCCAATGTACCGTTACAAATCAGGTGTGTAAACGACACCCACTCATAGACTAGATCAACAAAAGTCAAAAAGCTGAAATGCCAAAAAGCCGGCATTTTATGAACTTACGAGCGTCCGAGCGCTCGTGAGATGGCTGTTTGTTAGTTTTGGTAATCTAAAGCGGTAAGATTGCAAAATGCGCAATTTCGTGCACTTCGGTATATTTGGGCTTAATGGGCTGAAATCGGGGTAATGGGCAACGGGCCTAATTCGGTAAGAATGCTCGGTAAGTGTTTCTGTTAATGCGTTAATGGCTGAAATATGAATGAAAACCCTAAAATGGTAATTTTACTGGAATACCCAAGGTATGAAAAATTACTATTATACCCCTAGGTGCAAAATGACCATTTTACCCCCAGGGTTAATTGTGACTGAAATGCATGATATTCTAATTTTGTGTGATGTATGCCATGACATGTATATCTGTTGCATGGGTTATGGGTTATATTGATGGAGGAAGCGTTCTGCTGGCTCTACTACAAATATCTGCTTTGGTGGCTATGCCACAAATATCTATTTTGGTGGCTCGGCCATAATATCTGTATCTAGTGACTCTATCACAATATCTGTACTGGCAGCCATGCTGCAAATTCTGTGGTGTGTAGCAGTTGGGTGGGTCGAGTTGTCTCCCCACATGCCGTAAGGTTGGTACGGGGGTGGATGGATATGGGTTGGGTTTCTGTATGCATGAATTATCTGTTCTGTCTTCGTTATGGGCCTATGGGCTTCATTCAGCATTTTGTATAGGGCTAAGGCCCAACTTGATCTGTTCTATGGTTTGAGCTAATTTGGACTATGGTTGGGTTATTTTACACACTGAGTTTTCCAAACTCACCCCCCATTAATTTCATCCTTGTAGGTAATCCCCAACCATAGCGGACTTGGAGCTGTGAGGGGTTCGGAGTGGCCACTTGTTCTGCAAATTTGATTTTCATCTGGTGATTTGAATAGCTTTTTATTTACTTTAATGGTTTTGGATTTTGAGTTGTAATAAGGCCGCTATTATTATTTTTAGTCGTTTTAATTTGTTTTGTTAAGCTTAGGTATGATATTATTTTAACCGTGGAAATTGAATAGCTTTAGGGTGCGTTTTAAAAGAGTTACCTGATTTAAAAATATCGCGATAACAAAGCAAAGCTTCCGCAATGAAAATGTTTTTTTTCAAATTAATAACCTTCTCAAATGGATTTAAACGAATTGGTTTTCTAAGAACATTCACTAAGTTAAGGTGTGGCAATGGTGGTGTGCATGTCTAGGATTGGATCCGAAGGAAGCTTGGTACTTAAGCAGTCTAATGGACCCACCTCCTCTTTTCTGGCATCCTACCTGGTGCACAACTTTCATTCACTTTAACCTATAATGAAGTTATCCTTTAAACACTAAGAAAGTTTTTAGATTAAAAATATAAAAATATTTTTAAACACTTCGATGTGGCACGTCAGATTCGGTCATAACGTCTATGCCGGGTTTGGGGTGTTACACCACAACCACTAGACCACATGCTTCCTTGTGTTATTTATTTAACACAATAATTTAAAAGGCCATCATCCAAGCATCCAGAGTTTTATTCACTTAATACCAAAATTTTTGCTAAAGCCCAGGTTAGAACCCGAGATTCTCCAACAGTTCTTAGGGCCATTAACCACCAAAGTAGACATTTAATTGTGTCATTTCCTTGCACAATTAATTATTTGTATACAACGTCCTTACGGACCCATACTCAAGGCCCAATACTTCCAGGCCCAAATTCGGGAGTTACACTATTACCGAAAACCCTTTTGTTTTCTTCATTTTCTTTCTGCCGATTTCTCTAAAAGCTGAAAACCCTTATTCTCCTTTTATTTTTCTTATGCCAATTTTTTTTTTCACTTTTGGGTTTAGTCGATTCTTTTTCCTCTCTCTCTCTCTTGGTGCCAAATAAGCAATTGTGTCATTCAGATCTCTAGAGCCGAATACTCATTGGCCGAATCTAATGTAAGTGTTACTCTTCCAATTAGTTTTCTTTGCTAAGTATCAAATATTGTTCCTTACTCTTTCTAATCGGCTGTGGTAGGGAATTAGTATCAGATCTCGGATCTCAGCTCTCTGCCGAAACTGCTCTTTAGGTATTCGCGATCTTGGTAAGTATTCTTCTCCTATTGGCTAAGGTGGCTGATTGCTCATAGTTAAGATAAGGGGACTTGTGTTGGATACGATTCACCTATTATTCTATTTAATAGTTAAGATTGGTGCAGATCTGGGAGTTGATCATGGTTAGGGATTTAAGAAAGGGTTGTTATACTTATCACGCAAGGTTTAGGGCTAAAGAGATCGCATCACGCTTGCTTACCAGGTGTGTACGTACACTGCACACACACTATGAATCAGTAAAAATCGAAATGCTGAAATGCCGAAAGTGTGGCTACGGCAGTCTTGCGAGTGCGCGAATACTCGTAAGGGGGAGATCGATAGGTTACCTGAGGCCCATGGGCGATTCCATGGACTTGGGTTGTGAATAGGCCAAGTGGGTCAGAATTGGCAAAATGGGCCCGATGGGCTGTTGGGCCCATAATAGGAAAAATTGGATAAGCGATGCTATGTGATAGGAAATTTGTATGTGAGCATGAATATAATGTGATTTGGGCCGGATGGGCCATATAAATGAGATTGGGCTGAATGGGCCATATAAATGAGATTGGGCCAAGTAGGCAATATGCATGTATGAAGGGGTTTTGGGCCTAGTACATGATAACCACATAAAACTTAATTAATATATTGCGACCGTGGACAAGTCATGGAGATAAGGTGTGGCAACGGGTATATGCATGTCTAAGATTGGATCTAGGAAGAGCTTGGTACTTAAACAGTCTTAATGACTCACCTCCTCTTCTCTGGAATCCTACCTGGTGCATAGTGTTCGTTCATCTTAGCTCACGGGATTTGTTAACGGGCCAAGGTAAGTAAAAACCCCTAATAAATAAAAATTACCGAAATGCCCCTAAGGGCAAAAATGACTAAAATACCCCCAAGTGTTGTGTGTAAGATTTATGATTGCTACATGCATTCATATGTATTCATGTGATATCCTGTTTAGGTTGCATATGGGTTGGGAATTATGGAACGGAGGGAGTATATGAGGGTCGCATGGTTGCTTGACAACCGTGGATCCACCGACGGCTATTAAGCCCAATATGTGATTGGCAGCTTGCTGCAACTTCGGTAGTTTCGCAACCGGGCTACCATTGATGTGTATCGGTTGAGTGGGTCGCTATTTATATCCCCACAGGTTGTGAAAAAGGGGACAGAACAGAAGTATACTGGTTGGATTATTGGGGTGGGTTGCACTGCATTACATTGCATGTTTGATGTATGATGACTTTTGAATGCTTGTTTTCATCGAGGGTTGTACACACTGAGTTTGCGAAAACTCACCCCCTATTTTATTTTATTTTATTTTCAGGTAATGCTCAGTAGAAGGTTCGATGTTTGGAGGGACTCTGGGTGGCTAGCTAGCAAGATAATTTGGAATTGTTTTTCTTTCTAAAGCTTATCAGTTTCTATGTTATTAAGTACTTTTCAAATCAGGTTGTAATAGGGCTTCCACTTTGTTATTATTTAGATTATTATTTTTATGTGATGTAATTATAAGAAGTTGAACATGGTTTCTTAAACTATAGTATGACTTTTCTACGTTTCCGCAACTACATTTTAAAGGACATGTTTTTATAAAATCATATATTTTAAACAAGTGATTAAAAAGAGTTTTTTTTTTTAGGATTGTTAAGGTTTCTTTTATTTTAAGAATGGTTTTTAATGAAAACAAGATTTTTGCTAAAACACTTCAATGTGATGCGCCAGATTCGGCCATAACGTCTGAGCCGAGTTTGGGTGTTACATTGCCCGTTCCAGTGTAACTCACTGACTTGGTCACACGGCCAAGCTACACACCCGTGTGCCAGGCCGTGTACCCTTTGAAATAACCTTACACGCCCATGTGCCAGGCCGTGTGCTAGGTCGTGTAATAGCCTGACTTGTAACCCTTTGAAAGCTATAGGGGACACACGGCCATGTCACTTGGCCGTGTGTCACACACGTAAGGCATACGCCCATGTCTTTGCTCATGTGGACGAAAATAGGCCATTTTACAAGACTTTTTTCTCACCCAACAAGACATGTACCTATATCCACAAATGCACATATATACAAGCCATAACAAGGCACCAAAATCATGCATGTACTAGCTTTATATATATGGTATAATCACATACAACCAACATGCCCTTAGGCACCTCAAATGACAACATGTAATCATGTATATACGCATACACAGTTTGGCCAAATAATCAACTATGTTCCAAGCAATTTGCATCAATACATACCATCAAATTTACTTATCAAAATACAAACCATTTGGTACCAAAATGCCATTCTATAACTAGAATCAATTAACCACATTTTAACATATCACAAAGCACATATTCAATATGCATATTTAGGCTTTCATTCCACCTTCCAACATTCAAACAAAACAAGCCATACATCAACCATATTAAGATAGATATTTACATGCCAAACTAAATTCATTTGAACATCAAATTACCATAACTCAAGCCAAACCAAGTGGCCAAAACAACAACCAAAACATATGGCCAACATTAGCCAAAATACCTATACATGCCATTATAACCAAGATTAAACAACTGAATGTACCAAAAGGGTCGATGGATAGTGTGATATAGCTCCGACAAGCTTCCAACCTGAACGAGCTTCCAATTTACTATAAAGCACGAAAAATAATAGAGTAAGCATTTAAGCTTAGTAAGTTCATATAACATAGAACATAACTTAACTTACCTTTTAATCACATATTAGGTAAGTAACATAGCATATTCCAACCATAATTTGGCCAATGCTTATACATGAAACAAGTTAGCCATGTAAACATATACATAAACTAAGTAACTATGGATGAGCACAACATATAATTATATTTCATATATATATGTATCATCCATTTCCATATACCATGTAACAACATTTCCATGTAATTCACATAAATCCATGTATAGTTCATATTGAACTCTTACCATTTCATATTAGAACATTGCCTGTTGAACCATTTAGTATACTGTTGGATACCCGGGATAGCTCACACATAGTGTGCTAAATCATATAATTGTAATTTGTCAAATCCTATACATGTATAAATCGACATGCTCTCACGAGCTGTAAATCGGTATGCTCTCACAAGTTTTAGGTCGGAGCATAGCTACACTATGCTGCTCACATGAGCTGTGGAGTATCCGTAAAACATGCCAGACCTCAGCCATCGGTAGGACGTTTAGGACCAGCACCCAATTCATGTAAACCTTAATGACATGTCATTTGTATCCTACGAATTCCCAAGGTTCAAAAGGGGCTCGGTAATCATCGTACGTCGTTGGATATGCAATCATTATATATATATGACATTTCATAACACATTTATAATTCAATTTAAAACATATAAACACGATTTAATTACATGAACTTACCTCGACGAGTATACATAGATACGGAGGCAATTAATCCAAGGCTTTCTCTTTGCCCCGATCTAAAGTCTTATGAGGTCTGTCTTGATCTATACAGATGAATTTAACTCAATTTAATATATAATTCATTCAATTTATCCCAAAATCATACTTTGGAAAAATTACTATTTTGCCTTGTATTTTTAATTTCTTTGCAATTTAGTCCCTAGCTCATAAAAATGGAAATTCATGAAATTCCATCACAACCCACTATGGCCAAATATCAATTAGGTCCCTAGAGTTCCCTATATTTCATTTATTTCACAATTTCACCATGTAAAATTTTCTAATTTTCAATTTAATCCTTATTTGACAATTTCACCAAAAATCCCTTTTACAAAAGTTGTTTATCTAACAACAACCATCCATTTTCTATCATCAAACATAAAAACTCATGTATATTCAACAATATAAAAATCCTAGTTTAACAATTTCACAAATTAGTCCCCGGGCTAGCTTGATTAAGCTACGACGATCCCAAGAACATAGAAATAATTAAAAATGGGACAAAAATACATACCTAATTAGGGAAAGATATGTTGCCGAAAGTGAAAGCTCAACAATGGCTTTCTCCAACGCTAAAATTCAGTTGATGAAGATGACTAAAAGATGATAACCTTAATTTGTTTTATTTAATTTATCTTTGATTTACTAATTACTTAATTAACCTTTAAAATTAATCAAAATTTCAATATTGCCAAACCATTCTCATCCACTAACATATAAATGGTATAATTACCATATAAGGACTTAAACTTTAAGTTTCTATAGCTATTTAATACCTTTCGCTATTAGAACTCAACTTTTTCACTTTACGCGATTTAGTCCTTTTTATCAAATTGAGCATGTAAGTGGTAAAATTTCTTAACAAAATTTTTATACGGTATTACTATCATGCTGTAGGCAAGAAAATAATATTAAAATAAACTTTTTTATTTTGTATTTGTGGTCCCAAAAACACTGTTCTGGTTTTACTGAAAACAGGTTATTACAGATTTGGATGATTATGCCAACTACATTAGCGGAGAGGAATTGCTAAGTTCAACATATGAGGACCATTAATTAGACCTTGTGATTGCTTTGTTTGGTTGATAAGGAAACTTTGATCAAATGGTGAATGTTATGTATGACCTTGAAAAGCATGCACTCTATGACTGATGCTAGCATTTTTTCGCACTTCGAATAAAACTTTGAAATAATGTTTGCATATGAGTGACTTAATAAAAAGATTTTGTGAGCATGACTTTGTTGATGCACGGTTATGTGTAAAGATTAACGCTACTTAAACTTATTGCAAAATTTGCCTTAGCAAAAGTTGTGCTTTACGTGAAACATTACTCGAGGCGAGCAATGGATTAAGCTTGGGGTGTGTAAACTCTAACTTATATAGGTTTATTCTAATAGCTTTTATCACCTTTTACTTAAAAATAATACTAATCCCAAGTATTTGTTAATTAATTTAGTGAATTATTCTTAAACATCAATAATGGACATGAATTATAAAATATGCAAATTTGTGAATAAATTAAATTATTTCATGTTATTAATTAATGTGTTATATTTAACTATACAGTGAGACCATGAAGTTGATTTAATTAAGAGCTTATTATAAAGTTGTATGAACATGAGCTATTTATCTCCTATGTTGGATGACAAAAGCATGCAAAATGGGTCAACAAGGTGTTATTTTGACCTAGTTAAAATGATGCTACATGGTGGATAAGTCTGATTATTTAATGGATTACAGAACCATCCAACAAAGGGGAGTCAAGCCCAAATTGGGCACAAGCATGTTGGCTACCCACATTTAATTCCACTTAAAGTGCCACAATACTGCTCATTGAGCCATCACGTATCCAACCACATATGAGTGCATTACAATTAGTTTATCATATACATAACCTGTTACATTAGCATTCCATTCCATAATTCAACACATATGTACTTACAGGTTTTTGCACACTTTCACTGCACATTTATATTACTAACACAACATTACCACTATTGTTTGGCATATTTAATATGCCCACAACACAATACAATTCATAATAGTCATCATACATGTCTCATATCAAAATATCGCATCACAATAATCAATCCATAAATATTCTCATAATCACATGGTTTACCAAAAATAAAATAAGGGAAATAGAAAGCTTACACTTGGAAATTAGGATAGGGATTTATCCTATTCCTAATCTTCCAATTAACACTATTTATTGTGTTTATTAGCAGTGATTCCAAACACTCACCAATTACGCTTTCGTCGAAAAGCTGAAAACTTATACTAACTTTTCCTTGCCTTTTGCCTTACTTGAAGAAGGTCCTATCGAATTTGAAACTTCCAAACAAAAATTTCACATAACAATACATTCAAAAATTAGCTAGAGACTCAACTCAAGTAATAAAAAACATAAGCCTAAACTAAGTTCTCATGTAACCAAAACCTTTAACATAAAAAACTTAAAATGCAAATATCTCGGTCTATACTTAGTCTTTTAGCCTAAAACCAATTTTGTTCATCTAATTAATCACCTACAAATAATTCTCAACCTTTAAACTACACAAAACTAGTCAATTCACAGTATTGACTTTTTCGACATGTTTTTGGCTATTTTCATGAAAATTCATTAAAACTCAAAAATATTTAATGAAACTTCAAAGTAAGTTTAGAAACCTTTTAATCATGTTAAAATAAGTTGAAAAACACTTTGAAACCAAGTTTTTACACAAAATCCAAAAATCAGTCCTATTTTCAAAATTAAAGGTATTTAAAACTCATTTCTTGAAATTGATTTAATTTTCTAAAAACCATAGTAAAAGAACATTACCAATAAACAATGTTGCAAAATTCTGAACACTTTGATGTGACCACGCCCGGGGCATCCTCGAATGCAAATCATGATTTAATCGAGCTTCCAAAAGGACCCATAACTCGAGCTCGAACTAAGCAAATTCAAGACGCTTTATCGACCTTGGTGTTGCGCATTTGGGATGTTAACAAGGTCCATGACGTTGGAGGAGCTAAGGACAACTCCTTAAAGAGTCAATGCATTCTTTTGCAATCCGATCTCAGCTCCTCTCTAGCTCCCCATAAGCCAATCAGCTCCAATCAGCTCACTTGAGCTCGTTTTAGCTCGTTTTAGCTCATTTCTTTTACATGACAATCTTAATTAAGTTTGCTACAGCTCATGCCGAAACCCCTAGCTCAACTTAGCTCACTAAGTGATTTTGACTATTTTAAGCTAGCCGAATTTACTTGATAGTTGACTTATAATTATTATGTTTGAATTAGTTAATGTCATTAAGTTGTTTAGTTATTAATTTAAATTATAACTACATGAATAGTTATATTTTATTTAATTATGTGATTAATTCATGTAGGTTAGCCGAATGTGGAAGATTCATTCATGACAAGATGCATGAACGGGAAAGTACATTGAATGGGAAGATACATGCATGGATCAGTTCAATGTTTAGGAGGCCATACATTCATGAACATGGAGGGTTAATGAATATTGAAGATGCATCTCCCATGAATGGCACACATGCATGTATGAGGGACCTTAAATGCAAGTACATGTACGGCTAGATTCAAGCCTCCTACCAAGTTCCATGTACAACCAATGCATGTGGGAGGACTCTTGGTGTTTCCTAAGCACCTATTCGGCTAAGAGACACCTCTTGGAAGTATCATGCACAGCTTGGCCGAACCTAGACAACCCGTTGAGCTCCCAAAGGTGTGCATCCATCAAGTGACTTAAGCTCATGCACGAAGCTGTCCAACATACTCCAATCAGCCGAATCAAGACTAGACAATTAATATGTTCATTCTAGAATATTCTAGCTAGTTCATGACCGAATTTACTTAGCCTTTAAGCTAGCTAGTTGTCCATTCGGTTACTACATGATTGCCTTTAAATAGTTTGTTGATTTCATTGTGAAGGGACTTTTTGCCAAATTATTAATGAACATTGTTCTTGTGAGGTTGCTTCCTTTCATATCTCGTACAAGTTTCGAAGACTTATCTAGCTTGTGCTAGTGGCGTCTACCGTTCTTGTTTGAACTTATCACCAATTTTGGTGTGGCGTTCACCTATCCTTCTATCCATCCTTTTTCACCTTAACAATATACGAACCGGGGTGACACTTTTTAGTGTTGAATCATTCTTGACGTTAAGTTCGATTTCCATCCCCATCTTTCAAATTTCTTTTTGTTAACCAAACCGAGCCATTTATCCATCATCCATCTTTACTACCCTTAGCCGAACCTATTGCTACTTCTACACTTCTTGAAACTTCCGCTTATCCTAACTTATTCTTTTACTTCTATTACTAAAATTCGAGGCATGAACAATTCTCTCGTCTACAATCGGGCAACTACGTGAATTCGACTCAACTTCCCGGGCTGGATCACATCACACTTTAAGGCTAAAATTCTTCAAATACCCCTAAAAATCCTAGGCCCTATTTTGGGGTGTTACAATCATCCCTCAAACATCTTCTTCCCCAGCCTCTCTATCCCTCTATTATACAACATTTCTCAATGTTAAAAAATTTGATTTCTAATAAAATTAGGATCATTTGAGGTATTCTTGAGTCATCGATGATGTGATATCATTTCGAGACGTACACATTTCATATATCATGTCAAAATTAAACCATTACCTCCGAAGCCTATCCTGGGGAAGTCAGGTTCTGAGGTAATTTTATTTTGTACGGCAACGGATGGAAGTCTACATAGAGGTCTCAATCGACGGTCATTATGTAGTCACGGGTCGGGGTATAACAAGGGAGCCAATTGACGGTTGTTACGTGGTCACAAGCTCAAACTTTTTGGATACCTGGAAATGATGCCTTATAAATACTATACAGAAGTTTGAGGGCATAATTATACCAAAAAATGTGAGGCTTCCCGCTATAATCGACTAATTTTTTTCTCCATTTCCAGTCAGTCAGTACCTTTAACCTTCCTTTTAATTTGAAGATTGTCATCACTATAGACATAAGAGGACTCTTAGATGAGGAGTGGCTATTGCGATACAGTAAAGGTGATGCTCATTTCGAGGTGACAACGGTTGTCATTATTAAACAACCCGTTAATAACGACACCCACTACCGTGCCGACCTGAGTTTGACCTCTACTGTGTTGGAACATTCGCTCTTCGCCTGAGAGACCTCTTGTGTCCACCTCGGTGTCAGCTTTCGGATAAGAATGAAAAGTTAAAGATACCGGCTTTCTTGAAATAGAGAAAAAATTACGTTGATTCTATTAAAAATCCCTTCATTTTTCCCTATGATTATGACCTCAATCTTATATATGATATATATAAGGCATCATTTGTGGGTATCCAAAAAGCTTGAACTAGTGACCACATAACGACCGTCAATTAACCCTCTGTTATACTCGAAATCGTGACCGCATCACGACCATCGACTGGGACCTCCACTTAGATTTTGACCCGTGGTCGTATAAAGTATTGTCACCCCAAAACCTAACTTCCCTAGGATGGATTTTTGAGGTAATGGTCTAATCCTGCCATGACATATGAAATGTATGTGTTCTGAGGGTTATCACATCCCCAAACTTTCAAATCTACCCATGAACTTTTGCAGTTTCACCCCCCTAACAAAACCCCTAAACCTAACATAAAAAAACCTTAACCCTAGGAGAAAGAAAGGAAAAATGCATCCAATTGGACGAGCTTGCTAGACAGGTGGCAGGAAAATGAATCTAACTAGGTGAGCTTTCCTGTAAACTGTACAGAAAGCACGCCTAGCTGGACGCGCTGTAACATCCTGATTTTCAGGTTTTTTCGCGATTCTCGATATTTTGGTAAAGTTTAAAAAATTTGGTTTTTGGTTGTGGAATTCATAATTTGAGTATGTAAATGGGCTTATGGAAGTCCCATGTTTTGGCCAAAACCTTGTAGAATTTTTGAATTTTGGACTTGTGAAGTTAGGGGCTTTGGATAGGTGGTCTTATTAAAATTTGTGGGTAAAATGTATCACAAAAAAAGCCTCTGGTAAAGTGGCTAAGTGACGCCACTAGGGAGCTATAAGGGTGGCGTGTAAATGGTTTGGGAAGACCTGGGATCGATTCCCTGTGTTGGCAAATATGATGCTAATTTTTATGCTTTGTGCATACTAGAGTTTAAAGCTGAATGGAACTCTATGGGAGAGAGTTTGAATTAGTCAAATACATGGATTAAGGAGGGATAAGGGGAAATATCTTAGGGATTTGAGAGGGGGATAGAATTGGCCGAATATTGGGGATTAGAGAGGGGATTTCGGCAGAGGGGTTTTAGTTGGGGATTTTTGGCATTAGGGTCTAGGTTGTGTCGTTTTCTTCCTTTTATTTAGTCTTTTCTTTCTTTTTCTTTTTCAGCCGAATCCATCCCTCTTCCTTTAATCTTTTCTTTCTTTTCCCTCTTCCAAACCAGCCCGCTACTCCCCTCCATTCATCCATTATTCCTTTCCTTACCACCACTTCTGCCGAAATATCGCAAAAAGCAAAAATCTGTGGAGACTAGGTGGTGACAATTCTTTGTTGACCAGCAACCCTCTTTTTCTTCTCATTTTTTGGTATTCAATTCTCTTATCTTCTAGGCATATATAGATTCAAGAAGAGGAGACTGTGGTAAGTGCTCAAACTCTAAACAATTCCTATTATAACTGTTGACAAAAGTCGAAACCCTATAGTTTAGGAGGTGGCCGAATGTGGGTATAGGCTCTATTGGGTTCTTCTTTTTACCTTTTTATGGTTTGTATAGTGGAGGAGCAGCAAGGCGTAGGGTGGACTTGGATTAGCTTGGATCATCGGAGTGACTAGATCTAGTCATCAACTTCGGCAAAGGTATGGATTCTAAGGCCATTATGGATGGTGGCCGAATATGTAAGTGTTGATAATAGATGGTTCTCGTTTTGGTTTAATTATTGTGGGCTGATCTATAAGTGGTTGATTATAGGAGAAACCGTGTAGGAGATCTCGTCAAGGAATATCGCAAATCAGGTGTGTAACGAACCTTCTTTCGTAGCTTAACTCGATATTTGCCGAAAAGTCGAAATGCCGAAATTCTGGCATTTCGAGGACTTGTGAGCAAGCGAACGCTCATTGGTTAATTAGATCCTCTTAGTTTATGATCGAGAACGTTGGAAAAGGTAAGAACATGATTTTTGCCATTCACGGTAAGTTGGGCCTCGAGGGGTTAAAATCGGGCCCAATGGGCCTTCGGGCCCATTTGGGAAATTTGGTTGAAAATGAAAACCTATTAAATTGCATGTTAAAACTGTTGACACCATTATGGATTATGGGCTAAATGGGCCTAGATGACAAAACTGGCTATGTAGGGCCCATCAGAGGTTTTAGGCTCAATAACTCGGTTTCGCTAAAAATGGGCCAGAAACGCTGTTCAAACAAATGAATAGTTAGTAACTGATAATGAGCATGGAAAATCCCTAATATTTGGCAAAATTACAGAATTACCCTTATAATATAAAAATGACTATTTTGCCCCTAAGAAAAAATGACCATTATACACCTAGGGTTTAGTTATGAATTTGATATATGAGATTTTGATATACATGATTGATATGATATGCACATGATATGTACGATATGCACATGATATGTATGATATGACAATGATAAGTATGATATGCACATGATGTATTCATAAATGCATTGGGTTGGGTTTTTATATGGATGGAGGAAGTGCAAAAAGGGCTTATGCCCCAGTTTATCGAAAAGGGCTTATGCCCTGGGCCACGAAAAGGGCTTTTGCCCGATTATTAAAAAGAGGCTAGGCCTCCGGTTATATGATAAAGCGGCTATACTGCCCGGTGGAGAGTTTTGGTTGGGTGGGTTGAGTTATTCCCACATGGAGAGCTTGGTTGGTACGGGTGGAGAGTAGCAGATGGATGGTGGGTCGAGTAGTCTCCCAAATGGGTTTGCATTCTTTCATTGACATTACATGTGATATTGAAATGGGCCTATGGGCCATTCCGTTTTACAAACAAAGGCTTGGCCCGATTATATGAAATATGAAGGCTTGGCCCAATGTTATGAAATATGAAAAGCTTCACCAATATGTGTTGGGATTGGATTTGGGCTTAGGCCAAAGAGGTGATATTGTTTTGGGCTCTGAAAGGGCTTGTTGCACATCGAGTTTCCAAACTCACCCCCTTTCCTTAACCTTGCAGGTGAGCCTTGATGTGGGGACTTGGAGCGGAGGGGATTCAGAGTGGCTACGGCGACGATCGCTTTGGGCTTTTGAATAGGTGTTTGGTTTTCATTAAGTTTACTTTATTTATTATTTATTTTTGGGTTGTAATAAGGCCATTTTAACTTTTCTTTTTTCTTTCTTTTTCTGGGATTATTATTATTTTTAATAACATCAAAACTGGTGGATAATAATTCAAATGGGCTAGACTTAGGACGTGTTTTTCAAAATGATACTTGTTTTTAAAATAACACCACGCCACGAATATTCGATTTGTCAAAGATAACCAGTTAAATTAATTTCAAAACTCGATATAACCAAGTGTGGCAACGATTGTGGGCATGTCTAGGATTGGATCCCATCAAAGAGCTTGGTACTTAAGCAACCTTCATGGCTCACCTCCTCTGTTACGGATACCTACCTGGTGCCCAGCCTCCATTCACTCTGGTTAGCTCAACAATAGTCAGTTTTTAGATAATAAAACGAAACATGGATTTTTAAACTTCTATGTGGCACGTCAAATTCGGCCATAACGTCTGGGCCAAGCTTAGGGTGTTACATTTAGTGGTATCAGAGCCTGGTTGTAACAATTCGGCTGTGGATCGGGTCCGAAAATCTTTTCAAAAACTTAGGCCTAAGAAGGGTATTTTTGGAAATGGTATTGGGAAGTTTTTTCAAAGATGTTCAAGTTTTTCTGTTTGTAAATGGGGTTAAAATCTAGAGTTCAAAATAAAGGTGTTTTCAAATAAAAATTTTTAAATTTCTATTTTCGGTGATCAAAAACATGGTTTTTGAGTTTTAAATGGACTGATAAAGAAGTGGCGCACTGAATCCCTAGCACCAAGTTTGTAAGTACATTCTCTTTACATTATGTGATAATGATGTGATGGTATGAATAGAACTGAGACCCTACTATGATACTTTAGATAGGGTAGAGCTGTGAAAACGGTAGAAATGAGACTGTAGCTAGGCTACGACGATGCGAAAATAATCCTTGAACTGCTATATTTCCATAAGATATCTTGTAATAAACAGTTGAACATTATACTAATATCATAAAATTCGTAATCAGATAAGTCGATATGAGTACAAAAGAAACTCGTAGACGAGGCCGCGGACGTGGTCGCGAAAGGGTGCGAGCAGAATCTTCATCCTCAGGGCATAGGCCAGTTGAGGAGGCATCCGTGCCACGGGCAATAGAGACAGGGTCTTATGATCGGGCTGTGGGGGATGATGCCTTGTCCCAAGCCATGTTAAGGGTTTTAGAAAGAGTTACTGGAGCTAGCACTGGGACAGTGAATAGGGGATCCATATCGGAGCGACTCCCGGCCAACGGAGCAGAAGTTTTTAGGGGCATATCTAGAGTAGCCCCAAATGTGGTTGAATATTGGCTAGAGGCAACAGAGCGAATCATGGACGACCTAGATTGCTCTGTGGAGCAAAAGCTGAAGGGGGCTGTGTCGCTGTTACGAGACGAGGCATACCGATGGTGGATCATCGTAAGGGAGAGTACCCCAAATAAACGAGTAACCTAGGAATTGTTTAAAACTGCTTTTAAGGGGAGGTATGTTGGAGCTAGCTATGTGGATGCTCGTCGGAAGGAATTTTTGAATCTGACTCAGGGTAATAAGACTGTCGCGGAGTATGAGGTAGAATTCTTGAGGCTGAGTCGATATGCCAGTGGGATAGTTGCAACTGAATATGAGCGCAGTGTTCGATTTGAGGATGGCCTCCGCGATAAGCTTAGGATATTGATAGCTCCACAGAGGGAGCGTGATTTTGCTGCATTGGTAGAGAAGGCTAAGATAGCCGAGGAGGTAAAGCGGACTGAACGGCAGAATCGTGAGAAGGATCGACCCAGATTTAAGAGGGATTTTGGACCCTTGAGTGCTACGAATCGAAATTTTAAAAGAGCTAGAATGGAGGAACTGGTTCGAGCAGTTCCAATGAATACCTATAGACAGCAAGCTTGCAAGGACTGTGGTAGGGTGCATATGGGGGAGTGCTGGAAACGAACGGGAGCATGTTTTCGATGTGGATCAAAAGAGCATAAGTTTAGAGAATGTCCTCGGAGAACAGCTCAGGAACTAGCTGGGGAGCAAAGGGATGTCCAACCACAGCGGGGAGGACCACCACCACAGAGAGGTCGTGGGCAAGGTAGAGGTGGCAATGGTAATGGACAAGGACGTGGGGCACCTGGCAGGGGTGATGGACAAGCTGAGGCTCGACAGGCGGCGTTGGTTTATGCGGCACGACGTCGTGAGGAAGGTGACGCACCTGATGTTATAACTGGTACGTTCCTCATTCATAGCAAGCCTTATACTGCTTTGATTGATGTGGGTTCCACTCACTCGTATGTTGCTTGTGTTGTATCTGGGGCATTGGGTGTGTTTCCTGAGAAGACTGTGAGTGGGGTATCAGTAATAAGTCTATTGGGACACTTGGTTAAGGTAGATAAACTCTTTAAGGAGGTGCATTTAGAGACACAAGGTGAGATATTTGTAGGAGATTTGATGGAGCTGCCATTTGGGGATTTTGATCTTATCTTGGGAATGGATCGGCTAACTAAGCATAAGGCGACGGTGGATTGTGCTGCAAAGAGAATGGTACTAAGAACTGCCGAAGATGAGGAGATAATGGTCATAGGGGAACGAAGGAATTATTTGTCCAATGTTGTTTCGGCTTTAAGGGCCGAGAAGTTGATTCGGAAAGTCTGTGAGGCGTACTTGGCATTGGTAAGTCAAGCTAAACCTGAGGGAATAACTGTGGAATCGGTTAGGACCATTAAGGAATTTCAAGATGTATTTCCGGAGGAACTTCCTGGATTACCTCTGAATAGAGAAGTCGAGTTTGGAATCAACTTGTTACCTGGTACAGCTCTTGTGTCCATTGCGCCTTATAGGATGGCACCAAAGGAGTTGGTAGAACTAAAAGGTCAAATTCAAGAACTGTTGGACAGAGGGTTTATAAGGCCCAGTATTTCTCCGTGGGGTGCACCAGTGCTGTTCGTAAAGAAGAAAGATGGGACCATGCGAATGTGTATTGATTATCGCCAGTTGAACAAACTGACGATCAAAAACAAGTATCCTCTACCAAGAATCGACGATCTGTTCGACCAATTAAAAGGAGTCTCGGTATTTTCTAAGATCGACCTTCGGTCAGGATATCATCAGTTGAGAGTCAAAGAAGTGGATATTCATAAGACGGCATTCAGGACTCGATATGGTCATTACGAGTTTTTGGTGATGCCTTTTGGTTTGACTAATGCACTAGCACCATTCATGGATTTAATGAATCGGGTGTTCCAGCCATACTTGGATCGGTTCGTAGTCATTTTTATTGATGATATCTTGGTGTATTCGGAAACGGAAGAGAAGCATGATAAGCATCTTCGTGTTGTGCTGCAAGTGTTAAAGGAGAAACAACTTTATGCAAAGTTTAGTAAGTGCGAGTTTTGGCTGAATGAAGTCACTTTCTTGGGGCATGTTGTGTCTGCTGATGGGATCAAGGTGGACCATCGAAAGATTGAGGCAATTCTAGAATGGAAGCCACCGAAGTCAGTAACAGAGATCCAAAGTTTTATGGGGTTGGTAGGTTATTATTGGAGATTCGTGGAAGGATTTTCTGTGTTGGCAGCACCGTTAACGAAACTTATAAGGAAGGGAGCACCTTTCGTTTGGACGAATAAGCAAAGAGGCTTTTGAGAAGTGAAGAAGGTTACGCGAAGCGCCGATCTTGATTCGGCCCAGAATCGTAAGGATTTCACTGTGTACAGCGCGCGTCACATGTAGGTTTAGGCTGCGTGTTGATGCAAGAGGGTAAATTGGTCGCTTATGCTTCACGACAGCTTAAGCCTCATGAGGTGAACTATCTTACGCATGACTTGGAGTTAGTAGTGGTGATTTTCGCGCTTAAGATATGGATGCATTACTTGTATGGGGAGAAATGCATCATCTATACGAATCACAAGAGTCTTAAGTACTTGCTGACTTAGAAGGAGCTAAATCTTAGACAGCGAAGGTGGATAGAGTTGTTAAAGGACTATGACTGTTCGATTGAGTACCATCCAGGTAAGGCAAATGTCGTGGCTGATACGTTAAGCCGTAGGACTGTGGCGGAGTTGAAGGCAATGTTTGCTCGTCTAAGTTTGTATGACGATGGAAGCTTATTGGCAGAGTTACAAGTGAGACCGACTTGGGTAGAGCAGATTAAGAAGCAACAGTTTGAGGATGAGTCGTTGGCTTCTCAGTTCCAGCACGTTGAGAAGGGGGAGAATCCAGACTTTGGGTTAAATAACGATGGAGTTCTTTGTTTTAGAGGAAGAATCTGTATGCCAAAGGACTCTGACTTGAGATTGCTGATTTTGAAATAGGCACATAATGGACCTTGTGCTATGCATCCAGGAGGGAGTAAGTTGTATCGAGACTTGCGGGAGCTATATTGGTGGCCTGGGCTTAAGCGGGAAGTGACTGAATTTGTGGGGAGATGTTTGACATGTCAACAAGTGAAGGCCGAGCATCAACTGCCTTCAGGATTGTTACAGCCGGTAAAGATACCACTTTGGAAGTAGGAAAGGGTAACTATGGATTTTGTAAGTGGGTTGCCGATGACACCTTCTAAGAAGGATTCAATTTGGGTAATTGTGGATAGGTTGACAAAATCTGCCCATTTCATACCTGTCCAAACCAATTACTCACTTCAAAAGCTGGCCAAGTTGTATGTGGAGGAGATAGTGCGGTTGCATGGAGTGCCAGTATCGATAATTTCAGACCGAGACCCAAGGTTTACATCTCGGTTTTGGCAGAAATTGCATGAGACGTTGGGAACGCGATTGGATTTCAGTACGGCTTTTCACCCTCAATCAGATGGGCAGTCGGAGAGGGTTATTCAGATTTTAGAAGACATGTTGAGAGGTTGTGTTATTGAGTTTAGGGGCAGCTGGGAGGACTATTTGCCATTGGCAGAGTTCGCGTATAACAACAGTTACCAAGCAAGTATTCAGATGGCTCCTTATGAGGCACTATATGGGCGAAGGTGTCGTTCGCCTACTTGTTGGGCAGAATTGGGGGAAAGACAAGTACTTGGGCTAGAGTTGGTAACAGATACCGAAGACAAGATTAAGGTAATCCAGAATCGGTTAAAGGAGGCAGCGGATCGACAAAAGTCTTATGCCGACCTGAAGCGTAAGGATATTGAATATGCTGTAGGGGACATGGTCTTCTTGAAAGTTTCACCTTGGAAGAAGATATTGAGATTTGGTAAGAAGGGCAAGTTGAGTCCACGTTTTATTGGGCCTTATCGAATTATTAAACGGATAGGGCCGGAGGCTTATCAGCTAGAGTTACCACCAGAACTGCATCGTATTCACGAAGTTTTTCATGTGTCCATGCTAAAGTGATATCGTTCTGACCTAAATCATATCGTGCCAGTTGCGAAAATCGAAGTACAGTCAGATTTGACATTCGAAGAAGAACCGGTGTAAATACTTGATCGTGACGTCAAGGTGTTGAGAAAGAAGTCAGTCCCATTAGTGAAAGTACTTTGGATGAACCATGGCAAGGAAGAAGCTATTTAGGAGACCGAAGAGGCGATGCGTCAATAGTACCCTTAACTGTTTGGATCAGGTAAAATTTTGAGGCCGAAATTTCTTTAAGGAGGGTAGAGTTATAACATCCTGATTTTCGGGTTTTTTCGCGATTCTCGATATTTTGCTAAAGTTTAAAAAATTTGGTTTTTGGTTGTGGAATTCATAATTTGAGTATGTAAATGGGCTTATGGAAGGCCCATGTTTTGGCCAAAACCCGGTAGAATTTTTGAATTTTGGACTTGTGAAGTTAGGGGCTTTGGATAGGTGGTCTTATTAAAATTTGTGGGTAAAATGTATCACAAAAAAAGTCTCTGGTAAAGTGGCTAAGTGACGCCACTAGGGAACTATAAGGGTGGCGTGTAAGTGGTTTGGGAAGACCTGGGATCGATTCGCTGTGTTGGCAAATATGATGCTAATTTTTATGCTTTGTGCATGCTAGAGTTTAAAGCTGAATGGAACTCTATGGGAGAGAGTTTGAATCAGTCAAATGCATGGATTAAGGAGGGATAAGGGGAAATATTTTAGGGATTTGAGAGGGGGACAGAGTTGGCCAAATATTGGGGATTAGAGAGGGGATTTTGGCAGAGGGGTTTTAGTTGGGGATTTTTGCCGTTAGGGTCTAGGTTGTGCCATTTTCCTCCTTTTGTTTAGTCTTTTCTCTCTTTTTCTTTTTCAGCCGAATCCATCCTTCTTCCTTTCATCTTTTCTTTCTTTTCCCTCTTCCAAACCAGCTCGCTACTCCCCTCCATTCATCCATTGTTCCTTCCCTTACCACCACTTCTGCCGAAATACCGTAAAAAGTCGAAATCTGTAGAGACTAGGTGGTGCCGATTCTTTGTTGACCAGCAACCCTCTTTTACTTCTCACTTTTTGGTGGTCAATTCTCTTATCTTCTAGGCATAGATGGATTCAAGAAGAGGAGACTGTGGTAAGTGCTCAAACTCTAAACGATTCCTATTATAACTGTTAACAAAAGCTGAAACCCCTACAGTTTAGGAGGTGGCCGAATGTGGGTATAGGCTCTATTGGGTTCTTCTTTTTACCTTTTTATGGTTTGTATAGTGGAGGAGCAGCAAGGCGTAGGGTCGACTTGGATTAGCTTGGATCATCGGAGTGACTAAATCTAGTCATCAATTTCGGCAAAGGTATGGATTCTAAGGCCATTATGGATGGTGGCCGAATGTGTAACTGTTGATAATAGATGGTTCTCGTTTTGGTTTAATTATTGTGGGCTGATCTATAAGTGGTTGATTATAGGAGAAACCGTGTAGGAGATCTCGTCAAGGAATATCGCAAATCAGGTGTGTAACGAACCTTATTTCGTAGCTTAACTCGATATTTACCGAAAAGTCGAAATGCCAAAATTTTGGCATTTCGAGGACTTTTGAGCAAGCGAACACTCATTGGTTAATTAGATCCTCTAATTTGATGATCGTGAACGTTGGAAAAGGTAAGAGCATGATTTTTGGCATTACGGTAAGTTGGGCCTCGAGGGGTTAAAATCGGGCCCAATGGGCTTTCGGGCCCATTTGGGTAAATTTGGTAGAAAATGAAAACCTGTTAAATTGCATGTTAAGACTGTTGACACCATTATGGATTATGGGCTAAATGGGCCTAGATGACAAAACCGGCTATGTAGGGCCCATCAGAGGTTTTAGGCTTAATAACTCGGTTTCGCTAAAAATGGGCCAGAGACGCTGTTCAAACAAATGAATAGTTAGTAACTGATAATAAGCGTAGAAAATCCATAATATTTGGAAAAATTACGGAATTACCCTTATAATATGAAAATGACTATTTTGCCCCTAAGTAAAAATGACCATTATACCCCTAGGGTTTAGTTATGAATTTGATATATGAGATTTTGATATACATGATTGATATGATATGCACATGATATGTATGATATGCACATGATATGTATGATATGCGCATGATAAATATGATATGCACATGATGTATTCATAAATGCATTGGGTTGGGTTTTTATATGGATGGAGGAAGTGCAAAAAGGGCTTATGCCCCCCGCCATTTAAAAAGGCTTATGCCCTGAGTTACTACCAAAAAGGGCTTTTGCCCGATTATTAAAAAGAGGCTAGGCCTCAGTTATATGATAAAGCAGCTATGCTGCCAGTGGAGAGTTTTGGTTGGGTGGGTTGAGTTATTCCCCATATGGAGAGCTTGGTTGGTACGGGTGGAGAGTAGCGGATGGTGGGTCGAGTAGTCTCCCCAAATGGGTTTGCATTCTTTCATTGACATTACATGTGATATTGAAATGGGCCTATGGCCCATTCCGTTTTTCGGCCCAGTTATATGAAATATGAAGGCTTCGGCCCAATGTTATGAAATATGAAAAAGCTTCGGCCCAATATGTGTTGGGATTGGATTTGGGCTTAGGCCCAGCAGGCTGATATTATTTGGGGCTCTAAAAGGGGATTGTTGCACACTGAGTTTCCAAACTCACCCCCTTTCCTTAACCTTGCAGGTGAGCCTTGATGTGGGGACTTGGAGCCGGAGGGGATTCAGAGTGGCTACGGCGATCGCCTTTGGGCTTTTGAATAGGTGTTTGGTTTTCATTAAGTTTACTTTATTTATTATTTATTTTTGGGTTGTAATATGGCCATTTTAAATTTTCTTTTTTCTTTCTTTTTCTGGGATTATTATTATTTTTAATAACTTCAAAACTGGTGGATAATAATTCAAATGGGCTAGACTTAGGACGTGTTTTTCAAAACGATACTTGTTTTCAAAATAACACCACGCCACGAATATTCGATTTGTCAAAGATAACCAGTTAAATTAATTTCAAAACTCGATATAACCAAGTGTGGCAATGGTTGTGGGCATGTCTAGGATTGGATCCCATCAAAGAGCTTGGTACTTAAGCAGCCTTCATAGCTCACCTCCTCTATTACGGATACCTACCTGGTGCCCAGCCTCCATTCACTCTGGTTAGCTCAATAATAGTCGGTTTTTAGATAATAAAACAAAACATGGATTTTTAAACTTCTATGTGGCACGTCAGATTCGGCCATAACGTCTGGGCCGGGTTTGGGGTGTTACACGCGCTTCTATTTTTTCTCTCCAAAAATGGCTTATTTTCCTAAATTAAAAAAATACGTAATAAAAAGACAACATATTTAGTTAATTTTATAACACCTTAAACCGTGTCTAGACGTTACGGCCCAATTTGAGTAATTACATAGGCCATGAATGTAACACCTCTTACCCTTATCCGACGTTGGGACAGGGTACGAGGTGCTACCTATCTCAAACACATGCAAACATATATTTTCGAGTTATGGAATTTCGTTCCAATTTAAAACTTTTCACAATTCACCTTAATGTCCCCACTATAGGCCTACGAGGCCTCAAACACACTTTGGAATTGATTCGGGACTAATCTATCCACTTTAGAAAACTTTGAAAAATTTCAAGGCAACCAAGGGCACATGCCCGTGTGGAAGAACCACACGCCCATATGTCCTCTTAACATGGCTGTGTTGAAGGCCCTTGTAGCTTACACGGCTTGAACATATCGGGACACGCCCGTGCCCCTACCCCGTGTGGATTTATTTCTCAATTTGAACCTACAGGGGTTTTTACATGGCCTGTCATACGCCTGTGTCCATGGCCTGCGTCCTTCACACGGCCATGACACGCCCGCGTCTTAGCCCGTGTACTAAAACCTTGGCATTCTATTTCTGACGTCATCAATCATTTAGGTGCACACAGCAAAGGCACACGCCCGTGTGCTGGGCCGTGTGGCGAATTTAATTTCGCATTTATGGTGCAGACTTCACACGGCCTGGGCACATGCCCATTAACTATGGCTTTGTTCTCCACACGGTTGAGACACACGGCCGTGTCTATCCATGTGGTCGCTATTGGGCATTTTGTTTAGAAAAAATTTAGGTGCAGGGGACACACGGCCTGACTACATGCCCATGGGGCAGACCATGTGTCACAGACGGTCTAGACACACGCCCGTGTGTCTACCCATGTGGACAAAAACAAGGCTATCTACAAAGCCTCTTTGCCACCCTTACTAGCACCAACCTACATGTAACACCTTGAAAATTTCTACAATAAGATATTACTCTTAATATAGTAAAATAAGGAAATAAAGTGACAAGAAAAGGAAAATTGAGTTATGTCACTGGGAAGTATATTATGACATACTGATTCAAGAAAGGACTAAATTGTAAAAGTGAGAAGAGTTTTGTGGCCCAAGAGCAAATACTCAAAATTTGAGGGATTAAAGTGTAAATATGAAAAAGTTGAAGGACTAATAGTGCAAATATTTTAAGGCTGGAAGGATTTGGAAACCAAGGAAAAATTGATGAATTAGGACCAAATTAAATAGGTGAAGAATTATAAGGGACTAAATTGCAATTTTACCAAAATTAAGTGATCACTCAAGAATGGAATTTTAAAAAATCACAAAGGGCAAAATGGTCAATTGGAAGAGAGAGAAATCTAGAAAGTAGTGATGATGTTGGAGATATTTTTGATTAATTAATTAAATAAATATTAGTTATTAATATTTTAATTTGATTTTTTTATATGATATTTTGTTATTTTATTATTATTTTATTAGAATATATAAAGAAAGAAAGATGAGGAAATTCTCATCCATTTTCCATGCATTCACGTTAGGAAGAAGAGAAGAGAAGAAAGAAACTTTTCATTCTTTACAATTTAGTCCTTCTACCAAAAATTTACCTAGAAATCAAAAGAATTTCCATAGCTACCAAGAGAGAAAAATATTAAGGAGACTATGGGGAGTTAAAATATCAAATTGGATTCAAGGAATATAAGCTTGAGGAGAGAAAAAATCAAATTAAAGATTGGAATCAATAGAACAAGGTAAGTACATCAAGATTTTAATATATTTTTAAGTTTGTTATTATTGAGAAAACATGGAAATAATGTTATAGTAGAGTTTTCTTATATAAGGTTCTATGATCTTGATGAGTTAGTGAAGGGAAATAGGAGAAAGTGATGGGAAATATTGTAGAGAAAGGGAATAAGGGTGTTATAAACATGGTAAATAATATCTTGCACTAAAACAGTTTTGAACAATAGCAGTAGGCTAACTTTGAAAAATTACTAAAAATTGTGGAAATTGAATTAGAGGTTAAATAAAACATGAAATTAAATATTATTGAGTCTAGTTTCTTATAGAATAAATGGTGTAAGCAATGGAATTGTAAATCATGAAATATGATAAATTTTGTGAGACAAGGTCAGAATGATTTCGGGTTCCCCTGTTCTGAATTTGGAAAATCAAAAACAATTTGATAAAAATTATTAGGGGCTTAAATTTATATTTTTAGAATCATAAATGAGTCTATTTTCAAGAAAAACAAATGGGAACATCATTTGAATCCTGTACGAGAAGATAATTAATTTTTAGTAAAAAAGGGTCAGAACTGTCAGACAGCAGAATAGAAGTGATTTTAAAGAATAAACTGTACTTATTGGCTAAGCCAAAAATTCTGAAAATTTTATGGTAAGAATATATGTAAGTCTAGTTTTAGGAAAAATTAACAGATCTAAATTTGGAGTTCTGTAGCTCAAGATATAAATAATTTAGTGACTATCACTCAAATAGACAACTTTAAATATACATATAAGTAAATAGTGAAATTATAGATAATGTTACTTATAAGCATATTATATAAATTAAGGATGTGGAATGGAGAGGAGGAGGAGGAAAATATGTATGAATATTCAGCTAGCATAGCTAATTTGTATGTTTTAGGCTCAAGGACTAAATTGAATAAAAGTAAAACTTTACGGGTAATTTTGTAAAAATGTTAGAAATGACCAATTTGCATGAAGTGGATTATTTTATTATTTAAAATTGAAAATTTGAATAAAATTATTAATTTAGTTCAAGATCGGGGAAAAACATGTTTTAAGGATTAAATTGAAAAGTGTTGAAATTATGAAAAATTCTGATATTTTATAGAATTCATGTGTTGTTATCAATTTGTATGAGAATAACGGCTGGAAGTAAGGATTAAATTGCAAGAATTTTATTTTTAAATGCATGAAATATCGATATAATAAATTACCTGATTTATATTTATGAAGAAATGGCAAGAGAATGATATTTATCATGATATGTCAATATGCGATTATCTTTGATACGTTGATACAAGGAAATTAAGTATATTGAGATGAGTAATAAATTCAAGTAAAACATGTTGAGAAAAATAAGTATGTTTAAGGGACAATATGATTGATTTTAATTGGTTCCAAATATGAACATTAGATGAAATAAAATATCTAATAAATAAATCGATAACTTTGGTAATGCTCCGTAACTCTATTCCGGTGATGGATTCAGGTTAGGGGCTTTACACTTCACCACATCAAACATCTCTAATTCCAAGCATAAACACACATAACCAAAACTTCTGCATCCATGAAAATCCTCATTAAATGCATTTAGCAATAATAAATATTAGCCATTATCCAGGGGCTTTATACAAAATGTATAAACCTTCATGACAAGCCAACATTTTTGGCCAAAATATTATGACACTAACAAAAGAGACCAAGTTCCTATACATGCCATACTCAAATTGTTAAGTCTAACTATACCAAGTGCTTTAGTAGATAGTGTGATCGATGGCTCCGACGTCCCTTAGATCCCTGAGCTAGCTTGGCGACTGTAAACTGAAAAATATATAGGATTTTTCCTATATAATTTGTCACCTTTTTACTTAAATGTGTTGTTAAAACCAAGTAATTGCTTAGTAAATTAATGAAATATATGAAAATATGAAATTGGGACATAGAAATTATTAAAATGTGATTTTATGCTTTATTATATAGTTTTCATGCAAAAAATGGCTTCTTTTATATTAATTTGAGCATATTATATTTTCAAGCTATAAACTAGGTCATGCATGATTAAATTATGTAATAAAATATAAAGTTATATTTAATAATTTATTTTCATATATTTCATTAATAAATTAGGTTTAATTAATTAAGTAAATTGATTAATTAAAGAAGTTAAATTATTTTCTATGGTCCTCATTCATTCATCATTCTCTCCTCTCTCAATTCTCTTAGCTTTCTTTCCCCTCGTGCCTATCATCATCTTTGCATAAAGATTTTGAGCAAATTAGCCTCTTAAAGAACCTTTGGTCGGCCATCTCGAAAAGCCATCAGCAAAGGAGCGAAGCGAAGGAACGAAGGAGCCCTTATCAGTCAGAGTCTTGGGTGACAGCCACTCTGAATTGGGTCTAATCTTTCTTACTTTAATTTAATTCAAGAATTTTTGCTATGTGTTCTTTGTTCTTGTTTACAAAAATGATAGCTTAATTTTATTTAAGCTAGGATGATTGCTTTGATTTAATAATAATTATTTGATTCATGCTTATAATGTTTGTACCTCAATCAATCATGTTTTCAATTAAAATCGAGTCTGTATTTCATTCATATGTGATTGAAATGCACCTGAATTAGTTGAGCAATCCTAACAAGACGACGGCTAATGGTCAAAATAATTGAAATGTGCATGCTCAATTTAGATCCTAACCTAATTAAATTGTAGGTTGCGTAACAACCCTAACCAGGCTCTGTTATCTGCATAGTTTTTAGATTTGTGTGATTAAACTGTTTCAAACCTAACACGTCCCTGTTACCTCGCACAAATACTAAGAAAACCTTAGTAAATAAGGAACAGTAAAATGCATATTTACTAAGTAAAGGATTTCGAAAGGACCTAACGTGGTTTCCAAACTCATGAAAGATTGAGTTCCCATGGAATGTTTTTCTGAATATTGATAGGCATGTTGATAATAATTTGAGTTTAATTAAAGTAATTGTCCTAGCTTATTTATGTTATAATTGTTTCTTATTGTGTTAATTTTGCTAAAATCTATCTCATTCATATAGTTTGCCTACTTAGGATAAATTGCATTAGGGATCATTGCATTTAGTTTCATATACTTAACTTTTCATCACTTCACAATTATATTGTTTTTATTTATCGAATTGTTAATATACTTTTACAAATCAAGTGACTTAGCACAAATACAATCCCCGTGGAGACTATAACTCGATACTTACTTATTACTTGATAATGACTATGTACACTTGCACAAACCCGAGCATTACAGCGACTCTATAAGAAAATATAAAAGAGAGGGAGTAAGCATAAAGCTTAGTAAGTTGCATGTAAATAGGTAACAACATCAACCATGCATATTTAAACACATAGAATATCATAAACCAACACAACATTCTTGATTCAACAGAGGTAGATTTCACTACATACTTATACCTCACGAGTATAAGCCAAAGATTTCAAAATCGTCCCGAAATCATTTTCATAGATAGAACTTACTTATGTCATTCTTACCATTAAAGCATCAGAATTAGACACATATCTCATGAGTTTCGAATAAGAACCTGTACCATTCACAACATGATTATATCATTCCATATCTTTATCATAAGCTTTAAATTAACCCGTGAAACCATTTGGAATACTAAAGGATATCCAATAAGCCTCACACAAGAGGGTAAATTACCAATGCCATGTCCCAAACATGGTCTTACACTAGCTCACATGTCAAGGCCGATGCCATATCCCAGACATGGTCTTACACTAACTCTCGTCTCAATGCCGATGCCATGTCCCAGACATGGTCTTATACTGGCTCTCATAATGTGGTCGAGCCATATCCCAGACATGGTCTTACACTAGCACAAATATCAACACCGATACCATGTTCCAAACATGGTCTTACACTAGCTCTCATAACATTGCCAATGCCATGTTCCAAACATGGTCTTACACTAGCATACATAATGTGGCTGATGCCAGACATGGTCTTACACTAGCACACATATCACCCAAGTGTCATGGCATGGATATCCAATCTATTCCTAGGTTCAATAGGGAATTTACCACATTAGATTTCATCATGCATTATTCATAAGCATATTCAACCATATTATGCAAAATAAATCATTCAATACATAATAACGATAAAGTTGCCTTACTTACGTGCAACTTACCTCGGTATACAAAATGTGGGCGACTAATCAATTTTTAATCCACTAGCTTGACTTTCCCTCAGTCTAGCTCTGAATTTCACATTTCTTGATCTATAATGATAAAATTTACTAGTTTAATCGTCACATTAATCAAGAATGTTATAAACGACATTTTGGCTAAATGACCATTTTTCCCCTAAACTTTCACAAAATTACGATTTTACCTCTAGGCTCGTAAATCTATTTTCATCAAATTTTCTCACTAACCAAGCCTAGCCGAATTCTTTGTATACTAGAAGCAGCCCAAAATTCCAATTATTACTCACACTTATCACTCATTTTATAATCTTTACAAAATGGTCCATTATAGGTGTTTTCATGCAAATCCTTTCACAAAAATTGTTTATTTAACAACCATGATTCATTTTCTTCCATAAAATTTCAGCAAACAACATGAGTACTCAAATGGCAACACCCTAGACTCTCAACCATTTTGCAAAATAGTCCCCTCATTAGTTAGCTTACACTACAAGGGTCCCAAAAGTACAAAAATTATCAAGAAAGACCATCAAAATCACTTACTTGTAAGGGTAAAGAGTGGCTGAAATTTTGAAGCTCCAAAACCCTTATTTTTGCTGATATTTTTGATGGAGAGGAGGAAGATGAAAGGTGATATCTTTTTCTTAATATTTTATTATAATTCTAGTCAAATTAGTCACCAAATTTCACTTAACTTTGACCTTACAATTTCTTTGTCTCTATGTTCAGCCATTAGCAAATTTATTGGTCTATTTACTCAATAAGGACCTCTACTTTAATGTTCCATAGCTATTTGACACCTTTAGCTAGCAAAACAAAACTTTCGTACTTTATGCTATTTAGTCCTTTTTCGAAATTAAGCAACAATCGTTACAATTATTTCACCAAAATTTTCATGCACTCATATAATCATGCTATAACAAATAAAATAATATTAAAAATAATTTCTCCGACCTTAGATTAGTGGTTCCAAAACCACTATTCCGACTAGGCCCAAAATCGGGCTGTTACAATGAAGATGGCCAAAACTTTTCCATAAGAAAAATCCATTTGTCCTCGAAACAAGTTATTTTGAAAACATCATGTTCTTTTCAATAGAAATTAATTTGTTCCTTTTTATTTAAATTTTTTTATTATAACTTAGTTTTTAAAACACGATTGCAGCAACTAATAATTATTAAAATGTTTAATGATCATTTAAAAGAAAAATCCTATAAAAACAATCCATGCAATATTTCCCAAAAATATCAAAATAGAAATTCCCATGCCACAGTCCACAACTTAAAATAAAGTCCTAAAAATTTGTTAAGACAAACCCAAATTAAAATAAATAATAAAATCCAAAATGAACTCATATTGCCTGTAAAAGTCCCAAAATTATTTTTAAATTCCATAACCAATAAAACATTATCCTGAGAGCTCCTCTTATGATCGAATTTGAGTTCTAATTACGAGGATTACCTGAGACCAAATGATGTGAACTCGTGCTCATGAGTGATTTCGAGTCACTTGTGTTTCTCGATCGTAAAATGGAGAAGTATCGTTCTTCTTAGAGTTAAGCTGAAAATTGGCTAAGTAAAGGGTTTAAGCAAAAAGTCCAAAGGTGTTTTGTTATGTGAAGGATATGATTCGACTTAGTAAAGAAATAAGGTGATTTTAAGTTGATAATTAGGATGGAATAGATAGGCTTAAGGTTGAAGAAAGAACCAATACTATAGGACAGTATTGACCTTATAACGCCCCGAATTTGGGCCTAGAAGTATTGGGCCTTGAGTATGGGTCTGTAAGGAGGTTCTATATAGTATTTAATTGTGCAAGGAAATGACACAATTAAATGTCTACTTTGGTGGTTAATGGCCCTGATAAGTGTTGGAGAAATCTTGGGTTCAAACCTGGGCTTTAGCAAAAATTTTGATATTAAGTGAATAAAACCCTGGATGCTTGGATGATGGCCTTTTAAATTATTGTGTTAAATAAATGACACAAGGAAGCATGTGGTATAGTGGTTATGGTGTCCTTAAGGTTGCAAGGGAGCCTAGGTTCAAGTCTTGGCTCTTACAATTCATTTTGGTTTTTCTCTTAAGTGAATCTGGATGCTGGCACATATGTCTTAAAGTTAATTGTGGACATTTTTATCACACAAAAAGCCTTGTGGTGGAGTGGCAAGGTGGCGTGTTGTGTAACTGTGAGGTCTGAGGTTCAAGTCTTGGGATGCACAGTGGAGTATTTATTTTGCTATTTGAGCTACGAAGGAGGTGGAGTTGGACTGAAACTCTGTGGTTGAAGTGGTCATAAGAATGAAGAATTTTCCTAATGGTTGAAAGTAATCCCACGCCGAGAAGCTAACATGAGAATTGGTGAGAAGCTGGCTTTAAATAGAGTGAATCAGATGAGTTGAGAGGAAGACTAAATGCAGGATGTGCCAAGGTTGGTAATCGTGGACTTCGGCGCATTCTCATAAACAGGTGTGTATTTCGCACTACTATAATTGTAGAACGGAAAATGCCGAAATGCTGTTCACATGGTGATGGCAGCCACACGAGCATGCAAGCGCACGTGTGGGAGCTTTGACGTGATGGTTGAGGCCATCATGAGTGCTCTCGTGGGCTTAGGTTGCTTTGGGCCACGATGGGTCGGGATGGGCCAATGGGCCCAATTGGGTAAATTGTATGATTGTGTAGTAAATATTGGATTGGACTATGTGAATCTCATATCTGTAGGTTAGTATTACGGAAATACCCCTGTAGGGTAGAATTACGGAAATACCCTATAGGGTAGAATTACCAAAATACCCTCGACTTGTAAAATAACCGAAATACCCTCAATTTGTAAATTACGAAAATACCCCTAATTTGTGAAATTACTGAAATACCCTTGACCTGTAAAATTATTGAAATACCCTCGACTTGTAAAATTACCAAAATACCCTCGATTTGTAAAATTACCAAAATACCCTAATTTGGAAAATTATCGAAATACCCTTAATTTGGAAAATTATCGAAATACCTTTGATTTGGAAAATTATAGAAATACCCCTTATTTACAAAATTACAGAAATACCCTTGATTTGCAAAATTACCGAAATACCCTTGGTTTGAGATTTACCAAAACACCCTTGTAGGGTGAAATGACTAAAATACCCCTAATAGGTAAAAAGATCGTTCTGCCCTCTAAGGTGTATGACTCACTGATAATACAATTTGTTTGATTTGACTATGTTCTGACTCAGAATGTATGACTTGATTGGACTATTGTGACTGTGATTGGTATGATTTTGTATGCTGTGTGTATATTTGCTGCATTCATATAATATTATGTTGCACATGGGTGGGAATTATGGAACGGAGGAAGTATATGAGGATCGCATGGTTGCTTGACGACTGTGGATCCATAGATTGAGGATCTCATGGTTGCTTGACGACCGTGGATCTATCGATTAAGGATCGCATGGTTGCTTGACGGTCGTGGATCCACCAGTGGCTTTTAAGCCCAATATATGATTACCCGACGACACTGCCGATCATCATATTTACCCGAGGTGTGTCTTTGCCGATCAGACATCGCGTCGCTGATGGCTATGTGCCTAACATGACACAGCTACCGATGGCTTAAAGCTAATTATTCTGATTATGGCTTTGCGCCAACCTACAAATGGCTCTGTGCCAACTTGATTATGGCTGTGTGCCAAACGTATTTGCCTAAGGCTATGTGCCAATATATGATTATTGACGACTCAGTGATGATTACATTTACGTAGGGCTGTGTGCCGGTTATGTTACTCTAGTTGATGGCTGTGCCAAACTTATTACAGTTACAGATGGCTTTGTGCCAATTATAATGCATTTCTTTGAAGGCTTAAAGTCGATATATATGCTAGTGACTTTGTCGCAATGAAGGTAGTACTCAACCGGGCTACCATTGATGTGTATCGAATGGGTGGGTCGATAGTTATATCCCTACATGATGTGTATCGGACGACGGAGTTAGTGTATAGTGGTTGGATGGGATGGGTTAGCATACATTTTTGCATTATGCATATGGTTTGATTCTGACAAGGGCTGAGACCCAAGTGATTTGTAATGGGCTGTGGCCCACGTATGCTCTGAACTGGATTGTACTATTAGCGTTAAAGGGCTCTCGCCCGCATCGTTTTGCTTTTTGTTTCTCTATACCGATCAGCATTACTCTAGTAAGGGGATTATACACTGAGTTTTCGTAAACTCACCCCGTTTATTAACTTTGCAGGTAATCCCTAGCGTTAGGTGGATCAGTGTCACAGAGGGACTCGGAGACGACAACACATCTGCACATGTTTTTCTATTTCGTTTATTTAGTTATGCCCTTTAATTTTTGATTTGGGTTGTAATAGGGCCTCTTTGTTTTCTTTCTTAACTTTTCATTTGGGAAAATTTATTTACTATGTTTGATATTTGTTAGAAGTAGATCGCAGTTTTCAAAACACTACGTTTTCGTAACTTAACTTTTAAACATCACGTTATCGTAAATCGGTTACTTTTAGAATTAGCTTCTGCAAAGTAAAAAGGAATTTTAGAAATAAAATTAAGAAGTTTTCAATGCACTACATTTTAAATAAGAAGGGTTTCTAATGAAAACATGGTTTTCGAAAAACACTTCAATGTGACACGCCAGATTCAGATCTAACTTCTGGGCCGAATTTTGAATCTTACAATGACACTTAAGGTGAAAGATGATAGAACCTTGACACACTACCTATAGTGAGATAGGAACCAAAGGCATAGTTTTGGAATGCCACACTCAAAGAGTAACAAGTTCAAAATGAAACAAGGCTGATGCCACTAGCTAGGCTAGATAAGTCAGCTTGAGTCACAAAAGAACAAAGAGAGTTGAAGTAACTCACAAAAGTTATATTGAACATAAAGGCATCAAAATTCTGGCCAAATGCCCATTTACAAGCTATGTATAGACACTAAGAATGACCACTTAAATTCGGCATCCATGTGTTCACAAAACAATTAAAATGTTCACACTTAAAGTATTAAAAACTAGTTCTTGACTTTGGCAAATTCATGCACTAGCCGAATTGTCACTTTCTTCCCCCTTGGTGCGTGCATGCATGCTTAGCCAAGAAGAATTCTTTAAGTTCCATGAATGTTCAGCCTTTAATTATCCTTCAATCCCCCCTAGCTGAATGATAGATGCATGGGACTTTCATCTCCTTTAATTGAAGCTTCAATGCATTTTGAACACATGAATGGGAAACCTGAATGTGCATGGAACTGATCGGTTTAATCAAGTGTGAAACACTTGATGTCATAGCTTTTCAAGAAGAGTTGCTTAGAGGAAAGCAACCAATAGCTCCCACATACATGAACGTCCCAATGCATGTTTCTCCATAATGTAGTCCATGAATCTTCAAGTACATGAACAATCAGCAACTCCCTCTTGCATGAACGTCCCAAATGCTTTTTTCCCCTTTAATGCTGTCCATTGAATCGTTAAATGCATGAACAATCAGTAGCTAATATGAACACCTACAAGACACAATAAAGACAGTTTAGACATAATTAATTAGTCAAAATTCAAACATATATTAAAGATGTCTAAATTAGAACATATTTAAAACATACTAGGACATGTTTAAAACACTTATTTAAGCTGTCCCAAACTATGACATAATTAAAACCCTTATTTAAAATGTTCAGATTATAATATAATTAAACTCATATTGTGACATAATAATTAACGTAAACTAAATTAACCATAGTTGAATTAATTGTTTAGTCTAACAATTAAAAATGCACAAATTAAATGAGCTAGAGTTTAGCTCAATGAACTAAGATCGAGCTAGATGAACTTGGAGAAGGTTGCAAGGCACGCTTGGATTGCTGGTCCAAGATTGTTCGATGAAACCCACAATGATTTCTCCTTAAACTCAATTGATTAAGGTCGCAATAGCATCTTTGAACTTCTTAGCTAAAGCTCAGGTTATCGGCCTTATATGGTAGCTCTATAGGATCCACGACAGCTCTAGGGTAGTCTTGGGTTTTGGCCGTATCATCCCCTCCTTCTACGAAGCGAATTGTCCCCAAATCGTCACCTACATCATAGGGAGATAGGTTAGAAATGTTAAAACATGCACTAATGTTATACTCACCTAGAAGGTCAAGTTTGTAAGAGTTTTTGTTAATTCTTTCCAACACTTGGAAAGGACCATCTCTTCTTGGTAACAGTTTAGACCTCCTTTGAGTTGGAAACCTTTCTTTTCTCATATGAACTCAAACCCAATCTCCGGGTTCAAAACTAACACATTTTCTTCCTTTGTTGGCCTTGTGCATATAACGTTCAGTTCTTGCTTCAATATTTGACCTCACCTTTTGATGTAGCTGTAACAGCTCGATTTTAGCTAAGTCAAAATAGTGGTATCAAAACCACAAATTTGATGTCAAAAAAATTATCTTAATATTATTTTATGTGTTTACAGCGTGGTAGCATGCATGTGTGAGAGTTTCATAATTTAATTTTATCGATTGGATGTCTAATTTGATAAAAGGACTAAATCGCGTAAAATGTAAAAGTTTCATTCTATTTGTTAAAGGTGTCTAATTGCTATGAATTATTAAATGAAAGGTCCTTATGATGTTATTAGACCATTGATAGTGTAATTTGACATAAAAGGATACCAAATGGATGCTTAATGGCTTTTATTAAAGGTTATTTTGGTAATTGGTTAATAAATGATATATTAAATAAAACAAAACATAAAGCCATCTTTATGTTCATCCTTTATGGCTGAATGAAGCTTGAAGAAAAGCTAAAATAGATTTTTTTTTTCATTCAGTTAGGTTAATTTAAGCAATTAAGGTACGGTTTTAGCTCAGTTTTTGATGATTTTTACATTTTTGAGATCGATGCTTTGTATTCTAGCTAGCCCATGCCTTAATTTTTGAAGTTGTTAATGATTTTGTGAAGTGCCATTGATGAATGCTTGAGATTTTGAATGTTTTATGATGAAAAATGAATATTTGTTGATAGTTATATAAGTTTTGTTAAGTGATTTTGTGTAACAGTCTAGTTTTAACCCTAGTCAAAATTGTGGTTTTGGGACCACAAATCTGAGTTAGAAAAATATTTTAATATTATTTTTTGTGCCAATTATAAGTGAATTGACATGTTTGAAAGTCTCGTGTTGTTTGTGTGCTTAATTTGCAAAAAGGACCTAATTGTGTAAAAGGTAAAAGTTGTGTGCTAGATGTTAAAAATGCTTATTTGACTTGGCTTTATAATTGAGAGGTCATTATGTGGTTATTATTCCATCTACTTAGCTAATGGACATATATGGCCTTAGTTCAAATGATTTTTATATGTACAAATAAAGGGTAAAATGGGTATTTGTTTAATAAGTATTAGTTAAATAAAACAAAGCATAAAATAAAGTTATTATACATGTTCTTAGCTGAAAATAAGAGAAAAAGAAAAGAGAAAAGCTTTGGCTAGGGTTCGACACTTACAAGATTTGATTTAGGTATGTTTTTGCTTCGGTTTTGATAATTTCTACGTTTTTGTAATCGTCGCTTCATATATTATCGAACCCATGCCTCAATTTATGATTTTGTTAATGATTTGGAAATGTGCCATTGATGAAACTATGAGTTTTTTGATGTTAGTAGATGAATTATGGAAGCTTGATGCTAGGTTTAAATGTTTTGTTTTTGAATTTTTGATGAAATTGAGTAATTTGGGTTAAATTGTAAAAATGTTATTTTGAAGGAGTAAAATTGAAATAAATGAAATGTATGGATTTGTATGAGAGCTAGGAGAATTCGGCCAAGCATGAGTATATTCAAATTTTGGGTAATTGGTGATTTTGTGAATTAGGAACTAAAGTGTCTAAATGTGAAAATGTGGGGGCTATTTTGCAAAAGGCCCTAATTGTGTGTATATGGATTGTTTTGAATGATTTGGTGAATAAAAGGGTTAATTTTGAATACATATAGATCAAGAAAAAAGGAATTGAACTTAGACAGAGAAAAGTCGAAGATTATTGTAACACCCCAAGCCCGGCCTGGAAGTTTAGCTCAAATCTGGCGTGTCACATTGAAGTGTTTTTCGAAAACTATATTTCCATTAAAAACCCTTCTTAATAATTAAAAACTCGTACCCTCTTTAAACCTTGTTAGAAAACCTCAGCTGAATAACATTCTTAACAACTTTGTAAAAATCTTGGCTGTTGCTGAAGCTTAATTTAAAAATAATTGCGGATAAGTGATGTTTTGAAAACAATAGTTGCTTTGGAAAACCGTGTTCTAATACTAGCAATTATAAGAACAATAAATAAAATTCCAAATTAGAAATCCAGAAAATTACAACGGCTTTACTACAACCCACATATAATAATTTAAAAGCAATAATCAAAACTGTAACATAAACAGTGTATGCGGCTCCATCCGGGCCCCTCGCAGCTCCGATCGGTCTAAGGCTGGAAATTACCTGAAAGGTTAATAAACGGGGTGAGTTTACGAAAACTCAGTGTGTAATCCCCTACTTTATAAAAGGAACAATCAGTCATATAAAAGAATTAAAAGTTTGGCCCTAGCCCTACTTACAGTTTTAGTATCAATTGGGCATTAGCCCATTATAACAGACAGCACCAGATGGGCATTAGACCTATACAGAATTCAGAATGAAGCCTATAGGCCCACAACAGATACAGAACAGATATTTAATGTATGCAAAAACCCAACCCATATTCATCCGTATACACCCCCGTACCAACTTTACACCATGTGGGGAGACAACTCGACCCACCCATCTGCTACACACCACAGAATTTGCAGCATGGTTGCCAAAATAGATATTGTGACAGAGTCACCAGGTACAGATATTGTGGCAGAGCCACCAGAACAGATATTTGTGGCATAGCCACCAGAACAGATATTTATGGCATAGCCACCAGAACGCTTCCTCCATCAATATAACCCATATCCCATGCAATAGATATACATGTCATGGCATACAACATACAGAATTAGAATATCATGCTCATATTTGAATCAAACAATCACAGTCAAGTCATTCATATCACTAACATATATCCACAATCAATCCATCAACCACATAGTCTAAGTCAGTCACTTGCCCACAAGGGCAAAACGGTCATTTATCACCCTAGGGGCAAAATGATAATTCTATAAATCGGGGGTACTTTGGTAATTTTACAAGTCGAGGGTATTTCAGTAATTTGGTAAACTAAAGTATTCTAAACAGGGATAATAATACGAATGGGCCTAAAGCCCTTTCTCGGCCTAAATGGGCCCACACGCTCGTGTGGCCCTTTTAGCCCAAATCTAGCCACAGATATGAGATTCACCTAGTCTAGTCCAATATCTACTACACAATCAAACAACTTATCCAATTGGGCCCGTAGGCCCGTTGGGCCCACATGGCCCCTTTCGGCCCATCACAACCCGAAGTAGCCATCCTACAGCCAGAGTAATGAGAAATACATACCTGATAAGAGACTGGAGTTAATCCGCGCATCGAGCACTCTTAGCCGATGCCCAACCCAAACGAGCACGCCATAAAGTGAAAAGGATCAACCAAGAAAGGTACCTTTACTCTCCTCATGGTTCTCTCTATTTAAAGCCAGCTTCGCATCCACTCTTATGTTAGCTTCCCGATGTGGGATCCCTCCATCATCAGAGTTTAAATTCAACACTAACTCTTTTTGCCCCCTGTTAGCAAAATAAATGCTCTTTGATTGCCATGAGTTTCGAACCCTGGACCTCCTTGCCAACTCTATGACGCCACCTTCCTGCCTCTTATGTGGCGCTACTTTGCCACTAGACCACAAGGCTTTTTGTGGCACAATTTCTCCAACAATATTCTTAAGGCCTACCTACTACACCCAGGGTTTGATTCACCTTAAACCAAAATTTTTGCTAGAGTTCATGTTTAAACCCAGGGCTTCTCTAACACTTCTCAGCACACTTAACCATTAAAACAAGCCTTCATTAACTAAATTTACATGCACAACAAAATATTACAAGCTGCCTTCAACCGCTCCCATGCTCAAGGCCCAAAACTTTTAGGCCCAAATTCAGGGTGTTACAATTATAGAGTATACGATTCTAGTCGACAAATTCTGAGTACGAGGTAAGTTCGTACTTAATGCATGATGTTTAAGTATATTTTGATGTTTTGATTATATATGGTTTGTATATATGTTTGGTTTGGATGAATACAACAATAAATCAATGATATTGGGCACTAAGTGTGCGATTGAAACTAGCTTCGACTATTTGGGGCACTAAGTGTGCAATACTGACTTATCTTCGGCTTATTAAAATGACACTAAGTGTGCGGAATCATTCTAGCTTCGGCTAACCTTTATAGCACTAAGTGTGTAGATGGTTAAAGTACGAATAATGTACGGAAGTCTTAAAATATTCAACAAGAGGTAAGAATGAAAGTGAATAAGTACGGGAAGATCCATGTATGTACGATACCTAAGTGGTAGATGATATTATGTATGTGAAGTTTATTGAATTGGTATGAACATATGGATTGAAGATTTGTAAATACTTATGGGTTGATGTTTATGTTTTATATACTGTTGATGATTTTAGTACGAGCTTACTAAGCTTTGGAAAGCTTACTTTGTGTGTGTTTGCATTGTTTTATAGATATCAAAGCTACTGCAAGCTCGGAGATCGTCAAGGATCGTCACCACACAATCAAACCTCATTTTGGTACTTTTGAAAATGTATATTTTGAAGTATGGCATGTATAGGCTAGTAGTTGTGGAAGTATGTTTTGTGATGTATATACCTAGCCATGTGATTTGGCTATTTGGTGTTTAAACTCATAGTTGTTAATGACTTATGGTATGTGATGATAAGTTGCAAATGTGGTATGATTTAATTGTTAAGTTGTGGTAAATTTAGTTTGAGATTGAATGATGTATGGAAGGAAATGTATTAGCATGATCTTATCCCATGTTAGCATGAATTTGGTAAGGTGTATGAGTATGGATTTGGGTGACTATTATATGATATGATTGGTTTATGTTTTGGTGTTGAAATTGGTTGAAATGGTGGTGCAATTATGCTTGTTTTCTTTGCTTGTAGGTTGACCAAATTAGAGTGGCAAATTGGCTATTCAAATGGCCTATTTTTGTCCACACGGGCGTGTGTCTCAGCCGTGTGTGACACACAGCTATGCCGCACAGCCGTGTGTCCCCTGGGGTACCCTACAATTGTAAGTCAGACCCAAGCACGGCCAAAGCACACGGGCGTGTGGCTAGCCGTGTGGCCAAGTCAGGCTTGACCACGACCAAAGCACACGGGCGTGGCTTGTAGCCATGTGGGCAAGTCAGTAGCTATGCCCTATTTTTCCACGGCTTAGACACACGAGCGTGTCTAAGGCTGTGTGAGGCACACGGCCTGTTCACACGGACGTGTGACTTTTTAAAAGTTGAAAATTTTTATAAGTTCTAAAACTTTTATATGTTATCAATTTGGTCCCGAATGTATGTTTAAGTATTTTAAACTCGATTTTATGTTCTGGATAAATGTGAATGAATGACTTTTATTAGTAATGAGATGATATTAAATGTTTGGTTGTTCTGAACTGAGTTATGAGTTCAGTAATGCCTCTTAACCTATTCCGGCGATAGATACGGGTTAGGGGTGTTACATTTTGAGTAAAAATGCCTATTAGGGGTTTAATTATGAAAAGTGTAAATTAAGGGGTTGAAATGTGAAATAAATGAAAGTTTTGGGCTACTAGGGACCTGTATGAAATTCAGCTATGCTTGGTTTTAATAAAATTTCATGAATTTTGTGTATTGGTGAAATAGGGACTAAATTGTAAAAGTGTTGAACTTTAAGGCTAAAGTGTAAAAATGCCCAAATATGTGTTTATGGACTGAATTGAATGATTTGATTAATAAATGAGTTAATTTTGAATGTATATAGATCAAGAACGAAAGAAATTGAATTTAGATTGGGGAAAATCAAAGGTTATTGAATAGTTGATCCAGTCCATTTATTCCGAACACAAGGTAAGTTCATGTGCAAATAAATGTATTTAAATTGAATTATATATGTTTAATCGTCATTGAACTACTATGAATGTTGAATGATCAAATACGAGCAAGAATCGACAGGGTTACAATATCCGAAAATCTCGTACGAACCTTAGGAATAGTACAGGATACAAATGTTATGATATTAGGATTACCGAGATGTGATTATGCATAAAACCATGTCTGGGACATTGGCATCATTATGAGATTCATGTAAGACCATGTCTAGGACATTGGCATTGTTATTTGATTTCGAGTAAGACCATAACTGGGCTATCGGCATCGATATGTGATAACATGTAAGACCATATTTAGGATATGGCATTGTACGAGCTGTAGGTGATTTTCAAGTATCCTTAACAATTCCAAAAGGTTCAACAGGGAAAGTCAACTCAAGAAAGAATGTGTAAATGAGTTAAGTGACATCAGGTACGTACGAGATTCATACAAGTATTGAAAAGAGAAGTATTTGATGAATTCACTCATGATATTGAATATATATATTGGAAAAGGTTTGTGAGTGCTTACTCATAATTTACCTATTGATGAAAATGATGTTGATTCATGTGGTGATTTTATTTGTATATGGCTTACTAAGCTTTTACAGCTTACTTTGTGTGTTTTTTTCCATGTTTTATAGATAATCGAAGCTAGCTGGGACTCGGGGATCATCAGGAACACTGTCACACTACTGATCAACTTGTTGGTACTTTTGATGCTATGTAAATATGGTCTATGGCATGTATAGGCTAGTGATATGATGATGTGTTTTGAGATATGATATTAGCCATGAGATTTGACTCATAAATGATGTAAATTTTAGTGTGTATTTGGCCATTTGGGTTGGCTTATTTTATGAGTTTGGTAAGTGAAATATGATGTATATAAATGGCCTTGTGTTTTGGTATGTTTGTCATGGATGTTGTGATGATTAATTAGTATTATTTGAGGTTTAAAATAGATGATAGGAAGATGAGAAAAATGCATAGAGAAGATAGGTGAAATTGTTAGTAATGGCATATTGTTTTAGTATGTTTTGGATTATGATTTGAGTAGTGAAATGGATGGATTTTAAATGGCATGATTTGTATATGAAATAGCATGTTTTGGTTGCCTATAAATGTATTGAAATGGTATGAAATGATGTGGTTTTAGTTTGCATGAGGAGGGTGAAAAATGTGGCTTAAACTAAACCTATTTGCGCCCCACACGGTTGAGTACACAGGCGTGTGACTCGACCGTGTGTCTGCTGTAACTTAATTAAACAAGTCAGTGAGTTACACGACTTAGACACGCGAGCATGTCTACTACCCATGTGTGACACACGGGCTGACACATGGGCGGGTGGTCGGCCATGTGACCCAAGTCAATATACCCTTCATATTTTACACGGCCAAGGCACATGGGCGTGTCTCCGGCTGTGTGATGCAAGTCAGTATGTATGCGCTGTTTCTACACGGCTTGTGACACGGGCGTGTCTGGTAGCCATGTGAGGCACACGGCCTGTTCACATGGGCGTGTGATCCTTGTATGCATGAAAATTTTATAAGTTCCCCAAAATTTTCAAATATTATCGGTTTAGTCCCGAACCTCTTCCAGGCATGTTTTAAGGACTCATAGAGCCTTATAAGGGACAATGTGACTGTGTTGGATTGATGTTTATGTATTAATGGATTCTTGGATGAGAAATGTATGTTGTATATTGTGATTTGATAGGTAATGCCTCGTAACCCTATTCCGGTGACAGATACGGGTTAGGGGTGTTACAGTAGTTCCTTCACGTACTCAGCCTTCTATTTAGCGTCTACATTCACAAGTTTATCGTTAGGTAAGGGAATCAAATCAAGTGGAGTCAAGGGGTTAAAGCCATAAACAATTTTAAAAGGTGAATATTTAGTTGCTGAATGAACAAATCTATTGTAAGCAAACTCTATGTGCGGCAAACACTCCTCCCATGACTTAAGATTTTTTCTAATGATAGCTTGCAACAACGTGGATAGGACACAATTCACCACTTCTATTTGTCCATCTGTTTGCGGATGGCATGTCGTAGAAAATAGCAACTTCGTGCCAAGCTTTCCGCACAATGACCTCCAAAAGTGGCTAAGGAATTTCGCATCTCGATCAGATACAATTGTTCTCGGGATTCCATGCAAATGAACAACTTCCCTAAAGAACAAGTTAGCAACATGAACAACATCATCGGTTTTATTGCAAGCTATGAAATGTGACATTTTAGAAAATTGATCAACTATAACAAAAATTGAATCTTTCTCGTTTTTGGTTCTAGGTAAACCAAGGATAAAGTCCATGGAAATGTCAACCCATGGCTCCTTGGGTATTGGTAATGACGTGTATAACCCATGGGGTTTGATCCTCGACTTAGCCTTTTTGTAAGCCACCATTGATTGCAAACCCTCTTCACGTCTCTTTTCATCTTCGGCAAAAAAAAGTGTTCTTGGAGCATGGCCAAGGTCTTTGCAACGCCAAAATGGCCCATGAGGCCTCCACTATACGCCTCACTCATCAACAAGTCCCGAACAAAACCTTGTGGGATGCAAAGTTTTCCTTCTCGAAAAAGAAAACCATCATGCCTATAAAACTTCTCATAAGCATCATTTTCACAAAATTTATACAACTCGCCAAAATCAGCATCACATGCATATAATTCTTTCAAATGTACAAAACCAAGCAGTTTAGAGTCCAAATGAGTTAAGAGTGCATACCTTCATGATAATGCATCGACAATAATGTTTTCCTTACCTTTCTAAAACTTAATAACGTATAGAAAAGACTCCAAGAACTCAACCCACTTGGCATGTCGTTTATTTAATTTGTTTTAGCCCTTGAGGTGCTTCAATGCCTCATGATCAGAATGTATCACAAACTCTTAGGGCCACAAGTAATGCTACCAAGTTTCTAATGCCCAAATCAATGTGTACATTTCTTTATCGTAGGTTAGATAATTTAAGGTGGCACAGTTCAACTTCTCACTAAAGTAAGTGACAGGTTGCCCATCTTGAGCCAAAACAGCTCCGATCCCGATACCTGAAGCATCACACTCAATCTTGAATGTTTTACTAAAGTCAGGTAAAACAAGTAATGGGGCATTAGTTAGACAATCTTTAATAGAATTGAAGGAATTTTCTTGTTCCTCGTTCCATTGAAAATAAGAAGTTTTCTTAATTACGCTTGTTAATGAGGCAGCCAAGGTACTGAAATTTCAAACAAATCGTTAGTAGAAACTCGCCAAGCCATGGAAGCTCCTCACTTGGCTTATGCTCATGGGTCTAGGCCATTCTCGAATCGCCTTCACTTTGTCTTGATCCACTTCGAGTCCCTCCGAGCTGACTACAAAACCTAAGAAAACAACCTTGTTAGTGCAAAATGTACACTTCTTAATATTAGCATGCAAGGTCTCCTTCCGTAAAACTTCTAAAACAGATTTTAAATGAAACAAGTGATCTTCCAAGGACTTACTATAAATCAAAATGTCATCAAAATAAACTACATAGAATTTACCGATAAAAGCACGTAAAACATAGTTCATTAAATGCATGAATGTGCTGGGTGCATTAGTTAAGCTGAAAGGCATAACCAACCACTCATACAAACCATGCTTCGTCTTAAAAGCAGTTTTCCATTCATCTCCTTCGCACACCCGAATTTAATGATACCCGCTCTTAAGGTCAATCTTTGAGAAGAGTTGTGCAATATTCAATTCATCTAACATATCGTCAAGGCACGGTATAGGATGCCTATACTTGATCGTGATTTTGTTTACCGCTCGGTAATCCACGCACATGTGCCAAGTACCATCCTTCTTTAGCACCAAAAGTATGAGAACATCGCAAGGGCTCAAACTCTCTCGGATATATCCCTTTTCCATAAGTTCATTCACTTGCCTTTGCAATTCTTTGGTTTCCTTAGGGTTGCTTCGGTAGGCTGGGCTATTTGGAACTGTGGCTTTGGGAATGAAGTCTATTTGGTGTTCAATTCCTCGAATAGGTGGTAACCCACTAGGGACTTCCTCCAGAAACACGTCGTCAAAATCCTGAAATAAAGAAACAACCGAAGAAGGGAGATTTTCATTCAATTCATTAGTATTGAAAAATTTCTCCTTGTACATGAGTACTAGAAGTGGCTACTTCAACAAGTAAGACTTCCTAATCTCTCTCTCTTTTGCATACACAGTTAGTTTTTCCAACTCTGTTTCTTCTTTTCTATCTTTTTCGTCACTTTTTTTTTTCACTCTCCTTACTCTTTTCTCTTGTTTTTCCTTTATTTTTTTCTAATTTCTTTTCTTTTTCATTTTCACTCTTTTCTTTTTGCTCTTTTTCTCTCAACTGATCAATAGAATTTTTCAATTTTAATTGTTTTTCATAGACTTGTTTTGGCATTAAAGGAGCCAATGTCACGTTCTTTCCAAGATGCTTGAACGTGTAACGATTTGTGTAGCCATCGTGAATGACTCTATGATCAAACTGCCACAGTCTTCCTAAGAGCAAGTGACCAGCATGCATCGATACAACATCGCACAAGACTTCATCATTATATTTGCCTATTGATAAGGCAACTACAACTTGTTTGGTTACCTTTAACTCTCCACCATCGTTAAGCCATTGAAGTTTGTACAGATGCAGGTAGTTGGTTGTTGGCAAGCCTAATTTCTCCACCAACATGTTACTTGCCACGTTTGTGCAGCTTCCACCATCAATGATCACGCTACACACTTTGCCTTGGACATGGCAACGTGTGTGAAAAATGTTCTTGTGTTGCTGCTCGTTTTCCACACTTTTTAAGCTTAAGCTACGCTTGATGACAAGGATCTTGCCATCAACAGCATACTCGAGATCTTCCTCTTCTTCGGTGGGTGCGTCAAATTCTTCTTCTTGCTCCTCCTCCTACCCGATTTCGATGTTTTCTCTCACCACCATATTACTTTTGTTAGGGCATTGGCTCGCGATGTGACCCTTCTCAAGGTAGTTGAAGCACTTTATATCTCTCGAACGGTTAAGAATAGCTTCATTTTTACCTTTTTTGGAATCTCCACTAGGCTTGTTAGGCTTCGCGGACACCAAGGGATCTTTCGCATGAAAAGAAGCATCCTTCTTGCTGGTGCCTTGACCCTATTTTGAAGTGGCAATGGGGTTGGAATAGGCTCGAACGGCACCTTTTCTCTCAAGTTGCTTCTCCATTTTTATTGCCATATGCACCATGTCAACGACTTCAACATAGTGTTAAAGCTCCACCACGTTGGCTATGTCGTGATTAAGTCTGGCTAAGAATCTTGCCATGGTCGCCTCTTGATCCTCTTCGACTTCAGCACGAATCATGGCAATTTCCATTTCTTAAAAGTAGTCTTCCACACTTCGGTTTCCTTACGTAAGGTGTAATATCCCGAATTAGGGCCTAATCAGAATAGTGGTTTTGTGACCACAAATCTGAGATAGAAATAATTATTTTATAATTATTTTGAGGTTTATGATATGATTACATGATTGTGTGAAAATTTCGTGAAGAAATTCTATGCCTAAAGTGTTTAAATTGAAAGTAGGGACTAAATCGAATAAGTTGCAAAATTTGTATTCTAGAAGTTTTTAGTATGAAATTGCATTGAAATATTAATTAGGAGGTCTTAAATAGCAATTTGACTAATTTAAGTTCATGGACAAAATTAGGACATGGAAGGAATTTTTGGAAAGTTTAGTAGTAAGGGCATTTTGGTCATTTAGTTATTAAAATGAATTAAAAACAAAATTAAAAGCCAATTTTTGTCCATCTTCTTCATTAGGCCGAAATTTCAAGGGTTCTCCATAGCTAGGGTTTGTTTCAAGCTTCCAAGCTCCATAGTAAGTGATTCCAAGCCCCGTTTTTAATGTTCTTTATGTTTTTGAGATCCCGATAACTCGATTAAGCTTATGTTAGCAATAATTTAACCTAGGGTTTATATTTGGAAAAATACACATAGTTGAAATTTGTGTATTTTGATGTTTTATGATAGAATATGAAGTTTTAAATTATGTTAGACAACTTGTACTACTCGATTTTAAGCAAAAACGAGTAAAAGGGCTTAATCGGTAAAAATACCTAATAGTCACAAGTACATGTTAGAGTGAGAATTTGATGTTGCCACAGAAGAGAAAAGTGATCAGCATGTTGTAAAACATAAGAATAAGGATTAATTTGGTATTGATTTGATACCGAGAACAGCTCTGATTTCGATTACTCCGTATAGAATGGCACCAGCAGAGTTGAAGGAATTAAAGTTGCAGTTGCAAGAGTTGACTGATAAAGGTTTTGTAAGACCGAGTTTTTCACCTTGGGGTGCTCTCGTGTTATTTGTGAAAAAGAAGGATGGTTCTATAAGGTTGTGTGTTGATTATCGCCAGTTAAACAAGGTGACAATCAAAAACAAATATCCGTTGCCAAGAATTGATGATTTGTTTGATCACTAAAAGGAGCGACATGGTTTTCAAAGATTGACTTGAGATCCAGGTATTACCAAGCTGCGGGTAAAAGAGTCGGATGTGCCTAAAAGCGCTTTTAGAACAAGGTATGGTCATTATGAATTTTTAGTTATGCCATTCGGGTTGACAAATGCTCTCTTTGTGTTTATGGTTTTAATGAATCGCATATTCACCATACTTGGACAAATTTGTTGTGGTGTCTATAGATGATATTTTAATTTATTCAAAAGATGATACAGAGCATGCTTTGAGCATTTGAGGATAGTTTTACAAACTTTGAGAGATAAGCATTTGTATGCTAAGTTTAGTAAAAGTGAATTTTGGCTACGGGAAGTTGGATTTTTGGGTCATATTGTTTTGGTGATGGTATACGGGTTGATCCTAGTAAAATTTCAGCCATTGTTGATTGGAAACCATCGAAAAATGTAACTGAAGTTAGAAGTTTCTTGGGGCTAGCTGGGTATTATCGGCGGTTTGTAAATGGATTTTCTATAATTGCTGCTCCTATAACTAGATTACTCAGAAAGGATGTTAAATTTGAATGGACGGAAGAATGTCAATGAGTTTTGAAGAATTGAAAAGTTATTAACAGAGGCACCAGTGTTAGTACACACCAGAATCAGGTAAAGAATTTGTGGTGTATAGTGATGCTTCTCTAAATGGTTTGGGGTGTGTGCTCATGCAAGAAGGAAAAGTGGTGGCATATGCTTCGAGGCAGTTAAAACCTCATGAGAGGAATTATCCTACTCACGATTTGGAATTGGTCATGTGGTTTGTTTGCTTTGAAAATTTGGCGACATTATTTGTATGGTGAAAAGTGCGGGTATATACCGACCATAAAAGTCTTAAGTACTTGATGTCACAAAAGACTTGAATTTAAGACAATGAAGATGGTTAGAGTTATTGAAAGATTACGAGCTTGTTATTGATTATCATCCAGAAAAGCGAATGTGGTTCTTTGATGCTTTGAGCGAGAAAGTTCTTTATTTTCTTTGAGAGCTATGAACACTTCGGTTAAAGGTATCGGATGATGGTTCGATTCTAGCAGAGTTAAGAGCAAGACCGATGTTTTTACAAGAGATTTGTGAAGCTCGGAAAAATGATCAAGATTTGCAAGTCAAGAGAAACAAAGTGTGAAGTTGATACTGAGTCGATTTGAATTGGTTCTAATGGATGTTTAATGTTTAAAGATCGGATTTGTGTACCAAAGAATGAGGAATTGATTCAAAAGATCCTACAAGAAGCACATAGTAGTTATTTCTTGATTCATCCAGTAGAAATGAAATGTATAACGACTTGAAGAAAATGTATTGGTGGAATGGAATGAAAAGAGATATATCGAGTTTGTGTCCAAATGCTTAATTTGTCAACAGTGAAAGTGAACACCAAGTGCCTTTGGGATTACTTCACCTATCATGGTTCTGAATGGAAATGGGATCGAATTACCATGGATTTTATATCGGGGTTGCCGTTAACTCGGGAAGAAAAATGCCATCCGGGTAATAGTTGTGATCGACTAAATCGGCTCATTTTATTAAGTGACGTATAGATTATTCTCTTAATAAGTTGGCTGAATTGTATATCCGTGAGATTGTTAGACTTCATGGAATACCTTTGTCAATCATTTTGGATAGAGATCCGAGATTTACTTCACGGTTTTGGCAAAAGTTGCAAGAAGCATTAGGTACAAAGTTAAATTTCAAAGATCGCTTTCATCCACAAACCGATGGACAATCGAAAGAGTAATTGATTCTTGAAGACATGCTCGGATGTTGTGTATTGGAATTTCAAGGAAGTTGGGAAAGATATTTGCCGTTGGTAGAATTTGCTTACAACAATAGTTATCGACGAGCTTGAAAATGGCACCTTATGAAACATTGTATGGTCGTAAGTGTCGAACGCCTTTGTATTGGGTGAGCTCAAGGAAAATCGATTTATGGAGTTGATCTAATAAAAGAAACTAAAGAAAAGGTGAAAGTGATTCAAGATTGTTTGAAAATTGCTTGAGATAGACAGAAATTGTATGCAGATTTGAAGAGAAAAGAGATTGAATATCAAGTTGGTGACAACGTATTTTTGAAAGTATCCCCGTGGAAGAAAGTCCTTAGATTTGGACGGAAGGGCAAATTAAGTCCGCGTTTTATTAGGCCGTATGAAGTAATTGAAAAAGTTGGACCGGTAGCATATCGGCTAGCATTACCACCTGAATTAGAGAAGATTCATGATGTGTTCCACGTATCTATGTTACGTCGGTATCGTTCGGATCCTTCACATGTAGTTTCACCGATAGAAATTGAACTACAACTAGATATGACTTACGAAGAAGAACTGATTAAGATTTTAACTCGAGAGGTCAAACAACTAAGGAATAAAAATGTTGCACTTGTGAAGGTGTTGTGGCAAAGGCATGGAATAGAAGAAGCTACATGGGAATCTGAAGAAACTATGAGAAATCAATACCCACATCTGTTTACCGGTAAGATTTTCGAGGACGAAAATCCTTAAAGGAGGGGAGAGTTGTAATATCCCGAATTAGGGCCTAATCAGAATAATGGTTTCGTGACCACAAATCCGAGATAGAAATAATTATTTTATAATTATTTTGAGGTTTATGATATGATTACATGATTGTGTGAAAATTTCGTGAAGAAATTCTATGCCTAAAGTGTTTAAATTGAAAGTAGGGACTAAATCGAATAAGTTGCAAAATTTACATTCTAGAAGTTTTTAGTATGAAATTGCATTGAAATATTAATTAGGAGGTCTTAAATAGCAATTTGACTAATTTAAGTTCATGGACAAAATTAGGACATGGAAGGAATTTTTGGAAAGTTTAGTAGTAAGGGCATTTTGGTCATTTAGTTATTAAAATGAATTAAAAACAAAATTAAAAGCCAATTTTTGTCCATCTTCTTCATTAGGCCGAAATTTCAAGGGTTCTCCATAGCTAGGGTTTGTTTCAAGCTTCCAAGCTCCATAGTAAGTGATTCCAAGCCCCGTTTTTAATGTTCTTTACGTTTTTAAGATCCCGATAACTCGATTAAGCTTATGTTAGCAATAATTTAACCTAGGGTTTATATTTGGAAAAATACCCATAGGTGAAATTTGTGTATTTTGATGTTTTATGATAGAATATGAAGTTTTAAATTATGTTAGACAACTTGTACTACTCGATTTTAAGCAAAAACGAGTAAAAGGGCTTAATCGGTAAAAATACCTAATAGTCACAAGTACATGTTAGAGTGAGAATTTGATGTTGCCACAGAAGAGAAAAGTGATCAGCATGTTGTAAAACATAAGAATAAGGAATAAAGTTTAATCCCGAGCCTAGGGGCAAAAATGTAAATATGTAAAAGTTTAGGGGTAAAATTGTAATTTTGCCAAAATTTGAGTTACGGATTAATTTGATAATGTGAGTATTAAATAAGCTAAATTTGTTATTATAGATCAAGAGAAACGGGAATCAAGTCGCGATCGAGGAAAAGAAAAGATTGTGGACTAAATTGCAAAATCTTTATATTTTGGTACCAAGGTAAGTTCATGTGTAAATAATATAGTATAATTTTTTTTTTTTAAATTATTGATGTTAATTATATGATATGCTGATTTTTATCATGAAATATATACTTTGTGGTTATTTTCGAATAAAATGCAAATTATTTGTATTATTTGTTAAATATAAAGTGTTACCGAGTATTGGTTTTTGTGATTTTCTGAGAAGATGGCAAGGATATGTGTTCGAGGAAAATCCCGTTTGAACCTTAGGAATAGATTAAGATACAAGTGACATGTCACTAGGATGGTTGAGCATCCGAACTCGTTGAGTTGAGTCCGAGTTCACTTATGGATGCGAATGTCCGAACTCGTTGAGTTGAGTCCGAGTTCACTTATGGATGCGAACGCCCAAGCTCGTTGAGTTGAGTCCGAGTTCGCTTATGGGTGGGTTACATGATTGCTTGATTGCATATATGGCACTTATGTGCAAGTTATCCATGTATCCGAATTATATTCCGATGTGTTCAACGGGTAAAGTTATACTCAAATGGAGGAATATTCGAGATGTAAAGAGACGTATTGGTAAGTGATGTGAAATGGATACTTTGGACAGGTATGTATTTAACCCTCGGGTTGAGTATTGATACAATCACGATAAGGTAATAAGATGATGAAAAATGATTAGAAATGTGATATGTGTTTTAGTGATGCATGCTAATGTTGATTGGTATGACCGTTTGTTATGTTACTTATTATTTGCATATGAACTTACTAAGCATTTATGCTTACTCCCTCCTTCTCACTCATTGTAGTTTTGGACAAGCCAGCTCAGGAGTCGGGATAGGTCGAAGGCTCAATCACACTATCCGGAAGACTTTTGTTAAATGGCTTGTAAATTTAAGTATGGCATGTATAGCAATATACCTATTTTGTGTAAATGATCTTATGATATGGTGATGGAATGGTTGAGAAAATGTTTGATAATGATAAATTATGAAAATGGTTAGTTTAGATTCTGTTTGATGTTAAGGAAAATTATTAAGATACTTAGTGCATAAAAACTCATAAAAGGGATGAAATTTGCCATAAGCAGAGTAATTGCAGCAACAACTGACACGAGTTTGAAAATTTACTAAAAATCATAGAAATTGAATTTGGTGATGGAGTACATATCAAATTTAAGCTTATTATGTCTAGTTTCACATGAAATAAATGAAACAGGTAAAGGAATTATATGTTAAAAGATATTTAAATTTTGGTGAAACAGGGTCATAGCAGTTTCTGAATCCCCTGTTCCAAATTTAGAAATTTACCATAAATTGTAAAGATATAATTAGGTGGTTTATTTTATATCCTAAGAATCCTTATTGAGTCTAGTTTTAGTATAAATAAACCTCATAGTCATATGAATTTTTTACAGAGAGAAATGTGGTTCGTAGTAAACAGAGGTCAAACCAGTCAAGTCCTGAAACAGGGGTAACTTTAACTAATAAACTTTACTAATTGGCTCAACCAAAAATTCTAGAAAAAAAAAAAGTAGATAGGTATATGAGTCTAGATTCAAGGAAAATTTACGGATCTTGATTTCGAGTTTCTTAACTCGAGATATGATTTTTCTTGTGACTGTGACGCAAGTAGCTTAAAAGCTGTGAATGTAGAAACAAATAATCCAAAGTTCTAAAAATGTTAAATTAAGCTTAGTAACACCTCATACTCGACTCCGGCGACGGTCTCGGGCGTGGGGGCGTTACATAAGGTTTTGAAGTTTTTGGTACAATTCTCGATTATAGTATGAGGGAATGAACCTCTTACGCATTATTACCTTCATCTCGGCCTATGTTGTCATAGGGCATTTTCTATTTTGTCTCCGGCTCGTGGTAAGCTGATCCCACCATATCATCGCATAATCGAAGAACTCAATGGTTGCAATCTTCACTTTCTTACTCTCCGAGTAATTATGGCACTCGAGGACCAACTCGATCTTTTTATCCCACTCAAGATATACCTCTGGATAAGATTTTCCTTGAAATGGTAGAATGGCCATCTTGATGTTTTTTAGGTCGTCGTCAACCCGCTCTCGCTCCCTAGGTCCTCAATTTCTTTGGCCTCATTGTCGTTTGCTTCGGTTTGACACTTGGTCACTCTCCACATCACTAGGATAGTAGAGATCGTCTTGATTGAACCTCGGTCAGCCTCGCTCCCTTTTTGGACTTTGGGGAGTTCTTTCTCGCTTGCCCATCTCTTCGAAACGGTCCAATCGTTCTTGTATAGGCTCTAGCTTTCTATCAAACATTCAGTCAAACTCACACAAAAGTGCTTAGAGCATTAAATCGGGCACTCCTCCTCTAGTTGCAACATTTTTTACAGGTCGTAGTCCTCTGCCTTCCGCGACGTTTCTTTCCGAGCTTCGAGACATATTGTTTTAAATCCTCACCCAAAAACCTCACAATTCACTCGCAAAGAAAGAATAGATGACACTACACTCGTGTTTTCACTCAAAATATCAGCTTTTCTAGACTCTATTGAGCTCACCACTCTCTTGCCTTTTACCTCTCGAAGTCACCTCTCTAAGTTTGTAAGTGACTTCATTAGACTTAACAGCAAGCTTTGTGGGTCGGCTTCAAAAATGTGTTGCAAAGTTAGGAATTGATTTTGGTGATGGGTAGGCTGAAAGAAATAAGTAGGCAACCTGAAGTGTGGCAAAAAAAATGGTTGTTGTAACACCCTTTACCCGTATCTAAGGCCAGAACAGAGTACGAGGCATTACCAGACTTAACAATACACATAGACGAAAACCGGGCCATAAAATTTCATTCAATTCAAAACTTTTTGAACATATGCATAACAAACAAAGTTAACTATATCATTACATCAAAACATAGGACATAGCACGATTAATTAAACTTATAAACCATAATGGATAAGGACCACATCTCATAATCATATACGATAACTCAATGCAGACTGATACGTATGGTCAAAATCATAATAAAAATACATATCACAAACCAACTTCCTATACATGCCACTCACTTGATATTTCTAATATTTGAATTAATTCTCCCAAAAATGATAGTTTGATAGTATGATTTTGCCTCTGACGATCTCTAACCCCAAGCCGACCTGCCAATACTAAAGAAATGGAGAGGATGGGTAAGCTTTACGCTTAGTAAGTTCATATGAAAATAATAAGCAATTACTACCATGCTTTTCAAGATAAAACACTATAATTGTACAATTACACATATTCAGGTTAAGTTGTGTTATCGAGTTGCAGTTACTAAATCATTTATATATGAAGCTACAAAACTCCAAATTTAGTTTTGTTAATTTTCCTTGAAAATATATTCATATATCTTTCTCCCATAAAATTTCCAGAATTTTTGGTTTAGCCAATTAATACAGTTTGTTAGTTAAAATCTCCCCTGTTTCAGAGTATGACTACTCTGACCTCTGTGTACTACGAACCAAATTTCTCCCTGTACAGAATTCCAACGACCATGCCGTTTGTTTCCCTTAAAAATAGACTCAATAAGGAATCCATTAATGTAACATATGACTCTTAATAATTTTTTTACAATTTATGGTGAATTTCTAAAGTCAGAACAGGGGATCTCGAATTCATTCAGACCCTGTTTCAAAAGAATTCAAATATCACACAATATAGAATTCTTTTGCTTCCCCTGTTTCTTTCATGTGAAAATAGACTCATTAATATTTATTTTCATATATCATTTGCATTTTTATTCAACTTTCACAATTTTTAGTGAATTTTCAAAGTCACGTCACTGCTGCTGTCCAAACCAATTTTATTGCTAATTCACTCTTTCACACTTTCTTTGTATTAACCTCATTTTAACATACATATCACAAATCATTTTCACCACATTTCATACATCACAAGTATAGGCCCATGATTACAAGGTCACCATAAGATCATCCTTATGTATAACTTACTTGTTTATAACCTTACCACATCCTGGTCACTTAATGAACACATCATTTACATAAGCAAATTCCTGCACTTATTCATCACAAAACTCACAAAGCAGTACATAGTAAGTCTCCCGTTGAACACTTCGGATCAATCCCCGATACTTGGTGGTTTCAGAACATAGCTCCACCCATCATAAAGTTCGGCTCTCTTGTACACATGGTGAACACTTAGTATCACCCATGTGACCTAGCCAGTTTATCTCGTAGCTCTCTTATCTACATGGTGTACACATAGTATCACCCATGCGACCTAGCTACATCATAATGTCTCGTAGCTCTCTTGTACACATGATGTGCACTCAGCACCATACATGTGACCTAGCTACATACCATCTGTATCATCCAATCTTTCCGAAGGTTCAACCGGGATTTCTCTCTCTTCCAACAATTTCACCAATCAAGTAATTATCAACAAACATATTTCTAATATTATTATAAAATATCATAATACAAGTAAAATTGATATATTACTTACATCTCATTTAATATCAAGGCAATAACATTAAATTACACATTGCATTATTAAAAATCATATGAACTTACAATTGCTCATAATATCCATAATCATAGAAATCACATTTATGTATGATAATTCAATGCACTTCATGTACTATAGACATATTTTTAAATCAATTCATAAACTTAGCACCATAACATTTAATTTAACATAATTCAATTAATTCACTAAATTTAACTTTCAAATATAAATTACAACATTATTGCAGTATTATTATCATACCAACTTACCTCGATCCAGAAACGGCAATTTACTATTTTAGTCCATAACCTTGTACTTTCCCGATTTAAGCCCGAATCTCAATTTCCTTCATCTATAATATCACATTTAGCCTAATAATTAGTCACATTATTCATACGGCTCCAAAAATCATATTTTTACAAATTTTCATTTTAACCCCTAAACTTTTGTATATTTACACTTTTGCCCTAAGGTTCAAAAATTAAAATTCATCCTATTTTCTTATGTTTTATGACATGCTGATCATTTTTCCCTTCTATGGAAACATCAAATTCTCACTCTAACATGTACTTATACCTATTAGGTATTTTTACCGATTAAGCCCTTTTACTCGTTTTCATTTAAAACCGAGTAGCACAAGTTGTTTAACATAATTTAAAACCTTATATTCTATCATGAAACACCAAAATACACAAATTTCACCTATGGGTATTTTTCTAAATATGAACCCTAGGTTGAATTATTACTAGCATAAGCTTAATCAAGTTACCGGGATTCTAAAAACGTAAAGAACTTGAAAAACGGGGTTAGAACGGACTTACTATTGAGCTTGGAAAGCTTGAAAACCCTATACATGGCTTCCCCCATGCTAATTTCGGCCTCCATGAAAAAGATGAGTCAATTTTGGCTTTATTTTCCCTTTTTATTTCTTTTAATTACCAAATGACTAAAATGCCCTTACTACTAAACTTTCCAAAAATTTCATCCATGTCCAATTTTTGTCCATAGACTTAGAAATTGGTCAAATTGCTATTTAAGATCTCCTAATTAATATTCCAAAGCAATTTTATACTAAAAACTTCTAGAATGAAAGTTTTGCAAATTATTCGATTTAGTCCCTAATTTCAATTTAAGCACTTTATGCATAAAATTTCTTCATGAAATTTTCACACAATTATGCAATCATGTCATAGACCTCAAAATAATCATAAAATAATTATTTCTATCTTAGATTTGTGGTCACGAAACCACTATTCCGATTAGGCCCTTATTCGGGATATTACAGTTGTAACAAGAATTTTGGGAACTCGGGAAACAATAACTTTCAAAACTAACTCTTCCTCTTTTTTTATATATATATTTCAACTTTGTATATCAAATACACTATATATTCCCCTTTTTTTATACACGAATTTTTTTCAAATTTTTTTATCACAAACTCACTCCGGGGATGTTCGAACGTCTGTACTCCTCGATTTTAACTAGCTCTGATACCAAATGATGCGAACTCGTGCTTGTGAGTGATTTCGAGTTGCGTGTGTTTCCCGATCGTAAAATGGAAAAGTATTGTTCTTCTTGGAGTTAAGCTGAAAATTGGCTAAGTAAAGGGTTTAAGCAAAAAGTTTGAAGGTGTTTTGTTATGTGAAGATATGATTCAACTTAGTAAAGAAATAACGTGATTTTAGTTGATAATTAGGATCGAATAGATAGGCTTGAGGTCGAAGAAAGAACTAATACTATAGGACAGTATTGACCCGAATCTTACAATGACACTTAAAGTGAAAGATGATAGAACCTTAACCCATTACCTATAAGGAGATAGGAACCAAAGGTATAGGTTTGGAACGCCACACTCAAAAAGTGATAAGTTCAAAATGAAACAAGGTTGACGCCACTAGCTAGGCTAGATAAGTCAGCTTAAGTCACAAAAAAACAAAGAGAGTTGAAGTAACTCACAAAAGTTATATTGAACATAAAGGTGTCAAAATTTTGGCCAAATGTCCTTTTACAAGCTATATATAGATACTAAGAATGACCACTTAAATTTAGCATCCATGTGTTCACACAACAATTAAAATGTTCACACTTAAGGTATTAAAAACTGGTTTTTGAATTTGGCAAATTCATGCACTAGCCGAATGGTCACTTTCTTCCCCCTTGGTGCGTTCATGCATGCTTAGCCATGAAGAATTCTTTAAGTTCCATGAATGTTCAGCCTTTAATTATCCTTCAATCCCCCTAGCCGAATGATAGATGCACGGGACTTGCATCTCCTTTAATTGAAGCTTTAATGCGTTTTGAACACATGAATGGGCAACTTGAATGTGCATGGAGCTGATCGGTTTAATCAAGTGTGAAACACTTGATGTCATAGCTTTTCAAGAAGAGTTGCTTAGAGGAAAGCAACTAGCAGCTCCCACATGCATGAACGTCCCAATGCATGTTTCTCTATAAATGCGGTCCATGAATCTTCAAGTACATGAACAGTCAGCAGCTCCCTCTTACATGAACATCCCAAATGCATTTTCCCCTTTAATGCCATCCATTGAATCCTCAAATGCATGAACAATCAGCAGCCAATGTGAACACCTACAAGACACAATAAAGACAACTTAGACATAATTAATTAGTCTGAATTCAAACATGTATTAAAGATGTCTATATTAGAACATATTTAAAACATACTAAGACATATTTAAAACACTTTTTTAAGTTGTCCCAAACTATGACATAATTAAAACCGTTATTTAAAATGTTCAGATTATAATATAATTAAACTCATATTATGACACAATAATTAACTTAAATTAAATAAACTAAATTAACCATAGTCGAATTAATTGTTTAGTCCAGCAATTAAAAACGCACAAATTAAAATGAGCTAGAGTTGAGCTCAACGAGCTAAGATCAAGCTAGATGAGCTTGGAGAACATTGCAAGGCATGGTTGGATTGCTAGTCCAAGATCATTCGATGAAACTCGCAACCTTTTCTCCCCAAACTCGGTTGATTAAGGCCACAATAGTATCTTTAAACTTCTTAGCTCGAGCTCGGGTTACCGACCCTAGTGTCAGCTCCATAAGATCCACGGCAGCTCTAGGGTGGTCTTGGGTCTTGGCCATATCAATAGAAATCACATATCATCAAACTTTACACATATATATGACCATACTGAGACATGCTTATGTAATGATGCACATTTGAAGTATTTCCTACCCATCTCCGCTACATACCAATATTGAGTTCCCTAGAACTCGTCCATCTAATAATACAACATTTATGGACAAGCCACCACATAGGTGCTGGAAAGGCCACATAAAACATTGTGGACAAGCCACCACATAATTGTCGATAACTGCCATATAATCGTAATTAAACTGCCGCACAACTTCCTCATTTCAAAAACCCGCCCCATGCATGTGATTTTGCCAATTTAACACATACATTTCACTTTTCGCATATTTCACATAATCATGCTCATAACCCATATTCCTCAATTTTTACACATTTGCATGTATCATGCTCACATTTTCATATATCACATAGATTTCACTTTAACATGCTTTATATATATATATATATATATATATATATATATATATATATATTAAAACATGGATCTCATCACACATATACACATATCACATGTTTATATCATCACATATCAGTTTAGCCATGAATCATGTAACATAGAGTTTAGATCAACACTACATACACCACACATCACAAATAATAGGTTTTCACATCATTTAATGGTTTAGGACACTTACAAACCTTTTGGTTGAGTTTTTCAACTCCACTTAAGTACTCAGTGTACTCTTGATTTAGTTAATTTAATAACATTTTATTAAAATAGAATAATATCATATTATACTCAAATCAAGAGTTAGATCCCACACCTTAAACTATAGATCCGATGGCCACAATCCTACTAGAAGAGGTTCTGCTTGGATCTAAACCGGTAGATGAATCTATCGCACCAAACACTTTCTTTAGTTATAAATCTATCGAATTTGTTTTAATACTTAAAGTTTTAATCATTCAAAATAGTTCTCACCATCACTTACCCGTAAATCGAGACTTGGTTTCGATGTGCTCGTCAACTCACTAATGATTTCTTGGGTTGGCATCGTCTGGTCCTTCAAGTTGTTACGAAATCACATTAGTACTATGATAAACGAATAATTAAATATTTTGATAACAATAAAATATTATACCATTCGGCCAACCATGGTATTTCTAAAAGAAGAATTTACGAATCGAATAACCTCACTTACACTTGATTTAATATGAGATGGTCGAAGGATCAAGAATGGAATGAGATCGACGATTTTGAATGCTCTAAAAATAATCGATAAAGTGATAGAAAATGTGAGTTTTATTCACTAAGGAATCGAAAAAAGAAAGAGGAAGAAAAAAGGAAAAAAAATTAGTCAACGGTGGCGGCAGGCGATGGTGGTCCGACGACAGCGACGGCAATGATGATGGTGGTTCGACAACGATACAGTGCCGGTCCGACGGTGGTGAGAAAAATATAAAGGGAGGAGGGTTTGGTCACCAAAGTTTGGAAGAAAAAGGAGAGAAGAGAAAAGAAATAGGTGGAGGAAGAAAAGATTTGCGATGGTTTGCGGTAGCGGTCACGGTAGCGCACAATGGTGGAAGGGAGAAAGAGTGAGAGGGTAGCATTTAAGGTGGCTATAAGGTTATTTGATAGTGGTGGAAGGGTTGGTTGTGGTGGTTGAAGAACAAAAATTAAAGGGAGATGGTGGTGACTCTTTTCAATTTAAGAGAGAAAAAAGACGAAGAAAAATGAAAAAAAGAAGAAGAAAAAATATAGTGAAAATGAGAGTAAGGGTGTGCGTAGCTTGGCTAATCATAACTAAGTTCATTATATCACAACATGGCAAGAAATGAGGCTTCCACAAAGGAGTGAGACAAGATGTGAAAAGGTGGATGTGTCTCGCAACTTATGGCAAGTTTGGCTTTCTAAATGAAGAAGAGAATCACACCATTTAGGGCAACTATAGCAGTGGACAACAATGCTTAAATGCACATGTTAAATATGTGCAAAATTTTAATTAAAAAAAAAGGATTCAAATTAAGAAACTCTAAGATAACTAAAGAGCTTCTTACCACTAAATTACATCACTTCATTATTTTCATTATTGTGCATAAATTAATAAATTATGGGATGTAATAAATTTAACCAAATTTGTCTTTGACTATAAAATATAAATTTTATTTATACATTCCAATTAAAATTTACAAACAACTTATATTAATTACTTAAAAATATTTAAAATTTATATTTCATTATTATATAAACAATGAATTATCACAAATTATTTTATTATTTTTGTACTATATTTTAAGTTGAATATTTGTTAATATCAAAATAATTATATTATGTTATAATAATATGCACTACCTTTGAGTCAATTATTATTTTTATTATAATTCATATTTTTATAATTCATATATTATAATATTAATGAATTTAAATATATTTAATACATATTTTTACATTATAAAATAATATAAAAATAATAATTAAATTAAGAATGATCCTTTAAAAGTATTTTTTTTTTCAATGCACTTTTAAAACCAAATTAAGAATAATCAAAATCAATTTGAAAATTTCAAAATAATAGGGAGCCCAATAAAGAATCTAACATATACACACAGCAATCAGTAGGTCAAATAACTATCCTGCCCGTTAAAAGAAGAAAAATCCACAGAAGAGTTGGAAAGCAAAAACCCTGATACACCTAATTAAAAACAAAGCAGCACAACAGAAGAAGAGACCATGAAGGCATAGATCAAGATCAAGAAGCCAAAATACAATGCCCAGTTCCTCTTGAACTTAGCAAAGTAATTCTCAGGGGGTTCCTGGTAATGAATTTCGAACTCATCCTCTTCTCCAAACCCATCAACAAACTCTCCATTGTTAATCCTCAACTTCATTTCCCTCAGCTTCTCTGTAGCCAAGCCAAGCGTCAGCTTGTGGCACCTCCTCTGGTACTTGAACCCATTGATGCACCTCAAGGTTTGAGCCACCGAGACATAGAATATGAGATGCGACAGCGAAAGCAGAGTGATGAGAGCCCAGCAGTGGCGACACTGCAGACGACTGGACTGAGACTGAGCCATGAAGATAATTCCCAGGAAGATGAAGAAGAGCTGGAAAAGCTTGTGAAGCTCCTTCTTTTGGAGGTCTATAGCTCTTTTCTTTTCCAGGGTTTTCTCAAAATGAAGTTGGATTATCGTGTTTAATGCTTGGAGAGCAGTTTCTTTTGGGATTGTTTGGTTTTGATGATGATGATGTGTTGGCTCATAATCTGCCATTGATGTCCAAAGAAGGAGAAAGATAAAAGCTGAACTTGTGTTGGGTTTGGTGAGTGAAGTGAAGGGTGAGGTGAGGTGAGGCTTTGTAGGCAGGGGGGCAGAGGTACCACTTTATTTGGTAGGATACTATTATAATGTTTGTTGAAAAATTAGTGGCTCGGATCTCAAGCTAACCTAAATTTACAACTGTTGTTTTTTCTCGATATCTGACGGGGGACAAGGCCCGACTTTTTGTCTGAATGAATGGTGCCATTGGGGTTGTTTAAGGGTAAGATGTAAGATTATGACCTCTCTAATCTGTGCTTCATTTTCTTTCCTCAACACAAAGGAGACAAAACTTGATTCAACCAATGTTTGCCCCCATTTCCAACAAGCTTATCCACCCTCAACCAATCCATGCTCCCCCTTTGCTTCCTTCCATTTCCAGAATCAATGGAAAGATGAAAGCTTGCTGCAGGGCCATCTCAACCACATATCCAATGGCTATCACCACTAGATTCAACCCCTGTTTCATCACCAAAGTGGCTGAACCTAACGCTGGCTTAATCGGCGGTGAGGATGATGTATTACAAGGTCCTAACACACTTTCTCACCTCAAAACTGAACTCTTACAGCAACTCAAAGGTATGGCCCTCCTCTATATCCTCAGAATAACATGGTGAACAACTCCTGAGATAATTGTTTTTTTTTTTCTGTAAATGTGTTCCAAGGAACCAATAGAGGGATTTTTGGAGTCCCATCCTCCAAGAAATATGACATTGAAGCTCTGGTGAAGCTGCTAGAATCTCACAATCCAACTCCAGATCCTACCTTGAATCTAGAAAAGGTGAACATGAACTTATATTCTACTTGTTGAAATAAAGTTAAGGATATAGTTTTAGATTTTTGTTTCTATAAATGGAATGAAGGTAGGTGGTTGCTGGAAGCTAGTTTACAGTACTATTACAATCTTGGGTTCCAAGAGAACAAAGCTTGGGTTGAGGGATTTCATCACTTTGGGAGAGTTTTTCCAGATCATTGATATTGAAAAGGTATTGTATACATGTAAGAGTTTCTTATGCACTCTAAATACTGAGTTGCTCGAGAAATTTCAGGGACGGTTCAATATATTATTTGTTACCTGAGTACTTTGGTACTTGTATTATTTTTTATCTAATTTGGTACTTGAATTTGACAAAAAATTATATATTTTGGTACCCAATTATAATGGTGTTAACTTTTTAGTGTTTAACTCATGTATTAGAGTTGATTTCATGAAAATTAATTGCTAATATTATTAGGTTTGAATGTTTTATGATTTTGGTAATAGAATAAATTTAGTTTTAATTGTGATTTTGTTTAATTTTGCGATGGATGTGATTTAATTCGGGTTTTAGGATTGATTTGATGAAAGTTAATTGTTAATATTATTAGTTAATTATGAATTTTCATCAGATCAACTCCAAAACCAAATTCAACACTAAAAAATTAACACACAGTTTTCTTGACTACCAAAATGTATAACTTTTGTCAAATACAAGTACCACATTGAACTCAGAAAAAAAGTACCACATTAGAAAAAAAGAAGCCAAACTTAGGTACCAAATTATGCATGAAGTCTTTTCAGGGACTTATACCATAACTGAATAATTTAAATATCCAGATTCTCGTCCTAGTAGTGAAATAAAAACTGGTGTGCCATTTTTTCTATATGAAACTGGATTTGTGAAGTGACTCGCGTTTTACTAACATTAGCATTTGGTGATGGGAAAATGGAGAGCAAAGCAGTTAACGTGATAAAGTTCAATGCCAGAGGATTGAAATTGTTAAATGGGAATCTCACAATTGAAGCTTCCTTCAAGATCGCATCCAAATCAGTTAAACCTCCTTTCTTTCTGCCTTTTCCTTGTACATTCCACAAGCATACAAAACCAGGATCATGATTCAAGTGTATTTTTTTTGTTTCAAAATCTGCAGAGAGTTGATGTAAGTCACGATAACTTGACAATCACTCCTGATCAGGTAAGCTGTAAACTGTTGTGTACATCACAGAGAAATACTCAATTTGTTCCTTAACTTGAAGCTTAATTTGTTTTGGAGAAACCATAGCTGTTGAATGTGTTCTCGAAAAATTATGATGTTCTGCTTGCTATCTTCAATCTGGAAGGGTGGCTGGAGATAACGTATCCTTTACTATTTCTCCTAGTGTTTTGGTGGATGTTTTGTGGTATTAATATTGTAACTTCACATTGTTGTTCCTTGAGTTGGGTTGAACACTGCAGGTATGTAGATGATACGATGAGGATAGGGAGAGATGATAAAGGGAACATCTTCATATTAGAAAGATCAGAAGAAGGCACAGTCTAGCTGCCATTATACACATCAATTTGTTGATATAAAATTCTGTTTTTCATTTCATATAAGGTCCAGGTTTGTAGTTGGCATTCCTCATTTTATATCATCTAAACGATTTAAGCATAAATGAAAGTGAAGTTGATTTCTAGCGCTCATTCTTTCTTAAGGAACATCACTCTATCTTTTCCACGTTTATTGAAAATTTTACTTTTTAGGCTTTATTTCAAGTCTAAATTAGGGGTAAAAGCGTAATATAACTCTTTTTAATCCATTAGTATAAATATTATCCTTAGTAGAATAAAAGGAAAGGAGAAAAAAAAGGGAGAAGATAGAACTCAGAATTGTTTAGTTTCTCTGCATTTTTGTTCTTAGTTTTCTCTTGTAATTTTCTTTTACTTTGGTTTTAATTGTGTACTTTCATACTCTTGTTTAGTATTCAAATATTTACTTCTACACTTTGATTTACTACAATTGATGATGTACAATGAGATTGGAAGGAAGATCAAGTTGAGCTTCAATGGAGGTTCATGAAAGAGGAGTCTCTTCTTGAATGAGCAAAATTATAATCTCAATCTTATTCTTCTTTATTTGAATTGTTTAAATTTTGATATGGAGATAATGTATATGGATATGTTTGATATGATTATGAGCTAAATTCATTCATTAAGTGATTGGTTGTTTGGAATACTGTTGATGTGATTATTGCATGATTTTGATACTAACGTGTTGTGCAATTGATTCGATGCGTTTAATAATTTATACTTAACAAATTTAGGTAAAAATTACTATAGATGAGATTGAAAAGAGATTTTATTATGTAAGTAAAAATTAAGGTAGATGAGATTGAAAAGAGATTTTATTAGGTAAAATTAAATAAGTTGAGCTAAACATCTAACACTAAGATGTGCTACGCTTATTCAAGTGAGACTCAAGAGGATATTTTGAAGGTTTTCTTTTTAATCGATTGAAGCCAAGAGAAAATGCCGAAAAACATAGCATTAATAGCAATTGTGAGGCCATTTGTAATAAGAACAACCTATCACTAGTAGGATCGAAAGCATAATTAACTGGTAAAAAAAATATGTATTAACCTTAACATACAAATAATTATTAATTAAAATTACTTAAAAATAACGAAGGTTTGAAAAAAAATTATTCTGAGTTGTTTTAACGTAAACAAACTCAGGTTTTTTTGGATATAAAAAAATTCAGCTGAAATTTTGGAGATTTGACAACACTATGCTAAGCCATTTTATTTTAATTTTTAGCTTATTTGTAATTATTTTTGGGATAATGTCAAATTTGGTATTTGTAATTTCATAAAATATTTAATGTGATATATATGCTAAGAAAATGTCCAATGTGGTACTTAAATGTTAAATATCAACATGTGTTTTATCATGGCACTCGTACTTTTATAAAATGTCCAATATGATACTTGTATTTTCATAAAATGTCCAATGTGGTACATGTACTTTAAAAATTACAAATGTGGTACCTAAACTATCAATATTTGTTTGATTATAGTATTGGTGTTAAACATTGTTAGTGAATTGTTAAACCAACCATTGAAAACTCAACATGTGAATTTTTTTTTTCAAATCATAATCCACATGGATAATATAACGAAAAATTAAATTAAAAAAAAAGACTAAACATATACTCAATAAAAAAGAGTATATACTAAATATACATGAAAGTACATGTGCCTTGGATAATAAAAAAATATTATTTTGAAATTAATTAAAATATTATTTTAAATGGAAAATTCTTTGGAGAAGATGATCATTTATTTAAATAGAGAAGATGACGTTTTTACTTATGTAAATATAGTATTTACTTTTTGTTAACTAATCATATGTTTAGTTATTTTTTTAATTTAATTTAATTTTTAATTTAATATTATATTATCCATGTGTTCTTAATGATTTGGAAAAAAAGTTCTACATGTCGAATTCTCATTGGCTGGTTTAGTAATTCATCAGGTGTTAACACTGGGTACTATAATAAAACACATATTGATAGTTAAGGTATTACATTGGATATTTTCAAAGTACAAGCATCACATTGGACATTTTATGAAAGTAAGTGTATCATAATAGAATATATTAATAGTTCAAGTATCACATTGAACATTTTCAAAGTTTATGTACCATATTGAATATTTTATGAAGGTACCGGTATCAAATATGATGGCTAAATTAGCCATATATGCCACTTTTTTTAAAATTAGGCTTATAAGCATATTTTTTGAAAATTCAAGGAAATAGATTGATTTTTGGGGAGAGAAACAAAAAACGTGCCTTGCTGGATGCACTTTACCCTAACTGTCAAATCCAACGGCTTTTTGAACGTTGACCGTGCAACATTAAAAAAATTAAAATGGGGGCAATGGTAAATTTTTTTACCTATAAATACCCCCAAATTTATTTTTTTCACTCACATCCTATTCTCTCAATTCTTCTAATCTTCTAACTCTCTCAACTCTGCCAATTTTTTCAAGTTCTTGTTCTAAACTTTTTTGATATTCTCATTTAAAAATATTAGTTTTTTAATTATTCTGTATTTTATTCGTTCGGATTAAGTTTCACGAATGACAACCTCTCTAATTCGTTTCGACGACAATAACATTTTCGCCATTCAAGCAGTAATAGTAAGACGAAAATTTAATTTTCGTTATTTTTTATTAAGTTAAAATTCTTTTTTTTTAATTTAAAATAAATTTTTTTTGTCATTATAAATAGGCAGATGATCATGTTTTGGAGACATTCATACATGATTTGGCAAAGCCTTCGATCACCAAAATTCATGGTTACTTGGAAGAGGGGGGATTCTTGAACATATTTCGTATGCTCGGGGCTACAAACTCGATCATAAACTCATCAGTGCCTTGGTTGAAAGATGAAGGCCCGAGACATACGCTTTCCATCTTCCATACGGCGAGTGTACAATCACACTAAAGGACGTGGCGTTACAACTTGGTCTGCCAATGGATGGGCCAATTGTCACGGGAGCAGCAATCATTCCCGATAAAGAGGATCTCTACGCGACATTATTGGGGAAGGTCCTGAACAAGTTTGAAGATGGCTAGATATCGATGAACTGGTTGGATAAAAATTTCGAAAAGCTTCCTCCGTAGGCGACTGAGGTTGTCAAAGAAAATTACGCTTGAGCATTCATCCTTCAGTTAATTAAGGGCATTTTAATGCCCAATAAATCTCGAAATTTGGTGCACGTAAGGTGGCTACTACACCTAGTAGACTTCAAAGAATGCGGACAATTGAGCTTGGGATCAGTTGTGTTGGCCATGTTATATTGGGAGTTGTGTCCGGCAACGAAACCGGATAAGATGTCAATCAGTGGTTGCCTACTCCTGCTTTAGTCGGGGGCCTGGTGGCAGTTACCGTTTCTATGTCCCCGAGTGAATGACCCATACATGTTTCCGTTGGTGACAAGGTAAAAATCATTTACTAATAAATGCATAGTTTGTATAGTAAATGTTTTATTTATTATATGTTTAAACTAACATATTGCTTTTATAGGTAGACGTAACGCTCAGTTTGTGCAAGTGTACATAGTCGTTCAAGTAATAAGTAACTAAATGAGTTATCATCCCCACAGGGTCTGTGTATGTTAATTGATTAATTGTAAAATTATAAGTTAACAATTTGGTGACAAAAACACAATAATTTGAGTGATGATGATTAAACTAGATTAATTTAACTAGATGCAAAGTTGATCCTTAATGCATGTTTAATCTAAGTATGCAAATTATCTAAATGTATGAATGAATTTAGCAACAGAAACACAACTTCAACAATCAATAACATGAATAGGATAAGATAACTATATTAATCAACTTGATTAATTTTCATGATGCTTAACAGTGTTTAGAAAACATTCTATGGCAACTCAATCTTTCATGAGTTTGGAAACCAAATTAAGTTTTTTCGAAATCTTTTACTTAATGAAACATGCATTTTAGTGATCATATTAAACTAACGGTTTCTTAGTATTTAAGTGAAGTAATAGGGACGAGTTAGGTTTGAAATAATTTAATCACATAAACCTAAAAACTATGCAAGATAATAGAGCTCGTTACGTTAAAGTTATTATGAACCTTCAATTTATTTGGGTTAGGATCTAAATTAAGCATGCACTTTTTAATTAATGCGTCCACTAGCCATTGTCTGGTTAAGACCTCTCAGCTAATTCTAATGCATCCAATCATGTATGAATGAAATACATACTTGAATTTAATTGAAAACATGATCAGCTGAGGCACAAACACTTTAAACATGAATTAAACAAATCTCATTGAATTAATGAAATTAACCTAGCTAAATAGATTTAAGCTACCATTATTGATGTCAAGATCACAAAACACATTGCAAATATGATTAATTTAAAACATGTAAGGGAAGGATAAAATCTATTTCAAGTCAGTAGTCTCGCGAACTCTGATTGAAGGTGTTTTCCTCTGCTCCTCCTGTTGCACCTTTGCTAATGGATCTTCAAGGTGGTCGGCCAAGAGATGATCTATTCAAGGCTTTTGCTGGCTAAAAACTAAGAGAAAAATGAAATAATTGGCTTGATGGATGAAGAGAGCAAGAGAGGGAATGAAGAATATTGTTAAAATGAGAGATGAAAAGGATGAGTAATAGATGATTGAAAAGGTAAGATCGGTGTGGTATTTATACTCGAAATAGGTAGGAGAGTTTACTAAAAATAACAGTAACAATCCCTTGGATTTCTCCCTCCTATGGCCAACCATGATATATGGAGGAGAAAGTGGCTTGGTTGCTTGATTCAAGCATGAAATCATGCTTGAATCATGCAATGGGTGAACGGTTTCTCAAGCAAATATTGTGTGCCAATTTCCAATGTTCTTCCAAGTGTGAGGACCTTCAAATAATTGTCCCAAAATTGATTTCTTGGCTGCTCAATTGTGGTTGTTGAATTGTTCCACTCTTCTCTTGAACTGGACGGTTAATGACCCAACTAGCTTGTAGACTTGACCAACATGTATAATCTTTTTTTATTCGGTCAAGGTGGCATCTTGATGACCCATTAAGCTTGGTCTTGTCGTTCAACACATGAGAATAATAGCTCATGTCCATGAAACATTATAATAAACTCAACTCTATGGTCCCATTGCATAAGTAAATTTAACATATTAATAAATAACATGAAATACTTTAATTTTATGCACAAAATCATATAAAAAACACAAATTTGCATATTTTATAAATTCATGTCCATTATTAACATTTAAGCAAAATTCACTTAATTAATTAAAACATAGTCAAGATTAATATTATTTTTAAGTAAAAAGGTGGTAAAATTACTGGAAAAATCCTATATAATTTTGAGTTTAAAATGGAACTATGGGTTGAGTTACGTGGGACTACCCGATGAGCTTGAAGATATTACGCTGCTGTTAGATCAATGCTCGGAAGCCGAGGTTAGTTACTTATTCTTTTGAACCTATATTAATTACGCAATTATTTGTAAAATAAAATTTCATACATAACGAAATTTACAGTTGTGCATTTAAGTTTGAATGGATGCCATATATCGGTACCAATATCATCATATCTTGCATCCCGCCGGAAGTGTTGACCAATCAGGGGATGTAGGAAGTGAAGGTTTCATTGATAGTGTATACGGTGGTGGAAATGCACGAATCAAACCGGGTGATATGATAGTTCAGGTGGAGGCCATAAATTTCACCACCACCGCGAGACTTGAAGGCGTTGCACAAGGTGGACATGCTAGGGAAGAACAACGAGGATTGGCGAGAGGTTCACAAGGACTACATCGAGGCTTGGGATCGTAGGGTCAAATTCTTACTGATCTACAAACCATTATTCTCAGTGGATGCGATGACCTGTTTGGAGTACTTACTGTGGTTCAGAGTCATCAGCAAGCTGTATGTGCTATAAGAGTAGGCAAAGAGTATGTGAAAAGTAGGGCCGGACATGGTCGCACGATGGTTTCATCATCGACTCGACCCGAAGCAGCGCGCCTATGTCTATTCAATATCCGGATCAGTTCACTTCACTTATTCCTATTCATTTCACTAAACTTGTGTTATTTCACAAGCACCGCACTATGCACCACCGTCTCATGTGTCTGGTTCTTCTATTCCCACAAGTATATATTTTGAGGCACCGATGTCCCCTGCATTTTACACCCCCATGCCGACATTAGTGTTAACCCAGATGTCAGGCCAGATGCTAATGCATGCATCGTCACAGATGATGACACCGATGCAGACGCTGATTTAGTAGTCAATGTTAGTGTCGATGCCCGAGTCAATGCTAACGTATTCGAGTTTTATGGCACTTTACTATTACACGTTGATAGTGACACAAACACCACTCGTATTATTGTTTTATTAGGGTGGATCATTGATGCAACCATCTATTGGTGGAGAGGAGGATACATGATGGGAGGTTAGGATGACACCACAATCGAGCACAGAAGAAGGCAATAGAGATAAAGGCAAAGACGAAGACGACGGTAGAGGCAGAGAAGAGCAAGAGGGTGGGGGTGAAGGTGATGATGATAAGATGATGGTAATGATCAAGTTTGTAGGCTTGCATCTCCAGTTGTGCATAGAAATCCTACTAGCATCTGTCGTCCACCGCCCTACGGCACACATTCTTCCAAATGATACGATTGATGTATTTTTTTATTACTATTGCAGTGTAAATATATATGACATAAATAAAAAAACCATAAATTTTCATTCCAACACTATATTTGGCTTCGTTACATTCTAACATGAGTTATACGTAAATTAATAAGAAATATCAAATTTGGAACACAAGAATTGTAACACCCTAAACCCGGCCTAGACGTTACAACCGAATTCGGAGTGCTACACCGAGTGTTACTAAAACCCAGAGTTTGAAAGCGATAAATCAGTTTTCAGTTGAAAGTCTATATAGTTTTTGATGTGTGAGCAACCTGATAGATTAAGTTGTCAAAACGTATTCAGCTTAACAAAACATTCGTTGTTTAAAATTCCCTTTCTTTAATTTTAAAACCGTGAAAGCTTTTCTAGTTAAACACCTTAAGGATTTATTTATAGGTTTTTCTTAGAAAACGTTATTACTTTGTAAACCCGTTGTTCCTACTCTAGCAGATTAAGTTAAGTAACCAAAACCCCAGTAAAAGTTAAAAATCTCCCAAATGGCCTTATTACAAAAATGAAAACCCAAATAATCATTGTTGAATAAATTATGAGATAATCAAATTGTCTGCGGTCGTGTGGCCACCTCTGAGTCTCTCGCAACTCCAAATTGCCTAAGGCTAGAGATTACCTGCGTAATTAACAAGGAGGGTGAGTTTACGGAAACTCAGTGTGTAATCTCCTACCAGTCAAATAGTAATCAATGCATTCAAGATGCGGTGCGGGCGGAGCCTTACTCGATGAATGATGCGATGCTCAGAGTGATAGTGTGGGCCTATGCCCAAAAATAGTAATAGTTCAGTACATGTACGCAACCCATCCCAATCCAACCGACACACCACCCGTACCAACCAACTCACCATGTAAGGATTAGATCAACCCACCCAGCCAACACACCAATACCGCAGCAAGGGTTCTAATAATAATAACACAGCAGAGCTACTCAATATAGTAAACGTGGCATAGCCACTAATGTCAGAATACGTGGCAAGGCCACTAGAACGGTAATACGTGGCACAACCACTAGTACTTTCGCCGAATCCAAATCCCAACCCCAATGCAGAATGTCATGTTATCATACGTGTATGCAGGGTTTCACACTTAGATACAATCATGTATATAACATATATCCATCTATCAATCAACCTCTAGGGCATATTGATCGTTTCCCCTCTATTAGGGGTAAAATAGTCATTTTACCCCTTGGGGAATATTTTAGTCATTAGCAACTTTTGGGTCTTCGATATCGATACTGACCCTTGAGAAGGCCTGCAGTCATCTCGAACGACTCAAACAACTTAAATAGCCCAAATGGTATAATGGGCCCTACGCCCACTACTTGGCCCGAGTGGGCCCACACGCACGTGTGGCCCCAATAGTCCAATTCTAGTGATGATAATGTGATCTACATAGTCTGTTTCATCATTTGTTACCTTACTATAAATTTTGTCCATGTGGGCCCACGAGTCCATTGGGCCCGCATGGCCCATAACGGCCCCATTGCACGAGAACGCTCGTGGCAGCCTTACACTCTTTCTCTCACGATCTGTGGGCTCAATTTTCCTCACAAGTGATCTCACGCTTGCGAGGCCACAAGTGCCGAAGTTTCGGCCTTTCGGCTTTTGCCGATTCACAACAGTTTTGGTGTGTAAACAAACCTATGTCCATTCTTTTTGCAATAGCTTAAGGTTGGGTGTACATTACACACCTGATTGGAGAAGAACAACGTACTCCACATGCCCAACCTAAACAACCCAACGGTCCACAAACAGTCTTAGTCATTTGGATTAACCATTCAAGAACATCCTTTTACACACAACATAACATGTTGCTTACCTTGATAGCACAAATAAGGTTCAAACCAGCTCTTCTTCCACAACCCAGTTGTCTACAATCTGCATTAACATCCACATCCATTATATTACCCAACTTAATTGTAAACTACTTAACTTTGAGAACTACTTACCGAAACAGAGACTAAGAGAAAGAAGTAGCAATATTCAGTCTATCCCAGCAAACACCATTGTCGAACACCTGACGCTAAGAACACCCTACTAGAGCACACCAATAGAGTAGATGATTTAAAAGGGAGACCAACATAGAAAAGATGAGAAGGGAACAACACAACCACAACATACGCATGGATGAAACAATAGTCAAGCTCGGCTATTACAATAGATTTGACAACCCAAGAGTAACTTACCTTAATCCAACAAGGGAGAGTTTCGGCCAGATATGGGAGTGTTCGGCGAAGGCTTCAGGAAAGAAAACACAAACCAAACCAAGTAGGGGATGAGTAAAAGGTCAAGAAGATGCTACGTCTTAGACCAAAGGTACGGGTGAGGAAAGAAATAGAGTTAATCGGCCAAAGTAAGGTGTAGCCAAAACAAAGTGCAGCAAGATGAAATGGGAAGGAAAGATATTAGGGTAAACCACAATCGGCTTAAGCTGAGAAATGAGAGAAAGTTCGGCACAAAGAAAAGGTAATGCCCCAAAAAAACCAAAGCACAAACCCGAGAAAAGAGAAAGCAGAATTCAGCTTTTACCCCCAAAACCAAAATGTCAAAAATGCTAGCCAAACTCCCCTAGCCGATTTTGCTTCTACAAGATGTACAATTCGGCTACAACACTCCCCCCACCAACTTTTTGAATCTCTCCACAAATCACTCCCCTTATCCCTCCACAATCTTCTCCTAACAACCCAGACTAATTCAAACTCCCATACGGTAGAGTTTGAATTCGCCACAAACTCTTGTCGCCCCCATGCAGCAAAATGACGTCCTCTGCAGCACATGAGATTTCGGTAAGGCCCAATAAATCTAGGGCTAAGCTTGCCCTTCTGCCCAAATCTTAAAATCTTTTTCCACGGTGACACTTTAAGGAAGACATAATCCCCCACAGCGTACTTGATCTCTTTCCGATAAAGGCCCGCATAAGACTTCTGTCTATCAGATGCTTCCTTCAATCGGTCTCGAATCAGTTTTACCTTGTCCTCTGTATCAGAAATTAATTCTGGCCCCAAAATCTGCCCCTCACCCAACTCAGTCCAACAAGTAGGAGTACGACACCTACGACCATACAACGCCTCATACGGTGCCATTCGAATACTAGACTGGTAACTATTGTTATACGTAAATTCTACCAACAATAAATAATCTCCCCAGCTGCCTCTGAAATCAATCACACAACCCCTCAACATGTCTTCCAATATCTGAATCACTCTTTTAGACTATCCATCCGTCTGAGGGTGAAACGCTGTACTAAAATCCAGTCTTGTACCCAAAGCCTCGTGTAGCTTCTTCCAGAACCGGGAGGTGAACCTAGGGTCTCTGTCAGATATGATAGAAACTGGTACCCCATGCAACCTTACAACTTCAGCCACGTATAACTTGGCTAACTTCTGTAATGAGTAGTCAGTGCGAACCGGTATAAAATGTGCGAACTTAGTTAACCGGTCCACAACCACCCAAATTGAATCCTTTTTAGTAGGTGTCAAGGGTAGCCCACTAACAAAATCCATAATTACCCTCTCCCATTTCCAGAGTGGAATTTTAACTTGTTGCAACAACCCAGAAGGTAATTGATGTTTAGCTTTAACTTGCTGACAAGTCAGGCACTTACTCACATAATCCGTAACTTCACGTTTCAACCCTGGCCACCAATACATTCACGAAGGTCTCGATATAATTTGTTTCTGCCCGGATGCATAGCATATGGACTGCTATGCGCTCGCGTAATATAGACTGCCTTAGATCATGATCTCTTGGCATACAAACTCTTCCACGAAAACATAATACCCCTTCACTGTTCAACCCAAAATCCACAGTTTCACCTTTTTCCACTTTTATAAAACGAGGAACCAACGACTCATATAACAACTGTTTCCCTTAATTAGATCCGTCCAAGTTGGTCTCACTTGCAGTTCAGCTAATACACTACCATCATCGTACAGGCTGAGTCGAGCAAACATTGCTCTCAAATCAGACACCACTCTTCGACTAAGTGCATCAGTACCACATTAGCTTTGCCAGGGTGATATTCAATTAAACAATCATAGTCTTTAAGCAACTCAATCCATCTTCGTTGCCTAAGGTTCAACTCTTTTTGAGTAAGGAGGTACTTGAGGCTCTTATGGTCCGTGTAAATAATCATCCTTTCACCATACAAATAATGCCTCCAAATTTTTAGTGCGAAAACCACCACAGCCAACTCCAAATCATGAGTGGGATAATTCACCTCGTGAGGCTTAAGTTGACGGGATGCATACGTAACCACCTTACCGTCTTGCATCAACACACACCCCAACCCCACGTGAGATGCATCACTATAAACGGTAAATTCCTTCTCAGACTCCGGTTGTATCAACATAGGGGCTTCAGTTAGTACTTTCTTCAGCTTCTCAAAACTTTCTTGCTGCTTATCAGTCCAAACAAATGACACTCCTTTCCGCAATAGCTTAGTTAGGGGTGAGGCAATCAGTGAAAACCCTTTCACAAACCGTCTATAATAACCAGCCAAACCCAGAAAGCTTTGAATCTCGGATTCAGTCTTAGGTGGTTTTCGATCCAATATGACTTTAATTTTTTGAGGATCAACCTTAATCCCCTCGGTAAACACCACGTGTCCTAGGAACGTTACCTCACGCAGCCAGAACTCACACTTGCTGAATTTGGCGTACAACTGCTTCTCCCTTAAAATTTGTAGAACGGTACGAAGATGTACATCATGTTCCTCCCTGGTTCTCCAATACACAGAAATATCATTTATGAAAACTACTACAAACCGATCCAAATAGGGTTGAAACACTCGGTTCATCATGTCTATAAAAGCAGCTGGTGCATTTGTTAACCCAAATGGCATCACTAGGAACTCATAGTGACCATAACGAGTCCTGAAAGCCGTCTTATACACATCCGCCTCTTTAACCTTCAGCTGATGGTAACCAGACCGCAGATCTATTTTGGAAAACACTGCAGCTCCTCGTAACTGATCAAACATATCATCTATCCTCGGTAAAGGGTACTTGGTCTTAATGGTCAGCTTATTCCGTTGTCGATAATCAATACACATGCGCATGGTTCCATCTTTCTTTTTCACAAACAACACTGGTGCCCTCCACGGAGACACACTCGGTCGAATGAACCCTCTATCCAACAGCTCCTGGATTTGAGCCTTAAGCTCTGTCAGCTCCTTCAGTGCCATCCTATATGGGGCGATAGACACTGGGGCTGTTCCGAGTAGGACTTCAATACCAAATTCGACTTCACGGTCGGGTGGCAACCTAGAAAGCTCTTCAGGAAATATATCCAGAAATTCCTTCACAGTTCTAACTTCCCCAACAGAAGAACCTTTAGACTCAGCTGTGCCAACATAAGCTAAGAACACCTCGCAACCCTTAAGAATCAGTTTCTCAGCCCTTAACATTGAAATTACGTTAGATAGATAATCCCTTTGCTCACCTATCACCACTACCTCTTCATCATCCAAAGTCCTCAACAACATCCGCTTAGTAGCACAATCCAACTTCGTACGACGCTTCACTAACCAATCTATGCCTAAAATAATGTTAAACTCCCTAAACAGCAATTCCATCAAATCTGCCAGAAAACCCCTTCCTTGAACCTCCAAAGGCACATCTCGTAATAATTTGTTTACCCCAATAGACTGTCCTATAGGACTCAACACAGTCATTTCACTAACAGTACTTTCAGACTAAATACCCAATGTCCCAAACACAGACACCCAACATATGAGTGTGCAGATCTAATATCAATCAAGGCAGTGTAAGGTACATTATAAATTAGAAATGTACCGGTTATGACATCAGGTGCGTCACAGTCCCCACGGCACCGAGCAGCATAGACCAAAGCTGGTTGTCTCGCTTCAGTGTTACCTGTACCTTTACCCTGTGTGTCGCGACCTCGTCCACTCCCATTTTCACCTCTAACCTGACCACGGCCTCTCGTTGGCGGTTGACCACCCCTCACAGGCTGCACAAAACCCTGACGTGCAGCTGGTGTCTGAGTAAACTCTTGAGTACAGTTCCTAACCAAATGGTCCTTCGACCCACATCTAAAGCATGCCTCCGTTCGCTTCCAGCACTCGCCCTGGTGAGCTCTCCCACAATCCGGGCGGGGCTGCAGTCTGGTCGCAGCAACAAGAGCTTCAACTCGAACTAGCCCATCAAACCTGACCCTCTTAGTAAACCTACCAAAAAAACCCGAGGGTCTAAAATCCCTCCTCAGTCTGCCCCTATCCTTCTCACGGTTCTGCCGCTCAGAGCGCTTCACATCCTCAGCAATCTTTGCTTTCTCAACCAAGGCAGTAAAATCCCGCTCCCTCTATGGAGCTATCAACACACGCAACTCATCCCGAAGCCCATCCTCAAATCGCACACAACGTTCATACTTAGTTGCAACTATCCCACGGGCATACCGACTCAGTCGCAGAAACTCCACCTCGTACGCCGCCACTGTCTTATTCCCTTGGGTCAAACTCAGAAATTCCTTCCTTCGGGCGTCCACATAACTTGTTTTCACATATTTACTTGAAAAGGCCGTCTTAAAGAAGTCCCACGTCAAACAATCAGCTTGTGTACCCTCTCTCACAGTGAGCCACCATTGATAAGCCTCGTCTCAAAATAATGACACCGCCTCTTAATAAAGACACCGCCCCTTTTAGTTTTTGCTCATCAGAATAGTCAAGATCATCCATTATCCACTCCGTAGCCTCCAATCAATATTTCACCACATTAGGAGCTACACCCGAAGCTCTCATAAAGATTTCTACCCCATTAGACTGGAGTCGCTCAGAAATTGACCCCCGACCCACTGTTCCTGTACTCACTCCAGCAACCCTTTCAAGAACACGTAACATTGCCTAGGACAAAGCATCATCTCCAACTACTGGATCATGAGACCCTGTCTCAGTTGTCGGTGAAGCTGGTGCCTCCCTAGTAGGCATGTGGCCCGAAGCTGAGGACCCAGCCCTAGCACTTCCTCGACCTCTACCACAACCTCGTGTACCCCTTTCTCGAGTACCTCTAGTGCTTATATCGATATTTTTTTTAATCTGATTTAAAAGTTTTATGACATCAGTATATAATTCCAATATCTATTAACGAATATTTTATGATAAACAGTACTTAAAGTTTTTGTTTTCGTAAATCGAGGTCTCATTACCAACATCAACTCCCTAGGGTTTTTCGTCTACTTTACCTATAGAGTTTCGATACAGTTCTACTACCTACAACAATTCCTCAATATAACACGACAGTTTATAGTAGCAATCGATAATAGAAGACTTACAAATATGGTGCCAGAGACTCGGTGTACCACACTCCCAGTAACGTCATTTTGAAAACAAGTCAAATTCCGTTGAAAACATCCTTTCCAAAACTAAATTTTAGGAAAAATTTATTCCACAGTCGAGTTTTGAACCTGGCTATGATATCACAAAATGTAACACCCCAAACTCAGCCTAGACGTTACGGGCGAATCTGGAGTGCTACACTAAGTGTTACTAAAACCCAGAGTTTGAAAGTGATAAACCGATTTTCAGTTGAAAGTCTATATAGTTTTTGATGTGTGAGCAACCTGATAGATTAAGTTGTCAAAACGTATTCAGCTTAACAAAACATTCGTTGTTTAAAATCCCTCTTCTTTAGTTTTAAAACTGTGGAAGCTTTTCTAGTTAAACACCTTAAGGATTTATTTGTAGGTTTTTTTTAAAAAATGTTATTACTTTGTAAATCCATTGTTCCTACTCTAGCAGATTAAGTTACGTAACCAAAAGCCCAGTAAAAGTTAAAAATCTCCCAAATGGCCTTATTACGAAAATGAAAACCCAAACAGTCATTATTGAATAAATTATGAGATAATCAAACTATCTGTGGTCGTGTGGCTACCTTTGAGTCTCTCGCAGCTCCAAATCGCCTAAGGCTGGAGATTACCTACATAATTAACAAGGAGCGTGAGTTTACAGAAACTCAGTGTGTAATCCCCTACCAGTCAAACAGTAATCCATGCATTCAATACGATGCTGGTAGAGCCCTACTCAAGAATAAAGATAGTCTCAGGCCTTAGCCCTAAATAGTGATAGTGTGGGCCTAAGCCCAAAAACAGTATTAGTTTAGTACATGTAGCAACCCATCCCAATCCAATCGACACACCACCCGTACCAACCAACTCACCATGTGGGGATTAGATCAACCCACCCAGCCAACACACCAATACCGCAGCAAGGCTACTACTAATAATAATAATGCAGCAGAACTGCTCAATATAGTAAACGTGGCGTAGCCACTAATGTTAGAATACGTGGCAAGGCCACTAGAACGGTAATACGTGGCACAACCACTAGTACTTCTTTCGAATCCAAATCCCAACCCAATGCAGAATGTCATGTCATAATATTGCATGTATGCAGGGTTTCACACTCAGATACAATCATGTATATAACATATATCCATCTATCAATCAACCTCTAGGGCATATTGATCGTTTCCCTCCATTAGGGGTAAAATAGTCATTTTACCCCTTGAGGAATATTTTAGTCATTAGCAACTTTTGGGTTCTCGGTATCGATACCGACCATTTAGAAGGCCTGCAGTCGTCTCGAACGACTCAGACAACTTAAATGACCCAAACGGTGTAATGGGCCCTACGCTACTACATGGCCCAAGTGGGCCCACGCGCACGTGTGACCCCAACAGTCCAATTTTAGTCGTGATAATGTGATCTACATAGTCTGTTTCATCATTTGTTACCTTACTATAAATTTTGTCCATGTGGGCCCACGAGCCCATTGAGCCCACATGGCCCATAACGGCCCCACTGCACGAGAACGCTCATGGTAGCCTTACACTCTTTCTCCCATGATCTGTGGGCTCAATTTTCCTCACAAGCGATTGCACGCTTGCGAGGCCACAAGTGCCGAATTTTCAGCCTTTCGGCTTTTGCCGATTCACAATAGTATTGGTGTGTAAACACACCTATGTCCATTCTTTTTGCAATATCTTAAGGTTGGGTGTATGATTACACACCTGATTGGAGAAGAACAACGCACTCCACACGCCCAACCTAAACAACCTAACATTCCTCAAACAGTCTTAGTCATTTGGATTAACCATTCAAGAACATCTTTTTACACACGACATAACATGTTGCTTACCTTGATAGCACAAATAGGGTTCAAACCAGCTCTTCTTCCACAACCCAGTTGTCTACAATCTGCATTAACATCCACATCCATTATATTACCCAACTTAATTGTAAACCACTTAACTTTGAGAAATACTTACTGAATTAGAGACTAAGAGAAAGAAGTAGCAATATTCGACCTATCCCAGCAAACACTACTGTCGAACACTCGACGCCAAGAACATCCTCCTAGAGCACACCAATAGAGTAGAAGATTTAAAAGGGAGATCAACATAGAAAAGATGAGAAGGGAATGACACAACCACGGTATACGCATGGATGAAACAATAGCCAAGCTCGGCTATTGCAAGAGATTCGACAACCCAAGAGTAACTTACCTTAATCCAACAAGGAAGAGTTTCAGCCAGATATGAGAGTGTTCGGTGAAGGCTTCAGGAAAGAAAACACAAACCAAACCAAGTAGGGGATGAGTAAAAGGTCAAGAAGATGCTACGACTTAGACCAAAGGTTTGGGTGAGGAAAGAAATAGAGTTAATCAGCCAAAGTAAGGTGTAGCCAAAACAAAGTGCAGCAAGATGAAATGGGAATGAAAGATATTAGGGTAAACCACAATCGACTTAAGCTGAGAAATGAGAGAAAGTTCGACACAAAGAAAAGATAATGCCCTAAAAAAATTAAAACACAAACCCGAAAAAAGAGAAAGCAGAATTCGGCTTTTACCCCCAAAACCAAAATGCTAAAAATGCTAGCCAAACTCCCCTAGCCGATTTTGCTTCTACAAGATGTACAATTTGGCTACAACACTCCCCCCACCAAGTCCTTGAAACTCTCCACAAATTACTCCCTTTATCCCTCCACAATCTTCTCCCAACAACCCAGACTAATTCAAACTCCCATACGGTAGAGTTTGAATTTGTCACAAACTCTTGCTATCCCCATACAACACATGGGATTCGAACCCTAGTCATTCCTAAAGCCAAAGCATGCCACAAGCCACCAAGCCGCATGGCTTCCTTGTGCTAACAGATCACCACATTTATTTAAAAGGCCTAGGTGCCAGAATCCAGGGTTTCTTAAAGAGAGAAAAAATAGTACTTTGCAAAAGCCACAACCCAACCCCCGTGCTTTACTGACACCCCTAAACACACCCAAACCATTCATCCACCTCCTCAACATGCAAAATGAGATAACCTCAAACAAACTTACAGACCCTAAATTTTAGGGCGTTACAAGAATAATTGAAGCGTTATAATAAATATATTCTATGAAAGAAAATAATGCTATCAATGTTGAGGCCCTAAAGTACCCCTTAACACAAAGCATGTTGCCTTCGTATGCCCTGGGTTACTACAGTATCTACATAACCTCTGTTAACTGTCCCTCTTCTGAATATTGATATTGTTCCATATTTGGGTGGTATTTGGGCGACGTTTCGGGATGCGACACAAGTTCATGTTCGTGCCAACTCGTACAACGCACTGGACACTGGTGGCCATGTATTCTCATCAGGGATGAGTGAGAATTTAGGACTCCATACTCTATGCATGCGTTCTAGACTGTACACATCATTGGTGTAAGGCGTGTACTCAATTCTTAGGTTTCCACATGTAACAATTACATGTGTGCATGGGAACCGAAGTGCTTGGAACCTCTAACAATCGCAATTCCCTCATGTTAGGTAGACACAATATGATGCCTCTAACATGTCCTGGTTTGGCCTAGCATGCTCTGTGACTCGAAATTACAGATTCTAACGTGGGTGGCACACTACATACATAGTGTTTGCTCTTTTCATATTTTGTCTGATTTCATTTATTACATCATCTTACCAAGTATGATCGCTCGCTAACTATCCAGCATACACTACTACCCTCTTTGGGAATAAGTTAGCTAAACAAAAGTATGTTTGTAACACCCTTAACCCGTATCTGTCGCCGAAATAGGGTTACAGAGCATTACCATAAAAATCGTAACTTAAAATCAATCATTTCCAAACATTTCATAATCATAGAAAAAACCTATTCAAATATATGCACATTGTCCCTTAATCGAGCTCGAGGCCTTAGAAACACTTTAGAATCAATTCAGGACTAAATTGGAAACATTTAAAACATTGAAGAAAAATATAAAAGTTTTCACCCTGCAGGGGTCACATGGCTGCATGGACATTTGAAGTAGGGACATACGACTATGTCCATGCCCATGTAACTCTCTTGCTTGGGTCACACGGCCAAGCCACACACCCGTGTGCTAGGGCGTGTGCTAGGCTGTGTAAATGCCTGACTTGCAACCATTTGAAACCTACAAGGGACACACGGCTGAGACACATGCCCGTGTCTTAGGCCGTGTGGATAAGAAGTAGGCCATTTTAAGCCATTTCTTTCACTCAATTTATGCTCACACCTACAAGTCTTTTGCACATACAATCAAGCTTCAAAATGCACCTAAAACATACAAATAAATGCTAATTCAATGCAACAGCCTGGTTTTAGCTAAATAGGAACAATGGTTTTGACCACAAATTTGAGGTTAAAAAATTATTTTTAATATTATGTTTGGTGTTTATATCATGTGATTATATATGTGTGAAAGTTTCGTGAATTAATTTTATCATTTGGATGTTTAATTTGATAAAATGACTAAATCTCGTAAAATACAAAAGTTGCATTCTACTTGTTAAAAGTGTTTATTTGCTATGAAATTAAAATTTAGGGGTCCTTATGTTGTTAATGGACCATTGGTTGTGTAGTGGACATAAATGACCATCTATTATATGTTATTATATGTTTTTATTAAAGGTTAATAATGTAAATTAGTTAATAAGTTATATTAGATAAAATAAAACATAAAAGTTCTTTTATCATCATCTTCCACCACCGAATATAGAGAAAAGGAACAACCATTTAAGCTTCATTAAGTTCCGCCCTTGCATGATTTATTAGGTATGTGTTTTGTGTTCAATTTTTTAAGATTTCAATGCTTTTGTAATTGTTGTATCGAGTACTAGCTTGCCCAAGGACTAATTTGCAAAACTACTTAATATTTTGAAAGTTGCCATTGATGAATTCATGTGTTTTTGAATGTTTGATGATGAATTATGGAAGCTTGGTGATAGATATCTATGTTTAGTTAAGTGATTTTTTGGTAAAAATGCATATTAGGGATTAAAATGAGAAATGTGTAAATTGAGGGGTTAAAATGTTAAAAAAAATGAAAGTTATGGGCTGCTAGGGACTCAAGTATAAATGGGCTAAGCATGGGTTATGCTGAATTTTGTGAATTTTGTGTATTTGTGAAATAAGGATTAAATTGTAAAAATATAGAACTTTAGGGGCTAAAGTGTAAAAATTCCCAAATATGTGTTTGTGGACTGAATTGAATGATTTGATGAATAAATGAGTTAATTTTGAATGTATATAGATCAAGAACGACAGAAATTAGATTTAGATCGGGGAAAATTAAAGGTTATCGAATAGTTGATCCTGTTCGTTTATCCTAAAAACAAGGTAAGTTTATATGTAAATAAATACTTTTAAATTGATTTATAAATGTTTATTTGTCATTGAATTGCTATGAATGTTGAACGAGCAAATACGAGCAAGATTTGACGAAATTACGATATCCGAAAGTCCCGTACGAACTTTAGGAATAGTATAGGATACAAATGTCATGGTTACGGAGATGTGATTACATGTAAGACCATGTCTGGGACATTGGCATTGTATTGTGATTATGTGTAAGACCATGTCTGGGACATTGGCATCAGTATATGATTTCCTATAAGACCCTGTCTGGGATAGTGACATCGATATGTGATAACATGTAAGACCATATCTGGGATATGGCATTGTACGAGCTATATGTGATTTCGGAGTATCCTTAACGATTCTGAATAGTTCTACAGGCTAAGTCAAGATGAGAAAGAATATGAGATTGAATTAATTGATATAGGTACGTACGAGATTAATACGAGTATTGAAAAGGGAAGTACTCGATGAAATTACCTGTGAATTTGAATAAGTATTCATTGAGAAAGGTTTGTGTTTCTATATGTACTTATTCATAATTTGCTTATTTGATGGAAATGATGATGATTCATGAGATAGTTTTATTTGTATATGGCTTACTAAGCTTTTAAAGCTTACTTTATTTGTTTTTTTCCTGTTTTATAGATTATCGAAGCTAGCTCAGACATCGGGGATCATCAGGAACTGTCATCACACTATCGACTACTTGTTGGTACTTTTGATTCTTTGTAAATATGGTATATGGCATGTATAGGCTATTGAGTTGATGATAAGTTTTGAGATATGATATTAGCCATTTGTGTTGGCTTGTGAAATGATGTAAATGTTGGTATGTAAAGCCATTTAAGTTGGTTTGAATTAGGTGTTTGGTAAGTAATACATGATGTATAAGTTGCCTTTTATTTTGGCATGGTTATATGGTTGCTCAAGTAGCTAGTTGTCATTTGGTGAGCTAATGCTTGAAAGATGATATGTTGTGGCTTGATTTTGAGATGATGAAATGGTATGTTTTGAGGCATGAAATAGATGATGAGATGATAAGGAAATGCATTTAGAAGTTATGTAAGTTTGATGATTTTGGCATATCGATTTGGTAGGTTTTTTCTATGGATTTGAGTAGTTAAGAGGATGGTTTCTAAATGGCATAAAATGTGTATGAAATAACATGTTTTGGTTGCTTTTATATATATGAAAATGGTGCAATTTGATGTGGTTTAGGTATGCTTGAGAAGGGTGAGAAATGTGGCTTAAACCAAGCCTAATTACAACCCCACACGGTTGAGAACACGGGCGTATGATTCGACCGTGTACCTGTTGTAACTTAGTTAAAACAAGTCAGAGAGTTACACGGCTTAGACACACGGATGTGTCTACTGGCCGTGTGTGACACACGGGCTGGCACATGGGCGTGTGACCTGCCGTGTGACCCAAGTCAATATACCCTCAATATTTCGCACAGCTATGGCACACGGGCGTGTCTGCAGCCGTGTGGTGCAAGTCAGTATGTATGCCCTATTTTCACACGGCTTGTGATACAGACGTGTCTGGTGGCTGTGTGAGGCACACCGCCTGTTCACAAGAGCGTGTGGATCTTATATGCATGAAAATTTTACGAGTGTCCTAAAATTTTTAAATATTATCGGTTTAGTCCCGATCCTCTTCTAAGCTTGAAGGCCTCATAGAGCCTTATAAGGGACAATGTGATTATAATTTTTTATTGTTTATGTGTGACAAATGTATGACGTAAGTTGTGATTTGTTTGGTAATGCCTCATAACCCTATTTCGACAACAAATACGAGGTTAGGGTGTTATATTTTATTGGTATCAGAGCTATGGTTTAGTTGATTCTAGGATTAACGTAGCGTATGTGAGTCTAGTTATATATGCCATATATAAAGTCTATGTTAGTGTAATGATTCCTGACAGTTTAAATTGTGCTTTCATATAGTAATGGATCCCGAATGAGCAATAGCTGATGATGTAGAGAGTAATGCGCCCGCTCCTGCTCAAGGGGCAGCATCGGCTAATTCTAGGCCAATTTTGAGTAGTCACAAAGGAGAGGCTAGCAAGCCGTTTTCCAGATGATGAGTGACTAGTTTACAAAGTTCATTCGAACTAATCCGGCTGCTCAATAGCCTCCACCCCCACCTGTTCTCCAACAAAACCCTATGTTTTCTGAAGTCATAGATCCGATACGGTTGAACAAGCCACCAGTGGATAAGATACGTAAACACGGGGCTGAGGAGTTCCAGGCTACCGTTGATGATGATGCTGAGAGAGTTGAGTTCTGGCTCGAGAACACGACCTGAGTATTCAACGAATTGTCTTGTACTCTTGATGAATGTATTAAATATGTTGTATATTTGCTGAGAGATAATGCGTACCATTGGTGGAAAACGTTGATATCTGTGGTTCCTAGAGAACGGGTTCATTGAGAGTTTTTCCAATCTAAATTCCAGAAGAAGTACATCAGTAAAAGATTTCTTGATCAAAAGCATAAAGAGTTTCTGGAGTTGAAACAAGGCCAGATGATCATTACTGAGTATGAAAGAGAATTCGTATAGTTAAGCAAGTATACCCAGGAATATGTTTCGCCTGAAGAAATCATGTGCAAACAATTTATAGATGGATTTAATGAAGATATAAAACTACTAGTCAGAATTCTAGAGTTGAAAGAACTTGTCGTTTTAGTTGAGAGGGCTTGTAAAGCCGAGGATATTAGTGAAAAAAAGAGAAAGGCAGATTTTGAAGCTAAAGACTCGAGAAAGAGATCAATGAGTAAGCCGTATCAATCTTCATTGAAGAAATTTTGAGACTCATTTAATCATTCTAATGCATCAGTGGGACATTCGAATAGAGATCGTGAAAGGCAACATTTAAGCTTTAAAGCTCCGGCTATCTCGATAGCTAGTGTCGGGAGTGTGAAACCAAATCGACCCGAATGTAGACAGTGTGGAAAATGGCATTTCAGTGATTGTAGATTGAATGATTGAGCTTGTTTTAAATTTGGATCATTAGATCATTTTATTAGAGATTACCCAGAGTTAACTGAAAAAGATAATGCTCAGAGTATAAGGCAGAGTAATACTGTAGTTAGAGGGAGACCACCCAGAAACACGAGAAATGTGAGTGGTAGCCAGAGAGCGATTAAAGATTCTACTATGAGGTCAGAGGCCAGAGCACCTGCACGAGCCTACACTATTCGCGCTTGCGAAGAAGCGTCATCTCCAGATGTTATCACTGGTACTTTTACTCTCTATGATACTAAAGTTATTGCATTGATAGATCTAGGATCAACTCATTCGTATATATGTGTGAATTTAGTATCTAGTAAGACTTTGCCTGTAGAGTCTACAAAATTTGTGATTAAAGTATCGAACCGCTTAGGCAAGTGTGTTTTGGTTGATAAAGTGTGCAAGAACTGTCCATTAATGATTCGAGATTTTTATTTTCCGGCTGATTTGATGTTGTTTCTATTTGATGAATTTGATATAATTCTAGGTATGGATTGGCTAACACTACATGATGCTATAGTAAACTATAAACAAAAGACAATTGATCTAAGATGTCAAAATAATGAGATTATCCAGATTGAGTCAGATGATTTGAATAGTTTACCAACAGTGATTTCATCGATGTTAGCTCAGAAATATGTGAAAACGGGTTGCGAAGCTTATTTTTCTTATGTGCTTCATACGAAAGTAACTAAAAAGAATATCGAATCAGTGCTAGTTGTGTGTGAATATCCGGATGTGTTTCCTAAAGAGTTACTGGGTTTACCATCGATCTGAGAGGTTGAGTTTGGCATTGAGTTAGTGCAGGGAACTACGCCGATATCAATAGCTCTGTATAGAATGGCTCCGACAGAGTTAAAAGAATTGCAATCTCAGTTGCAAGAGTTTGTCGATAGAGGATTTGCTAGACCAAGTTTCTCTCCCTGGGGTGCTCCTGTATTGTTTGTGAAAAAAGAAATATGGCACAATGAGCATGTGTATTAACTACAGGCAACTTAACAAAGTGACAATCAAGAACAAATACACTCTACCGCGGATTGATGATTTGTTTGATTAATTGAAAGGGGCTATAGTGTTTTCAAAAATAGATTTGAGATTGGGTTATTACCAGTTTCGAGTTAAAGACTCTAATGTGCCAAAGAAAGCTTTTAGAACTAGGTACGGTCACTATGAATTTTTAGTTATGCCTTTCGGACTAACGAATGCACCTGCTGTCTTTATGGACTTAATGAACTGGATTTTTAGACCATACCTAGATCGATTTGTCGTTGTATTTATTGATGATATTTTGATTTACTCACATGATGAATCCGAGCATGCCGAGCATCTGAGAATTATACTACAGACTCTGCGAGATAAACAGTTATTTGCAAAGTTTAGTAAATGTGAGTTTTGGCTATGAAAGGTTGGATTTCTGGGATATATTGTTTCAGCTGATGGTATCCGGGTTGATCCGAGTAAGATATCTGCGATTATAGATTGGAAGCCTTCGAGAAATGTATCTGAAGTCCGTAGCTTTCTAGGACTCGCCGGCTATTATAGACTATTTTTGAAAGGCTTTTCGATGATTGCAACTCCGGTGACGAAATTGCTTCAAAAAGATGTTAAGTTTGAGTAGTCAGATAAATGTCAGAAAAGTTTCGAGCAGTTAAAAGCTTTATTGACTGAAGCTCTAGTGTTAGTTCAGCCTGAGTCGGGTAAAGAATTCATAATTTTTAGTGATGCATCGTTAAATGGCCTAGGTTGTGTTTTGATGCAGGAAGGCAAAGTTGTAGCTTATGCCTCGAGACAGTTGAAACCACATGAAAAGAATTACCCGATACATGATTTGGAGTTAGCAGCTATTGTGTTCACGTTGAAAATTTGGCGTCACTATTTGTTTGGTGAGAAATGCCATATCTATACCGATTACAAGAGTTTGAAATATTTGATGACTCAGAAAGATCTGAATTTGCGACAACGGAGGTGGCTTGAATTACTAAAAGATTACGAGTTAACGATCGATTACCGTCTGGGAAAGGCTAATGTCGTTGCTGATGCTTTGAGCTGAAAATCCCTATTTGCTCTACGTGTGATGGACACTCAAATAACTTTGTGTAATGATGGTTTGATTTTGGCCAAAATGAAAGTGAGACCATTACTTATACAGCAGATTTACGAAGCTCATAAAGTCGATAATGAAATGGTAGCAAAATGAGTTCAATGTAATTCGAACCTTGATTTAGAGTTTCAAGTTGATTACGATGATTGTTTAAGATTCAGAGGCCAAATATGTGTTTCGAGAAATTCAGAGTTGATCCAGATGATTTTGAACGAATCACATAATAGTTCTTTATTAGTGCATTCGGGAAGCACGAAAATGTATAATAATTTGAAAATGTTTTATTGGTGGCATGGCATGAAACGGGATATCTTAGAATTTGTTTTGAAATGTTTGATTTGTCAGCAAGTCAAAGCTAAACATCAAGTATCGTCAGGTTTATTACAACCTATTATGATTCCTGAGTGGAAATGGGATAGAGTAACAATGGATTTTGTTTTGGGTTTACCTTTAACTCCAAGAAAGAAAGATACAATCTGGGTTATTATTGACAGCTTGACAAAATCAGCTCATTTCATCCCGGTACATACAGATTTCTCACTTAATAAATTAGTTGAGTTGTATATCTCAGAAATTTTTCGATTGTACGGAGTGCCAATATCTATTGTTTTGGATAGAGATCCGAGATTCACTTCACGATTTTGGAAGAAATTGCAAGAAGCTTTAGGTACAAAGCTGCATTTTAGCACTACTTTTCACCCACAGATGGATGGTCAATCCGAGTGAGTATGTTACGATGTTGCATTCTTGAGTTTGAAGGTAGCTGGGAGAAATATTTACCGCTGATTGAATTTGCTTACAATAATAATTTTCAATCAAAAATAAAGATGGCACCGTACAAAGCTCTATACGGTCATAAATGTCAAACACCATTGTACTGGACTAAACTTAGTGAGAATAAGATTCACAGGATTGATCTAATCAGAGAGACTGAAGGGAAAGTGAAAGTGATTCGTGATAGTTTGAAAGCGGCGTCATATCGACAAAAATCGTATGCAGACTTGCAATGAAAAGATATTGAATTTCAAATCGAGGATAAAGTGTTCTTAAAAGTGTCGCCATAGAAAAGGATATTGCGGTTTGGTCGAAAAGGGAAATTGAGTCCGTGATCCATCGGACCATATGAGATTATCGAGCGAGTTAGACCAGTTGCTTATCGATTATCTTTACCATCTGAGTTAGAGAAAATAAATAATGTGTTTCACGTATCAATGATTCGACAATACCGATCTGATCTGTCACACGTTATTTCTCCTTCTGAGGTTGAGATTCATTCATATTTTTCGTATAGTGAAGAACCAATTTAGATTCTAGATTGTGAGATCAAAGAGCAGAGAAATAAGAAAATCACGTTAGTGAAAGTCTTGTGGCATCGGTACAGGGTTGAAGAAGCTACTTGGGAACCTGAGGATGTTATGAGAAATCAATACCCTAACCTATTCACTAGTAAGATTGTCGGGGACGAAAATCCCTAAAGGGGGGAGAGTTGTAACAACCCGGTTTTAGCTGAATCGAAACAGTGATTTTGGGACCACAAATCTGAGGTTGAAAAATTATTTTTAATATTATTTTTGGTGTTTATATCATGTGATTATATATGTGTGAAAGTTTCGTGAATTAATTTTATCGTTTGGATGTTTAATTTGAAAAAATGACTAAATCGCGTAAAATACAAAAGTTGCATTCTACTTGTTAAAAGTGTTTATTTGCTATGAAATTAAAATGTGGGGGTCCTTATGTTGTTAATGGACCATTGGTTGTGTAATGGACATAAATGACCATCTATTATATGTTATTATATGTTTTTATTAAAGGTTAATAATGTAAATTAGTTAATAAGTTATATTAGATAAATTAAAACATAAAATTTCTTTTATCATCATCTTCCACCACCGAATAAAGAGAAAAGAAACAGCCATTGAATCTTCATTAAGTTCGACCCTTGCATGATTTATTAGGTATGTGTTTTGTGTTTGATTTTTGATGATTTCTATGTTTTTGTGATTATTGTATCGAGTACTAGCTTGCCCAAGGACTAATTTGCAAAACTTCTTAATGTTTTTAAAGTTGTCATTAATGAATTCATGTGTTTTTGAATGTTTGATGATGAATTATGGAAGCTTGGTGATAGATATCTATGTTTAGTTAAGTGATTTTTTGGTAAAAATGCATATTAAGGATTAAAATGAGAAATGTGTAAATTGAGGGGTTGAAATGTTAAAAAAATGAAAGTTATGGGCTGCTAGGGACTCAAGTATAAATCGGCTAAGCATGGGTTAAATTGAATTTTGTGTATTAGTGAAATGGGGACTAAATTGTAAAAATATAGAACTTTAGGGGCTAAAGTGTAAAAATGCCCAAATATGTGTTTGTGGACTGAATTGAATGATTTGATGAATAAATGAGTTAATTTTGAATGTATATAGATCAAGAACGAAAGAAATTGGATTTAGATCGGGGAAAATCAAAGGTTATCGAATAGTCGATCCAGTCCGTTTATCCCGAAAACAAGGTAAGTTCAAATGCAAATAAATACTTTTAAATTGATTTATAAATTTTTATTTTTCATTGAATTGCTATGAATGTTGAACGAGAAAATACGAGCAAGATTTGACGAAGTTACGATATCCGAAAGGCCCGTACGAACCTTAAGAATAGTATAGGATACAAATGTCATGACATTAGTATTACTGAGATGTGATTACATGTAAAACCATGTCTGGGACATTGGCATTATATTGTGATTATGTGTAAGACCATGTATGGGACATTGGCATCATTATATGATTTCGTATAAGACCCTGTCTAGGACAGCGGCATCAATATGTGATAACATGTAAAACCATATTTGGGATATGGCATTGTACGAGCTATATGTGATTTTTGAGTATCCTTAACGATTCCGAATGGCTCAACAGGCTAAGTTAAGACTAGAAAGAATATGAGATTGAATTAATTGACACAGGTACGTACGAGATTAATATGAATATTGAAAAGGGAAGTATTCGATGAAATTACATGTGAATTTGAATAAGTATTCATTGAGAAAGGTTTGTGTTTCTATATGTGCTTATTTATAATTTGCTTATTTGATGGAAATGCTGATGATTCATGAGATAGTTTTATTTTTATATGGCTTACTAAGCTTTTAAAGCTTACTTTGTTTTTTTTTCCTATTTTATAGATTATCGAAGCTAGCTCGGACATCGGGGATCATCAGGAACCATCATTACACTATCGACTATTTGTTGGTACTTTTAATGCTTTGTAAATATGATATATGGCATGTATAGGCTCGTGAGTTGATGATAAGCTTTGAGATATGATATTAGCCATGTGTGTTGGCTTGTGAAATGATGTAAATTTTGGTGTGTATAGCCATTTAAGTTGGTTTGAATTAGATGTTTGGTAAGTAATACATGATGTATAAGTTGCCTTATATTTTGGTATGGTTATATGGTTACTCAAGTAGCTAGTTGTCATTTGGTGAGCTAATACTTGAAAGATGATATGTTGTGGCTTGATTTTGAGATGATGAAATGGTATGTTTTGAGGCATGAAATAGATGATGAGATGATGAGAAAATGCATTTAGAAGTTATGTAAGTTTGATGATTTTGGCATATCAATTTGGTATGTTTTGGCTATGGATTTGAGTAGTTAAGAGCATGGTTTCTAAATGGAATAAAATGTGTATGAAATAGCATGTTTTGGTTTCTTTTATATATATGAAAATGGTGCAATTTGATGTGGTTTAGGTATCCTTGAGGGGGGTGAGAAATGTGGCTTAAACCAAGCCTAATTACACCCCCATACGGTTGAGCACACGGGCGTGTGATTCGACTGTATACCTGCTGTAACTTAGTTAAAACAAGTCAAAGAGTTACACGACTTAGACACACGGGCATGTCTACTGGCCGTGTGTGACACACAGGCTGGCACATGGGCGTGTGGCTGACCGTGTGACCCAAGTCAGTATATCCTCAAGATTTCCCATGACTATGGCCCACGGGTGTGTCTCTGGCCGTGTGATGCAAGTGAGTATGTATGCCCTGTTTTCATACAGCCTATGACACGAGCGTGTCTGGTGGCCATGTGAGGGACCCGACCTGTTCACACAGGCATGTGGATCCTGTATGCATGAAAATTTTATGAGTTTCCCAAAGTTTTCAAATGTTATCGGTTTTGTCCCAAATCTCTTCTAAGCATGTTTTAAGGCCTCATAGAGCTTTATAAGGGACAATGTGGTTATAATTGATTGTTGTTTATGTGAAAATGGATTTACATGTGAGAAATGTATGACATAGGTTGTGATTTGTTTGGTAATACCTTATAACCCTATTCTGGCAACGGATGCTGGTTAGGGGTGTTACATTCAATATGGTATCTATCTATACAACCAATATGCCAAAAGGCACCTCAATCACATAGCATCAATTTAACTTAAACATAACAACTTATCCACGAATCAACCATATATAACTTCCTAATCTCCTTACCAAGATATAGCACAATTGACCATAATGCTAAACCACATCTAAACATACCAAAATTGGTCATTTAAAACATACATTCACTTGGCCATTTCAACATTAGCCATTAAAGTGCCAAAATGCCAAAATGTAATCAACCATTTAACCGCATATTTTCATGCCAAATATAACAACTAGATCATCAAACATAATTCACCTGTACATGCCATTATAACCACGACTCCAACCATCAAAATCTACTGATATAGTCGATGGATAGTGTGATAGGTCTCCGACGAGCTTCCAAACTGATCGAGCTTCCGATAATCTATAAAACATAGAAAATTAACACAATGTAAGCATATAATGCTTAGTAAGTTCATAAATCATGAACAATGCTTACCATTTCAATACATAAGCTTAAAAGTAAACATGAATCAATCCAACATAGCTTGGCACAAGCTTAAGCATCATCAACAACACAAGTTAGTGATTTAACACATAACTTAACAATAACATCACATGGTAAAGTAAATTCCATGAATAAATGCATATGAACACATACTTTTCATACCATGGATATACAAACTTTGATTATCAATACTTTATACCTTTCCACAATTTCATAGTGTATTCATCCAAAACTCGTATTGGTTCACCCTTTTATATGTTTGTTGAACCACTTAGAATAATATCGGATGCACGGAAAGCTCACACAAAGTGTGCTAACACATGGTTAAAATCATTCCTTTCCTTTTCCTTTACGTAAATGCTCATAGGAGCCAATAATGGGTCTGCTCACACAAGCTAATGGTCAGAACGTAGCTACATGATGCTGCTCACACAAGCTAACGAGTATCCGCAACAAATGCCGGAACTCAACCATCGGTAGGACGTTCAGGACCAGCACCTTAAACATGATAACCCTAATGACATGTCATTTGTATCCTATATATTTCTAAGGTTCAAAAAGGGCTCGATAGTCATCGTAACGTCGTTGGATTTTTTTTCATGACATGGTATGATAATCAATATAATAGCATTTAAATCAAATACATTAAAATGCTATTTAAACGTACGAACTTACCTCGATTACAAAACGATAAAATAGGATTGACTAGTCTAACACTTTATCTTTCCCTCAATCTAAATTTGTACGAGGCTTAACTTGATCTAAATAATCAAGTTCAATCCATTCAATAATCGTTCTATTCAATTCAACCCAAAAATCATATTTTTGCAAAATTACACTTTTGCCCCTATGGTTTTATTTCTTTACAAATTAGTCCTTAAGTTCGTAAATTGAAATTCATGTAATTTCATCCCTACCCAAGCTAGCCGAATTCCATATAAGTCCATATCAACTCATATAGTTCATTATTTCACAAATTTCACCTTGTATTTTACAAAATTTAGAAATAAATCCCTAATTGACATTTTCAACAAAAATTACTTTACAAAAGTTATTTAAATATCAACAATGATTCTTTTTCTTCCATCAAACACTGAAAATCACATAAATATATTCATGGAAAAACCCTAACCTTTTAGCAGTTTTGCAAATTAGTCCCCAGGTTAGCTAGATTAAGCTACAACAACTTCAAAAACATAGAAATCATTAAAAACGGGACAAAACAACACTTACATGCACAAGGAAATAATGGTTGAAACTTTAAGCTTCTTTAATGGAGTTTTCTAGGTCTAGTTTCGGTTGAAGATGAACATAAAAAATGAAACTTTGGCTTTTCTTTAGTTTAATTAACATTTTTTTACTAAATTACACATTTAACCTTTATTATTAATCTTTAAATCACTTAATCCATGCCCATAAATGTCCACCCACAATTAAAATGGTTTTATTACCACATAAGGACTCTTAAATTCAAGTTTTATAGCCATTTGATACCTTTAGCTACTAGAACTCTACTTTTGCACCTTTTACAATTTAGTCCTTTTATCAAATTAAGCATACAAATGATAAAATTTCTTAACAAAATTTTTATACGACACTACTATCATAATGGAAACTTTAAAATATTATTAAAATAAATATTTTCATGTTAGATTTGTGGTGCCAAAACCACTGTTATGATTTTACTGAAAACGGGTTGTTACAACTCTCCCCCTAAATGAATTTTCATCCCCAAAAATCTTACCAGAAAAGAGGTTCAGGTATTGCACTTTCATAGCTTCTTGGGGTTCCCAGGTGGCCTCTTCTATACCATGTCATTTCCAAAGGATTTTCACTAAATCTATGTTTTTAATTCTCAATTCCTTAAATTCTCGAGCTAAAATTCTGATCGGTTCTTCGTTGTACGACATATCAGGCTGAATCTCAACCTCAACAGGTGATATAACATGTGAAGGGTCTGACCAGTACCGTCGTAACATAGATACGTAAAACACATTATGGATATTTCCTAACTTTGACGGCAAAGCTACTCAATAAGCTACTAGTCTGATTCTTTCAGTGATCTCATATGGCCCGATAAAATGCGGACTGAGCTTTCCTTTACAACCAAACCGTAAGAATTTCTTCTAGGGTGAGACTTTCAAAAACACTTTATCGTTAATCTGAAATTCAATGTTTTTTCTTTTCAAACCCGCGTATGATTTCTGTAGATCTGAAGCTACTTTCAAACTGTTTCAAATAACCTTAACTTTTTCTTTGGTTTCTCGTATAAAATCAATCCCATGTAGCTTTCTCGTACTGAGCTTAGTCCAATATAATGGAGTTTGGTATTGACGACCATACAAGGCTTTGTACGGTGTCATTTTTATACTAGACTGATAATTGTTGTTGTACGCGAATTCAACTAACGGTAAAAAATTCTCCCAGTTGCTTTCGAACTCTAAAACATAACATCGCAGGATATCTTCGAGTATCTGTATCACTTGCTTTGACTGGCCATTGGTCTGAGGATGAAACACAATATTAAAATGGAAACGGGTACCTAGAGCCTTATACAACTTGTTCCAAAATCGTGACGTAAACCGCGGACCTCTATCAGAAATAATAGAAATTGGCACCCCGTGCAATCTAACAATCTCTGCAACATATAACTCAGCTAATCTCTCAAAAGAATAATTCATACGCACTAGAATAAAATGTGCAAACTTCGTTAGACAATCAAAAATAACCCAAATTACATTTTTCTTTCTCGGAGACAAAGGCAACCTCAATACAAAATCCATTGTGACGCGTTCTTATTTCCATTTCAGAATCATCATTTGTTGTAACAAACTAGAAGGTACTTGATGTTTAGCTTTAACTTGCTGGCGTGCTAAACATCTCGATATGAACTCAGAAATCTTTCATTTCATACCTGACCACCAGTACATTTTTTCAAGTCACCGTACATTTTGTTGCTACCAGGATGAACAAACAAGGTATATGAGCTTCTCGTAAAATCTTCTGAACAAGATCTAAATTTCTCGAAACACAAATTCTTCCTTTGAAGTGTAAACTATCATCGAATCCAATCTAAAAATCTAAATCAGGAGTCGACTTAATCTGTGTCTGTTTAGCTAACCACACATCATTGGATTTCTAAGCCTCATAAATCTGTTGTAAAAACATTGGTCTAGCTTTCAACTCAGCTAAGATCGAACCATCATTAGACAATGTCAATCGTGTATTTAATGCTCTCTAAGCGAACAGAGACTTCCTACTCAAAGCGTCAGCAACTACATTTGCTTTTCCGGATGATAATCAATGATCAAATCATAGTCTTTCAATAGCTCAAGCCATTTGTGCTGTCTCAAATTGAAATCTTTCTGCAACATTAAATACTTTAAGCTTTTATGATTTGTGAAGATATGACATTTTTCACCGTATAAATGGTGTCACCAAATCTTCAACGTAAACATAATAGTTGCAAGTTCTAAATCATGCGTTGAATAATTCTTTTCATGCGTTTTCAACTTTCTGGAAGCATACACTATAACTTTGCCTTCCTGTATCAGAACACAGCCTAAACCATTTAAAGATGCATCACTATAGATCACAAATTCTTTACCCGACTCTAGCTGAACTAACATCGATGTCTCAGTTAACAACACTTTTGACTGACCAAAGCTTTGCTGACATTTCTCAGACCACTCAAATTTTAAATCTTTTTGGAATAGTCTCGTCAACGGTGTAGCAATTATTAAGAATCTCTTGATGAACCTTTTGTAATATCCGGCTAACCCCAAGAAACTTCTAACCTCAGATACATTTCTCGGAGGCTTCCAATCAACAACTATTGAAATTTTGCTCAGATCAATTCTGATTTCCTCGGCTGATACAACATGTCCTAGAAATCTGACTTCCTAAAGCTAGAATTCACATTTGCTAAACTTAGCAAATAATTGCTTTTCGCGTAAGGTTTGCAAAATAATTTTCAAATACTCAATATGCTCTGTCTCATCTCGTGAATAAATCAAAATTTCATCAATGAATAACATGACAAATCAGTCTAAAAATGGTTTGGAAATTCTATTCATCAAATCCATAAATATAGCAGGTGCCTTAGTTAAACCAAACGACATCACAAGAAATTCATAATTTCCGTACCTGGTCCTGAATACGATTTTTGAAACGTTTGAGTCTTTAACTTGCAACTGATAATAACCAAAAGGAAAATCAATCTTCAAAAATACTTTTGCACCTTTCAATTGATCAAACAAATAGTCAATACGTGGTAACAAATACTTGTTCTTGATTACAACTTTATTGAGCTATCGATAGTCAATACATAATCGTATAGGTCTGTCCTTTTTCTTAACAAATAGAACAGGTGCACACCAAGGAGAAAAACTGGGTTGATCAAAACCCCTATCTGTCAACTCTTGCAACTGCACTTTCAACTCTGTAGGTGCCATTCTGTAATGAGCTATCGATATCAGAGATGTTCCCGGTACTAACTTAATAGCAAACTCGACTTCTTGGATCGGCGGTAACCTAGGTAACTCCTTTGGAAACACATTTGAATACTCACATACCACTGGAACCGATTCTAGCTTCAACTCAAAAGCTCTAGAATCAAATATATAAGCAAGATACGCATCACAGCCTTTTTTAACATATCTTTGTGATGACATAGTTGAAATAACATTAGGCTTACTATCCAATCTATCTGACTCAATCTGAAGCTTTTCATCGTTTTGACACTTTAACACAATAAGCTTTCTTCTACAGTTCACAATAGCATCATGCAAAGTCAACCAATCCATACCCAAAATCACATCAAACTCATCAAACGGAAACAACATCAAATATACCAAAAAGTTACAACCTTGAATAATCAAAAGACAGTTTTTACAAATCTTATTAACTAACATATACTAACTTAGGGGTTTGTTACTTTAACAATAAACTCAGTCGACTCAACAGAAAATTTCTTACTTGACACTAAATTTGTGCATTCATATGAATATGCTGATCCCAGATCAATCAAAGCAGTAGCATCAGTATCAAAGATAGAAAATGTACCAATAATAACATCTGGCACAAAAACTTCTTCCCGTGCACAGATCGCATAAGCTCTAGTCGATGCTCGTGCCTCAGACCTCACAGCAGAGTCTTTGGTCTGACTGTGACTATTACTCATATTTCTAGGATTCCTTGGTGGTCTCCCTCTCGCAACTATGTTACTCGGTCGAACAATTAGAGCTTTTTCTTTTTCGGACCTCTCAGGGCAGTCTCAAATAAAATGTTCATATGAACCACAATTGAAACATGCCTCCACTTTCATCTTACACTCACCAAAATGTTGTTGTCCACACTATTGACAATTGGGCTTATTTCTCTTAACACTGCCAATGCTCGTAATAGATGTAGCTTGAGGTTTTGAACTCGCATGTTGTTTACCTCTATCTCTACTGGAATATCCCACTAAAGTTGTTAAACAGTTATAATGTTCTTTTGACTTCTTCGATGATGACTGATATGACTTTTTCGTAGGTCTCTTTCTCAAATCTCGAGCTTCATAATAAGCTTTTCTCTTTTCTTTGCTTAGCTCTTCGGCTTTGTGCGCTTGATCAACTAGAGCAACAAATTCTTTCAGTTCAAGTATCCTGACTAACAGCTTTATGTCTTTATTTAAATCGTCTTCAAATCACTTACACATAGCAATTCGGTTGGTATACATTCCCAGGCATACTTGCTTAGTCGAACAAATTCCTTCTCATACTTGAACATTGGCATTCGGACCTGTTTAAGCTTAAAAAATTCTTTAGTTTCTAATTAAGAAATCTCTAACTTATATACTTCTTTCGAAACTCGATTTGAAAGAATTCCCAATTGACTCGCTCTCTTAGTACCACTAATACTAATGTGTTCCACCACTGATAAGCTAAATCTTTCAATAGGAAAATGTCACATTTTACGCATTCTGCCGGTGAACAAGATAATTCGTCAAAAACCCTGATCGTGTTCTCTAACCAGAACTCAGTTCCCTCTAGATCATCTTCAGTTGTAGCTCTAAATTTTTAGCACCATATTTAAGAATTTTATCAACTGGTAGCTTACTAACTCACATTGGTTCAAAACCCTAAGGAACTACTGGAGCCGTTTAGGAAATAGATGGGGGTAAAGGTTATTGAGCCATCGGGTTTGTTCGTACAAACTCACTGAACCATTTGTTCATCATATGGAAGAAGGCATCCTTAGCCTCTCCTCTTTGACCCTTAAATACAGGCCTCGTGCCATTCAACACTGCTACGTGAACGAAGGCTTGCTTATTACTTTCAACTTCATTAGAGTCAGCTCGGTTGGATGTCATTTCTATATGAAAGCATAATTCAAAACGAGTCAGCAGTTATCACACTATCACAAGTTATATAATGGCATGTGCTTCTAGACTCGTACACGCTACGTTCAGTCTGAGAATCAACTAAACAGTAGCTTTGATACCACTAAATGTAACACACCTAACCCTTATCCATCGTCAGAATAGGGTTACGGAGCATTACCAAAAAAATCATAACTTAAAATTAATCATTTCCAAACATTTCATAGTCATAGCCAAAACCATTCAAATATATACATATCGATCCCTTAATCGAGCCCTTGAGGACTTAGAAACACTTTAGAATCGATTCTGGACTAAATTGGAAACATTTAAAACGTTGAAGAAAAAAGTTAGAAATTTTCACACTGCAAGGGTCATACTACCGTGTGGCCAGGCCCTTAAACAGTCCCTATTAAACATCAAGTTCACCATCAAACCTTGAAATTTTGACATTTTAACAATTTAATCCTTAAATAAAAGTCTCCAAGCTTAAGAAACTATAAAAATTATAAGAAACGAGTAAAGAAATCACTCACATCTAAGGAATTAAACTTGGCCGATTCTCCAAGCTTAAGAAACCATGGCTTTTCGATTAAACATGAAGAATTTAGGAAGAAGATGATAATTTCATGTTTTATTTTTGTTTAATTAATGATTATTTACCTTTTTAACCTTTAAAATTAACTAAAACTTCATAAAAAACCATACTAGACCATCCACTTAATTATATAAGGTCTAATTGCCTTATTGGCCCTCCCACATTTATTAATTAGGCTTTTAAATAATCTAAATGCAATAATTACTAAGTTTTTGCACCTTTTTCAATTTCATTAATTAACTACCTAAACGATAAAATTTCCTTACCAAATTTTAATATGACTCTAATGATCCCAAAAATATTCTATAAATAATATTTACGAGTTGACAGAACAAAAATTTATTGTCTTGAAACCACTATTCCGTCACCACTAAAAAATGGGCTGTTACAACTCTCCCCTCTTAGAAATTTCGTTATCGAAATTGTTACCTGAGAATAAATTTGGATACTGTAATTTCATTGATTCCTTTGTTTCCCAGGTAGCTTTTTTAGCACCATGTCGATGCCATAAGACTTTTACTAATGGTACTCATTTATTCCAAAGTTCTTTGACTTCCCGAGCTAAAATTTTTACTGGTTCTTCAGAATACGCAAAATTTGGCTGTAATTCAATTTCATTATGAGGAATCACATGTGAAGGATTAGATTTGTATCGTCTCAGCATTGAAACGTGGAACACATTATGAATTTTCTCAAGTTTAGGAGGCGAAGCTAATTTATAAGCTACAGGGCCAACTCTTTTAATAATCTCGTATGGTCTGATAAATCTCGGACTTAGCTTTCCTTTCCTACCAAAATGTAGCACCTTTTTTCTGCGGAGAAACTTTTAAAAATACTCGATCGCCAATAGTAAATTCTATATCTTTTCTTTTCAAATCCACGTATGATTTATGATGATTAGATGCAGGTTTCATACAATCTCAAATTATTCAAACCTTGTTTCAGTTTCTCGAATCAAATCAATTCCCACCATTTTGGATTCGCTCAATTTAGACCAATACAACGGTGTTTTACACTTTCTTCCATATAGAGCTTCAAACAGTTCCATTTTAATACTGGACTGATAATTGTTATTATAAGTGAATTCAGCTAATGGTAGATATTATTCCCAGCTAACTTCAAACTTGAGTGTACAACATCGTAACATATCTTCTAGAATCTTCCCAGCTAAGGACGAAACGTTGTACTAAAATTGAGTTTAGTGCCCAAAGCCTCATGAAGTTTACTCGAAAATCTCGATGTAAACCTCAGATCACGATCAGAAATAATAGATGTCAGAACTCTGTGTAATCTTACAATATCTGGCACATATAATTCTGCTAATTTTTAATGTGAGTAATCTATTCTGACTAGAATAAAGTTTTTCGATTTGGTCAGTATGTCAACAATCACCCATATCAAATCTTTCTTTCTCGAAATTACAGGCAAACCAGATACCAAATCCATCGTGACCTGCTTCCACTTCCACTTGGGAATCATAACAGGTTGTAATAATCCTGATGGTACCTGGTGTTCTGCTCTTATTTGTTGACAAATCAAACATTTAGTGACAAACTCACAAATTTCATGTTTCATACCCGACCACTAGTACATCTATTTCAAATCACAATATAGCTTCGTGCTACCAGGACGAATGTAATACGTACTACTGTGAGCCTAAGATAGAATATCGTGTTTCAAATATAAATTATTCGGAGCACAAATTCTTTCACGGTAATGCAATGTACCATCATCACCAATACTGCATTCAATAGTCAAATTATCCTGAACCAAGTTTCCTCGTCATTTTGTAACTCCCAAATTTGTTGTAAAAACAAGGGTTTAGTCCTCAACTCTGCTAGTACAGAACCATCGTCATTCTGTGCTAAATGAGCGTTCAACGCTCGAAGTGCAAATAATGATGATTTTCGACTAAGTGTATCTGCATCCAAATTAGCCTTTCCCGAATGATAATCAGTAACCATATGATAGTATTTCAGTAGCTCTATCCAACGTTGCTATCTTAACTTCAGTTCTTTCTGGGTCATTAAATACTTTAGACTTTTGTGATCAGTATAATATGACATTTCTCGCCATATAAATAATGTCTCCATATCTTCAAAGCGAAAAAAATTGTGGCCAATTTGAGATTGGGAGTCGGATAGTTTCTTTCATGTGGCTTTAACTATCGAGAAGCATAAACTACTACTTTCCCTACATGCATCAACACGCAACCCAAACCACTAAGAGATGCATCACTGTAAACAACATATGCCACTCCAAACTTAGACTGAGTCAATACTGAGCTTTTGTTAACATGTTTTTCAGCTGACCAAAACTATGTTGACACTTATCAGACCAAACAAATTCAATTTTTTTTTGTAATAGCCTAGTCATTGGTGAAGCAATAATCGAGAAGTTTTTAACAAAATGATGGTAGTAACCTGCTAAACCCAGAAAACTTCGCACTTCAGAAACATTTCTCAGAGTTTTCCAATTCATTACCGCATAAACTTTACTTGAATTAATTCAAATTCCATCAGCTGATACTATATGCCCCAAAAATTCAACCTCACAAACTAGAATTCATATTTACTGAACTTTGCATGCTACTATTTTTCTAGCAAAGTCTGTAATATGATTCCCAAGTGTTGAGCATGTTCAGATTCTGCCTTGGAATAGATCAATATACTATCAATAAACACAACCACAAATCTATCCAAATGAGACTAAAAAACTCGATTCATCAAATCCATAAAAGTAGTAGGAACATTTGTTAATTGAAATGGCTTCACCAAAAAGTCATAGTGACCATAACAAGTTCTGAAAGTAGTCTTTGACACATCACATTCTTTAACTCGCAACTGATAATACTCGGATCTGAGATCTATCTTCGAGAACATTGTGGCACCTTTTAATTGATAAAAAAATCATCAATACGTGGCAAGGTGTACTTATTATTTATTGTGAATTTATTCAATTATCTGTACTCTATACACAATCTTAAGGAGCCATTTTTCTTATTCACAAACAAAACAGATGCACCCAGGGAGATACGCTCGGTTGAATAAACCCTCTGTCTAATAATTCTTGCATTTGTGCTTTCAACTCTTTTAACTCAGTTGGTGACATACGATACAATGGTATCAGTATTGGTGCAGTTCTAGGAACCAAATTAATCACAAACTCAACTTCATGGCCAGGAGGCAAACTCGATAACTCTTTAGGAAATGCATCCGTAAACTCATTAACAACCGGTAGCTGGTCTAACTTCAATTTTGAATATTTGGTATCAAGTATGTATGCTAGAAATGCCTCACTACCTTTACGTATCAACCTTTGTGCGGACATAGCTGAAATAATTCTAGCAATACTGTTCGGTCTATCAGATTCAACTGCAAAGATTTCTCCCATTTGGCATTTCAAATCAATATGTTTCTATCCACAATTCACCATGACATCATGTAACGATAACCAATCCACACCTAGAAAAACATCAAATTCCCGAAAGGGTAGCAACATTAAGTCAGCAGGGAATTCATAACCTCTAATTTTCAGTAGACAATTATGACAAACTAAGTTAACTATCACCCGCAATTTAGCTCTACATTCGCCAGAATAAAATTTACCACAATGTTTACAACTAGGCTTTGGAGTGTTCTGTACACTTCCCACACTATCAACTGGTTTTGCAAGAGACTTAAAATCATGCTGAATTGATTTATTTTTGTTCTGGTGCTCAGACACTGAAGTAGTTTTATAACAACTCATTTTCAGTAAAATCGAAACAGTGGTTTTGGGACCAAAAATTTGATGAGTAAAATTTTATTTTATTATTATTTTAATATCTATGGGATGTTAGTAAGGTTTTATTAAAATTTCATTAAGAAATTTTGATGTTTGCATGATTAATTACGTGAAAAGGACTAAATTAGAAGTGTAAAAGTAGAGTTCCATTAGTTAAAAGGATCAAATGGCTATGAAACTTTAAAATAAAGGAATTGGATGGTAATTAGACCAATTGAGGTGATAGTGGATGTTTATGGACATTGTTTTAATGAAATTATTAAAGTTTATAAGGGTTAAAATAGTAATTTGATAAATAATGCTAAAATAACATAATGAATTAAACTCATCTTCTTCCTCATTTCAATCTATCACTGAAAATTAGCATAGACATTGAGGTTGAGCATTCATTTGACTTCTCATCTTGCATGTAAGTGATTTTGAACCCTATTTTTAATGATTTTTATGTTTTTGATGCCGTTTTAGCTTAATCTAGCTAGCCTGGGGGTCAATTTATAAAACTGTTAAATATTAAGGGTGATGCGATCGCGCCCCATGGTTCAGCTAGTTCGAGCAAGGATTCTTTGGTGCTACCACAAGGTCCTATTACTCGAGCTCGAGCCAAGAAGTTTAAGGAGTCTATCACAGCTTTTATAGCTCAAACTTGGAATGAAACGCTATTAGGGCACTCCGAGGAAGTAGATTCCAGCTCTTTGAACTCACCATGCAACTACCTGCAAGTCCAGCTCAGCTCATCGAGCTCACTTCCCGTTCCCTAGCTTGGGTCCAGCTCACTATCAGCTCATGAGTCCAAGTCCAGCTCGGTTTTAGCTCATGAGTTGAATTCTAGCTCATGAAGACTACTTTGACTTCATTTGACTACTATTAAATTTTTTTTATTTAATAAGTTTATTAAATAGTTAATTAATAAACCACATATTAAGTTAGTTCACATTAGTTATATTTAATATGTCTTGGTTGAACTAGGATTTAATGTGTTCAAATTACTACAATTATTTATTGTGTTAGCCGAATTTATGAGTGTGTTTAATATGTTCTTATTGCTGCCACCTTAATGTGTTCACATTGATGATTAATGCTTGATTTTAATGTTGCAGGTGCATGCATAAAAAGGTTCAATGGACGGCAATCAAAGAGGCATATGCATGTTCATGATGGTCATTCATGCATTTTAAAGATTCATGGATCAAATTAATGAAGGAACATGCATTGGACGGTTCATGTATTGATCCTGTGTTCACACCTTGTGTTCACACCATGATGACCATTCAGCCATCTGTTCATACACAAGAGTCTACTCAAGCTCCTTGTTCACACCAAGTTTGACCCTTCATGAGGCCTCATTTAATTAAGCCACTCATGGTGAAACAACATGAATTAAAGGCCCCATTAAAGGAGTTAGCCAAATCTAGCCATACATGCATGAAGAACATTTATCCAAATACATCAATGCTTATTCATGAAGTCTTCCATCCACCTCCCATTCGGCCGAACATGGACATGCACATTGAAAGTCATTTCTAGAATTTTCATAGCCATTAATAGTTACATTGCTTAGTTGTTAAGCCTATGAACTTGACCATTCGGTTAGCATAGGCTACTAGTATAAATAGTTGTTCACTTTCATTGTAAAGGTACTTTTTTTTTGGACTTTGTTAATGTTATGCTGCCAAAATTGTGAGGCAAAACTTTTCTTAAATTTCGTTCAAAGATTCGATTGGCTTCCTAGAGTTCTAGTTGTGTCAACCGGTATTCTTTGTCGAAAACTGAACTTATCACTACTCGTAGTGTGGCGTTCAACATACCGAGGTTCCTATCTTGTTAGATAGTGGGTCGAGGTTTTCCTTTACCAAAACCAAACTGAACTAAAAGAGTCTATAAACAACGGGTCGATACCAAATCGGTATTGGTTCTTGTTTGCACTTTTTGTTCAAACCCTTCATTCCCTTCGTACCATTTCATAATACCATTCCGTTCTTACCTTTTTTTTTTTAACCATTACGATCATTACTTCAATACCCTTTTCCTAATTGAACCAATTCATTCATTGATACCTATTCGGACCCTAAGCCCGAACTTTCAATTCTTCTTACCTATCCTAATTCGGACCAAAACCCATATCCTTCTTTCTCTTACCTGACCTTTCAAGTAAACCTAATGTAACTTCTTGTCGACGATCGGGCACTCTAATAAGACTCGACTCCTCCGAGGCGGATCGTATCAGAGGGTTATGCCATAAAATTTTTTTATGATTCTTGATGTTTAATGATAGATTATGAGTCCTTGTTGATAAATAAATAAGTTTTGTAAAGTGATTTTTGATGAAAATGACATTTAGGGACTTGTTTGTAAAAATAGTAAAAGTTCATGTTAAATATATGAAATGATGATTGGTATGGGTTGGTTCAAGTCCCTAGAGAAATCGGTTAGCTGGAAAGGAGGATTAAAATGCTTAGATTTCAATTTATGAGCTTAAGAACTAAATTGTAAAAAGTTAAAATGTTAAAGGTAAAATAGTAATTTTGCATAAATATGAAATGTGGACTAAATTGAATACTAGGGATATTAAATGGATTGAATTTGTCTATTTAGATCAAGATAGACCATGTACGAATTCAGATCAGGGAAAAGCTAAAGCCTTGGATTAGTTCAACTTCATTTCTACGCCCTAGTTTTTGAGGTAAGTTCGTATGAATAGCTATTGTTTTAATGCTATTTCAAATAGTATGTTAATATGTTATTTATCACATGGATTGATTGATATATAAATAAATCAATGCCATGACAGTCCGAGTCCCATTTGAACCTTAGGAATTCATAGGAAACAAATGACATGTCACTAGGGATTTCATGTTTTAGGTGCTGGTCTTGAATGTCCTATCGATGGCTGAGGTCCTGCATTTGTTATGGATACTCCATATCTCATGTGAGCAAGCCCATTTCACAGCTCGTTTGAGCAATAATGTAAAGGAAAGGTTACGGTTATATGTTTAAGCACACTTCGTGTGAGCTTTCTTGAGTATCCGATGATATTCTAAGTGGTTTAACAAGCAAGAAAAGGGATTGAAATGGTAAGTTTCCAAATGGTATTATGCATATGTTCATGGAAAGGATGAATGATTCAAATGATGTATTTTCATATGGAAATGACTTATCATGTGGTTAATCCAAATGAGTTATTTATAAATGCACTAACTTGTGTATTGATAATGATGTTTAGTCTTGTGCCGAGCTTGTGGTTTGGGTTACATTATGTTTATACTATTGTTATGTAATGAAATGGTAAGTTGTGTTTCATTTTCTATGAACTTCCTAAGCATTATGTGTTTATGTAGTTTCTTTCTTATGTTTTATAGATTATTGGAAGCTCATTCAGTTTGGATGCTCGTCAGAGATCTATCACACTATCCAGCATAAATATCGGTAGTTTTTTACTGTTTTGGCTAAGGTTATAATTGCATTTATAGGTTAAATTGTAATGTCATTGTGATGAATGTTTAGTTGGTGGATTGGCTTGTAGAAGTTGTATATGTCATCTTGGTTTGGTATTGTTGATGCCTTGATGGTTTGTGTCATTGTGCTATTCATGTTGCATGTATTGGAATGACTTATGTGGCATGTTTTGAGGTAGTTTGAACATGGTAAATTTATGGCATGTTTTGGAAGGCATTTGAACTAGTAGTTGATAAATGAAAAGTGGTAAAATGCACATGTTTAGATAAGCCTTGATGTTTGCATTTGTTGTGCCTTGACGGGCATGTTGGTTAGTTGATTTTTGGAATATTGAATTGGTCATTATATGTATGTTTTGATAGAGTTTTGATGCCTTGATTTTGTGCATAAAAGGCTTAAAGGTTTATGCATGATTTGGTGTTCGAAATGGCTTGATTTTAGGCAAATTTATGTCCACACAGCTTGAGACATGGGCGTCTGACTCGAACTTGTATCTCCTGTAGGTTCCTTTGCATGCAAGTCAGTGAGTTACATGGCCTAGCACATGGCCTGGCACACGAGGGTGTGACACGACCATGTGACCCTACTCAGAAAGTTAAACGGGTGAGGCCATGGTTGTGTGTCCCTATTTCGAAGGTTACACGGCCTAAGGCACAAGCATGTGTCTTAACCATGTAAGGGACACGGCCTAGCCACATAGTCGCGTGACCTCTATAATCCAAAATTTGTAACTTTTTCATAAAATTTCCAAACGATTTCAAATTTGTCCCAAATTGTTTCTAAAGTGTTTCTAGGGCTTCGAGGGCTCGATTTAGGGATGATATGTATGTGAATGATTAGTTTACAGTGTTTAAATGTATGTTTAAATGTTCCATTTGTATGATAATGCTTTGTAACCCTAATTCAGTGATAGATACGGGTTAGGGGTGTTATAGTTTGGATGATGCACTTGGTACAAGATTGAATTTCAGTAATGCTTATCATCTACAGTTTGTAAGATAGTTTGAGAGAGTTATTCAAATTCTCGAGGACATGTTATGAGGATGTGTAATTGAATTCAGAGGTAATTGGGAGGAGCATTTACCACTTGCAAAGTTTGCTTATAATAATAGTTTTTAGTCGAGCATTCAAATGGCTCTGTATGAGGCACTTTATAGGCGCAAGTGTAGGACACCTTTGTGCTAGATAGATTTGGGGGAGAAGAAAGTGTTGGGACCAAATTTAGTTCAAGAGACTGAGAACAATATGAAAATTATTCGGGATCAGTTGAAAGTAGCATCAGATCGACAAAAGTCTTACTTTGACTTAAAGAGGAGGGATATTGAGTATAATGTGGGTGACCAAGTCTTCCTAAGGTTTCACCTTAGAAGAAGGTACTGAGATTCAGCTCTAAAGGAAAGTTGAGTTTGAGGTTCATTGGACCTTTTCGCATAAATAAGAAAGCTGGACCAGTGGCTTATCAGTTGGAGTTACCTTCAGAGTTGGATCTCATTCACGATGCTTTCCATATGTCAATGTTGTGACGATACGATTTGACCCTTCTCATGTGATTCTGGTTGAGGAGATAGAGGTTCGTCATGACTTGACTTTTCATGAAGAACCAGTTGAAATTGCTGATTACGATGTCAAAATGTTGAGGAAACAAGTGCCACTTGTTAAAGTTTTGTGGAGGAATTATGGTTTTAGTAAGGCAACTTGTGAATCAAAATATGCGATGTGACAACAATATCCTTATCTTTTTCGAACAGGTAATTTTGAGGATGAAATTATCTTTGAAGGAGGGTAGAGTTGTCACATCCCATTTTTTTCTATTTATTGTAATATAGTGAAACTGTCATATCCTATGTCATAAATTATTTGCGCAAAAATGAACACAAAGACGTGTTGTGGCTTAGTGGAATGAAGCTCATTAACGATCCTAGAAGTCTCTAGTTTGAATCCTCATGTTCATTTTTTAATTAAATTTTTTCACACAATTGGCATGTGCATTCAAGCCTTGCTGTCCACCCCCTTGTAGCCATATGTGAAGGATTCATTTCCTCTTTTAGCAAGTCAAACTTGACTTATGTTGTGAGACACATCCCCTTTTTCACTCCCTTACCAAAACCTCCTTTCTTTCTATAAGATTGTGATACAATGAACCTGGTTATGGTTGACTAAGCTACACACACCTCTTGTGCCATCCACCACCCTCATTTGCACCCTAATATCCATTTTTTTTTCATTTTCTTCATATTCTTTTTCCCTCAAATCAAAATAGAACCACCACTACTTGTTTTTAATTATTTTTCTCCAAACACCATAATTAAGCCTTCCACAACCTTCAAAGACCTCCTAACCACCGTAAACATTGCCCCTTTTCACTCCACCTCCCTTTCACTGTCGTGACCGCTACCTCGAACCACCATGGGTCTCCTCTTCATCCACTTATTTTCTATTATTTTTCCCTTTTCTCTTTTCTTCCAATTATAATGACCGAAACCTCCTCCTTTTAATATTTTTTCACAATCGTTGGACCGTAGCTCCTCTATAACTGGACCACCACTGAGTCATCACCGTTGGACCACCACCGTCAGCCACCATCGCCGTCTCCGTCACCGTCGCCGCTGGTGACCAAAATTATCATTTTTTCTTCCTCTTTCTTTTATTGATTCCTTAGTAACTAAAACTCATATTTTTCTTTCATTTATTCTATTATTTATTTCTAGATCATCAAACATTGATCTCATTCCATTCTCAATCCTTCGATCACTCATATTAAATCAAGTGAAAGTAAGGTTGTTCAATTCGTAAAATTCTTCATTTTAGAAATACCAAGGTTTGGCTGAATGCTATAGGGTGATAATATCATCAAGTTATTTTATTATTGGTTTAACATAAGTACTCATGTGATTTCATATAAACTTGAACGACCAAACAATGCCAATCGAAGAGATCCTTAGTGTGATAACAAAGACAATTAATCAAAGTCTCAATTTAAGTGTAAGTGATGGTGAGAACTATTTCGAACGATTAAAACTTTAAGTGTTAAAAATAAAATTTGATAGATCTAACTAAAATACGTGTTGATGCGATAGATTCATCTACTGGCTTAGATCCAAGTGAAATATCCTCTAATAGGATTGTGGCAATCGGATCTACAGTTTAAGGTGTGGGATCTATGTAACATCCTGAATTAGGGTCTAGTTAAAATTATGGTTTTGAGACCACAAATCTAAAGTGAAAATAATTATTTTATGAATATTGTGAGGTCTTTGATATGAATTCATGCTTGTGTGAAAATTTCATGAAGAAATTTTATGTGCAAAGTGTCCAATTTGACTTTAGGGACTAAATTGAATAAGTTGCAAAATATGTGTTTCTAGAAGCTTTTAGTATGAAATAGCTTTGGATTATTAATTAGAGGTCCCTAAATAGCAATTTGACCAATTTTTATTTTTATGGACAAAAATGGGCATGCATGGATAAAATTTGAAAGTTTAGTGAAAAGAGATTTTGGTCATTTGGTTAATAAAAGAATAAAAAGGGAAAAATCAAGCAAAATTTGCTCATCTTCTCCATGCAAGTGCTGAATTTGAAGAGACACCATAGCTAGGGTTTCTTCAACTTTCAAGCTTGATAGTAAGTCAATTTTAGCCCCGTTTTTAATGTTCTTTGCATTTTATTATGTATTTGATACAGTATCGCCAAGCTAGCTCAGGGATCAAAGGATGTCGGACGCTTGCTCACACTATAAATTGGATCTTTTGGGTATAGTTAGTCTCATTATTTTGAGTATGGCATGTATAGGAAACTTGATTATTTTGTTTTGTGTCATATTGGTTAGCCAAATGTGTTGGCTTATGATGGTGTTACAATTATTTTGTATATAGCCATGAGAGATGACCCATATTGGTTAATAGGTTATAACCTTAAATAATTATGCATGCATGCAAGTGTGTTTATGCTTTGTTGTGGTTGTGGATGATGAGTGTGATGCATAACTTATGTGCTTGATGGATAATTTATGACCAATAGGGTGACCTTATCCATAGAATACATGAATAATGTGAAAGTAGGTTAATAATGTTGATTGAATATGAAATTGATGTGAAAAGCTTTAAAGAAATATGCCAAGTTGAGTATGTGTTATATGCCATTATAGACATAATTTAACCATGAATGTGAATGCTTGAGTATCCAAAGGTACCATGTTGCATGTCGTGAAGTGGGTTCATGTATGTAAGTGTTTAAGGGTGACAAATGGCTTGGAAAATAGCCTATAAATTGTCCACACGGTTAGACACACAAGCGTGTGTTTAGACTGTGTGTGACACACGGTCTATCCCATGGGCGTGTGGTCCAGCCGTGTGTCCCCTGCACCCTAATTAATGAAAAATAGAATGCCTAGTGGTAAACACATGGGCAGAGACACGGCCATGTGTCTCAGCCGTGTGGAGGACACAGCCTCAGGACATGGGCGTGTGCCTGCGCTGTGTGAAGTCTGCACTTGATTTTTGGAATTTAATTCACTACAAGGCCTAAGCACACGGGCGTGTGACTTGGCTGTGTGACTTATTTGATCGATGACGTCATAAATAGAGAGTTACACGGGCTGAGGACACGGGTGTGTCCCAAGCCACACGGGCGTGTGGGACCACACGGCCTACCCACACGGGCGTGTGGCTCTCCTAAACCAAAAAATTTTCTAAGTGTTGTAAATGTCTCGAAAGTTTACAGTTTAGTCTCGAATCTTTCCCTATATATGCTTTGGGCCTCGTAGGCCCTTATAAGGGACGATATGTAAGTGAATGAATAATTTTAAATTAAATGAAATTTTATGGCCCGATTCTGTGTGTTTGATATCTCATACCCGGTTCTGGAGTCAAATACAAGTGAGGGGTGTTACATTTAGTAGTATCAAAGACACAGTTTAGTCGATTCTCGGACTAGCGTAGTATGCGTTTGAGTTTAGCTATACATGCCATATATATATATTGTGATAGTGTGACGACTCATGACAATTCTTTATTGTGTTTTCATATAGTAAATGGATCCCAATCGAGTTATGGCAAATGACGTAGAAAGTAACGCACTGACTCCCACTGAAGGGGCGGTGCCAATTGATAACCGATCTCCCACGGTTAGTTAGGGAGAAGGAGAAGGGGATTGGGAAGCCTTTCTCCACATGATGGATGCTTGGTATACAGAGTTTGTTCGAGCGAACTCAAATGCTCAACCCCCTCCACCCCCACCTATTCCCTAGCTTATCCTAGTGGCACCCCGTGGTATGGATTTTATGAGACTGAATAGACCTCCGATGGATAAAATTCGAAAGCAATAAGCTGAAGAGTTTCGAGCTAGCATTGATGATGATCTAGAATGAGTAGATTTTTTGCTCGAAAAGACCATCCGAGTGTTTGAGCAATTGTCACGCACATCAAACGAGTGCATGAAATGTGTTGTATCAGTGCTTAGAGATTCGGCTTACCACTGGTGGAAGAAACTTGTCTCGGTGGTACCGAGGGAGAGGGTGACATGGGAATTTTTCCAAGAAGAGTTTCGAAAAAAGTATATCAATCAGAGATTTATAGATCAAAAGAGGAAAGAGTTTCTTGAGTTGAAACAAGGTAAAATGACTGTAACTGAATACGAGCGTGAGTTTGTGAGACTCAGCAAATACACTCGAGAGTGTGTATCGACCGAAGCTATTATGTGCAAGAGGTTCGAGGACAAATTAAATGAAGACATTCGAATGTTTGTTGGTATGCTCGAGCTGAAAGAGTTCGTTATACTTGTCAAAAGAGCTTGTAAGGTCGAGGAATTGGCCAAAGAGAAGAGAAAGCCGAGTCTGAGGCTAGAGACTCAAGGAAAAGGTATACGACCAAGTCGTTTCAAACCACATCGAAGAGGTCGAGGGATTTCTATTCCCGCTCCCATGCTTCTGTTGGGGATCCGAACAGAAATAGAGATAAAAAGTATTCGGGTACTAAGGCCCAAATCACCTCAATTGCTAATGTTGGTAATGCCCAACCAAGTGGATTGAAATGTCCATAATATGGTAGACGTCACCCCGGCGAGTGTCGAGGGAGTAACAGGACCTGTTTCAAGTGTGGCTCCCTAGACCACTTTATTAGAGAGTGCCCTGAGATGGCAGAAAAGGAGAGATATCAAAGTACAAGATTGGGTAACACTGCCAGTCGAGGAAGACCACAGAAGAATCCAGGTAATGGAGCAAGCAGTAAGAGTGCCCCTAAGGAATCTGCTGTGAGACCTGAGGGTAGAGCTCGTGTAAGGACGTACGCCATTCGCGCTCACGAAGAGGCTTCATTTCCAGATGTGATTATGGGTACATTTTCTATCTATGATGCTACTATTATTGCTTTGATTGATCCGAGCTACCCATTCCTGTATGAAGTTGGTGTCTAGTATGAGAATGCTTGTTGAATCCAAAGAATTTGTGATAAAAGTGTCAAACCCATTAGGTAAATACGTGTTAGTTGATAAAGTATGTAAAAATTATCCTTTGATGATTAGAGGTCACTGTTTTCTGGCTAACCTTATGCTTTTGTCGTTTGATGAGTTTGACGTAATTCTTGGTATGGATTGGTTAACTACTCATGATATAGTAGTAAATTGTGGGAGAAAATTTATTGAGCTGAAATGTGAAAATGGTGATATTCTTTGGGTTGAATCAGATGAATCAGAAAGCTTGCCTGTAGTGATTTCTTCTATGTCCGCTCAGAAGTGTATAAGAAAAGGTTACGAAGCTTATCTTGCTTTTGTGTTGAATACAAAGGAGTCGGAGTTGAAGATTGAGTCAGTACCGGTAGTTTGTGAGTGTCCTGACGTGTTTCTAGAAGAGTTACCTGGATTACCTCTAATTAGGGAAGTTCAATTTGGTATTGATCTAGTTCCGGGTATGACACCCTTTTCTATTACTCCGTATCGGATGGCTCTGACTGAATTAAAGGAGTTAGAAGCTCAGTTGCAAGAGTTGACGGATAAAGGTTTTGCGAGACCTAGTTATTCACCATGGGGTGCACTGGTTTTATTTGTGAAAAAGAAAGATAGTTTGATAAGGTTATGTATTGATTACTGACAACTTAACAAGGTGACGATAAAGAATAAGTACCCTTTGCCAAGGATAGAAGATTTATTTGACCAATTGAGGGGGGCCACAGTATTAGTTGAGGTCTGCTTATTATTAGTTTAGAGTTAAGGACTCGGAGTGCCAAAAATCGCATTTCGAACGAGGTATGGTCACTATGAATTTTTAGTGATGCCTTTTGGTCTAACTAATGCTCCTGCAGTTTTCATGGATCTAATGAATCAAATTTTTCAACCTTATTTGGATAAATTTGTTGTGGTGTTTATCGATGATATCCTTATTTATTCTCGTGACAAATTTGAACATGCCGATCATTTGAGGATTGTTTTGCAAACTTTGAGAGATAAGCAGTTGTATGCTAAGTTAAGCAAAAGTGAGTTTTGGCTTAGAGAAGTCATATTTTTGTGGCATATTGTATCAAGTGATGGGATCAGGGTTGATCCGAGTAAGATTTCGGCCATTGTCAATTTGAAACCTCTGAGGAATGTATCCGAGGTTAGAAGCTTTTTAGGCTTGGCCTGCTATTATCGAAGGTTTGTTAAGGGATTTTCCATGATTGCTACTCCAATGACAAGGTTGGTCCAGAAGGATGTCAAATTCGAATGGTTAGAAAAGTGGCAATAGAATTTTAAGAAACTAAATACATTGTTGACTGAGGCCCCAATTTTAGTTCAACCTGAACCGGGCAAAGAATTTGTAATTTATAATGACACGTCGTTGAATGGTCTTGGATGTGTGTTAATGCAAGAAGGCAATGTGAAAGCTTATGCCTCGAGGCAGCTGAAACCGCATGTGAAAAATTATCTGGCACATGATTTAGAGCTAGCCGTCATTGTGTTTACGTTAAAGATTTGGAGACATCACTTGTACGGTGAGAAGTGTCGAGTATTCACAGATCACAAAAATCTAAAGTACTTGATGACTCAAAAAGATTTGAATTTACTACAACGGAGGTGGCTAGAGTTGATAAAAGATTATGAGCTGGTGATTGACTATCACCCGGGTAAGGCGAACATGGTCGCTGATGCCCTGAGTAGGAAATCCTTATTTGCCTTGAGAGCTATGAATGCCCAGTTGACTGTGTCCGATGATGGTTCGATACTAGTGGAGTTGAGAGCTAGACCTACATTTCTTCAAGAGATTTGTAAAGCTCAGAAAGGCGACAGCGATTCACAAACCAAGAGAACCCAATGTGAGTCGGGTGTTGAATCTGATTTTTGGATTGGTTTCGATGGTTGTTTGATGTTCCAAGATAGAGTCTGCGTACCTAGAGATGATGAGCTTATTGGAAAAATTCTTCACAAGGCACATAGTAGTTGTATGTCAATCCACCTAGGTAGTACCAAGATGTATAATAACTTGAAGAGATTGTATTGGTGGTTGGGTATGAAAGGAGACATCTCAGAGTTTGTTTTAAAATGCTTAATATGTCAGCACGTGAAAGCAGAGCACCAAGTACCTTCGGGTTTACTTTAGCCTGTGACGATTCCCGAGTGGAAATAGGACTGGATTACTGTAGATTTTGTGACTGGATTGCCATTGACCCCGAGAAAGAAAGATGCCATTTGGGTTGTAGTTGATCGATTGACGAAATCAGCTCAATTTATTCCGGTACGCACCGACTACTCACTCAATAAGCCGAGTTGTATGTTTCTGAAATTGTGAGACTTCATGGAGTGCTTTTGTCGATTATCTCGGATAGAGACCCGAGATTCACCTTGCGATTTTGGAAATAGCTACAAGAACTTTAGGTACAAAGTTGAATTTTAGTACCGCTTTCCATCCGCAAACTGATGGTCAGTCAGAAAGAGTAATATAGATACTGGAAGACATGCTTCAGTGTTGTGTTCTTGCTTGGGAAAAGTACTTGCCGTTGGTGGAATTTGCCTATAATAACAGTTTTTAGTCGAGCTTGAAAATGGCGCCTTATGAGGCATTGTATGGGCGTAAGTGCCTAACACCATTATATTGGACTGAACTCAGAGAGAATCAGATGCATGGGGTCGACTTAGTCAAAGAAACTGAAGAAAAAGTAAAGGTGATTTGAGATTGCTTGAAAACGACTTCGGATAGACAGAAATCCTACGCTGATTTAAAACAAAAATAAATTGAGTTTCAAGTTGGTGATAAGGTATTTCTAAAAGTGTCCCCATGGAGGAAAGTTCTCAGATTTCGTAGGAAAGGGAAATTAAGCCCGCATTTCATTGGACCAAATGAGGTGACTAAAAGAATAGGATTGGTAGCTTATCGGTTAGCCTTACCATCTGAGTTGGAAAAGATTCCACGTGTCCATGTTGCGCCATTACCGTTTTGATCCTTCACACATGATTTCACCGACAGAGGTGGAGATACTGTGACAGCCCTAAATTGGCCCTAGTCGGAAAGTGGTTTCGAGATCAGAAAACTGAGTCACAAAAATAATTAGATGTTATATTCTGTGTTTATTTCATGTGAAAGTGTATGTGTGAAAATTTCATGCTTTGATTTTGCCATTTGTGAGTGAAATTATGAAATAGGACTTATGTGAAAAATTTTGAAAATACTATAGGCTAATTTGTAGTGACCAAATAACTTATAGTATGAAATAGGTGGATTTGCATGTCAAATTTCCCACCTTAAAGCATAGTGGCTGGCCATGATGGACATGATAAGCATTTGTGCAATTTTTTTATGGGAAATTATGGCATAAGTATGGCACAAATACTATATATTATTTGGTGTCATAAAATGTTTAGTAATAAAAATAACAAAAGGAAGTAAAGGACAAGGTTTTTGTTCATCCTTGTTCTTCATAGCCAAAAATAGGAGAGCAAGAGAGGGGAAGCTCTTGAAAAATTCGGTCACTTGGGGAAGAAAAATCCAAGGTAAGTTCATGGTAGTTTGCTTCTATCTTGATGTTCATGGGTTCTTCTTGATTCTACCTTAACCCATGAAGCATATTCTTAGTTTTTGGTTGTGTTGTGAGCATTTGGTCATGAATTGAAATGAAAGAAATGGTTGTTGTTTCATGTTCTTTTGATGAATAATGGAAGATGGGTGAAGTTGAGCCAAACAAATGAGCATGCATGTGCATTAGATGCTAAGGGGGAAAATCGGCTAACATGTTGTGTGTATTGTGGCCAAATGTGAGCTTGGATAATATTGAGTAATGTTTGTGCTTTAAAATGATGAAATGGAGATTATGCTTAAGTGAAATTATAGATAAGTGAGGATTGATTTGTGATATGCATGTTTAAATAACATGCATGCAAGTATGTGTGAAAGAGTGAATTGGTAATAAATCTGCTTGGGACAGCAGCAGTAACGTGATTTTGGAAAATCACCATAAATTGTGGGAGAAGAGTTAGAAGCTGAATAAATTATGTAATTAAATCTTAATGAGTCTAGTTTCTTAGAAAAGAAACCATGTAAGCAAAAGAATTGCCGATAATGAGATATTTGAAGTGATGTGGGACAGGGCAAAATGACTTCTAGATCCCCTATTCTGTTTTTATAAAATCATTATAAATTTTACAAAAATGGTTATAAGATGAAGTTTATATTATTAGACTCCTTGATGAGTCTAGTTTCAAATGAAATTATTTTGAATTCTGTATAATGAGAAATTTGATTTGTAGTGAAGAGTGGTCAGATTAGTCAAATAGTGAAACAAGGGAAACTTTAAGAAAAATCTGGTATTGATTGGCTACACGAAAAATTCTGAAAATTTTATTTATAAAATATATATGAGTCTATTTTCAGGGAAAATTAACGGCACCTGATTTGGAGTTTCGTAGCTCCAGTTATAAATGATTTAGTGACTTTTGCTCAGGAAGACAGCTTGCAGTGAAATTATGATTATGTGGTAAACATTGACAAAAATTTGTTAATGAGTTGCTTATTGATTTCTTATAAGCTTACTATGATCAGTAAGTGTGAAAGTCGAATATATATATTATATTTTGAAAGTGATGCTTGAATAGTCGAATAATGACTAGTTTAAAATCTTTGAATTTAAGCTCAAGAGCATAGAGGGGCAAATTCGGATAAGGGAAAAGAGAGAGTAATCGAATAGCCGTTGTAATCGTTCGGAAACATTCGAGGTAAGTTCTTAAGTGTTTAAGCTTTATTTCTTTTCATATGCCTAAGAGTTAAATTAATATGGCAAAGAGAATGTAAATTTTATTTAGTTAATGTGCCGAGTATGTAATGATTTAAGGCTATAAGCCGATTATGGCTGTTATGCTTAAGTTGAATTGGATTTGGAAATTTGATGCACTAAATGAGTGTTACAATGAATAAACTATGCCATATATGTGTTGATAGAGATATCACGATTTGTGATTATTAAATATCTAAAGGAAACCATGATGTGTATAAAATTATTATTATTAGTCCTTTGTGATAGCCGAATATGGCTTGGCACTAAAGTGATTAAATATGAACTTTATGAGGTAAACTATTAAAAGTGTGGTGCTATAAGACTATGGGCTAATACGATATGTGGATTCGTTCCGTAAAGTAAATTATTCAGGTACGAACAACCTAATTAAGTACATGTGAATTAAATGAATTTGATGATTGATGTGAATCGAACATATAAGAAATGGTTTCATGTTTATGTTCAACTATGAGACCTTGTGTTAAATCGACAATCGATTTCATTCAATACATTAAGTTGGTCAGGTATGCGATATGTACTTATGCATGTTAAATCAATTGAAATTGAATCATGAATGTGAATTGAGAAGCATAGGTAAAAATGCCTGTGTCATATATGTGAGTAAGGGTAAAACCATCGTAAATTATCGATAAGGATGGGCTATGTGCGGAACCATCTTATGATTGCTAATTTGAGAGGTTGTGTGCGAATCAGTGAGCAATAAGTATATATTAGATGAATTGTGACCTTTTGGTTCTACTTGAATCAAGTTGTGCGGTAAATAATTTATGTATATGACTTATAGTCGAATGGTCACTATGGGTTAAGTTTGAATGGTGAAGTAGATATGTGATATTTATGTATGACTTTTGAACCGAAATGTAAATGATGGTGTTCATATGGAGTTTATATTTGAATGTAGCAAATGACTACTAATGTGATATGTTGAATGAGATGTGTTAATATATGATTAAATATGCATGATATTTGGTCTTATATCCGGGTTAAATCCCGCAGGCTTCGTGCTGGTCTTATATCCGGGTTAAATTCCGCAGGCCTAGTGCTCGTATTATATTCGGGCCTTTGAGCCTAGCAGGCTATTATGCCGGTGAGACATTATTCGGGCCTTTGGGCTAGCAGGCAATTATGCCGGTGAGATACTAATCAGGCTTTCGAGCCTAGTAGGCTATAATGCCGGTGAAATGATTTCAGGCCTCGAGCCTAGCAAGGCAAAATGCCGGTGAATGAATAAAAGTTTAAGGTTAAGGCACCTCGTATTAGATTGACAAATGAATACATTCAATACATTAAGTGGGCCAGGTACGCACTATGTACTCATATGTGAGTTCGATTTGAATGGAATCACAAGTGTATAATGTGATACATATGTGAATAAATGCTATAACTATATCTATGACCATGATACATTCAGTCAAGGTGTGAAAGTATTTGATTTAATTATGTTATATGAATTCAGATTAAGTGTGATAAGAATGCTGAACGTACATTATGTGTTTATGTATATTCAGCCAGATGGCAATATACCTAGAATATGGCCTCTTGAGAAATTGAATAATCGAAGTATAATTGCGTTTATTTGGTTGCATTGCTTAAAACTTACTAAGCTTATGAAAGCTTACTCCATTGTTACATTCCTTTGTTTTATAGATTGTTGGTCCAGTTACTTGCTCGGGTGGGAGTTTGCCGGAGATATTATCACACTATCGAGCTCACACTGTTGGTGTAAGTAAATCCTAGTATTTCGAGTCTATGGCATGTATAGGGTTTTAATGTTGAGTATGTGATATTATAATTTAGCCAAAGGTGTTGGCTTGTATTGATAAAGTGTTTTGGCTATGTGTATTGGCCTATGTTGGTTAATGATGTTTTGGGCCTCGTAATCCCATATATGGGATAGATTGCATGTGAAAAGAAAAGTTTTAAATTGATTGAATTTTTTTGCACGGTTTTTGGGTGATTGACTGAGTTTAAGTCGGGTAACACCTCGAACCTTATTCCGGTGAGGGTTACGGGCTAGGGGTGTTACAGATATGATCGAATATGACTTATGGTGAGGAACCGATTAAAATTTTAGATCGAGAGGTCAAACATTTAAGAAATAAAAGTATTGCCCTTGTAAAAGTACAACAACATGGTGTTGAAGAAGCCACATGGGAACCCGAGGGAACGATGAGAAGCCAATACCCAAGTCTTTCTATCGATAAGATTTTTGGGGACGAAAATCCCTAAGAGGGGAGAGTTGTAACACCTCGAATTAGGGTCTAGCCAGAATAGTGGTTTTGAGACCACAAATTTGAAGTAAAAAAAATTATTTTATGAATATTGTGAGGTCTATGATATGAATTCATGCTTCTGTGATAATTTCATGAAGAAATTTTATGTGTAAAGTGTCCAATTTGACTTTAGGGACTAAATTGAATAAGTTGCAAAATATGTGTTTCTAGAAGCTTTTAGCATGAAATGGCTTTGGATTATTAATTAGAGGTCCCTAAATAGAAATTTTACCAATTTTTATTTTTATGAACAAAAATAGGCATGCATGGATAAAATTTGAAAGTTTAGTGAAAAGGGCATTTTGGTCATTTGGTTAATAAAAGAATAAAAAGGGAAAAATCAAGCAAAATTTGCTCATCTTCTCCATGCAAGTGCCGAATTTGAAGAGACACCATAGCTAGGGTTTCTTCAAATTCCAAGCTTGATAGTAAGTCAATCCTAGCCCCGTTTTTAATGTTATTTGCATTTTTGAGATCCTTGAAGCATGATTTAGCCATTTTACCCTTTATTTGAACTAAGGTTTATGTTCAAAATTTTGCCCATGTGTGTCATGCATGTATTTTGATGATTAATGGAAGAATATGAAGGATTGGTGCTAGATGAACATCTTTTTCTAAGTGATTTTTCATGAAAACACAAAAACAGACTTATTTGTAAAACTTGTAAAAGTAGGTGTTAAAAATGTGATTTGATGAAAAATATGGGCTGTTATAAGAAGGAATATGTATTGGCTAGGCTTGGGTAACCAAGAAAATGGACACATTTCATTTTACGAGCCCAAGGGCTAAATTGTAATTACTGAAAGTTTAGGGGCAAAACTATAATTTTGCCAAAATATGATTTATGGGCTGTTTTGAATAATGTGATAATTAAATAAGTGAAATTTGCTATTATAGATAAAGAAAAATGAAGTTTGGACCTAGACCGGGGAAAGAGCAAGATCTTGGACTAAATCAAACTAATTGTCCATATTTTGTACCGAGGTAAGTTTGTGTGTAATTGATACAACATTTTATTACGTATTTAACAGTTAATGTTTCATGGATTGTATGTTTGTCTTTGAGAATATAATTGATGTTGTCTGACAAAGATTTGAGGTGATGAAAGCCGGTTGAACCTTAAGAATACTTAGGGGGTAAATATCATGACATTGGGTTGATGAGATCCCATATAAGACCATATCTGGGATATAGCATTGGCATCGATGTGAGATCCCATGTAAGACCATGTTTGGGACATGGCTTTGGCATCGTTATGTGATCCCATGTAAGACCATGTCTGGGACATGGCATTAACATCGGTATGAGGCACCATGTAAGACCATAGCTAGGCTATCGGCTTCGATAGATGTGATCCCATGTAAGACCATGTCTGGGACATGGCATTGTCATCGATATGTGGTCCCATGTAAGACCATGTCTGGGACATGGCATTGGTATCGATATGTTGCCATGAAATGTCATTTTCCCAATTTAGATCAAGATGTGTATCTTCACATCGCTACAATACTTTATCCAAATTTTCAGCGCAATGATCAAAATTATTCCCATAGACTGAGAAATCATCCATAAACACCTCTAAAGAGTCTTCAATCGTATCCGAGAATATTTCCATCATACACCTTTGAAATGTGGCTGGTGAATTGCAAAGACCTAGAGGCATTCAACGAAACGCAAAAGTACCAAAAGGACAGGTGAAAGTTATTTTCTTTTGATCCTCTAGTGCAATAGCAATCTGATTGTACCCAGAATAGCCGTCTAAGAAGCAATAATAGGCTTTTCTAGCAAGCCTATCCAATATTTGGTCAATGAAAGAAAGTGGGAAGTGGTCCTTCCTTGTGGCAACGTTAAGTTTGCGATAATCCATATAGACTCTCCATCCTGTAGGAATGCATGTAGGAATTAATTCGTCTTTGTCGTTGCTAACCACAGTGATGCCACTCTTCTTAGGAACGCATTGGACTGGACTTACCCAAGTGCTATTAGCAATAAGATAAATAATTCTAGCATCAAGCCATTTTATAATTTTTTCTTAACAACTTCTTTCATCTTCTCGTTTAATCTTCTTTGTTGCTCAATCGATTACTTGCCTTCATCTTCCAGCTTGATCTTGTGCATGCAAAAAGATGGACTAATGCCTCGGATATCAATAATACTCCAAGAAATAGCTCATTTATGTTGCTTAAGAATATGGACCAATTTCTCTTCTTGAGTGACATCCAGTGTTGTGGAGACAAGAACTGGGAGAGTATTGTTATCACCAAGAAAAACGTATTTAATATGAGTAGGAAGCGGTTTCAATTCCAGAGTAGGAGCTCATTGATAGATGGCTTGAAAATTAGAGCTATTCTGTTGGCTAAGTCTAAGGACTCAATTTGCCATCCATGCCTGAATTCAATATTATTAGCTTCAACCATGTTGTCACAATCAACTAAGAATTCATCATCCGATGTCATTGCAAACTCCTCAGAAAGTATTGTGCTTTGGTCATTGAATTCTTCCTCAATTAGATCATCTAGCACATCAATAGTATGACATTCTTCTTTATCCTTCATTCAATAGATTCGAAAACACTAAAGGTAACATGCTTATCATTAAGTCACACGGTTAGTTCACCCTTGTAAACATCAATAAGAGTTCATTTGGTGGCTAAAAATGGTCATCCCAAGATTATGAGAACCTCCTTGTCTGCCTCGTAGTCAAGTATGATAAAATCAGCCGAAAAAATGAATTTATCCATACAAACTAAGATATCTTTGATTTACCCTTCAGGTTAAGCCAAAAATCAATCAGCTAATTGTAATGTCACTACAATAGGTTTCATGTGACCAATTTCCAACTTTCTGAAAGTTGATAGCGGCATTAGGTTGATGCTAGCTCCTAAGTCGCATAAAGCCTTGCCTAAATAATGGTTGCCAATGCAACATAAGATAGTAAAGCTCCCAGGATCTTTCATTTTGGGGGCCAACTTATTTGTCAAAATAGCACTATAGCCCTCTATGAGTGAAATAGTTTCCATATCACTGAGGTTCTTCTTCTTGGACAAGAGCTCCTTCATAAATTTCTCATAATTCAGAATTTGCAAAAGAGCATCTACTAAAGGAATATTGACATGAAGTTGTTTTAGTGTGTTTAGGAACTATTGGTACTATTTATCCTACTCACTCTCCTTGAATCTTTGTGGAAAAGATAAAGGTGGAGATACATCTACTTGCACCGACACCTTTGATTATGTCGACAGTTTCGAGGATCGGGCATTAGGCATATGAGTGACAATTTGTGGAACTTCTTTGTCTGGTGCATCGACATGCTTGTCAGGTTCAACCTTCTCACTAGAGATCACTTCACTAGTATCTTAAGGTGTTACAGTAAAGTTTGCAATCGGCTCGCTAGTTTGCTTACCACTCTTAAGAGTGACAACCTTACAGTGTTTTTTTTCCCTTTGGATTGGGATTTTTTGTGTCACTAGGTGTGTGCCCGGTGGTCGAGTATTCAGATTCAAAGCAAGTTGTCCTAATTGTGCCTCCAATGCCTGAATAAAAGATGAATTCCTTTGCACAATAGCTTTTGTACGAGTCATATGCTCCTGCATTAAAGCTTTAATAGCTGCTAACGGGTCAGAAGGAGAAGCCTACGTGTACTATTTTTGTCAATGTTCTTGACCATGCTGATTCAGTATTAAAGAATGTTGTGGCTGTGTTTGGGTCTGGTGTGGATGCATCTGGCCCTATTGTGGATGCATCTGAGTGTTCTGATTGTAGTTCTACTGTTGAGGATTGTAATTCCCTTGAGCGGATATACTCCTATATCGAAATGTCGCAGCATTTTGTCCAGCGTTCTGAGTTCCCCAAGGCTGTTGATTGCGTGCGGAATTAGTATAAGAGTTGCCATAAGAATTGTTACAGATGTTACTGACATAAAAGGCATTCTCTACATGTTGTGGACAATCTTCATAGTTGTGATTGTCACTGCAAATCTCACAACAAAAGGTAGGAGCATTAACTTGTTAAGCAACTTGTATAGGGGCAACCTCACTAGTCCCTTGTATATTTTTTATCATATTTGCAAGAGAAGAAAATTGAGCATTAAGTGCAGATATTATGTCCAATTCAAAAACTCTCGGAGTAGCTTTTTCTTGTGCAGCTCTAGAGATAGTGTATTGATAATCATTTTGAGAAATTCTATCAAGAATTCCAGTCGAATCATTATAAGTACAATCCAGTAAAGGTCCATTAGCTGATGCATCGATAAGATTCCTCGCGTGTGAATTCAGCCCATTATAAAAAATCTCAATTTGTGTTTCCTACTGAATGATGTGCATTGGACAATGTCGAAGCAAAGATTTATAACGTTCCCATGTAGTGTGAAGATTCTCATCGTCCAGTTGATGATAAGCTGTAATATCATTTTGGAAATGAGCATTCATTGTTGGCAAGTTAAATCACAAAACAAACTATGTTTGTAACACCCTATGACCCTCATCCGTCTTCAGAATAGATTCACAAGGTATTACCTATCAGAAGACAGATCAGACTAGCCATTCGTAATTAATCATGCATAAAATATAGTTTCTTTGATCTTTCAATCATGAACAAATTTTAACCAAAATTAAAATAACTAATAAATTTCAAAATAATTGACACATAAGCCCATTGAACCATATACTCATGTTTAGGAGTTAGGCAAGCCATTTTTGCATGGCTAGAATATTTACAATTTCAAAATGTAACTTGTTTCAAAAGAGAGTTAAGCCTATACATGCCATTTTTCAAAATATAAACTATCAAAAAGTACCAAAACAGTGACGGTAGTCTAGATGACTTTGGACTTGAAATCCCCAAGCTCGTAGCTTTCAAACAAGATCTATAAAATAGGACAACACAAAACATTCACAGTAAGCCATTAAGCTTAGCAAGTCTTAAGTATTATAAACAACAAAACTTATTTATACACATTATAACATATTCGAAATGCAACACTAATTAGCCGAATATACATATCCACGTTAAATCCATTTCATTAACTTATCATTTCTTCAAAGTTCAAATTACATAATCACACCATCTAAATGACTCGAAGTAATTCATTGGTTCGACTTTATAAAGTTAATTCAAATCACTGCATTAACATATAATTTCAATGATCATAATTATATATATAACATATACTTTCATGTACTAAATTCAAGATGGCCGAATATAAATATACACAACCACATTTCATATACTTCTCGTTTCAATTCATAATTTAATTCACATCATCTTCATATGCATAACAATTTATACGTACCTGGACAATTTAATCTATCGAATGAATTTAGACGCCGTATAGCATCATCTCATGTTCATAGACTTTTATTATTTCACCGGCAATTAGCTTGCTAGGTATAAACCTGAACTTATCACCGGCACGAGGCCTGCTAGGTATAAACCTGAATTTATCACCGGCAAGAGGCCTACAAGACATTAAGTCCGAGACTCATTCACCGGCATTATGCCTGCTAGGCTCATGGCCCGAAACAATTTCACCAGCTAAAAGCTTGCTGAGCTATAGGCCCGAACAATAATCCGAATATAAATTTCACAAAATCATAACATATACACTTCTTGTATTTATGCATTTCACACAAGTTAATCACATTAGTCCACTTTGACTTCATTCACGTATAATCACTTAATAACTATCACACTATTGCTTCTTAATTTACCATTACATATCTTCAATCTCATGAATATAACTTACGGCAATATGACCATAACAAATTTCTTTATTTCAGTTATTGCATATTATTCGGCTTTATGTATGTATATATATATATATGCTAAAGGTATGGCTAAATTATCGTGACATATCATGATTTATTCACAAATAACTTATGTTTAAATACTTAAAACTTACCTCGACTATTTCTGAACAACTACGGGTCAGCTATTCAACTACTTTAGCTTTTCCCTTATCCGAATTTGCCTCTCTATGCTCTTGAGCTTAAATCCAAAAATTTTAAACTAGTCATTATTCCACTATTCAAGCATTACTTCAAAATTTTAATATATATACATATTCGACTTTTACATATAGATCATAGTAAACAAAAGTAATATACATTACAGGTCATCTTTGACCTTTCTATTTTCATCAATTTGAAACATTCCTTGACCCAATATTACATTCGGCATTAAGATACAAACAAGTTAACATCTCCTTTATACACACCCTTAAGACCAAATGCATAATTCATTTACTTTAACTTATTTATACCTCATAACCATACTTAATTCTCACCTATCAATCATCATCTGAACATGTATATGTAAGATACATATAAATCCTTAGTCAACTACCATACACCACTTAACATGATAAATTTCCATTTTCAATATCATAGAAACCTAGGTTGGCCGAATATATAATTTCACCTATGCATAAACATAACTCACATTCCATTACTTACATTATTCCAAAACCATATCATTAATGCATAAAAGTCAAGCTTTAGACATTCAAACATCTATTTTATTTTTTCAAATCACTCAAACGGCAATTACTCTTATTCTAACATTTTAATACACAACATTTGCTCAAATCATTATTCAAGTTAAAATTCTGCTAATACACATATAAATACTAACAACTAAGTATTAACTAGCTCAAACTTCACTCTTCAACAATTATTCATTAAAACATAAAGACAACAATCTATCCCCTTCAATTTCTTCCATGGCCGAATGCTCAAATCACCACACAACTCAAAATTTTGACATGGGCTAAGTAAGGAACTTAGGAACTAACTTAAAATATGCTAAAATTTCAAGAACTAACATGAATTATTTACCTTATTTCAAGCTTAAGATGACCGAATGGTTTTGCTCCCTTTTCTTTCTTTGAATTAGGCTAAGAAGAAACAAAGATGAACACTTTGTTTTCTTCACCCTTTTTCTATTTTAATTATCATTATTTTATAGTATAAAGCCATTTAGTTGCAATAATACTAATAGAAAATACATATATTTTGTATTAAATAACAACATGGCCGGCCACTATCTCAAAAGTGGAGAATTTGACATGCAAGTCCACTTTTTTTTTACCATGCATTAATAGACCACTACAATTTAACCTATCACATTTTCAAAATTTCTCACATAAGTCCTATTTAATAAATTTCACATACAAATGACAAAATCAAAACATGAAATTTTCACACATGTACTTCCACATATAATAAGCTTAGAATATAACATTTAATTATTTTTATGACTCGGTTTTGTGGTCCTGAAACCACTTTCTGACTAGGGTCAAATTAGGGCTGTCACAACTCTACCCCCCTTAGAAATTTTCGTCTCCGAAAATCTTACCAGCGAAAAAATTAGGGTTTCGTTCTTTCATGGAGTCTTCAAGCTCCCACGTAGCTTCTTCAACCCCGTGTTTGACCCACAACACTTTCACCAACAAAATTTTCTTATTCCGTAATTCTTTCACTTCGTGGGCCAAAATACGAACCGGTTCCTCTTCATAGCTCAAATCAGGCTGAATTTCTATCTCTGATGGACTAATCACATGAGAAGGATCGAATCTGTACCGACGGAGCATCGAAACATGAAAAACGTCGTGAATCTTTTCAAGTTCAGGTGGCAAAAGTAGTCTATAAGCAACCGGCCCAATCTATTCTGTAATTTCGTATGGTTCGATAAATCTTGGGCTCAATTTGCCTTTACGGCCAAATCTGAGTACCCTTTTCCACGGTGAAACTTTAAGAAACACTTTGTCTTTGACTTGATACTCAATATCTTTCCGTTTCAAGTCCACATATGATTTCTGACGATCTGATGTTGCTTTCAGACTTTCACGGATCACTTTAACTTTTTGTTCGACCTCTTTAATCAAATCAACTCCGTAAATCTTATTCTCACTGAGTTCGGTCCAAAACAAAGGTGTACGACATTTACGACCATACAAAGCTTCGTAAGGTGCCATCTTGATACTCGATTGAAAACTATTGTTATATGCGAATTCAACCAAAGGCAAGTATCGTTCCCACGAGGCATTAAACTCAAGGATGCAACATCTCAACATATCCTCGAGTATCTGAATAATCCGTTTGGATTGACCATCGGTCTGGGGATGAAAAGTAGTGCTAAAATGCAACTTGGTACCCAATGCTTCTTGCAATTTCTTCCAAAATCGCGATGTGAATCTCGGATCTCTATCCGACACAATAGAAGTAGGTACCCCGTGTAACCTTACAATCTGAAAAACATACAGTTCGGCTAACTTATCAAGTGGATAATCCGTACGTACGGGAATAAAATGAGCCGACTTTGTCAATCTATCAACAACAACCCAGATCGCATCTTTCTTGCTTGGTGACAATGGCAACCTAGATATAAAATCCATCGTGACTCGATCCTATTTCCATTCGGGTATCATGATCAGCTGAAGTAATCCCGAAGGCACTTGATGTTCCACTTTTACTTGTTGATATATCAAACACTTCGAAACAAGGTCAGAAATGTCTAGTTTCATACTGTGCCACCAGTATTGTTGTTTCAGATCGTTGTACGTTTTCGTACTACCTGGGTGAACTGACATTCGACTGCTATGAGCCTCGCTCAGAATCATCGGAATAAGCTCTGAATTTCTCGGAACACATAGTCGATTTCTGAGCCTCAAACAATCATTGCTATCAATCAAAAATTTTGAATCCTGTTTCGAAACACATAGTGCTCGTTTTGCAACTAATTCATCATCAACTTTTTGAGCTTCACGGATTTGTTGCATCAATAACGATTTTGCTTTTAACTCTGCTACTAACACATCATCAGCGGACACAGAAAGGTGTACATTCATTGCTCACAAAACAAACAGTGACTTACGGCTTAAAGCATTAGCAACCACATTAGTTTTTCCCGGATGGTAATCAATGACAAGTTCGTAATCTTTCAATAATTCTAGCCACCGTCTTTGTCTCAAATTCAAATTTCTCTGAGTCATCAAGTACTTGAGACTTTTGTGATTGGAATACACATGGCATTTTTCCCCGAACAAGTAGTGGCGCCAAATTTTTAAAGCAAAAACGATAGTAGCTAACTCGAGATCATGAGTCAGATAGTTTTTCTCGTGAGGCTTCAACTGTCTCAAAGCGTACGCTACTACTCTACCCCTCTTGTATCAATACACAGCCCAAACCATTTAGAGACGGATCACTGTAAATCACAAATTCTTTACCGGATTCTAGCTGAACTAACAAATTCTTTACCGGATTCTAGCTGAACTAACACCGGAGCTTCGGTCAAAAGAGTTTTCAATTGATCAAAACTTTTCTGGCACTTTTCTGACCATTCGAATTTGATATCTTTCTAAAGCAACTTTGCCATCGGTGTTGCTATCATCAAGAAACCTTTCACAAACCGTCTGTAGTACCCGGCAAGTCTCAGAAAACTTCAGACTTTCGAAACATTTTTCGGAGGCTTCCAATCGAGTATAGCTGAAATTTTACTAGGATCAACTCGGATACCCGATGCGGATACAAAATGTCCCAAAAAGCTGACTTCCCTCAACCAAAAATCACATTTACTGAACTTCGACTTCAAGTGTTTAGCATGCTCGGTTTCGTCGCGTGAATAGATCAAAATGTCATCTATAAACACGACTACAAATCGATCCAACTACTGTCTGAAAATCTGATTCATTAGATCCATAAAAATAGTAGGGGAATTAGTGAGCCTAAACGACATCACTAGGAACTCATAGTGTCCATACCTCGTCCGAAGCGATTTTAGGCACATCGAGTCTCTAACTCATGGCCCGATAATAACCCGATCTCAAGTCTATCTTCGAAAATACTGAGGCTCCTTTCAGTTGATCAAACAAATCATTGATTCGCGGCAACGTATATTTGTTCTTTATCGTTACCTTATTAAGGTGACGATAATCAATACACATTCTTATGGTTCCATATTTCTTTTTCACAAACAGCACTGGTGCACCCCAGGGAGAAAAACTCGGTCGAGCAAAACCTCTATCTGTCAACTCATGCAACTGAGATTTCAATTCTTTTAGTTCAGTTGGTGCCATACGATACGGAGCTATCGAAATAGGTGTAGTCCCTGGCAGTAGTTCAATGCCGAACTCTACCTCCCGAATAGGTGGTAATCCAGGTAATTCTTCGGGAAATACATCTGGAAACTCACAAACTACTAGCACTGTCTCAAGTTTCTTTTCTGACTCTTTACTATTCAGTACATACGCAAGATAAGCTTCACACCCCTTTTTCACATATTTCTAAACTAACATCGAAGATATTACTGCCGGTGATCCATTTAAATCAGTAGACTCAACTCGGATTATCTCATCATTTGAACATCTCAAGTCAATTATCTTTCACTTACAATTCACTACCGCATCATGCATAGTTAACCAATCCATACTGAGTATGATATCAAACTCGTCAAACGATAATAGCATTAGATCAGCCAGAAAGCAAAAATCTCAGATCATCAGGGGACATTTCTTACACACTTTATCAACTAGCACATAACGGCCCAAAGGATTCGACACTCTATTACAAACTTAATAGACTTAACATGTACAGTCCTACTGGATGCCAAAGTTTCACACACATACGAATGAGTAGAACCAGGGTCAATCAAAGCAATAATATCAGTATCAAAAAGAGTGAAAGTACCGGTAATAACATCTGGCGAAGAAGCGTCCTCGCGCGCTCATATAGCATAGGCTCTGGCAGGAGCACTAGCTTCAAAACGTACAGCAGTATCTTTAGTCCCTCTCTGATTTCCACTAGCATTACCCACATGTTTAGGTGGTCTACCTCGTGTTGCAGTGTTACTAGGTCTCCCACTCGGATCAGTATTCTGTTCAACTAATTTCGGACAGTCTCGGATTAAATGATTAGCTGATCCACACTTGAAATAGGAGCGGTAACGAAATCTACAGTTTCCTGAATGCCATTTGCCACAATGCTTACACTCAGATGTATCCTGACGATCATTGCCAACACTGGCAACAGAGGTGGCTCGTGTACTCACAGGAGGTTGATCACGGTCCCATCCGAAAAAACCTGAAGTATTCTTAGATCGGCCTGAGTCCTCTCTAAATTTCTTCGATGATTGATGAAAGGATTTTCCTGAAGATCTTTTACAGAACTCCCTAGCTCCATCATCAGCTTTTCTTTTCTCTTTACCGAGCTCTTCGGCTTTACAAGCTCGCTCGACAAGCACTACAAGCTCTTTGATTTCCAGAATACCCACCAACAGCTTGATGTCTTCATTCAACCCGTCCTTGAAGCGTTTACACATGATAGCCTCAGACGAAACACATTCCCGAGAATATCTACTAAGTCTGACAAACTTTCACTTGTAATCAGTAACTGTCATAGATCCCTGTTTGAGCTCGAGAAATTCCTTCTGTTTCTGATCGATGAATCTTTGACTAATATATTTCTTGCAGAACTCGGCTTGAAAGAATTCCCAAGTAACCTGTTCTCTCGACACGACTGAAATCAAGGTATTCCACCAATATTAGGCAGAATCACGCAACAGAGATATAACACATTTTAAGCACTCATCCGGTGTGCACGATAATTCATCAAACACGCGATGGTATTATCGAGCCAAAACTCAGCCTACTCAGCATCATCACTATCAGTAGCTTGAACTCAGTTGCCCCGTGCTTCGAATTCTATCAACAGAGGGCTTGCTCAGTCTCAACGGGTCGACTATCGGAGGTACCACAGGTGCAGGGTTTGTATCAGTCTAGGGTGAGGGTTGTGCAACAGCTGGATTATTTCAAACATAGTGGGTAAACCAATCGTTCATCATAGCATAGAAGGCTTGTTTAGCCTCATCATTTTGATTACTTGCATTTAGTTGAGAGTCAACCAGCGTTGTCCCGTGCGCGGGAGCAGGCGCTACACTCTCGACATCGTCAGCTACTGCTCGATCGGGATCAGAATTCATCACTATACGAAAAACACATTTCAAATGTCAGAAATCATCACACTATCGTATTAACACTTTATGGCATGTATAGCTAGACTCACACAAGCTACATTAGTCCTAGAATTGACTAAACTGTAGCTCTGATACCAATAAAATGTAACACCCTATGACCCTCATCTATCGCCGGAATAGATTCACAAGGTATTACCTATCAGAAGACAGATCAAACTAGCCATTCGTAATCAATCATGCATAAAATATAGTTTCTTTGATCTTTCAATCATGAACAAATTTTAACCAAAATTAAAATAACTAGTAAATTTCAAAATAATCAACACATAAGTCCATTGAACCATATACTCATGTTTAGGAATTAAGCAAGCCATTTTCGTATGGCTAGAATATTTACAATTTCAAAATATAACTTGTTTCAAAAGAGAGTTAAGCCTATACATGCCATTTTTCAAAATATAAACTATCAAAAAGTACCAAAACAGTGACGATAGTGTAGATGACTTTGGACTTGAAATCCCTGAGCTCGTAGCTTTCAAACAAGATCTATAAAATAGGACAACACAAAACATTCACAGTAAGCCATTAAGCTTAGTAAGTCTTAAGTATTTTAAACAACAAAACTTATTTATACATATTATAACATATTCGAAATGCAACACTAATTAGTCGAATATACATATCCACGATAAATCCATTTCATTAACTTATCATTTCTTCAAAGTTCAAATTACATAATCACACCATCTAAATAACTCGAAGTAATTCATTGATTCGACTTTATAAAGTTAATTCAAATCACTGCATTCACATATAATTTCAATGATCATAATTATATATATATAACATATACTTTCATCTACTAAATTCAAGATGGCCGAATATAAATATACACAACCACATTTCATATACTTCTCGTTTCAGTTCATAATTGAATTCACATCATCCTCATATGCATAACAATTTATACGTACCTGGAAAATTTAATATGTCGAATGAATCTAGATGCCGTATAGCATCATCTCATATTCATAGACTTTTATTATTTCACTGGCAATTAGCCTGCTAGGTATAAACCTGAACTTATCACTGGCACGAGGCCTACTAGGTACAAACCTGAATTTGTCACCAGCACGAGGCCTGCTAGGTATAAACCTGAATTTATCACCGGCACGAGGCCTGCTAGACATTAAGTCCGAGACTCATTCACCGACATTATGCCTGCTAAGCTCATGGTCCGAAACAATTTCACCAGCTAAAAGCTTGCTAAGCTGTAGGCCCGAATAATAATCTGAATATAAATTTCACAAAATCGTAACATATACACTTCTTGTATTTATGCATTTTACACAAGTTAATCACATTAGTCCACTTTGTCTTCATTCACGTATAATCACTTAATAACTATCACACTATTGCTTCTTAATTTACCATTACATATCTTCAATCTCATGAATATAACTTACGGCAATATGATCATAACAAATTTCCTTATTTCACTTTCATGCATATTATTCTGCTTTATGTATGTATATATATATATATGCTAAAGGTATGGCTAAATTCTCATGAGATATCATGATTTATTCACAAATAACTTATGTTTAAATACTTAAAACTTACCTCGAGTATTTCCGAACAACTACGGGTTGGCTATTCAACTACTTTAGCTGTTCCCTTATCTGAATTTGCCCCTCTATGCTCTTGAGCTTAAATTCAAAATTTTTAAACTAGTCATTATTCGACTATTCAAGCATTACTTCAAAAATTTAATATATATACATATTCGTCTTTTACATATAGGTCATAGTAAACAAAAGTAATATACATTATAAGTCATCTTTGACCTTTCTATTTTCATCAATTTGAACCATTCCTTGACCCAATATTACATTCGGCATTAAGATACAAACAAGTTAACATTTCCTTTATACACACCCTTAAGACCAAATGCATAATTCATTTACTTTAACTTATTTATACCTCATAACCATACTTAATTCTCACCTATCAATCATCATCTGAACATGTATATGTAAGATACATATAAATCCTTAGTCAACTACCATACACCACTTAACATGATAAATTTCCATTTTCAATATCATAGAAACCTAGGTTGGCGAATATATAATTTCACCTATGCATAAACATAACTCACATTCCATTACTTACATTATTCCAAAACCATATCATTAATGCATAAAGCTGAACCTTTAGACATTCAAACATCTATTTTATTTTTTTCAAATCACTCAAATGGCAATTACTCTTATTCTAACATTTTAATACACAACATTTGCTCAAATCATTATTCAAGTTAAAATTCGGCTAATACACATTTAAATACTAACAACTAAGTATTAACTAGCTCAAACTTCACTCTTCAACTATTATTCATTAAAACATAAAGACAACAATCTATCCCCTTCAATTTCTTCCATGAATGCTCAAATCACCACACAACTCAAAATTTTGACATGGGCTAAGTAAGAAACTTAGTAACTAACTTAAAATATGCTAAAATTTCAAGAACTAACATGAATTACTTACCTTATTTCAAGCTTAAGATGACCGAATAGTTTTGCTCCCTGTTCTTTCTTTAAATTCGGCTAAGAAGAAACAAAGATGAACACTTTGTTTTCTTCACCCTTTTTCTATTTTAATTATCATTATTTTATAATATAAAGCCATTTAGTTGCAATAATACTAATAGAAAATACATATATTTTGTATTAAATAACAACATGGCCGGCCGCTATCTCAAAAGTGGAGAATTTGACATGCAAGTCCACTTTTTTTTTTTACCATGCATTAATAGACCACTACAATTTAACCTATCACATTTTCAAAATTTCTCACATAAGTCCTATTTAATAAATTTCACATACAAATGACAAAATCAAAACATGAAATTTTCACACATGCACTTCCACATATAATAAGCTTAGAATATAACATTTAATTATTTTTGTGACTCAGTTTTGTGGTCCCGAAACCACGTTCTGACTAGGGTCAAATTAGGGCTGTCACAATGTTGCTAGTGCATTCCAAGAAGTAATTGATCCGGTAAGTAACCCAAAGAACCACGTATGAGCTCTTCCCTACAAGGAATAAGGAAATAACTACATCTTCAAAGTGTCATCAGGAACGCCTTATTGACTAAAGGAAGCAAAAATCAATAAAAATGATTTGAGATGTTCTCGTGCATCTTCATGTGGCAGCCCAACATATTGCCGATTAGAATTCAGCATTTGGAACATTACTGGCTTGAGTTCAAAATTTCCAGCTTGGATTGCTGGCCTAACAACTCCCAGTTGTAAATCATCCAAGACAGGTACTATAAAATCTTGCATAGTCCTATTTTGTATTTGACCGTCTTGCTGCAATGGCGGGTCATTAGCATTTTGGTTCTGCATCGGGGGTATAACTGCATTGTTTCTTGGCAAAGCCATATTGCTTTGTTCTCAAAGTCTCCTCCAAACAGTTCTTTCAATCGAAGCAATAACTTGAAAATAATAAGATAAAATATGATAGTGAGAAACTAGGATCCCCAACATGAATATTTGCCAGAATGCTAAGTGTTCACAAGGAAAAATGGATAGGTGATTGTCGATGCATTAAACTGCAATCAATATCTTACCAAGCTTAACTTCTATATTTAATCTAAGATTTAAACATGCACATTAACCCCACCTTTTGATGCTGTGATATGAACTCGGATATGGATGTCACGAGTCGTGTTGTTGCCTGATCATTTAAATTGGGTAAGATGAACAGTTATAAAAATAGGCTTTCAAAATGGTTGCAGAATAAGCTAAAATAAAAGGTTTCAAAAGGTTAGGGAACAATGATAGGTGGTAGGCTAAAGCTTAAGAGTGAACCAACACAATAGATTCATGCTGACCCGAAACAGAATTGACGCCACAGGGGTTGCTTGATAAGCCAACTCAGTCTTTGGAGAATAATGGGAGTTGAACACTCACAAAGTAATAAGATGTTATCAAATTCATCGATTAGATCTTCTACAAAAATTGATTTCTCCTATTTATAGTGCTAGAATATGCTAGATGAATAGTCACAAGAATTCATATTAATGTGCTAATTAAAGACTGAAATAAAGTTCAAGTCTTTTGACATTCTTGAATCAAGTAACTCCACTCTTGAATTCTCTTCAATTCAACTGAATGAATGACCATAAATGCTTGAAAAATGACTCTTGAATTGTCCCTTAGCTAGCCGAATTGACACCAGCTCCTTAAAGGCATTTTGAATACTTTGAATTAATTTTTTTGAAGTAGCAAAAATGACTGGTAGATAAAGAGGTTGATGTTGAAATAAAAGGATGATATAATGCTCCTTAAAGCTCCTTAAATGATGTATAAAACCTCATTTGTAACAGCCTCCTTGTTTGTAACAAAAAATTACTTGAAAAGCCATTTTACTGAATATGTAACAGCCTGGAATTGTAACAGTTATGAGCTAAAGAGTTACCTGCATTTAAACACATTAAATTGAAATTATTAAACACATTTAAGCACTTATTGAACATGCACTCATTAAACACTTAACTTAAATAAATGGGCTAAAACCTATGCAACAATTATTCCAGCAACTAGTTAAATTAATAGAAGCATAATTAATGTTGAGTATCTCCCCACAGTAAGTGTTGGTTGGAAAGGGGGTGTACAGGTTGGATGAGGATATAAACATTTGCATACATACGTCATGATTGGATTATGAAAAAGGCTTGGCCCAGTTAAATGTGATATGTGGAAATTGACACGGGTTCAGGCCCTACTAAGGCCAAAGGGGGCTAAGGCCCAAAGGTCACCGTATTTGAATTGGGCTTAGGCCCAAAATAATTTGTCTGTTGCATGTTTTTTGATGAGGGTTGTACACACTGAGTTTTCAAAAACTCACCCCCTCTTTTATTTTATTTTCAGGTGATGCTCAGTAGACGGTTCGATGTTTGGAGGGACTTTGGGTGGCCAGCTAGCAAGACAATTTAGATTTGTTTTGTTTCATTTTAAAGTATATAAGTTTCTGATTATTAAGTGATTTCAGACTGGATTGTAATAAGTCATTCCATTTTGTTATTATTTGGATTATTATTTTTATGTGACGTAATTATAAGAAGTTGAGCATGGTTTCTTAATCTCTAGTATGTCTCTTTTACGTTTCCACAACTACATTTTAAAATGACATGTTTTCATAAAATCATATATTTTAAACAAGTGGTTGAAAGGAGTTTTTTTTTAAAGGTAGTTAAGGTTTCTTTTATTTTAAGAAGGGTTTTCAATGAAAACACAGTTTTCGCTAAAACACTTCAATGTGACACGCCAGATTCGGCAATAACGTCTGGGCGGGGTTTGGGGTGTTACATATCACACACAAACTTATCTTCACAAAGTTCGTATGGATTGATCTTTCTCATATTAAACAAAGAAGATGAGATCAAATAATCATTCAAGCAATCAGATAACCCAAGTCTCGCTCGATCAAACTTACATAAACATGCAGAATTTACAAAACATAGCATAAACGACACATCATCATCACAATCAAATAAACTAGGCATTTTACATGTAAACCTCTTATCATACAGGCTCGAGATGTGTTTGTGATGATTTAATCTTACTTCATCCACACATTGGTCAACGCAACAACTTTCATTAAAGGAACTCTCCTTGCCTTCATTGAAAACAAAAGAATCAACATTAATCATAGAAGGACAAATAACCATGTCAACAATATAATCACAAACATTTAACTTTAGTTGTCACAATTCAAAAACAAAGATGGGACTTACCTTTTGGTGGTGATCCAAGAATTTATTTGACGGTAAGATACCAAAATCATGAAGCACTTGAGAATTATAACTTTGGACAGCAGAAAACCATGACTCAAATCCCTTGTTTAAGTAGTCACCGGGATCAAATGTAAAATTTTCTCTTATCACTTCTCGCTGACTTACATATCTCTCAATTGGCAACATGGTAGGAAAACAAAACAAACTAAAGTTATAAACATGCACATCATGTTTGCATTTCTTAAGGCATAACATCGGACAACCTCCAGAGTCAAAAAATTGATTTTGTCCTTTACTTGGCATTATTCCTAGAACACATGCTCCGGGTTTAAATATATGATCTTGGTCATCCATTATTAAAAATAGAAAATGCTTTCCTTTTGTCAACAATTCACATATGCGAAACAAAGGAGAAATGAACAAACAACCATTCAAATAGACAAACCTGCCACATTTCATATGGAAAGATATGCTTACGCAAGAGAATGTTGCACAAGAACTTATAGGCTCCACAAAACCAACATAATCAAACAAGTCAAGATTTGCATGTGAATAACCTTTAACACATACATCCAAAGTTTGCATATACTGAATCAATCCAATGTCAACAACAGATTTTTCAATGCATAGCAACCTTTTATTACGCAAGCTCGAAATATAGTCATGATGATTGAATCTTATTATATCCTCATACTGGTCGATGCAAAAATTATCATTAACAAAATTTTCTTTGCCATTAAAATCAACCACATCAATAACAATCAAAGAAGGAAAATTAACCATCTCTAAGCATGAAGCTTTTTCAAGGACAAAGTCAGTAGCAATATTTTTTCCAATAATCAAGGAAAACTATGGAGACTTAAGGACTACAGTATCCTTACCTAACTTACCTTGAGGCGTGTGTGGACTAAGGTCACCTACGTCCCTAGCCTTACTGACCAACTTAAACCGTCTTTCGTCAGTTGAGGCTCGTCACATGGGTCTTTAGGAACCTAGAAAGAAGGAACAGAACAAGAACATCTCTCATGTAGGTTAGTTAAAACAACACTTATTTTTTCTTGTTCTCGCTCACTATCATCTTTTTCTTTTATTCCTTTTTCATCGACAACACTCGTGTCTTCCACACTTTCTCTTATCTTTCCGTTCTCAACTTTTTTTTCAATTTTCTCTTCTTTCTCACATTTTTTTTCAATCTCAATCTCATTTTTCTTTTACTCTCTCTCATTTTTTTTTTCAATTTCTTTCTCTTTTCTTTCACTCTCTTTTTCTTTCTCATATGCCTTTTCAATTTCATCACAAGAGGAAGATAACATAGAAAAATCAAGATGAGAATCTTTTCGTTAGAACAAGTGTGACAGATCCACATTCGAAATATGATCATTTCTTCTCGAACGATCCTTCATGGACGAATACTTTGAAGCATTTAAAGAAAAATTTCTACGTTCTCGTTTGTCTCCTCGAAAGGTTTCAAACTCATAACTCGCCTCATTTCGTCTCAAATTTTTTGACGGATAGGAATCACGATATGAATCTCGGTATGGATCTCTTCTCGCATAATCATCGGAAGTGTGTCTCTGTGATGATCTAGACTCCATCTTTTGGCTTGGAACAATTTGCTTTCGATGGACTCTTGCTCGTTGGCCCCGCAATTCAACAAGATCCAACCTTTCTTGTAGGGGTTTTAATTTTCTATCGAACAACTGATCCATCTCTTTTATCAAATCTTGAAGTTCAAAGTCTAATGGCTCTTCTCGAATCATGATTTAGTGATGGAATAGAAAAGTAATTAAAATAGAAAAGAAAAGAAAAGAAAACTCACCAACACAAACCTTACGTTTCACTCACAAAGAAAGATAAGATGCAACTCCACTCGTGTTTGCAATCGATACTTGGCTTTTTACTCACTCTAATGATCTCACACACTCGTGCCTTTTTCCACTCGTTCTTCTCTCAAAGTTCTCCACGAACTACTTAGACAAATTAGCTCCCATTTGTGAGTCAGTTTGCAAAAATAATGTTTGGTTATAGGTAGGTAATGATATTAGGTCAAAGGGTAGGCTAGAAACAAAAAGAAAAGGGTGACAGTGTGGCGATTTGGTTTTAGAAAGAAATAACGAATTTATTGGGCAGAAAGTACTTTTGAAACACAACTTTTCACTTCCTTTTTTTTTTTTTAAGAAAATGTATATTTCAACTTTTGCACTTTTGGGAATGTATACTTCTCTTTTTTTTCTTTTTTTTTGAATTTTTTTTTTAAAATGCAATCCCGGGAATATTGAAAATGATGATTCTCACCTCAATTTAATTAGCTCTGATACCAAATGATACGAACTCAGATATGGATGTCACAAGTCGTGTTGTTGCCCGATCATTTAAATTGGGTAAGATGAACAGTTTGTAAAAATAGGCTTTCAAAATGGTTGAAGAATAAGCTAAAAGAAGAGGTTTCAAAAGGTTAGGGAACAATGATAGGTGGTAGGCTAAAGCTTAAGAGTGAACCAACACAATAGATTCGTGCTGACTCGAAACCTAGAAAACAATTAGGTTGAAAAGGGCGATGGAAAAATGGTAAAGATCGTTTAATAGTAAACCTCAACCCGCTATCTACAAAGATAAGAACCTTAGTGTGGTGAACGCCACACTTGGATACAAGTAATAAGTTCGAAAAATAAACAGAATTGACGCCACAAGGGTTGCTTGATAAGCCAACTCAGTCTTTAGAGAACAATAGGAGTTGAACACTCACAAAGTAATAAGATATTATCAAATTCATCAATTAGTTGTTTTACAAAAACTGAATGGTCATAAGAATTCATATTAATGTGCTAATTAAAGACTGAAATAAAGTTCAAGTCTTTCGACATTCTGAATCAAGTAACTCCACTCTTGAATTCTCTTCAATTCAGCTGAATAAATGACCGTAAATGCTTGAAAAATGACTCTTGAATTGTCCATTGGCTAGCCGAATTGACACCAGCTCCTTAAAGGCATTTTGAATGCTTTGAATTAATTTTTTGAAGTAGCAAAAATGGCTGGTAGATGAAGAGGTTGCTGCTGAAATAAAAGGATGATATAATGCTCCTTAAAGCTCATTAAATGATGTATAAAACCTCATTTGTAACAGCCTCCTTGTTTGTAACCAAAAATGACTTGAAAAGCCACTTTACTGAATGTGTAATAGCCTTGAATTGTAACGATTATGAGCTAAAGAGTTACCTACATTTAAACACATTAAATTGAACTTATTAAACACATTTAAGCACTTATTGAACATGCACTCATTAAACACTTAACTTAAATAAATGGGCTAAAACCTATGCAACAATTATTCTAGCAAATAGTTAAATTAATAGAAGCATAATTAATTAAACCTAAACCATGCATCCATAAATAATCCTAGTAACTAGATTAATTAAGAGCAACACTTATTAAATGAAGTTCAACAAAAAATCTTAAACTAAAATAATCTAAGATGAGTTGAATAAAGTCTAGCAAAGCATTTATTAAAATTAGATGAGTTTATTAAAATTCAAGTTCAACTTGCAATAAATTGCAAGTGACACCAATTGCAACTGAAATTAGATTTCATTTTGCATTTGGGCCACTCGCATTTAGGCCAATCTCGATATTGTCGAGTTGTGTCGAAACATGATGCAGTCGGGATCACATTATGCTGGCAATGGAACACTATTAAGAACAAGTGGATTAAATTCCTCTAATCCTCAAGCAACTTCTATTCCCATGCTTGTTAGCTTGAACTGTCACTGCACCTTTCAGTGTCAGTGACCGCATAACACTTCCATGCTAAAAACATTCAAACCCAAAGATTAAACTGTAGAAGCAAGATTGAATAAAATAAGATTTAACCCAGAAATCATGTGTACTTCCATACTAAAATGAAATAGAAAGTTATCACCAGCGTTTGGAAAAGAAAAATAAAAGAAACAAGAGGAGAATACTATTCCTAGACAACTCAACTTGGATCTATCTATTCCTCCTTGTGTCGCATTTAAGGCTCCTCGTCAAGAGTTAGTTTGCATCCTTTTCACATTGGTTCACCCATCGAAACTTAAGCCACCATAGCCAAAAGCTTCAAGAGGTAAGTTGAAGAAGATGATCCAAAAAGCTCTCCTCCCCTTCACTCTTTTTTTGTGTGAATATTAATATTTATCCAAATAGTACAGGTGTCCTTTCATCAGAATCATGTTGCCATTGTACGTACAAGTTAGTTGTACTAGACTAGACAGCTCATGTATTTTTATTCCTATCTGGACAGCTATCAGGTGCGACGACAATTCTGACCGCAATCTGGAAATACTCGTGCAGCGACATCAGTACCAAACATGACAAAATTAAGGATAAATAGGCCTTATCCACTGAGTCATAAAATGTAAATTACTGAACTGGAAATACTAAAATATGTGAAAAGATAACTAAAAGGGAACAAATTAATCAATAAGTAGGGAGAAAACGTATGTTCATTCTAGTACTACCAACTGCTCAGTGGATGTCTGTAAACTAAAAAATATATAGGATTTTTCCTATATAATTCGTCACCTTTTTACTTAAATTTGTTGTTAAAACCAAGTAACTGTTTAATAAATTAATGAAATATATGAAAATATGAAATTGGGACATAGAAATTATTAAAATGTGATTTTATGCTTTATTATATAGTTTTCATGCAAAAAAATGGCTTCTTTTATATTAATTTGAGCATATTATATTTTCAAGCTATAAAATGGGCCATGCATGATTAAATTAAATAATAAAATATAAAGTAATATTTAACAATTTGTTTTAATATATTTCATTAATAAATTGGGTTTTAATTAATTAAGTAAATTGATCAATTAAAGTGGTTAAATTATTTTATGTGGTCCTTTAAATTATCTCCTATTTCTTGGACAAGTCTGAGAGCTTTATTTTGATTAAAAAATCATGCAAATGGAGGACCAAGTCAACCCAAAATTCGGCTGCATGAGGATGTCCATAAATTAAATTTTGGTTTAATTGCACAAAGCCCTTCAAAAGTTGAAGAAATCGGAGATTTACCTAGAGCTTTGCAATTGATCGAGTCCTGATCCTGATGATGTGTGGCACATAAATCAAGCAAAAATCAGCCAGATTTCCACAAATCATGGCTGGCCACCCTTGGAGGAATTCTCAAAAGATGGACACTCTTATTTTTAGCAAACTAGCTCCCTTGCCTCACCTATAAATAAGACCCCATTTCTCACTTTTCTAATCATCCCTCACTCATTCATCATTCTCTCCTCTCTCAATTCTCTTTGCTCTCTTTCTCCTCATGCCTATCATCATCTTTGCATAAAGATTTTTAGCAAATTAGCCTCTTAAAGAACCCTTGGTCAGCCACCTCAGAAAGCCATCAACAAAGGAGCAAAGAGAAGGAATGAAGGAGCCCTCGTTAGTTAGAGTCTTGGGTGACAGCCACTCTGAATTGGGTTTAATCTTTCTTTACTTTAATTTAATTCATATAATGTTTGCTATGTGTTGACTGTTCTTGTTTACAACAATAATAGCTTAATTTTATTTAAGCTAGGATGATTTCTTTGATTGAATAGTAATTATTTGATTCATGCTTATAATATTTTTGCCTCAATCAATCATGTTTTCAATTAAAATCAAGTTTGTATTTCGTTCATAAGTGATTGAAATGCACCTGAATTAGCTGAGCGATCCTAACCAGACGACGGCTAATGGACGTATAATTGAAATGTGCATGCTCAATTTAGATCCTAACTCAATTAAATTACAGGTTGCATAACAACCCTAACCAGGCTCTGTTATCTGCATAGTTTTTAGGTTTATGTGATTAAACCATTTCAAACCTAACACGTCCCTGTTACCTCGCACGAATACTAAGAAACCCTTAGTAAATAAGGATCAGTAAAATGCGTATTTACTAAGTAAAGGATTCCGAAAGAATCTAACGTGGTTTCCAAACTCATGAAAGATCGAGTTGCCATGGAATGTTTTTTCGAATATTGATAAGCATGTTGATAATAATTTGAGTTTAATTAAAGTAATTTTCCTAGCTTATTTATGTTATAATTGTTGCTTATTGTGTTAATTTTGCTAAAATCTATCTCATTCATATAGTTTTCATAATTAGGATAAATTGCATTAGGGATCATTGCATTTAGTTTCATATACTTAACTTTTCATCACTTCACAATTATATTGTTTTTTATTTATCGAATTGTTAATATATTTTTACAAATTAAGTGACTTAGCACACATACAATCCCTGTGGAGACGATAAATCGACACATACTTATTACTTGATAATGACTGTGTACACTTACACAAACCCGAGCGTTACAAGTTTTTGGCGTCGTTGTTGGGGATTGTCAACTTTTGCCATAGTCATTTTTCTTTGTGAAATTATTTATTTTCAATTTGGTTACTTCTAACATTACTAACTTATTCTTTTTAATTTTGTGATTTTTTTAAGGGTTTATGAGCATAGATCGGATTACCGATTTACTCCTAGTAGACCCTGAAATTGAGCGAACTTTTAGACAAAGAAGACGTGAACGAATAGCTCAGAGACAGAACGAGATGGACCTTGGAAATCAGAAACAAGACTAAGATAATGAAGTCGAACATGTATGAAATCCTATCCTCATTACCGATGATAGGGATCGATGCATCAGACAATATCCTGTACCGCTTTTCAATGAGCTAAATCCAGGAATTAGAAGGCCAGATATTGAGGCAACCCAATTCGAATTGAAACCAGTGATGTTCCAAATGCTACAAACGGTGGGCTAATTTAGTGGTATGCCCACAGAAGACCCATACCTCCACCTTCGATTGTTTGTGGGGGTGAGTGATTCATTCAAGATAGTTGGTGTGATTGAAGACGCACTGAGGTTGAATTTGTTTCCGTACTCGTTGCGAGATCGAGCATGAGCATGGCTCAATTCATTGCCACCAAGTTCTATATCTACATGCCAAGAATTAGCAGAGAGATTTTTGGTTAAGTATTTCCCACCTAGCAAAAATACTAACTTGAGGAACGAGATCACAACTTTCCAGCAATTGGATGATAAGCCTTTGTATGAGGCTTGGGAGCGATTCAAGGAGTTACTTCGTAAGTGTCCTCATCATGGGATTCCTCATTGTATCTAGTTGGAGACAATCTATAATGGTATCAATGCACATACAAGATTGATGGTAGATGCTTCTGCGAATGGTGCAATTTGGTCTAAGTGTTATAATGAGGCTTATAAGATCATCGAGAGGATTGTGAGCAACAACTATCAATGGCCAACAAATCGAACAGCTTCAGGAAGACGTGTAGCTAGGGTTCATAAAGTTAATGCTCTCACTTCGTTATCAACTCATGTATCATCTATTTCCTCTATGTTAAAGCAGTTTACCACTAATGGTGCTAATAATTTTACAGCTTAACCATCAAGTCCATTTGAAGTAGTTTCCTGTGTGTATTGTAGGGAAGGTCATTCTTTCGAGAATTACCCATTGAATTCCGAGTTAGTGTACTATGTGGGGAACCAACATCAAAATAGGAGTGGACAAGGACCCCAGTCCAACTTCTATAATCCTTCATCGCATAATCACCCCAACTTTTCTTAGAGCAACCAAGGAAATGGACCAAACAACAACTTTATGCAGCATAGACCCAACCAATCTCAAGGGTTTAATCAGTAAGCTCCAAAACCACCTCAATCTGAATCTCAAATAGTTTGGAGGACTTGTTGAAAGCATACATGGTGAAGAATGATGCTTTGATCCAGAGCCAAGCAATAACACTGAAAAATTTGGAAAACCAAATGGGTCAGTTAGCTATGGAGCTTCGTAATAGACCACAAGGAACCTTGCCAAGTGATACTGAGAATCCAAGAAATTTGAGTAAAGAATATATCAAGTCAGTCGCATTACAAAGTGGTAAAATTCTAGTACCCCGATTGATTGATGTCAAAGACGAGCCTGTTGAAAAGGGGGAAAGTCAACCAGCTATTGAAGTTCCTACACCAAAAGAGTCAGAATCTGCAAAGACTGATGAGGCAAATCCTAGCTTAGTGAATTAAGATACTTTAATATCTTCTTTGGATGCAGATTTACCTACTTAGAAAAGTTGTTGTTTCAACCAAAAGTTCCATCACCTCTATATCCGCAAACATTGCAGCAACACAAGCAGAAACAAGAGGTGCAATTCAAGAAGTTTTTAGATGTTCTGAAGTAATTACACATTAATATTCCATTGGTAGAGGCTTTAGAACAAATGTCGAATTATGTGAAGTTTATGAAGGATGTACTATCCAAGAAGAAACGATTGAGTGAGTATCAGACTGTCGCTCTGACAAAGGAGTGCAGTGCTTTCCTACAGAACAACCTGCCACTGAAATTGAAGGATCCAGGAAGCTTTACGTTACCTTGTAACATTGGTGAATCTTATTGTGGTAAAGCTTTGTGTGACTTAGGAGCAAGTATCAACTTAATTCCTAAGTCCATTTTCAAGATCCTAGGGATAGGAGAAGTACGACCTATAACTGTGACGTTCCAGCCAGTAGATCGATCTTTAGCATACCCCGAAGGAAAGATCGAAGATGTTTTGGTAAGAGTCGATAAATTTATTTTTCCTGCTAATTTCATTATTCTAGACTTTGAAGCAGATAAAGAAGTACCAATTATCCTTGAGAGACCTTTCCTAGCCACGGAAATAACTTTAATTGATGTGCAGAAAGGCGAACTCACCATGCAAGTTCAAGACGATCAAGTAACTTTTAACATTCTTAAAGTGATGAAATTTCCCAATCCGACAGAAGAATGCTCAGTTATGGAGAAAATAGAAACCTTGATTTCTATAGAAAGCCATCTTGAAGAAGATCTATTGGAGAAAGCCTTAAAGTTTGACCTTTTGGAGGATGAAGAATGTAAAGAAAACATGGCTGTGATGAATGCCAATCCAAGAAATTTTATTCAATCCGCACGGTTTGAACCGTTGAAGTTGGAAGTCAGAGAATTGGTGCAACCCAAATTGTCAATCGAAGAACCACGTACACTTGAACTAAAGGTACTTCCTTCCCATTTGAAATACGTTTATTTAGGTAACTGTTCTACTTTTCCTGTGATCATTTCAGCAGAACTGATAAAAGATCAAGAGGACCAACTAATTTCTATTCTAAAGAAATTTAAGAAAACAATTGGTTGGACCATAGCTGATATTCGAGGTATAAGCCCTTCATTTTGCATGCACAAAATTATTCTAGAGGAAGGTGAAAAAGCTCGAATTAATGGGCAAAGGAGGCTTAATCCTATTATGAAGGAAGTTGTGAGAAAGGAAGTGATCAAATGGCTAGATGCAGGAATCATCTATCCTATTTCAGATAATTCGTGGGTAAGTCCGGTACAGTGTGTGCCGAAGAAAGGTGGAATTATGATTATTGAGAATGAGCTAACAAATTGATCCCAACAAGGACTGTTACTGGTTGGAGAATTTGTGTTGACTACAGAAAGCTGAATAAAGCCACTTGGAAGGTCCATTTTCTGTTGCCTTTTATGGATCAGATGTTAGATCGACTGGCAGGTAATGAATTCTACTGTTTTTTAAATGGCTATCTGGGATATAACCAAATAGTTGTAGCTCCGGAAAACCAACATAAAACAACCTTTACTTGTTTGTACGGTATGTTTGCTTTTAGGCGAATGCCTTTTGGTTATGCAATGCACCTGCAACATTCCAACGGTGCATGACGGCAATATTCACTGATATGGTTGAAAATTTTGTTGAGGTTTTCATGGATGATTTTTCTGTTTTTGGTAACACTTATGATATTTGTTTGAGTAATTTAGCTAAGGTACTAAATAGATGTGAAGAGACGAATCTTGTCCTTAACTAGGAGAAATGTCATTTTATGGTTAAGGAAGGGATTGTCTTAGGGCATAGAATTTCAAAGAAAGGAATTGAAGTCGACAAAGCAAAGGTGGACGTAATTGAAAGATTACTGGCCCCAATGAATGTGAAAGGAGTTAGAAGTTTCTTAGGCCATGCCGATTTTTACCGAAGGTTTATCAAAGATTTTTCAAAAATTTCTAAACCGTTGTGTTTGTTGTTAGAGAAAGATGCAGTGTTTGATTTTAACAAAGCATGTTTAAAAGCTTTTGAAGAGCTGAAAAAATGGTTAATCTCAGCCCCAATAATCATTACACCCTATTGGAGCACACTTTTGAGTTGATGTGCGATGTAACACCCCTTACCCGAGACCGTCGTCGGAGTCGAGCACGAAGCGTTACTAGACTTATCTTACCTGTTCTGGGCATAAAAAAATTTATTTTTAAAAAAATAGACTTATCTTACTTGTTCGGGTCATAAAAAAATTTACTTTTAAAAAAATTAACTCGCTCACATTCATCCAATAAATCCCTAAAAAGGGCCCCCGAGGCCTTAAAACGTGCAATTGGAACGGTTCGGGACCAAACCAGGAACATACAAATTTTTTTGATTACTTACACAAATCAAAACAATTTATTTCACTATTCATAATAAAACTGTCCATCTGCATAACAGTCACTAAATTAATTATAACTCGAGCTACAAAACTTGAAATTTAAATCCGTAAATTTTTCTTGAAACTAGACTCATATATCTTATTACCATAATATTTCCAGAATTTTTGGTTTGGGAAATTAGTATATTTTATTCATTAAAGGTTCCCCTATTTCACAGTTCAGCGGACCTAACCTCTCTTCACTAAAAATTGATTATCTCATTATACAGAAATCAGATAATGTTTCCATTTGTTTATAATGAAAATAGACTCATTATGGAATATAAAAATATAAAATTTTACTTAATAATTCTTTTTTTTTTACAATTTCTAGTGATTTTCCAAAGTTGGAACAGGGGATCACGAAGTCACTCTGAACCAGTCTTACAGAAATTTAAATATCCCAGAATATAGACTTCCTTTGCTTGCTCTGTTTCTTTCCTATACAAATAGACTCAATAAGATATCTCATTAACCATTTAGTTACATTTCTACAATTTTTAGTGATTTTTCAAATCCACTTCACTGCTGCTATTTCCTAACTGTTCCATAGCCAACTCTTACTCTTTCATAGTTTCTTTGCATCAAACCTCATTTAGGCATACATAATACCAAAACATGTTCTTATTTAGCTATATCATAAGCTAATCATTACCAAGTATTCACATGCCATTCTTTAATCATATCATAAGGACATACACACAAAATAGCCAAGTCCCTATACATGCCATAACTTAAAGTATTTCTAGTCACAAAATACCGAGATAACTCGTTGATAGTGTGAGGCGATCTCCGATGTCCTTACGATTTTTCGAGTTGACTTTGCAATACTATAAAAAAAGAGAGAAAAGAAAGGGAGAAAGCGTAAAGCTCCGTAAGTTTGCATGTAAATAAATAACAACATTCTAAATAAATAACATGGACTTATCTTACCTTCCCTTTAGTACACTCTTTGAATTTTTTTTTCGTTGAACCATTTGGAGTACTAAGGATACATGGGTACCTTTCCTTTTTAAACTTACCATTGCCATGTCTTGACATGGTCTTACGTGGTATCCTTGCCTTATGAACTCACCATTGCCATGCCTTGGCATGGTCTTACATGGGATCTTTGCCTTATAATAGTTTATTAATGCCATGTCTTGACAGGGTCTTACATGATTTCCTTGCCTTGTAAAACTTACCAATGACATGCCTTGGCATGGTCTTACTTGGTATCCTTAAACCCTAATGTCATGACATTTGTATCCTACACATTCCTAAGGTTCAACCTGAACTTTTAAGTATCATTTCTCTGTCAATTCTTACTTGAATCATCAAGGAATAAATTTACAAAATAAATATATAGATGCTAAAAAATAACATCATTAATTATAAATAATAAAACATTGCATTTATTTACCGCAAACTTACCTCGATACAAAATACGATCAAATATTTTGATTTAGTCCTTAACCTTTTTCTTTCCTCGGTCTAACCCCGAATTTCTTTCTTCTTGATCTATAATAGCAAATTTAATTTATTTAATATTCACATTTATCAAAACAGTCCTTAACTCTAACTTTGGCAAAATTATGATTTTGCCCCTAAACTTTTGCATATTTACACTTTTGCCCCAAGGCTCGGAAATGAAACTTTATCCCTAATTCTTATGTTTTATGACATGCTGATCATCTATTTACCTACGGCAACATCAAATTCCTACTCTAACATGTACTTATGACCATTAGGTATTTTTACCAATTTTGTCGTTTTACTCGTTTTCGCTTAAAATCGCTTAGCTCAAGTCGTTTAATATAATTTCAAGCTTCATATTCTACCATAAAACATCAAAATAAAAACATTTCACCTATGGGTATTTTTCCAAATATGAACCCTAGGTTAAATTTTTGCTAGAATAAGCTAAATCAAGTTACCGGGACTTCAAAAACGTAAAGAACATTAAAAACGGGGCTTGGAATCACTTACTATGAAGCTTGGAAGCTTGACAAATCCCTAGCTATGAAGAACCCTTGAAATTTCGGCCTAATAAAGAAGATGGGCACATTTTGCCATCTTTTTCCCTTTTTTAATCATTTAATTACCAAATGACTAAAATGCCCTTCATTAAAACTTTAGTTATTTTTGCTATGTATGTCCATTTTTGTCCATGAAAACCTAATGGTCTAATTACCATTTAAAGACCTCTACTTTAATTATACTCTTCAATTTAATCCTTTTGCATCTAAAACTCATATTTATCCACTTTTGCAATTAAGCCCTAGTAGGCAAATTAAGCATGCTATCTATAAAATTTTCCATCGATACTCTAACATATGTATCTAATCACTCGATAAATTATAAAAATTAATTGAAATAAACTTTTCTATCTCAAATTCACGGTTTCGCAACCCCTGTTCTGTTTAGGCCTTATTTTGTGATGTTACATACGATGCGAGTGATTATGTTGTTGGAGCTATGATGGGTCAAAGAAGGAATAAAGTGTTCCACCCCATTTACTATGCAAGTAGAACCTTGACGGGAGCCCAACTCAATTATATGGTAACTGGAAAGGAACTATTTGATATAGTTTTTACTTTTGACAAATTCCGCTCATATCTTATAGGTACCAAAGTTACAGTATTTACTGACCATGCGGCCATTAAATACTTGCTCACACAGAAAGATGTGAAATCGAGGCTAATTCATTGGATACTTTTACTCCAAGAATTTGACCTTGAGATCCAAGACAGAAAAGGTGTTGAAAATCAAGTAGCTGATCATCTGTCAAGGTTGGACCAAGATGAGGTAACTCGATCACATGTGCCTATCAACGAAAATTTCCCAAATGAGCCCTTATTTGAGGTGAGTCGAATTCATGAAACACCTTGGTTTGCTAATTTTGCCAATTATCTTGCATGTGAAATAATTCCTCAAGAATTGACATACCAACAAAGGAAGAAATTCCTTCATGATAGTCGGTATTATTTCTGGGAGGACCCATTCTTGTTTAAATAGTGTGTAAATAATATAATCCGAAAGTGTGTAGCTAAAAGTGAGATTGCTGAGATCTTACATCATTGCCATTCATCTCCAAGTGGGGGACACTTTGGTGGTGCACGTACCACAGCAAAGATTTTACAAGCAGATTTCTTTTGGCCTACACTATTTAAAGATGCTTATGCTTATGTGAAGAACTATGATAAATGCCAAAGGATCGAAAATATATCACGGAGGAATGAGATGCCATTAACAAACATTTTAGAGATTGAATTATTCAACGTATGGGGCATTAACTTCTTAGGACCGCTTCCTTCTTCATATGGGAAAAAATACATCTTAGTTGTTGTGGATTATATGTCCAAGTGGGTTGAAGCTAAAGCATACCCTACAAATGATGCTAAGGTAATCATGCGATTCCTACATAAGCATGTGTTTACACAATTTGGGACACCAAGAGCTATTATTAGTGATATTTCTTTGGATTTCTTTGACTGAGATGGAAATGACTTACTCATCAGTCTATTCCTCGGATCTCTAACTTCAAGATCAGCCTTTCTCTTCTCTTTGTTCAACTTTTCAGCCTTACAAGCCCGTTCGACCAATAATACAAATTCTTTCAGCTCTAAAATCCCAACTAACACACGAATATCCTCATTCAATCCATCCTCAAATCTCTTGCACATAACAGCCTCAATGGAAACACACTCTTGAGCGTATTTACTAAGCCTGACAAATTCTCGCTCATATTCGGCCACTGACATACGACCCTATTTGAGCTCAAGAAATTCCATACATTTTTATCGATGAACCGCTGACTAATATATTTCTTTCGAAACCCCTTTTGAAAGAATTCCCATGTAACCCTCTCTCTTGGTAGCATCGATCAGTGTATTCCACCAGTGATATGCAAAATCTCTCAGAAGTGAGATGGCACACTTTAAACACTCATCCGGTGTGCAAGACAACTTATCAAATACTCTGATGGAGTTTTTGAGCCAGAACTCGACTCTTTCGGGATCATCATCCACATTAGCTCTAAAATCTTTAGCCCTATGCTTTCAGATCTTATAAATCGAGGGCTTGTTCATTCTTACAAATTCCATACCTTGCGGAGCTACGGGAACTGGTCGAGGAATAGGTGGGGGTGGAGGAGGTTGGGCATTCGGGGTTGTTCGAACAAACTCCGTATACCACTCATTCATCATGTGAAGAAAGGCTTCTCTACCCCTTTCTCCTAGACTAATCATTAAGGGTCTACTATCAAATGGCGCTGCCCCTTGAGCAGGAGCCGGCGCATTACTTTCAACGTCATCAGCCTCAGCTCAACTGGGATCCATTTACTATACGAAAACACAATTTAAAATTTTCAGGAGTCATTACATTATAACATTTCATTTATGGCATGTAGAGCTAGACTCTTACACACGCTATGTTAGTCTGAGAATTGATTAAACCATAACTCTGATATCACCAAATATAACACCCCTTACCTGTATTCAACGCTGAAATAGGGTATGAGGCATTACCAAACTTAAACATAAGTAAACATACAAAATTGATATGTAAATTTCCATCCAAATTTAAAACTTTTCATAAACATTCATATTGTCCCAATAAAGAACCTAAAAGGCCAAAAACATGCATTGGAAGTGGTTCGGGACTAAACTGAGGACTTTGGAAATTTTCACAACACTTAGAAAAATTTTCATGTTTTAAGGCCACACGCCCGTGTGGCTTGGGACAAGCCCGTCTGGGCAGGCCGTGAGGTTGTACACACCCATGTCCTTAACTCTCTGTTTATCATCCAAGAACAAATTGAAGTCACACAGCCAAGGCACACGCCCGTGTGCTTAGGCCGTGTGGTCGATTTAATTTTCTTAATTTTTAATAAAATAGTTGTAGACTTCACACACCCAGGGTACACACCCGTGCTTGAGGCCGTACCATCCACACGGCTGCGGCATATGTAATAGTCCAGTTTTGACCCTAGTCAAAATAGTGGTTTTGGGACCACAAATCTGAGTCTGAATAATATTTTAATATTATTTTCTGTGTCTGTGATATGTGAATTTATATCTGCGAAGTTTCTGTGATTTAATTTGTCTGTCTCTGTGCTTAATTATGAAAAAGGATTAAATCGCGTAAAATATAAAACTGGAGTGCTAGATGTAAAAGCACCTATTTGGCTTGGCTTTTAAAATAAAAGCCCTTGATGTCAAATTTACCATTTTTTTTAATGGTGGACAAAAATGGTCATGTAGTTGGTGAATTTAATGTTATATCATTAAGGGCAAAATAGTAAACTAAACATAAAATGTGTATTAAATAAAAGAAAAGTTAAAATCATCATCTTTTTCTATCATCCATGACCAAATATTAGAGAAAAGAAGAAGAGAAGTTGGTTCTAGGGTTTCGGCACTTGTTTTGGTTGATTAAGGCATGTACTTTGGCCCGTTTTCGATAATTTCTATGTTTCTGTGATCGTTGCTTCGTGTTCTTCAAAACCCATGTCTAAATTTCTATTTTTGTTAGAGATTATGAAATGTTCCATTGATGATTAATGAATTTTGTAGTGTTCTTACATGGACTATGAAAGATATATGTTAAATTATTATGTTTAGTTCTTAAAATTTTGATGAAATGAGCCATTACGGCTAAATTGTGAAAGTGAGGTTTTGAAGGACTAATTTGTGAATTTAACATGTTGTATGGGCTTATATAAAAGCCATGAAAATTCGGCTAGCCCTTGTTGCAAAGAAATTTTACATATTGATGATTTTGTGAAAAATGGACCAAATTGTCAAAGTGTGAAATTGTAAGGACTAAATTGTAAAGTGCCCAAAATATGTGTATATGGATTAAATTGAATGAAATGAATGAATGAATGGTTGAATTTGTAATGTATTAGATCAAGAACAAAGAAAATCGGACTTAGATCGAGGGAAGTCTAAAGTAGTCGAATAGTTGACTCATTTTCGTCTGAAATCCGTCCGAATCAAACTATACTTACATGTTAAGTTGATTAAATTCTGTGTTTATAAATTGTTATCTGCATTGGACAGCCGTGAGAGCCTGATAGAAGAACGTTGGTATTGATCTGAATTATCGTGTAAGACCGTGTCTGGGACACAGGCCTTGACTTGTAATTTACGTATAAGACCATGTTTGGGACATTGGCATCGTATATGATTTTGTATAAGACCCTGTCTGGGACAGAGGCTTCGATATCGAATTACATGTAAAACCACGTCTGGGACATCGGCATTGTACTTGTCTGTGAATATCTATTCCGTTTCTGGATTGTCCGAGGTTATAGTATGAAATGTGAAATGTATAATTCATTCAGGTACGTTTGTAGATTTCTGAATAGAAAAGACCTTGTTTCAGTGAAATAAGGAAATATTCTATAGGACAATTGTGAATTCTGGCCATTTACTGTTATTTTTATGCTATATTAGTTGGGTAATTGTATTTGACTTACTAAGCTCTTTGTAGCTTACTCTGTGTGATTTCTGTCTGTTTTACAGTTATCGTAGCTACTGAAGGCTCGGGATAGTTGAGGATTGTCATCACACCATCAAACTCTTTTTGGTACTTTTGACAAATGTACATATTTGAAGTATGGCATGTATAGGCTAGAATGTCTAAGTTTGTAAGCTTGATGTATATATATGTTATGCCATAAGAGTTGGCTAGTAATGATGTGTTTTGTGTTAAGATTTGGTATGGCATTGAATAAGTTATTGAATGATGATGATATAGTTGTATTGAAGCATGTTTTGAGTATGAAATTGGTTGGAATTGTTGGTGTAATTGTTGCTTATTAATGCTTGTAGGGTTGGACCTTTAAAGGGTGGCAATTTGGCTTAAACCAAGCCTGCATTGTGCGACACGGCCAGGGAACACGGGCGTGCCTTGTGGCCGTGTGAGGAAGTCAGTAGCTAGCTATGTTTTTACACGGCCATGGCACACGGCCGTGTCTATTGGCAGTGTTAATAAGTCAGTATAGGACCTATGTTTGGCACGGTTGGACCACATGGGCGTGCCTTGTGCCAGTATGTTACACGGCCTAGTCACACGGGCGTGTGACTTTGTCAGTTTTGAAAAGTTTGTTTAAATTCTGAAAATTCTGAATGGGTTCGGTTTAGTCCCAACCTTCCCTAAATGTATGTTTTGGGTCTCGTAGACCATTTTAATAGATGAATTGCGGATGAATGTAAATGTATTCTGGTTATATGATATAGGTGATTTGGATTTGTTCTGGTATACTCTGTCTGTTCGGTGATGCCCCTTACCTATTCCGACAACGCTTACGGGATAGGGGTGTTACATTTTATTGGTATAAAAGCAATGGTTTAGTCAGTTCTAGGACTACCATAGCGTGTGTGAGTCTAGCTATACATGTCATATGTCTGAGACTGTGATAGTGTGATGAACCCTGACTTTGAAATGTGCTTTTATATAGCAATGGATCCCGATAGAGCCGTAGCTGATGATGTTGAGAGTAATGCGCCTGCTCCCGCGCAAGGGGTGATGCAAGATGATTCTCAACCAGCTACGAGTAGCCGTGATAGCGAGGCTAACCAAGCCTTCTATCAAATGATGAATGATTGGTTCACTCAATACATCAGAACCAACCCGGCTGTACAATAACCTTCACCCCCAGTTAATCCTTCTCAAATTCCTGTTATGCCTACGGTGAATCCAGTTCAGCCAAGTAGACCACCGATTGATAAGATTAGGAAGTATGGGGCTGAAGAGTTCCGAGATACAATGAATGATGATGCTGAAATAGTCGAATCATGGTTAGAGAATACGATACGAGTATTTAATTAAATGTCTCTGAATCCAAAAAAGTGTGTTAAATGTGCCGTTTCACTTCTGAGAGATACGGCGTATCATTGGTAGAAAACCTTAATATCTGTGGTTCTGAGCGAACGGGTTACATGGGATTTCTTCCAAGCTGAATTTCAGAAGAAATACATTAGCCAGAGATTCATTGATCAGAAACGTAAAGAGTTTCTCGAGCTTAAACAGGGTCGTATGTCTGTTACCGAATACAAACGGGAATTTGTGAGATTGAGCCAGTACGCTCGGAAATGTGTATCAAATGAAGCAATAATGTGTAAAAGGTTTGAGGATGGACTAAATGAAGATATTTGTCTGTTAGTCGGGAATTTAGAGATTAAATAGTGGTGCTCGTTGAGCGAGCTTGTAAGGCTGAAGAATTAAGTAAAGAGAAAAGAAAAGTTGATTCTGAAGCTAGAGATGCTAGAAAGTGATATGTGAGTAAATCATTTCAGTCTGGGTTAAAGAAATTCCAAGATGATCAAAACCGTTCAAATACTAATATGGGACATTCGAACCGCGATAGAGCTAGATCGTATTCGAACACCAGAGCTCCTGTTACTTCTGTTGCAAGTGTTGGAAATGTCTGATCTGAGAGACCTGAATGTAAACACTGTGGTAAAAGACATCCGGGAAATTGTAGATTGAATGATCAGCCTGTTTTCGATATGGATCTCTGGATCATTTTGTAAGAGATTGTTCTGAACCTGCTGAGCAAGAGAATGTGCAGAATCTGAGACCGAGTAACACATCAGTTAGAGGTAGACCTTCTAGAAATACGAGAAATACAAGTGGGAGTCAAAGAGCGACTGAAGACACTGTAGTTAGATCTGAGGCTAGAGCACTTGCCAGAGCCTATGCTATCTGAGCTCGTGAGGAAGCTTCGTCTCCAGACGTGATTACTGGTACTTTTACTCTTTATGATACTTTTGTAATTGCTTTGATAGACCCCAGATCAACGCATTCTTATATCTATATGAATTTAGTGCACAGTAAGACTTTGCCTGTAGAGTCTACTAAATTTGTAGTTAAAGTATCAGACCCTTTAGGTAAAAGTGTTTTGGTTGATAAAGTCTGCAAGAATTGTCCGTTAATGATTCGAGATATCTGTTTTTCTGCTGATTTGATGCTATTGCCTTTTGATGAATTTGATATAATTCTGGGAATGGACTGGTTAACTTTGCACGACGCTATTGTGAACTGTAAAAGAAAGGTTGTGAAGCCTACTTAGCTTATGTATTAGACTCGAAAATAGATGATAAGGAAATTGGATCAGTACCTGTTGTCTGTAAATTTTCTGATGTATTTCCTGAAGAATTACCTGGTTTGCCTCCGATTCGGGAAGTTGAGTTTGGTATTGAATTGGTACCTTGTACTACTCCGATATCGATAGCTCCGTATAGAATGGCTCTGACTGAACTAAAAGAGTTGAAATCTCAGTTGCAAGAATTAATTGATAAAGGATTTGCTAGACCGAGTTTTTCACCATGGGGTGCTCCTGTTTTGTTTGTGAAAAAGAAAGATGACACAATGAGAATGTGTATTGATTACCGCCAGCTTAACAAAGTGACCGTAAAGAACAAATACCCTCTGCCCAAGATCGATGACTTATTCGATCAGTTAAAAGGTGCTACTGTGTTTCAAAGATAGATTTGAGATCGGGTTACTATCAGTTGCGAGTAAAGGACTCTGACATACCGAAAACCTCTTTTAGAACAAGGTACGGGCATTATGAATTTTTAGTTATGCCTTTTGGATTAACGAATGCACCTGCTATCTTTATGGATTCGATGAATAGGATTTTTAAACCGTATTTAGATCAATTTGTTGTTGTGTTTATTGATGACATATTGATTTATTCACGTAATGAATCTGATCACGCCAAGCATTTGAAAATAGTGCTACAGAAATTGCGAGACAAACAGTTGTATGCCAAGTTCAGTAAATGTGAATTCTGGTTGCGAGAAGTTAGTTTTTTGGGTTATATTGTATCAGCCTCTAGAATCCGAGTTGATCCGAACAAAATTTCAGCTATTATGGATTGGAAACCTCCGAGAAATGTATCTGAAGTTCATAGTTTTTTGGGACTTGCTGGTTACTAAAGACGATTTGTAAAAGGTTTCTCGATGATTGAGACTCCGTTGACAAAGTTGCTTCAGAAAGACATGAAGTTTGATTGGTCAGAAAATGAGCCGATTAGTACGTAAATCAAGTGAGTAATTAGTACGTACCGGTATAAAATGAGCCGATTTTGTTACTCTATCAACAACAACCTAGACAGCATCTTTCTTTTTTGGAGTCAAAGGCAAAACCGTTACGAAGTCCATCGTAATTCTATCCCATTTCCACTCAGGTACCATCACTGGCTGAAGTAAACCCAAAGGCACTTGGTGTTTGACTTTCACCTGTTGACAAATCAAACATCTTGAAATAAACTCTGAAATATCCCATTGTATACCTGACTACCAATACAATTTCTTCAAATCAGTATACATTTTTGTATTGCCCAGATGCACAGATAAACAACCATTATGTGCTTCATGAAGAATTTTTTTGAACAAGCTCATCATTTTTTGGTACACAAATTCTGTCTCAGAACATCAAACAATCATCGGATCCGATATGAAAATCTGAATCGCTACCTGATTCACAATGAGCTCTTTTGGCCTGCAATTCACTATCACATTTCTGAGCTTCACAAATTTGTTAAAGGAATAACGGTCTAGCTCTCAACTATGCTAGAATTGAACCATTATTGGACAAAGTCAACCGCGTATTCATTGCTATCAAAGTAAACAAAGTCTTTCTACTCAACGCATCTGCGACTACATTTGCCTTACCCGGGTGGTAATCAATTACTAGCTCGTAATCCTTCAGTAACTCAAGCCATCTCTGTTGCCACAAGTTCAAATCTTTCTGAGTCATCAAGTATTTTAAGCTCTTATGATCAATAAAGATATGACATCTCTCGCCGTACAAATGGTGTCTCCAAATTTTTAAAGCAAACACAATGGCAGCTAATTCCAAATCATGCGTCGAATAATTCTTCTCGTGCGGTTTCAACTGTCTCGAGGCATAAGCTATCACTTTGTCCTCTTGCATCAACACACATACTAATCCATTCAGTGACGTGTCATTATAAATTACAAACTCCTTTCTCGGTTCAGGTTGTACTAAAACCGGTGCCTCAGTCAATAATGCTTTCAACTTCTCAAACTTTGCTGACATTTTTCGGAACATTAAAACTTAACATCTTTTTGCAACAACTTGGTTATAGGAGTAACAATCATCGAAAATCCTTTGAAAAATCGTCGATAATAACTAGCTAAGGCCAAAAAGCTTCTAACTTCGGATACGTTCCTTGGCGGTTTCCAATCAACAATTGCCGAGATCTTACTTGGATCAACCTGAATACCATCACTTGAAATGATATGTCCCAAAAATTTTACTTCTCGGAGCCAAAACTCACTTTTACTGAATTTAGCAAACAACTACTTATCTCTCAAAGTCTGTAATATAGGCCTCAAGTGCTCAGCATGCTCGGACTCATCTCGAGAATAAATTAGAATGTCATCAATAAACACAACCACAAACTTGTCCAAATACGGTCGAAAAATTCTACTCATCAAGTCCATAAAGACAGCAGGTGCATTTGTTAATCCAAAAGGCATAACAAGGAATTCATAGTGTCCATACCTTATTCTGAAAGCAGTTTTTGGTACATCCGACTCTTTAACTCTCAATTGGTAGTAGCCAGATCTCAAACCAATCTTCGAGAATACTATTGCCTCTTTCAACTGATCAAACAAGTCATCAATTCTCGGCAAAGGATATTTGTTCTTTATAGTAACCTTGCTGAGCTGACGGTAGTCAATACAAAGCCTCATGGATCTGTCTTTCTTCTTTACAAATAACACTGGAGCACCTTAGGGAGAAAAACTTAGTCTCGTAAAACCCTTATCCGTCAAATCTTGCAACTGAGCTTTTAATTCTTTCAATTCAGTCGGAGTCATTCTATACGAAGCAATAGATATCAGCGAGGTCCCTGGTACTAACTCAATACGAAACTCAACTTCTCTAACCGGTGGTAATCCAGGCAACTCTTTTGGGAACACATTCAGATATTCACAAAATATCGGCACTAATTCAATTTTCAATTCAGACACTTTTGTATTCAACACATAAGCAAGATACGCTTCACACCCTTTTCTTACAGATCTTTGGGTAGACATCGAATAAATCACAACAGGTAACTCACCTGAATCATCTGAATCAACCTGAAGAATTTTACCATTTTCAGATTTTAGTTCAATAATCTTTCTTTTATAGTTCACCACAGCATCATATAGTGTCAACCAATCCATACCCAAAATAACATCGAATTCACCAAATGGCAACAACATTAAATCAACCGGAAAACAGTGACTTTGAATCATCAAGGGACAATTCTTGCAAACTTTATCAACTAACATATGTTTGCCTAAAGGGTTTGACTCTCTAACCATAAATTTAGTAAACTCAATAGGCAAGCTCTTACTAGCTACCAATTTCACACAAATATAAGATTGAGTCAATCCAGGTTCAACCAATGCAACTATATAGTATTATAAAGAGAAAAAGTATCAGTGATAACATCGAAAGATGTCGCTTCTTCGAGAGCACGGATGGCATAGGTTCTAGTAGGTGCTCGAGCTTTGGATGTCACAGCTATATCCCTCGTTACACATTTATTACTAGCTCCATTTCCTGTATTCCTCAGTGGCCAACCCCTATTAGTAGTATTACTCAGCCTCGCGCTCTGAAACTTTTCTTTCTCAGCCATTTTAGGGCAATCTCAGATAAAATGCTCTTAGGAGCCACACTTGAAACAAGCTCGATCATTCATTCTACACTTACCAGGATGACATCTGCCACAATGCTAACAATCAGGCCAGTTAGACCTTACATTACCCACACTTGCCATTGAAGTGGCTTGTGATTTAGAACCTGAGTATTGCTTCCCACGATATCGATCTGAATATCCCGCTGAAACATTCGAACGGGAATACATTTCTTTGGATTTCTTTGACTGAGATGGAAATGACTTACTCATCAGTCTCTTCTTCAGATCTCTAGCTTCAAGATCAGCCTTCCTCTTTTCTTTGTTCAACTCTTTGGCCTTGCAAGCCCGTTCGACCAATAATACAAATTCTTTCAACTCTAAAATCCCAACTAACACACGAATATCCTCATTCAATCCATCCTCAAATCTCTTGCACATAACAACCTCGATGGAAACACACTCTCAAGCGTATTTACTAAGCCTGACAAACTCTCGCTCATATTCAGTCACTGACATACGACCCTGTTTGAGCTCAAGAAATTCTTTATGTTTTTTATCAATGAACCGCTGACTAATATATTTCTTTCGGAACTCCTCTTGAAAGAATTCCTATGTCACCCTCTCTCTTGGTACCACCGATACCAGTGTATTCCACCAGTGATATACAGAATCTCTCAGAAGTGAGATGGCACACTTTAAAGACTCATTCGGTGTGCAAGACAACTCATCAAATACTCTGATGGAGTTTTCGAGCCGGAACTCAGCTCTCTCAGCATCATTATCCACATTAGCTCTGAAATCTTCAGCCCCATGCTTTTCGATCTTATCAACCAGGGGCTTGTTCATTCTTACAAATTTCATACCTTGCGGAGCTATAGGAACTGGACGAGGAATAGTTGGGGGTGGAAGAGGTTGGGCATTCGGGTTTGTTCGAACAAACTCCGTATATCACTCATTCATTATGTGGATAAAGGCTTCCCTACCCGCTTCTCCCAGACTAATCATCGGGGGTCTACTATCAGACGATAGTGCCCCTTGAGTAGGAGCCGGCGCATTACTTTCAACGTCATCAGCCTCGGCTCGACTGGGATTTATTTACTATACGAAAACACAATATAAAACTGTCAAGAGTCATCCCACTATCATATTTCATTTATGACATGTATAGCTAGGCTCTTACACAGGCTACGTTAGTCCAAGAATTGACTAAATTGTAGCTCTGATACCACTAAATGTAACACCACTTACTCGTATTCGACGCCGGAACAGGATACGAGGCATTACCAAACTTAAACATAAGTAAACACACAAAATCGAGACGTAAATTTCTAACCAAATTTAAAACTTCTCATAAATATTCATATTGTCCCTATAAAGAACCTACGAGGCCCAAAACGTACATTGGAAGCAGTTCGAGACTAAATCGAGGACTTTGCAAAATTTCACAACATTTAGAAAATTTTTCATGTTTTAAGGGCCACACGCCCATGTGGCTTGGGACACGCCCGTGTGGGCAGGTCGTGTGCTCACACACGCTCATGTCCCTAACTCTCTGTTTATCATCCAAGAACAAATTGAAGTCGCATGGCCAAGGCACACGCCCGTGTGCTTAGGCTATGTGGTCGATTTAATTTTCTCAATTATTCATAAAATAGGTTCAGACTTCACATGCCCGTGCCTGGGGCTGTGTCATCCACACAGCTGAGGCATAGGCACGTGTCTCTACCGAAGTGCTCAATTCTGAGCATTCTGTTATGCAACAATTAAAATGCAGGGGACACATGGCTGGATCACATACCCATGGAGCAAGCCGTGTGTAGACACACGCCCGTGTGTCTACCCGTGTGGAATAAAACAAGGCTATTTACCAAGCCATATTGTCACCTTTCCATCCACAAACCTACACAACAAAACATAGCACCATTCCAAGTATATACATTCAACCAAATCAGCCACAACCAAGGCATCCATACCTCATTCATATGCTATCATTGATCATACATAAACATCACATATATCTCAACTCAAATCAAGCAATTTTCCACATCCATGAAAACATCATCATATGCATATGTAAACTTAAAACAATATTATCCAAATTCAATGGCCCTTTACAAAATGAATTATCAATCAACATAAGTCAACGCCTTTGGCCAAATCAATTAACAAAATGACCAAGTCCCTATAAATGCCATAACTCAAAATATTGAAATCATTGGTACCCAAAATATTAAGTTGATAGTGTGACTAGATCTCTGACAATCTCTGATCTTTGAGCTGGCTTGGTGACACTATAAGAAAAGGGAAAAGAAAGAGGAGTAAGCTATGAAGCTTAGTAAGTTCTCATGCAAAAATAAGCATTATAAACTCACATTTAACATACAATTAACTTGAAGTAAATTAACATAAATGTCATTATAAATCACATAATCAAACTTACTCTATTACAACCTTACCGAGGGATTCATCACATGTCGAGCTCATTCAGCATGAGTCTTGTGTACATACCTGTACCAATTTACCACATACCATAGTCTTTCACAACTTTGACATTCTCTTTCCATTTCCTGTTGAACCACTTGGAATACTAAGGATACTCGGGTATCTCGGACACATAGTACCACACTAATGCCATATCCTAAATATGGTCTTACATGGGATCTCGTAAAGAATGCCAATAGCCCAGCTATCGTCTTACACGAAATCTAATATCGATGATATATCCCAGATATGGTCTTATCCGAAATCTCATAATGATTCCATATCTCAGATATGGTCTTACACATAGCCTCGATAACCCTAATGTCATGACATTTGTATCCTATCTATTCCTAAGGTTCAACTAGGATTTTACGCTAGTTGTAACTTTGTCGAACATGCTCAATGGTCAATCATAATTCATACAATAGTAAAGCATTTAACACATAATTATAACAATGCATTATTTACATAAGAACTTACCTCGATACAAAAATAGTAGGAAATTGACCTAATCGTCAAATACTTTATTTTTCATCTGATCTAGGTCTGAACTTCGTTTCTCTTGATCTATAATAGAAATTTTAACTCATTTATTAATCACATTACTCAATTCAATCCAAAACTTAAATCATGTTAAAATTACATTTTTACCTCTAAACTTTGACATATTTACATTTTAGTCTCTAGGCTCGTAAAATGAAATCTATTTAATTTCATTAAGACCCAAGCCTAGCCGAACCTCTTTCATGCTTATAACAGCTCACATTTTCCATTTAATCACACTTTTATACACATTTTGAAATCTATTTACAAATAGGTCCTTTTGACATTTTCATCAAAAATCACCTAGCAAAATTTGTTTATCTAACATTAAACTTGCATAATCTACCATTAGACATCAAAATACACAAATATCTAACATGGGCCAAACCCTAGACCTCAATCATCTCTCAAATTAATGGTAGAAATAGATGGATCGGGTGATAACGACTTCAAAAATGTAAAGAGCATTAAAAATGGGGCAAGAACGGACTTATAATCAAGCTTGAAAAGTGGAAAAACCCTAGCTATGTCCTCCTCGCAAATTTCGGCCAAGCATGAAGAAGATGGACTAAATTTTGGCTTGATTTTTGGTTTTGAATTCATTTAATTACCAAATGACCAAAATGCTTTTGTTTTCTCAAAACACTAAACTTCTCTTACCTCATTTGTATTTTTGTCCAACTTAAAGTAAAATGGTCTAATTACCATATAATGACCTTCAATTTAAAATTTCATAACAATTAGACACCTTTAACATGTAGAACTCAACTTTTGCACTTTTTACAATTTAGTCCTTTTTGCTAAATTGAGTGTTCAAAAGTCAAAATTTTCGAGCGAAATTTTCACGAAATCATTCCATAAAACTGTAGACCATGAAATTGTAATGAAAATAAGCTTTTCTACATCGAATTCGTGGTCCCGAAACTACTGTTTCAACTAGGCCCAAAATAGGGCTATTACACCTCATCTGTGTGGGTCATTTAAATCCGATCACATCTCCCTTGACGGAACCCAACTAGCTTTTTCCAATTAGACATGCCAATTTGTTCGCGAGAACTCGAATACAGTAGACGACCCACTCATTTTCCCAACTGTACGACAAAATAACTCTTTCTCAAAGTGCAGTTTGAGCTAAAATTGGATAAACTTTAAGGGAAAAATGTGACCATCCCATATATCAGAGAGATAATGAATACTGTATTGTAAGGTTTTAGTACGGGTTCTTATCTCATAATTTTCGGTCAGAATGTCAATTGACCTAAGGCTAAACGGGAATTAGTTAAGCATGAGATTAGTCATACTTAGTTGAATCATGAGAATGAATTTAAATGTAGTGGTGACAGGTGAAAAGGAGAAATGACTTAAAGAAAAACTGAACCAAAAAAAATAAAGGAAAAAAATTGAAATGGCAGAATGCTTTTGTCAAGCTACAGATGCATGAAAAAAGGAAAATAAAACTTTTTTCAATTCAATTTCAAGTCTGTCTTTCCATGCCACATTTACGAGGTATTTATACGTTTCTCATATGTTAATTTTAGCATGATTCCCCCTAATCAAACAACTAAAATAAGATTTTTTTTTCTAATTATAGAGTTTGACAAAATTAGAAATCTAATTTTTATCAGCCACCAACTGTACAACTTTTCAATTTGTCCTCTTTAATTATTTTTCGTTCCAATTTAGCCTAGTTTGCTTGCTTTTGAACTTCAACATTCCAGTTGCATCCTGACAAAGTTTAAACAAGAAATCACAAGTTTAGTTGCATTCTATTCACAATTTGACAAAAAATAAGTGTATTAAACACACAAAATTAGTTTGCTATCAATGTTTTAATGGTTGAGGAAATAATATGCTAGATGATGGGTTTTGGTTGAAATATGGTTAGAGAAATGATGGATGGCATACTTAAATTATGTTTGAAATGATTTGGTAAGCTTGGTTCATATAACATGAGGTTGAATTTCAGTAAATTTAATATTGCTTAAATGGCCATTTTGATGCATAACTAGTTGTTAATTGAGGTACCATTGAGGGCTTATTGGGTTGGTCTACATATATGATGTTTTAGTGATTTTGAATTGTTGATTGAGGTGCCAGTTGTGGCATATTGGTTAGTAACTTAGGTTGATTGTTAAAAATGATGTTTTTGGTATAATGTTGATGCTTTTGAAGTGGTTAAGAATTGGTGTAATGTGTTGCTTGTGGCATATGTAACAACCCGTTTTCGGTGAAATCAAAATAGTGATTTTGGGACCACAAATCCGAGTTAAAAAGAAAAATTATTTTAATATTATTGCATGGTTCGCATTATGGTAGGAATGCTATATGAAAATTTTGATAAGAAAATTTTACCGATTATGTGTTTAATTATTATAAAAAGGACCAAATTGCATAAAATGTAAAAGTTTAGTTCTAGTAGTTATAAGTACCAAATAGCTATGGAATTCAAAACTTGACGTCTCTTATATGGTAATTAGACCATTAAAGAAAAGTTAGTAGATATTTTTGGTGATTCATCCATAGAAAATTAGAAAAAGAAAAGGATGAAATTGAAAATGAGAAAAATTAAAGGATGATAAATAATTAAAAAGAAATATCATCATATTATTGTCATCTTCATCCCCAAAATTTTATGGAAACCCTAAGAGAGAGAAAGGAAACTAATCAAGCTTAATTAGGTATGTTTTCTTATTCTGTTTTTAGTAAGTTTTATATTTTTGAGATTGGGATAGTTTAATCTATCTATTTTGGGGATTAATTTGTAAAGTTATCAAAGTACGAAAATTTTTCCATGGATGAATATGGTGAAATTTTGAAATTTATGGTAGAAAATGAAAGGTTGTTGATAGATAAACAACTTTTACAAGGAGAATTTTGATGAAATTATGATTTAGGGACTAAATTGTAAAGATGTAAAATTTATGGAAAAATTCTGAATTTTTTGAAATACAAGTGCTGTAAATGTTATATGAAAATTTCGGTTAGGCTTGGAATAAGGATTAAATTGCATGAATTTTATTTTTCGAGCCTAAGAACGAAATTATCATTTATGAAAAGTATAGGGGCAAAATGGTAATTTTACCTAGGATGTAAATTGAATTCAATTGAAAATGAAATGTAATAAATTGATGATTAAATTCATTTATATAGATCTGGAAAGACAAAATACAGAATTGGATCGAAGAAAATAAAAAGTTTCTAATTAGTAGATTTCTGTATATAAACGAGTGTTGAGGTAAGTTCGTGTAACTTGATCATGTATATTTATATTTTCAATTGAATGTTGTATAAGTGAGAATTGTATAAATGATTAATGTATGAAAATAATCACATGTTCGAAATTATTTGATAAATAATGAGTTCTATTTGAATAATGAAATGCGATGGATACAGTATTTTTCCGTATTGATTATAGTCCTGCATATGTTGCAGACATTATAGCTCGGATGATCATCCTGTTAAAAGCATTCTCGAGCATCCTGTTATATAGTTCTTGCGAGCATCTTGATCGGTAGTGATTCTACATGTGTTCCACACTACCGCTGCTCTTTGTGAGCGTCCTGTTACATGATTCAATCGGTTGTGATCTAGTATTTATTACGGACACAAATGTAGCTCTATATGAGCGTCCCGATATAAACTCTTATGAGCTTCCTAACATGGCTCACTTGAACTCTCTGTGACCTTATCCGGTGCTCCCTGATAATAACTCTTCGTAGTTACCTGTAAAGCTCTATGAGCTCCTTGATTAAAAACTCTTATGAGTTTCCTGTTTAGCCCGGATAAGTGTCCTGTTACATGGCTCACCTGAGCATCTTGATATGTGGCTCGAGAGTGTGCTCCCTGATTATGTGCCCTAATGGGTACCCCTGATCATGAATTGACGGTTTACAGTTTTGTACACCTTGTGTGTACTACCTGAGTATCCATCGTTATTTCAATAATTCAACGAATAAAATTCTTAACATGAGACATTATGAAATTAAAAGAATTATATCTTTAATGCTTCTAAATACCTGAAAGTGTGAAACATGATGAGCTCATCCATGTTTATTTGATATACATGTGGATTATGTGACTGTAACAGCCCAATTTCGGTGAAATCGGAATAGTGGTCTTAGAACCAAAAATCTAAGTCGAACAATAAAATTCATTTTTATTTTATTTTATGATCCGTATTATTATTGACAAGTCATGTGAAAATTTTAATAAGAAATTTTTTTCGATTATGTGCTTGATTACAAGAAGGACCAAATCGCATAAAATGCAAAAGTTGAATTCTAGTAGCTAGAAGGATCAAATAGCTATAGAATTTAAAACTTAAGGTCCTTATATGGTAATTAGACCATTGGTAAAAGTATATAGATATTTTGGTATGACTCATCCTTGGAAAATTCAAAAAAAGGGTAGGGACTAAATTGGAATTCAATTAAATTAATTAGTTAAAAAGATGATAAAAGAATTATCATCTTATTTTTCTCATCTTCTTCCCAAATAATACATTGAAACGCTGGGAGAGAGAGAAGAAACTTTCATGGCCAAATTGGGTAAGTATTCAAGCCCCATTTTTAGTAATTTTGATATTTTTGAAATTGAGATAGCTTAATCTCTCTATTTGAGGATTAATTTGAAAAGTTATCAATGTATGAAAAATGGGTCATGGATGTATATGTTGGAAATTAGAAATTTATGGTAGAAAATGAAAGATTATTGATAGATAAACAACTTTTACAAAGTGATTTTTGATAAAAACATGATTTAGGGACTAAAATGAAAAGTTGTAAAATTTGATGAAAAATTATAAAATTTTATGAATACATGTGCTGTAAAATTTGTAATGGGGCTTTGGTTAGGCTTGGAATAGGGAGTAATTTGCATAAGTTTCATTTTCCGGGCCTAGGGACGAAATTAGAATTTATGGAAAAGATAGGGGCAAAATGGTAATTTTACCTAGGTTGTAAATTGAGTCCACATGAATGTGAAATGTGATAAATTGATGTGAAATTTACTTGTATACATCCGGATAGACCAAATTCAGAGCTAGAACGAGGAAAAGAGGAAAAGTCGGGTTAGTAGATTTTTTGTACATGAACAATCGTCGAGGTAAGTTCGTGTAACTAAATTGTGTTTATTTACATACTTGCATTGATTGTGTTTATGTAAATTGTATAAATGTCATAAATATGTGAAAATGATTACATATCCGATCAAGCCCGATAAATGAAAATGTTTGAATTAAATGATAATGCCCGATAAATGTTAAAGGATAAACGATGAGAATTTTAATTATATGCTTGAAATGAATGTGGAATGTGTTTATTTGAATTATATGAATGTTGTGGATGTATGAAATAATCACATGCAATGCTTGAAAAATGTTTAAATCCCGGTTGAATAAAATGAAAATTCGATGGATATGTGATTTCCCAAAATGAATGAGGTCCTGTATTTGTTGCTGGCGGAATTTAGCTAGGAAATCCTATTGACCTTATCATAGAAAAGGGTTTAGCCTGGATGGGTAATCCTAATATGAGTCATCTCGAGCACATGTTATAGATTGGGTTTAGCCCAGACGGGTAATTCAAATCAAGCTCCTTAGAGCATAAGTCATAAAAAGGATTTAGCCTGGAATGGTAATCCTGTTGTATACATGTGTGGCTCGAGAGTGTACTCTCTGATATAATACCTTATGGGTACCGTTGAATATGAATTGGCGAATCTTGATTTGTACACCATTATTGTACTACTTGTGCATCCATCGATATTTCAAATAAATTCAACGAGTAAAAGTTCTTGACATGAGAACATATGAATAAGAAATGAGATATTACACATGTCAGCCTGAAATACATGAAAATGTTGATACGTGATAATTGATATATGGAAATATTAAATGATGATATTGTACATGGAATTTATTTGACGAGTATGTACATCTTTGATTATAGACTTATACACCTTGAGTGTACTAATCGTGACCTTGATATTTCGATTAATATGAGTAAAGTTCTGATATGAAATGATCTGAACTCGAGTTGAATTAGTATGAAATTATACTTGTAATAATGAGATAAATTATGCATGTTGAATGAATACATGTTGTGGAAAGCATATGTTCTTGGAATCTTGATTGTTGTTAAGCCTATATATGTTTTGATGTTATTATGGATTATATGACTAATAAGGGCAATGAGAATGTGTGTAAGGCTTGAGGTCAAATTGATTGAATATGCCTTACATAGTTACCTCATAATAGAAAGAATGGTAAGTTAAGTACCATGTTATGCGAACTTACTAAGCATTTTATGCTTACTTAGTTTTATTTCCCTGTTTAAGAGTAAATCAAAAGCTCGTTGGATTGGAAGCTCAGCAGAGATCACTCACACTATCCATCGACCCATACCGGTACAATATGGTAAATCAATTATGGTTATAATGGCATGTATAGGTTATATTGGTCAAATTGGCATGTAAATGTAAATGATGCTTGTAATCTAGCCATTGGAATGGCTAGTAATGGTTTGTTTAAATATACTTGTAATGTCAAACTATGGTAGCTACATATATGTTAAGTATATGTGATCAAATGATGTTAATGCCTAAGTTAATCCAAGGTAAGTTTATAAACACATATGCATCCAATGGTATGCCATGATGAATGATGGAATTGTTTAATTTAAATGCTTGGAATGGTTGATATCGGATGTGTGTTTCAAGTGCAGGTCTTGGGTGAATTCTGGGTGAGAAATGAAGCTAGAAATGGCTTTATTTTGTCCACACCGGCGTGTGTCTAGGTCGTGTGTGACACACAGCCTAGTAACATGGGCATGTGGTTAGGCCGTTGTCCCCTGCACCTAAATTTTGAGAAACAAAATGCTCAAAATTGAGCACACGGGCGTGTGTCCCAGCTGTGTATGCTACACGGCCGTGTGTCTTGGCCATGTGAAACCTGCACCTAAATTCAAAATGAATTAATTAATTACACGACCTAGCACACAGGCGTTTGGCACGACCGTATGCACAAGTTAGAGAGTTACATGGGGTCGAACACGGCCTCCAGCACGGGCGTGTCCCTTGGACCACACGGGCGTGTTAGCCTGCACCTTGGAAAAATTTTGAAATGTTACGAAAAATTCTTAGAGGTTCCGATTAAATCTTGACTCGATTCTAATGCTCGTATTGGACCTCAAGGGTCCATTTAAGAGACGTTATAAATTATCTCGGTAAATGGATAGTAATTTATATAAGTTATTTGTAAATGTTTTTGAAAGTTCTGGTAATGCTCTGAAACCCTGTTTTGAAGACGGATACAAGTTAGGGGTGTTACAGTGACTAACTTGCTTAATTGAGTGTATGTGTTTAGGCAAATTGCCAATTAATTGGAAGCATGTTATTGTTATGCTTATTTAAAAGAATATGATTGGTAAGTTTAATTCCTGTTATACGAACTTACTAAGCATTAAATGCTTAGTAAGTTTTATTTTCTTTATTTTATAATGCTTAGAAGCTCGCAAAAGTTAGAGCTCGGTCAGAGAATCATCAAACTATCCACAACTCATTTTGGTATAAATATTAAACCTATTTTGGTATAATGGCATGTATAGGTAACTTTGCAAATTGTTGGCTTGTAAATGGTTGCTTGTAATCTAGGCATTAGAATGGCTAGTGATAGTTGGTTGTGGTATATTATAAGGTAAAATCATGATAAATACATATGTATTTAGTATGTTTAAATGAGTCATGTTAAACATGTATGTTTATTAAAGGTAAGATTATAATCATGAATGCATGTGATGATATAATATGCTAGATGATAAAGTTGGCTTGGTTATAATCCTTGAATTGGTTGGTATATGATTTGCAAGTGTTGGTGTAGGTTGTTGGCAAATTTGGGTGAGAAATAAGGCTAGGAAATGGTCTTATTTTGTTCACACGGGCAGACACACAAGAGTGTGTCTTGACCGTGTGTATACTGGCATGTGGTTTGGTCGTGTGTCCCTTGCATCTTAAAATTGAGAAACAGAATGCTCAAAATTAGGCACACGGGCAGAGACACAGGCATGTGTCTCAACCGTGTGTGACACATTGCCTAGAACATAGGCATGTGTCTCGGTAGTGTGAATCCTGCACCTAATTTTGTGAAAATTAAATTAACCACACGGCCTAGCATATGAGCGTGGTGCAGGCCGTGTAGCACAAGTCAGAGAGTTATATAGGTAAGGACATAGGCTGGGACACGGCCGTGTGCCTCATATCGAATGCCCACACGGCCTGAGACATGGGCATGTCACTTGGCCGTGTGAGCCACACGGTCTACTCATACGAGCGTGTGACCCCTGTACATAAGAAAATTTTTTAAATTTCGCGAAAACTTTTGAAATTTCGCAAAAAAAAATTTTGAAATCCCGATTTAGTCCCGACTTAATTCTAAAGCTTAAATTGGGCTTCAAAGGTCCATCTAAGGGATGATATGATTAGTTTTGGATATGAATAGTAAATGTCTTGAATTATCTGTATTTGTTCTGTAAATTTTGATAATGCTTCGTAATCCTATTCTGGCGACGGTTACGGGTTAGGGTTGTTACAGCATAAGTGAGTTAAGGTTGAATATCTTATTTTGGAAGGTTGAATATCTTGTTTTGGAAGCTATTTTCTGGTACACTTGGTCTAATACACAGTCGTGTGTCTTACACAGCACCAGAGGCGACTATGTAGTCTATAGGATTTGGATGATTTTTTGTGCACACGGTCATAATCTGTTACACAGCCTATCGACACAGCCGTGTGACATATTTTTTTTTTTGAATATTTACACTTTTGACTACACAACCTTGGTTAGTATACACGGTTGTTCGTTCGACCGTGTGACTTCAACCCCACATGACATCAATTTGTCACATGGCTTGCCTACATGGCCATGTGTCCCATCTTACATGGTTAAGGGACACAATTGTGTGACCCCTGTTTGCTGATTTTTCCATCTTTTGTTTTTACTTCAAATTGATCCCTGTTTGATACCGGGTTGATTTTAAGCTTTCGTAAGCTCAATATAAACCCGAAATTGATTAAATTACTTGTTATACTTGATCATATTTGATGCAGTGATTTTTTATTGAGATTTTGTATTATAAATTGCATGTAATTGTTTGATATTTGTTCATAGCATCCTATTACTTGGGTTTGACGACTGGACTAGGTAAGAGGTGTTACAAACATGGTAAAAATTGACACTATTATAATAACTCCCAATTTTTTATGCTATGTACCTTCATGTTAGTTTTTTCAATTTTTGTCAATAGTAATAATCATATTCAATAACTAGTTTAATTTTTTGCAAATTAAAAGTTTTTTTTTTGGTAAATTTTAAGAAATTTATTTTCATTATTTTCTATTTGATATTTTGATTATTTTTATATTGAGTTTGTATTGTATAATTATGTTATATATTGTATAATAAATGAAATTATTAAATATCTAAATTGTTTTACTTTTTATGTTTTCTTTTTGTTTTAAGTTTATTATAGTTATCAATTCGAATATCTTATACATGCATGTAGATCAAAACCCATGATTAATGCACAAAGAGCATCTCATAAAGGTCAATAATTAAATGGAGCTTATTTGACCTACTTAGGTTAACCCAATTCATGGAACATGTGGAGAAACCCATCTACTTGAAGCCTTACACTTAAAGAAAACTATGGTTACCATGATAAATATGAAAACTAATCTTAGAAAATTTGTAATCTTTGAATATTTGATTTTGTATTATTAGAGGATTGTGTAAATCCCTTAAGAATCTCAATTGTAGATTGTCTTCAATCTTGACCATCGATGTAAAGTAAATTGTACTATTGGATGTAGGGGAGCTCAACTATAAATAGATGTCTTTCTCCTTATTTGTAATCATCTCATTGTACTTTCTTCTTGTGTAATAGAATACTATGAGAGCATTTACTTAAATACCTTGTGTGCATTGCTTTCTCGTGGGTTTTTTTTTGTTCGACTCGATCTCTTTTTCCTTTAAGTTGCTTCCACTTTATTTTCGGTGCCTTGGAGAATTTCCATTGAGAATTCTTATCTTTTGATAGTTAGGTTGACTTAGGCGGATTTGAAGCAAAGAAATCGCCTAAAACCACACAAATTGCAAGACTAAAGTTCTAGCCCCTATGAAAAATGATATCAGAGCTAAGGTTCAAAGGTGCCGGTCAAGATGACGAAAGGAGTAGAAGATCAGATTAAGCCAATGGAGAGTCGTGGTAGTGCTAGGGAAGCTAACCAATTTAGGGATATACTGTTGGCTTTAGAAGGTCGGGTGACCAATCCCTAAAATCATAGGGATTACAAGACTAAAATTTTAACCCAATAACACTAGAACGAAGTGTGAGCATTTATTAAATTATTTTATAGTTCTACATGTGTCAATTGACCACGTTAGAAATAAATATAAACTTTAAGTAACAAATTGTTAATACAGATTCACATTACACATTTTTAAGTATCTATTGCACTAAATTACCCAATAACCAATATTAAATGTAACATTGTCCCTTAATAAAAGAAGACATAAGGCGCTTGTCCAAACCCATAATACAATTACGAAATGGGAGGGGAAAAAGAAGAAATAAAGATATAGAAATACAATCAACGAACATGACAATAATTAGTTACGTAGATAACGATGTCCGAGGGCCGCTGCTAACGGCTGTTTCCTTTACTTGTGTTTGATTTTCAACAGGCAAACAACCCACGTTATCAACGTTCTGTTCTTTGCTCTTTCCCCATAAAACACTGTAAAGGCTTATCACTAACATGATTGCACCCAAAACACTACAATCACAATATAGAACATAATATATACATCAAAATTTCAGCTTTCTTTTATCTCCAGCTAATTGCATGCAAAATTGAAATTGTATCAAGTTGATAAAGCCAAGAGTATTATTATACTGAAAAATAATCGTGGAAGGGTAACACATTCAAAAGTTTGTCTCTCGATTCTTAAGATCAGCGTCTTGGCACGACTATTAAAGCCGTTAAAAAGCGTAACCCATGGTTACGTTGAAGAGTAAGAGTGCATAATGTGTACCGAAAAGTATAAAGTAATTCGAACTCAAGACTTTTAAGATACAGCAACAGTCAGAGCAACTGAGGTGCCATTTGGTTTAGCTAATTCTCTGGTTTTTTAAAAGCATCTCTATATCCTAAAGTTTTTGCATTTGAAATGTCTTGTAGTTAGATGCGGACCGTTTAAAAATCCTAAATGGCCCCCACAAAATTTTAGGAAATTGAGTTTTTTCTTAAAACTTTTAGAAAATTTTAATTAAACCCCTAAACTTTTTGAAGATTTTTATTATACTTTTTTTTTCTTTTTTGAAAATTTTAGGTAATCTCACTTAAAATATTTGAAATTCTCATTAATTTCTCAACAAATTTTTTAATTAGGCCCCCAATTTTTAAAAATACAATCTCATTAAACTTCTAAAATTTTTGAAAATTTTACTACCCGCCACTGCTTGTAGTGTTTTGAGCCACAATACACTTACTCTTCAGCGGTCATAGCTACTCTTTAAGAGTTGAGAACAAACTTAAAGAGTGCATTGCTAACTACATAAAGAAAACTTTATCAGCATGCTATATCATCAAATTCTTTCAAGAAGCTATAATAAAATTAAACATCTTCTCTCCGAGCTTTTTCATAATGTGTTAGTTGAATTTGGTCAAGATAAAAAGTGTTTACCTTCCAAGGTTAATGGTCTCGCCTAATAGAAACACAGAACCAAGACTTGTCATTATTAGATTCGATGGTATCATCACTGCATGAAAAACTGGCCCTTTCTTTGCAATCACCCATGCTTGCAAGTAGTATGCAACACCGGTCACGAAAATCCCCTATTGTAGATTAAAGCAACAAGTTCAAATCATCTTAACGAATAAACCACTGCTAAAGAAAAGGTAGAAACAAGTGGGACAACATTGGTTTTTAGAATAATTCTTGGATTAAATCTAATTTCTTTTCTTTATGTTCTCCTACTTTACTAAAAGAAAAGATAGATTTTGTTAGATATTAGAAGAATCTTTGTGTTTGCTTACACAATAAACTACTGCGAGCAGTCTAAAATTCCATCCCAACTTCCACTGACGAGGATCTCTTTCCAAAGCAATAGCAACAATAAATGACTGGACCGCACTCGACAAGCACTGAATGCTTGTGAAAGTAAGCTTGGAAGGGTAGCTTTTCAAAATGTGAGCCTGTTATCGTCAAAATTTGAACCATCAAATGACATCAATATGTTGTTGTCTTTGTGATTCATCAATTAAAACATTTGATTGTGGAAGCAGCTTATAGGTTTTGAAGTTTAAATGACATAGTATAAAGGTTAAATTATGCTATTAGTCCCTATGCTTTAGGAAAGCTATAGATTTAATCTCAATAATTCAATTTAGTCCTTTTACATTTCAAATTTTTAATTTTCAATTCATTAAGTTTTTCCATTTTCATAATATGATGCGACAATTATATTATCATATATGTGATGCCATGTCAGCTTATTGTTTCCATATATTACTCATTAAATATCCAATTAATGGATCAATGATTGTTATTTACATCAAGACTGAAATTTTAAAATTCAAAAGGTATAAAGACTTACAACGATTCAGTTAAAGAATATGAAGTAGATCTACAATTGTACTCATAATACAGAACTAGTAATTGGATTTAACCAAATAGATTTAATTGTTATTGTTTGAGTAGGACTAAATTTTAAAATTTAAAAAGTATAAGGACTAAATCTAAAAATTTTGTAAAGGAAAGGGACTAATAAGCAAATTTACCAAATTTAACTTGGTATACAAAAAAGAAAGGGGGGTCAATGTTGGTATTAATTCTAAGGGAAATGAATTAATGGCTGAGAAAGGTACCTGAAGTACAAGCCATAGAGCCCAACATATGCAGGAAGCTAGCAAGAGGAAACATCCAATTATCCAATTTTTGGCAGAAGAAGCATGGTCATGGTAACCATCCTGGGCGCCGCTATGGGGACGGAAATTATGAAGATGGAAGGGAGGTTTCAAAGCGGGACCTTTGTAAAAGGCTAGAGTGACAACCCCAGCCATGCACACCACTATACCTGCAACTTTTGCAATGCCAGGTACAGTCTTCACTCTCACCTTCTCCATCCTGTATTCTTGCTCTTTCAATTAAAACTTCGCCTTGAAAATTGAAAACTGTTCACCAAATTTCTCTCTTCTCTAATACTTTTTTATTTTCAGATAATTAGTAGATAATTATTAAATAATATTTTTTGAAAGAAATAATATTTTATTAATAATTGACTAAATGATTTTTTATTTTTTAGAATCTCAACTTTTTTATGAAAAGAATTTCATTTTTTTATGATACTAATTAGTGCGCAAATTTGAAAAGGTTATATAATTGCAAGTCTTTAAACAACATCATAATAATAAATTTAATTTTTAATATTTATATTTTTATTAATTTAATATTTATATTTTTAATTAAGTTTAACTTTCAACTTTTCAAAAGGAATTCAACTTTAAAAATTATTAAATTGTTATTTTTTTATAAGTACTAATTAAAATGTTAAATTTTTAAGCATGACAACTCCTATAACAATATACATGTATTTCATGTTTTTTTTTTATGAATTTTTTATAATATATATTTTTTATTTTTAAATATTTTTAAATTATTTATTGAAATAACATATGAGATAAATAATGTCTTATTAATATTAAGTTTACATAGCTAACATTGTTAAAATTTTAAAATTTTCGTTAAAAATAACTTAACTCTTTTTGAAAGGTAAATAATTAAAATTAGATAAAAATATAAAAAATAAAATTGAGAAAAAAATGAAGGTTTAAATAAATTTAGAAAAAAAAAATAGTATAGTAATTATCTGTCTTTCTTGGCTTAGCCATTGAAATTATAAATTAGCTCATCTGAATAATAAATGATCGCAGATGTTTCGCATAAATCTTTTATCAAATATAAAATAAAATAAAACAAAATGTAAAAGTAAGTCTAACCATAAGTGGTACAAAGAAAAGAAGCTAATGAAACCTGCCTGAGTAAAACTGCGAAGGCAAACGTTATGACTGGAATGCAATTAATGGTGGCAGCACCAAGGCTTGCAGATGTGTAAATGAGTGCTACTCCGTAAATATTCAAGGTTAAGGTAATCCTGAAATTTTAAAAAAAATTAATAATAAAACGAATAGCTCTGTCGAATTCCATTAGCATTCAAATTATTTAACAGCTAAAAATTCTTCAGTCGTCCTAATTAACACCTTTCATTCGACCAGAAATTTACTTACCCCAGCGAAGCAAGCATAAAAATCTTGAAGAAGGTCAGTATTGAAAGTGGCTTGGCGTGTTTTCTGGAACGACGCAGAAACGATTTATGGGCAATTGATAGCTTAATATATATAGTTGTTTTCAATTACGAAGAAAAAGATGAGAGGAAAAACTTTAAAATTACCCTTCGAAAACCATGGCGAAAGGGACCATGAAAATTGTTCCAGCAACTTGTCTGTAGAAGACAAACACAGATATGTTCATACCCATATTGAATACTGCCTTGGACAGTAAGATCATGCCAGAAGAAAGAGCATGCACTAGAAGCGCCACCAGGAAAGGCTTCTTTGACCCCATTTTACTTATCTTCGCTCCCACTGAATGAATTGAATATGATTATTTAAACTTCAACTTGAACCCTTTTATAAACACCTCGAGGCTTCAACTACAAGTGTTAGAGAAACTATTAAAAGATTTGACATTATATAAAATCCCATTACCCAAATATAGCATAAGATATATATATATATGATGAAGGTGCGATGGGAAAGCATATGCTACTATATGCACACATTTCTTGTTAGTGGTGCGTAATAATAATAATAATAGTTTGGTTCCTTTTACTTTCTTTCTGCCTAAAGAAATAAGCTCCTGTTTATAGCAACCACTTAGATTTCGTATCAATTTCAGTAAAATATTACTGATAAGAGGTCCACGGAGACTACTTTTATAAGTCAGTTCACTTGTTGCTTGTGACTTAATATATAGATGGTATCAGCACCGATGAACTAGTGGTGACAATAGCTGTACTTTGGTGGAGTTTGATATAGTGGTTAAGAAAGCTGATTTAGGGTGGTTTTAATTTCACTGCACTTTTAATGTGGTGGAACACCCGCAAATAATTTTACTTCAGTTTCAAACGCACTAAAATTTCTGTTTGGATGCATGTTATTGGTCACATTATTTTTCATCGATATCTGATTTTAGGGTGCAGTGAGGTAGATTTAATTTTTTTTTAGTTTAATGTTACAGTATCGTTGTAATATTTAATTTTACTATTATTACTATTTTTACACTAATCGTAAATAAACGCACCGTCCATCCAAACCCACTTAAATTATTTAGGGTGGGTTTGGGGCGGCACTGCGGTACGGTGCGGTGCGTTTAGCTTACTTTTTGTCTCACGTTACAGCATCGCTACAGTATCTAATATCACCGCTACTGCTGTTTTTACATTAACCATAAGTAAAACACCGCCCATCCAAAGTCACATTAGTATAATAACAACAACATTTTGTTAATTTATTTGAATGAATAAATTTGCCTCTATTTTTTTTTGTCAAATTAAAATTATATTTTTAAATATAAATAAATAAGGAAAAAAATATTCTTTCATTCAATTTTAAAAATTAGTATGTAAAATGAATTTGAGGAAATAAAAAAGAGAATTATAGGTTTTGCCAATGGGTAAATTCCTTTTTAAACCTATCCATGTTTTGTTAAATTTTTTAAAGGTGCTTAACATTCCTAAATCACAATTATTGTTCCAACTTTTTAAATTTAAGTAATTCTTTTATTAAAATTAAAAAATTAGATCCTATCATTTTTATTCATTCTAAGAAATATAATTTTTATTTGTTCTAAGAAATCATCTTTCAGTAATAAATATAATAAACTAATTAAGTAGTTATAATTTTTTTGAAATTAATTATCTAAAAAATAACTTTATTATTGTTATATTCCGAAGTCCAATTTCATAAATAAATACGGCCACAGAAAATATAATTTTGATTTTGTATTACAATATTAGTAGAAAACTATATATATATATATATATATATATATATATATATATATATATATATTACAAACTTTTGTTTTTAAAATTAAACAATACACATGTTCATTGCACAGAGAAGAGAATTAGTTATAATATAAATCTATTTATTATTATAAATGAAAAACTTAAACTTTTAAATAAAATAATTTAAAATAAATTAACTACATGAAAAAAATAAATCCAAATAATTTATTATATATTAAAAAAACAAAATGGAATCAAAATTGTTAAAAAATAAAATAAATAAAAGGAAGATTAAAACAATAATTTGAAGAGTCCTAATGGAGGTCTAGTTATCAAGAGGATAACTTAAGTTGCTTTTGGATGGGTAGTGAAATTAACTCAATGACATTAAAAACGGCGGTAACAATAAGATTGAATGTTGTAACAGTGAGTTTGAAAATTATAGAGATGTGATTAAAACTCATGGTAGGATATATGTTTGTATGGAAACACAACGATGTCAATGAGTTAAATTGTAATAAAAAAAGTAAAATGATTATTAGCAACATTAAATTAAATTTATTAACTTATATTTTTATTATAAGCAATTAATTATATAGATTAGTTTTTTAATAAATAATATTTATATTTAATTAATATAAATTTAAATTTAAATATTACATATTACGAATAATGATATATTGATATTGAAATATCCTCTAAAAATACAACAATATTAAAATAAATAAAGTAAAACTATTATGATAATAAAAGCAAAGACGAAACAAATGGCCCCATAATTCTTTTGGGTAGGAAGTTTAAATATTAACTCAAAACTCTTAATGAGTAACTCCTTTGAGTTGTTTGGGAGCTCCCAGAACCCTTTGCTTTTCACCTTAAGCAGAAGACTCTGGTGAAAGTTGGAGCAAACGCACTTCAAACAGCTAAAACAATACAGCAAAATAGATCATTCTTAGGATTCCAACCTAATACGAAATATATTTGTCATCTAAGGAAACCATTAATCTCTATTTCTATATATTATATAAAACCAGCAAGCACTTCAGTCGTGCAATCCAAACACCTTAATCGAAGGAAACCATTAATCTCTGTATCTTTATATTAATTATGCAATCCAAACAACACAGTTAAAATAGATATATTAGAAATGGTGGCTCTTTATTGTCTTATTCTGTAATGGTTTTTGCCTTTGAATAATCAAAGTTACAAACATCTTAAGAGTAGTCTTACTATAGTAAGCATCGGAGATGAAACGGATTTCCCATAACATAATGTGGTCTCACTATAGGAAAATAAGCTTTCAGCGGCGTTTTTAGTGGCGTTTGGATCGAAAACGCTGTAAAGGTTACACATTAGTGGCGCTAACCGAAAAATGCCGCAATAAGTAAAGCAATAGTGGCGTTTATGAGAAAAACGCCGCAAAAAGTAAAGCAGTAGCGGCGTTTTTGAATAAACGCCACAAAAGGTAAACAATAACGGCGTTTTACCGATAAAAGCTGCGAAAATTTATTAAATTTTATTGAAACGGTGTCGTTTTGATGGCCTTAGTTTTTTCCCCGAAATCCCATAGTTTTTTCCCCAAACAGTTCCCCTCCCCGAAATCCCCAACATTTTTCCCCAAATCCCTTACTTTTTTCCCCAACATCTGCTGCATCGCTGTCTATAGTCCTCTGCTGCATCGCTGTGTCTGCTACATCGCTGTCTATAGTCCTCTGCTGCATCGCCGTGTAAGTTTTTATGTTTTTCATTTTGTTTGTTTGTTAATTTATTTTCTCATCTTTCAAATCCTAACCTTTTTCTCTTCGCTTCACTTCGCTTTCTCCAGTAAAACGAATCGCCATTCTCTTTGCTTTCTCCAGAAATTTCTCCCGATTTGTGTAATTAATCTGGTAATTTTTAATTTCATTCTATATTTTTTTTATATCTTTTTTTTTAATTTTAGGATAATATTATTGGGTTGTTGAATTTTACGAGTTGGAACTGTAATTCTTTTAAAAAAAATTTACGAGTTCACTACAAGTTGCTTAATTCATATCCATATTATCAAATTCAAAATAAATTAAAAATTTTAAAGAAGAATCAATTTGTTGAATTCTGAATCTAAAGGTTTTGACTTTGGATTTGAACTCAAAAATCTTATTAAACTCCATAAATCTCACTGTTTTTAATCTCAATTAGAAAAGTGAGTATTTTCGGATTAGGTTGTACTTAGCAAAGAACTTGTGTTCCTTATGCTTCAATTCCTTGATAAGGAGAAATTCAAAGACACTGTTTATAATTATGCTCTTATCTTTGCACTCTTTATTTTTGTTCTTTTCTTTTGTTCTGTCTTTTTATAATTTAAATCTTTTAATCTGTTTATGCATTTTTTGTGTATTTTTTTATTAATGTATTAAAATTTAATAGATTGGAGCAAGAGTCGGGGTTCTAAATATCTCACCTAGATAAAATATGACTGTTAGATATTGAGTAACGGATTGGTATATGGATTAATTTGCAGTAAATTGTTATAGAAAGAGTTTAGTTTTTGTTTGTTTTATACAATCAATTGAAAAGTATACTGTTTTATACAACCTATTGTTTGTTTTGTACAATGAATTGAAAAGTTTATTGGTAGGAATGAATTAAAAAGTAAATTGTCATAGAAAGAGTTTAGTTTCAGTCTTCAATGGTATTGATGCATATGCTTTCTGTCCTTATTTGTAATGTCCTTATTTGCTTTTGTTAGAATTAAGTGACCCTAATTCTTATTTAAATAAAATACGATGGAAAATAAAATAAAAGTAAAATCCATATAGAACTAGACTTCTTTTATTTTATTTTAGAATAAGGTTTTTTAAACCTTATTAAACTCCATCTATTTTATATTTACTAGGATAAGGTGTTTCAATCCTACTAGAATATGGCTTTACAAGCCTATAAATAGACATAGTCTATTCCTTTTGTATTGATTCAAATTTTCGACATAGTGAATTTTCTTCTCCTCTGCCCGTGGTTTTTCCGAAAGGGTTTCACGTAAAATTTTGTGTTCTTTATTTATTTTTTTATTTTTTTTCACAATTGGTATCCGAGCTTCCGGGTTGTTCATCTCGATCACGGTAATGGCGTATTTGAAATATGAAATTCCGCTGTTGGATCGCAACACCAGATTTGCGTTGTGGCGATTAAGATCCAAGCGGTTCTTGCAGATGGATCGGAGGATGCCCCGCTAGGGATAGATAAGATGCCTTCGACATTAACGGATGAAGAGAAGAAGCGTAAGGATCGAAAGGCATTAACACAATTGCATCTGCATTTGTCCAATGAAATTTTGCAGGATGTGATGAAAGAGAAGACTGCCGCTGCATTATGGAAGAGGCTAGAACAAATATGTATGTCGAAAACTCTAACAAGCAAGTTGCATATGAAGCAGCGTCTTTATGCTCATCGTTTGGAGGAAGGTGCGTCTGTACACGAACACTTATGATGTTTAAAAAATTCTCTCAAACTTGGAAGCCATGGAGGTTGAAGATGATAAGGAAGATCTAGGGTTGATTCTAATTTGTTCGTTGCCTCCGTCTTATTCAACCTTTAGAGACACGATTTTATATAGCCGCGAGTCTCTCACAGTTGATGAGGTTTATGATTCTTTAACCTCGTATGATAAGATGAAACATCTTGTGGTTAAACCTGACTCTCAGGGAGAGGGTCTCATTGTTCGTGGGAGACAAGATCGGAATACTGATGATGATCGTGGTAGGACACAGGAAAGAAATCATCGTGGTAAATCTAAGGGTAGATCGAAGTCTTCAAATAGAGGTAAAACTTGTAACTTCTGTAAGAAGAAAGGGCACATTAAATCTGAGTGCTATAAGCTACAAAATAAGATTAAAAGGGAGGCTGCGAATCAAAAGGGAAAACAACCAGAAAATTCTAGAAGGCGATGTTGTAGAAGAATACAATGATGGTGAACTTCTAGTAAACCACATCAATGATTCTAAAGTAAGTGAGGAGTGGATACTTGATTCAGTTGCACCTTCCATATGAGTCCCAATCGGGATTGGTTTACAACTTACTAAGCGATGATGTCTCGAAGGTGTTGTTTTGATGGGAAATAATGCTTCGTGTAAAATCGCAGGTGTTGGAACAATTAAAGTTAAGATGTTTGATGGAGTTGTCGAACACTTAGTGACGCACGGTATGTTCCGTAATTGAAAAGAAATTTAATTTCGTTGAGTACTCTTGATTCAAAAGGGCACAGATACACGGTGAAAGTAGGGTTTTAAAGATTTCCAAAGGGTCCCTTGTTGTGATGAAAGGGCAAAGAAAAAGCGCCAAGTTATATGTTTTGGAGGTGGTTCTACTATTACTGGTGATGCAGCTGTCGCTTCCTCTTCCTTGTCAGATGATGATATTACTAAACTTTGGCATATGCGCCTAGGGCATATGAGTGAGAATGGCATGGTAGAATTGAGCAAAAGAGGACTTCTTGATGGGCAAGGAATTTGCAAACAGAATTTCTGTGAGCACTGTGTTTTTGGGAAGCAAAAGAGAGTTCGATTCACTAGAGGAATCCATAACACGAGGGGAACGTTGGAGTATATTCATTCTGATCTGTGGGGACCATCCAGAGTGCCTTCGAGAGGTGGAGCTAATTATATGCTAACCTTTATTGATGATTTTTCCAGAAAAGTTTGGGCGTTCTTCCTGAAGCAGAAAAGTGATGTGTTTTCCGCATTTAAGTCTTGAAAAATTATGATTGAAAAACAGATGGGAAAACAGATAAAATACCTCGCAAGACAATGGCTTAGAGTTACGTTCGATGAGTTTAATAGATTGTGCAAGTCGAAGGATCGTGAGACACTTGACGATTCGTCATACTCCACAGCAAAACGGTATTGCAGAACGAATGAACAGAACGATCATAGAGAAGGTTCGATGTATGTTTTCAAATCCCAACTTACCGAAGTCGTTTTGGGCGTAAGCGACCTCTCATCGCATGTTTTTGATCAACCGATCTCCATCCGTTGCCATTGAGAAAAAGACTCCACAAGAGGTATGGTGCAGTAATCCCGCTAATTATTCTCGATTTAAAGATCTTTGGGTGTCTCTGCGTATGCTAATGTTAATAATGGAAAATTGGAACCAGAGATCCATTAAATGTGTTTTTCTTGGTTATAAAGCTGGTGTAAAAGGGTATAAGTTATGGTGTCTGAAAATAGGAAAATTGTGATTAGCAGAGATGTTGTTTTTGATGAAACTGCTATGCTTCCTAACTTATCTCTTAAAGACTCTTCCAATAAAGAAAATCAAAAGCGGTGGAGCATCAAATGTCTGAGTCGACTCCTCAAGTCAAGTGATAAAAATTGAGAATAGAGTTGCTTCTTCGCCTCAATACTCTATCGCCAAAAACAGAACTAAAAGAGAAATTAAACCTCTAAAGAAGTATCTTTGAGGTGATCTAGTTGCTTATGCTTTAAATGTGGTGAAGATATAGATGCGAATCAAGAGCCATCAAATTATTCTAATGTGATTATTTGTGAAGACTCGAGAAAAATGGATGTTTGCTATGCAAGAGGAGATGGAATCACTCCACAAAAACAAAACATGGGATCTTGTGAAACTTCCTAAAGGTAAGAAGACTGTTTCGTTGTAAATGGGTGTTTAAAAAGAAAGAAGGGACTCCAGGAGTTGAAGAACCTAAATATAAAGCAAGGCTTGTTGCAAAGGGTTACTGATCAAGTTCAGAGTGGACTTCATGATGTGTTCTCCCAGTTGTGAAGCAAAGTTCGATTCGAGCTTTGCTTGGTATTGTGGCCATGCACGATTTAGAGCTTGAGCGATTAGATGTAAAAACCGCATTTTTGCATGGAGAACTTGAGGAAGATATTTACATGCAACAACCAGAGGGTTTTGATCTCGAGAAAAAGAGGATTATGTTTGCTGCTTTGAAAAAGTCCCTTTACGGTTTGAAAGCTTGATCACCAAGGCAAAGTGGTACAAGAGGTTTGATTCCTTTATGACTTCTCACGATTTCAAAAGAAGTAGTTTTTGATTGTTGTGTTTACTTTAAGAAAAATAATGATGGTTCTTTTGTGTATCTACTTCTTTACGTTGATGACATGTTGATAGCAGCAAAAGACAAAGGAGAGATAAGAAAGGTCAAAGCCTAACTAAGTGAAGAATTTAAGATGAAAGATTTGGGACCAGCAAAGAAGATACTTGGTATGGAGATTCTTAGAGATAGAAAAACAAGTAAATTGTACCTAAGTCGAAGGGTACATTGAGAAACTTCTTTGCGAGTTCAATATATGAGAGTGCTAAGCTGTTAGTACTCCTTTAGCGCCCATTTTAGACTTTCATCGGCTTTGTCTCCACAATCGGATGATGAGATTGAGTACAAGTCACATGTTCCATACTCTAGTGCAGTGGGATCTCTCATGTATGCTATGGTTTGTTCACGCCCAGATTTATCATATGCGATCGGTGCGGATTAGCGGATATATAGCGAATCCCGGTAAAGAACACCAAAAGCGATTCAATGGATTTTAAGATACTTACGAGGTACTATCGATGTTTGCTTACAGTTTGGAAGCGAAGAAGATGGAGTTATTGGGTATGTTGATGCTGATTTTTTGGAGACCTTGATAGAAGAAGATCTCTCACGAGTTATGTCTTTACAATCGGAGGTTGTGCAATAAGTTGGAAAGCCACTTTGCAAACTCTGATCGCTTTGTCACCACCGTTTTGAGTACATGGCGACATCGAGGCTTGTAAAGAAGCTATTTGGTTGAAAGGACTCTTTAGTGAACTAAATGAAGACCTTCAAATCAGCCATGATATTTTTGTGACAAATGAGTGCCATCTTTCTTACAAAAGATCAAATGTTTCATGAGAGAACAAAACACATTGATGTTGGTATCATTTTGTTCGTGATATTATTGCTCGTGGTGATATTGTTGTGAGCAAAATTAGTACTCATGAAAATCCCTGCAGATATGATGACCAAGTCACTTCCTATAACTAAGTTTGAGCATTGCTTAGACTTGGTTGGTGTTCATTGTTGAAGTTAAACCCTTAAGGGTTTTATGGAAGAGGTGGAGAACTTGTTCGCGATAAAGAACTTGTTCATTGAGAATTTGTGTCAAGGTGGAGATTGTTAGAATTAAGTGACCCTAATTCTTATTTAAATAAAATATGATGGAAAATAAAATAAAAGTAAAATCCATATAGAACTAGACTTCTTTTATTTTATTTTAGAATAAGGTTTTTTAAACCTTATTAAACTCCATCTATTTTATATTTACTAGGATAAGGTGTTTCAATCCTACTAGAATATGGCTTTACAAGCCTATAAATAGATATAATCTATTCCTTTTGTATTGATTTAAATTTTCGACATAGTGAATTTTTTTCTCCTCTGCCCGTGGTTTTTTCCCGAAAGGGTTTCCACGTAAAATTTTGTGTTCTTTATTTTTTTTATTTTTTTTTTCATAGCTTTTAACATGATATTTGATTTTATTGAAAAGTAAACTATCATGTAAAAGTGGTTGCAATGTCCTTATTTGCTTTCTTGCTATGCCTATTTATGCATGGTTTCTATTTTTTTGTTTTTAGAAGAACACAATATATGATTGGCCATAGTTTACAGCTAAAGATCAGCAAAATAAGGCTATAAACAGTTGGTCAACGGACCAAAGAAATAAAGTTGGAGCAGATGGACCATTAAGATTGTCAGACATTAAGGTGAGGAAATAAACTACATATTTGACATGTAGAAATATATATTCTTTAAGCAGCATATGTGAAGTGAAGCTTTTATTTACCTAACTTCATGTTGTGCTTCTCCCAGACCAAATTCCTAAAGGAGGACTACAAGCAGCTCAGTTTCATTCTGGTATTCATTCTCGTACAAAGCATCTTTAACTATTCAAAATTTCATATACAGATTAATTCTCATTGTAGAGCCTGTATAAGGCATAGTTTTGTGTTGAGGTTAAATTTAAAATAGGGTCATGGTTGATCAGATTTATGGGTGTCTGAGTTGATTTAATGTAACTAGTTAAGGCATAGTTTTGTGTTGAGGAGTTGGTATTGAGAAATGATGAACAGAAGTGCTGGTCTTCTTAAGAAATTTGTTTAAGATCTGATGGTCTTCCTTATTAAGTATTTTTTTCCTTTGGCGAGGATCGCTTGGCATGGCCTTTATAGGGTATAACAATTGCCAATGATTGCCAATAATTGGCCTTCTCTAAAGTTAAAAGTCAATATTGTTCCATTAGTACATAAATCTCATTTTATTGGGAGACTAATGCTTCCATATAAAGTGCTTCCATAAATCATTCTTCTATTTTCACAAATTTTGAGATTTGTTTCCGTAATTGGAAAAAAAATAAAGGTTAAATACTTTTTTTTTTAAAATTTAGTATTTCTATCAAATTAGTATTTTTATCAAATTTTGCTTAAAATTTGTTAAATATTTTGTTTGTCGGAAAAAATTGCTTAATATATATCATATGTTTATTAAATTTATAATAATTTACTTCTAAAATAGAGATAGTTAGGTTTTAATTAGTATTAACGATGGAATAAAGTGTTAATATAATAAGTATGACCATTTATATTTTTTAAGCATAAAAATTAAAATCCCTAAAGTATGAACCTTTTAATGCATATTATTTATTTATTTAGGTAAAGATATATTTGATTTTATTTAAGAATGAATAAAAAAAATCAAGGAATACAAATTAACTATTACATAATCACATTACAATGGTATTCTATTCAAAGTGTTTCTCAAAATAATCATCTCAACTTTGAATATAATAACAGATTTAGTTATTAATATTTATATTCTCTTATCAATTTGACCTTTATTTTTTTAAAATTAAATTTAGTTATTATTTTTTTAAAAAGAGTTAAATTGTTTTTAAGCTTTGTGTATACTTCATGTTAATATGACAATATTTTTCTTATATATCACATCAATAAATAATTTAAAAATTAAAAAAATTAAAAAATAACATGAAATACACGTAGATAAATACAAAAAATTCTCTTACCATTTATTTATTATGTTTTTTATTGAAACAGTGAATTGGATTCCTATAAAAGAAGTATTCAATAGACTAATTTGAATTGCCTACTCAAACAACTCCATTTTAAGCTCTCCTTAATTGCATTTGTAAGTACCTCGTATTACTTACATGTTTTAATTTAATACATTATTTTTTTGAGATAAATCCATGTTAGTGATTTGAATTACGACATAATATCTTACATACCTCATTGTGATATTACTAATTTAAGTTAAATGTGTTCATTTAATTATATAAGTAACACGTTTCTCATTTTTTTAAGATATAAATAAACAAACATAATTAGTAATAAACAAATTATAAATAAATAAAAGAAACACATAAACAATAATAGTATTAATTATATAATTAAAAAAATAGTTGATTTTAAATGAATTACTAAACTAGTTTTAAACTAGCATGAAGACAATTAGTTTGGATATGTTTCATTTATATTAGGTTACTCTAATAAATAAATTTTAAATTTTTATTAATGTTGATTTATTCAACTTAACAAACGAATATAAATAAACAAAGATCCAACTCATAAACAATTTATTTATAGCCTTAAATTTGGCTTATATCTATTTAGAACACTTAAGTAATCGTGTTATAAATATGAATTAAATCTATTTAGAACACTTAAGTAATCGTAATTTATTGTCAATAGTAGACTTCAAAAACTACAAAATGGATAAGAGCTAGATGGATTTGTCAAGGGTAAGCAACGAATATCGAAATGGAGTACAAACTTTTCTAAATTTTGTATTTCAAAATGCAAGCCAAGAGAATATGATTCTTTGCCTTTGTAAGAAGTGTGGCAACATCAATTGGCATATTTGTGAAGTTGCCTACGAACATCTAATTGTTGTTGGCTTTATTCGGGGGTATAAAAAATGGATTTTCCATAGAGAGTGTACACCTTGTAAAACCTCTTCAACGATTAATCTGGCTTATCCTCATAATGCTTACCATCAGTCTGTTAGAGAAGATGACATGGAAGGTATGTTGAGGGATGCATTTAATATGCACAATCATGGTTTGCAATCATTTCCACCTGAAATTATTGCATCCGATGATTGTGATATTGGAGGAAATGCTTTTACCGAAACGGGAAGAAGTGCACTTGATGAAGAGCCAAATGGAGAAGCGGCAAAATTCTACAAGTTACTTAATAAAATGAATGAAGAACTTTATGAGGGATCAAAAAATTCAAAACTATCATTCTGCATTTGTTTTTTTCACTTAAAATGTTTGGGAGGGTGGACCGGAAACTTTTTTACACTGCTGTTAGAGTTTTTGAGAGATATGTTTCCGTTTGCAAAAATCCCTCATTCATGCAAAGATATGAAGAAACTGATAAAGGATTTAGGCCTGGGGTACGAAAAAACTCATAGTTTCCCAAATGACTGCATGCTATATTGGGTGATCGAAAAAAGCCAATAGTCTTGTCATGTTTGCGGTAAATCTCGTTGGATGAATAAAAATGCAGAAGATGTGAATGAGGATGAAGGTGAGGCACAGTCAAGAAATAAGCTAGTAAAGATTTTACGATATTTTCCACTAATACCAAGGCTTCAAAAGCTTTTCATGTCGTCAAATACAACCGAGTCTATAAGGTGGCATCATGATCAATGAACTGATGATAGATTATTAAGGCATCCTGTGGATTCTTTAGCTTAGAAACCATTTGACAGTAAATTTCCAAGCTTTGCAAGCGATCCTCGGAATGTGAGGCTTGGGCTAGCATCTGATGGATTTAATCCTTCTAAAATCATGAGTACTTCGTACAGTACTTAGCTTATAGTGCTTATTCCTTACAATTTGCCTCCGTGGATTTGCATGAAGTAATCTTCTTTTATTTTATCTATGATTATCCTTAGAGAGAAAGGTCCCAAGAATGATATTGACATTTATATGCAACCACTTATTAAAGAGTTGAAACAGTTATGGGTGGGTGTTGAAACATGTGATGTCTTGAGAAAGAACTTTTATTTACGTGCAGCTTTGTTGTGGACTATTAATGATTTCTTGGCTTTTGCCAATTTATCTGGTTAGAGTACCAAAGGACGTTATGCTTGTCCTTGTTGTGCTACGCAAACACATTCAGATGGAAATCATAGATTTAGATTTTAAAAGACTCCATTTGATGGTACTGAAGAGTTCAGAGAAGCTCCTAAGCAGACCATTGGATCTAAAATCTTGTTTATGTTAAAAGATATCAATTTTAGTTATGGAAAAATGAATTAACCACACAACATGCAAACAAGGAGAAGACCGAAGGAGACGTATGCTGGTGATGTTAACCGGCAAAGTGATGATGAATCTGATGAAGAGGATGATCCTAATGTGGCGGACCTGTGGAAAAAAAGAAGTATTTTTTTAGTTACCTTATTAGGAGCATCACATTTTGTGACACAATCTTGATGCCATGCATATTAAAAAGAACATTTACGAGAACATCATCGGGACAATTCTCAATGTCGATAGAAAATCAAAAGACAATATTAAGAGTCGACTTAATCTAGTTGACATGGGAATTCGGCGTGATCTTCTTACCTAATTACTTCCGAACAAAAAATCTAGGTTGCCACCTTCTATTTTTGCAATGTCAAAGAAATAAAAAGAAGTGTTTTGCATGGTGTTGAAGGATATAAAGGTCCTAGATGCGTATGTGTAATATCCCAAATTAGGGCCTAATCGGAATAGTGGTTTCGTGACCACAAATCCGAGATAGAAATAATTATTTTATAATTATTTTGAGATTTATGATATGATTACATGATTGTGTGAAAATTTCGTGAAGAAATTTTATGCATAAAATACTTAATTTGAAGTTAGGGACTAAATCGAATAAGTTGCAAAACTTGCATTCTAGAAGTTTTTAGTATGAAATTGCTTTGAAATATTAATTAGGAGGTATTAAATAGCAATTTGACCAATTTTAAGTTCATGGACAAAATTAGGACATGGAAGGAATTTTTGGAAAGTTTAGTAGTAAGGGCATTTTGGTCATTTTGATATTAAATGAAATAAAATGGGAAAAATAACACAAAATAGTCATCTTCCCCATTTAGTTGCTGCTGAAATTTCACTCTCACCATAGCTAGGGTTTCTTCAACTTTCAAGCTTCATAGTAAGTGATTCTAAGCCCGTTTTTAATGATTTTTACGTTTTTGAGATCCTGATAACTCGATTAAGCTTATGTTAGCAATAATTTAACCTAGGGTTTATATTTGGAAAAATACCCATAGGTGAAATTTGTGTATTCTGATGTTTTATGATAGAATATGAAGTTTTAAATTATGTTAGACAACTTGTACTACTCGATTTTAAGCAAAAACGAGTAAAGGGCTTAATCGGTAAAAATACCTAATAGTCATAAGTACATGTTAGAGTGTGAATTTGATGTTACCATAGAAGGGAAAAATGATCAGCATGTCATAAAACATAAGAATAAGGAATAAAGTTTAATCCAGAGCCTAGGGGCAAAAATGTAAATATGCAAAAGTTTAGGGGTAAAATTGTAATTTTGCCAAAATTTGAGTTAAGGATTAATTTGATAATGTGAGTATTAAATAAGCTAAATGTGTTATTTTAGATCAAGAAAGACGTGGAATCGACCTCAATCGAGGAAAAGAAAAGATTGTGGACTAAATTGCAAAATCTTTGTATTTTGGTACCAAGGTAAGTTCATGTGTAAATAATGTAGCATAATTGTTATTTTCAAGTTAGTGATGTTAAATATATGTGATGCTGAATTTTATTATGAAATGTATGCTTTGTGGTTAATTTCAAATAATATGTAAATTATGTGAGCTACTTGTTAAATATAATTGTTCTGAGTATTGATTTCGGCATTCTACGGAAGACGGCAAGGATATGTGTTCGAGGAAAATCCCGTTTGAACCTTAGGAATAGATTAGGATACAAGTGACATGTCACTAGGATGGTTGAGCATCCGAACTCGTTGAGTTGAGTCCGAGTTCACTTATGGATGCGAATGTTCGAACTCGTTGAGTTGAGTCCGAGTTCAAGAGATGTAACTAGGCATCCGAGCTCGTTGAGTTGAGTCCGAGTTCACTTATGGATGCGAACGCCCGAGCTCGTTGAGTTGAGTCCGAGTTCGCTTATGGGCGGGTTACATAATTGCTTGTTTGCATATATGGCACTTATGTGCAAGTTATCCATGTATCCGAATTATATTAGATGTGTTCAACGGGTAAAGTTCTACTCAATTGGAGGAATATTCGAGATGTAAAGAGACGTATTGGTAAGTGATGTGAAATGGATATTTTGGACAGGTATGTATTTAACCCTCGGGTTGAGTATTGATACAATCACGATAAGGTAATAAGATGATGAAAAATGATTAGAAATGTGATATGTGTTTTAGTGATGCATGCTAATGTTGATTGGTATGAATGTTTGTTATGTTACTTATTATTTGCATATGAACTTATTAAGCATTTATGCTTACTCCTTCCTTCTTACTCATTGTAGTTTTGGACAAGCCAACTCGTGAGTCGGGATAGGTCGAAGGCTCGAGTCACACTATCAGGAAGACTTTTGGTAAATGGTTTGTAAAATTAAGTATGGCATGTATAGCAATATGCCTATTTTGTATAAATGATCTTATGATATGGTGATGGAATGGTTGAGAAAATGTTTGACAATGATAAATTATGAAAATGGTTAGTTTAGATTATGTTTGAGGTTAAGGAAAATTATTAAGATACTTAGTGCATAAAAACTCATAAAAGGGATGAAATTTGCCATAAACAGAATACTACAGCAACACTGACGCGAGTTTGAAAATTTATTAAAAATCAAAGAAATTGAATCTGGTGATGGATTATGTATCAAATTTAAGCTTATTATGTCTAGTTTCACATGAAACAAATGATACAGGTAAAGGAATTATATGTTAAAATATATTTGAATTTTAGTGAAACAGGGTAGTAGCAGTTTCTGAATCCCCTGTTCCAACTTTAGAAATTCACCATAAATTGTAAAGATATAATTAGGTGGTGTATTTTATATTCTCAGAATCCTTATTGAGTCTAGTTTTAGTAGAAACAAACCTCATAGTCATATAAATTTTTTACAGAGAGAAATGTGGTTCGTAGTAAACATAGGTCAAGCCAGTCAAGTCCTGAAATAGGGGTAACTTTAACTAATAAACTGTACTAATTGGCTCAACCAAAAATTCTATAAAAAAAATTAGTAGATAGGTATATGAGTCTAGATTCAAGGAAAATTTATGGATCTTGATTTTGAGTTTCGTAACTCGAGATATGATTTTTCTTGTGACTGTGACGCAAGTAGCTTAAAAGCTGTGAATGTAGAAACAAATAATCCAAAGTTCTAAAAATGTTAAATTAAGCTTAGTAACACCTCATGCTCGACTCCGGCGACGGTCTCGGGTGTGGGAGCGTTACATTTAATGGTTCAAATATATCTGAATGTGTGAGTCTTAAAGATCGAAGACTATATTTCCTAAAATCACATGATTATCACATCTTGATGCAAGAATTACTGTCAGTTGCTTTACGGTGTTGTATGTTAAAAAAGGTCTTGTATAATTGAATTATCTGATACAATAAAATCTATTTGTGGCAAAGTTTTGATTGTTGAAGAACTTGAGAATATACAAGATCGAGCCTCCTTGACTTTATACAACTTGGAGAAGATCTTTCCACCTTTGTTCTTCACTATTATGGTACACTTGCTAATCCATCTCCCTTATGAAGCAAAACTTGGTGGACCAATTTTATATCCGTGGATGTATCCTATAGAGAGCTGCTAATTTATTTGCAAAGTTTTCATTCATTCATGAATATACCTTTAATTACATCTTTTGATAATGTTGTATATCGTGTTTAGGTTCCTATGCAAATTGAAGTCTTATTGTCATAATAAGTGTTATCCAGAAGGATCAATTGCTGAAGGTTACTTAGCAGAGGAATGTATGACTTTCTAATGTAGATAGTTAGAATATGTTGAAACAAGACTGAATATACCAAGTAGAAATGCTGGGCTCACTAATCATCACTTAACTGAAACTTATCTATTTCGAAGTTATGGACAACCAATCGGTAAAGTTGAAATTGCACACTTAGATGTAGATCTTGGGTACAAGCAGACCGATATGTTATTTTTTACAACGGTTCAATTGAACCATTACGCAAGTAAGTTTTAGAATTTGATAAAAATTCATCTTTTTCATTTGTTTATCTTCTAACCAAGTAATCCACTTTTTTAACATAGTGAGTACAAACAAGTCTTGAGATCTCGTTCATGCTCTTGAAGACTACAACATCGAGAGATTCATAAGTTATTCACAAAATCTTTTCATGAATGGTTAGGGCAAACGATATGCAACTGAAGCTTTTAATGACAAATAATAATGTTTTCGTATAATATTATAATTAATCAATTTACTTTCAATTCAATAGGTTTAGAGTGGAAAGGACGTCAATAAAGAAGTTAAATAGCTTTCCCAAGATCCGAATAGAGTAGTAAAAGGATATAATGCTTTCCTCATTAATGGATTCAGGTTTCATACAAAATCTCGCGAAAGATTGAGGAGTACTCAAAATTGTGGAATAGTTGTTAATGCTTTAATTACAAGTTATGCTAGTGCTAGGGACAGTAATCCTGTTGAGAGAAATTTAGAGTATTACAGACTTCTTACGGACATTATTGAGTTGGATTACTATGGCAAATGGAAGGTTGTCTTATTTCGATGTGATTGGGCTGATGTTAATACTGCTCGCGGAATTAAAAAAGATCAATTTGGTCTTATAATGGTGAACTTCTCTCGATTAATTCACACTAGACAATAATTTATAGACGAGCTGTATGTATTTTCTTCTCAAGTCAAACAAGTTTTTTACTCGAAAGATCCAACTGATGAGGGTTGATACGTTGTACTCCGTAACACCCCGAGAGACTTGTTTCGCATGGGCAATGGAAGTAGAGATGACATCGACGAAAGATCAGAAATTTTGCCTTTTCCAGAACAAAACTTAAATGAAACTATCCCTAATACTAGGACACAATTTCAATGGGTTCGCCAGGATGTGGATGAAGATATTTACGAATCATGATGTAGTAGGATTTTATGATTTTTTAATTATATGTAATATTATAATTTAGATCTTGATCTTGTTAAATATTTCAACTATTTTATATGTACTATTATTGTTGTAATTAGTTACTAATATTTCAACTATTTTATGTGTATTGCAGATAATATGCCTAGAAGAAGATTGCGAGATCTAAGTATTATTCGAAATCCTCCAAATTCGGAAGAAACAAATAGTGATCAACAGACTGCTATTGGGTCTTCGAATGTTTCGAATATAGTTGACGAACCTATAAAAATTCAAAGTAATGTTAACTTTAATTTACATGCATGTTGACTTTTATTATTGATTTTTGTTTCAAATTATTATATTATCATATACCATTTTTTTAGCTGAAAGTGGTGGGAGGCGCAAAACTCGAGGACTTACACTATTAAAGGATTTATACGATTTAAATTCTATGGAGCGTGTCAAAATATCAAGAAACAGTCAGGGTCAGCCTATTGGATCAAAAGCTCGACTTTTAGCAGGATACTTGAGCATTATAGCACAAAATGCCAATTCGTTGCCAATAAACTATGAGTTATGGCATCATATGCCTGATAGTAACAAAAATCAAGCTCTCGATAATATTAAGGTAACAACGTGAATGTAATTTATAATACTTTGGTTTAAGTTTCATTTATATTTACTTTCTAAACTTGTGTTTTTTGCAGGAGAGATTTGCTTTAGATGTCTTGGATAATTATGTGAAGAAAGAATTAAGAAAGAAATCGAGAGACCAAAAAGTACTTTAAAGAAGGAATATTTTAAGAAAAATATAAGCCTCAAAGAGAAATTGCAAAATGTCTTGCCGAGAATGCTGAGGTACCAATGGGAAGATGCAGTTAGATTTTAGAATTCAAAGAAAGGAGAGGAATTACGTAATTCTAAACTCTTATAATTATTTCGGTTTATAGTATTTACTATATACGTAATAATAATTTCATAATGTAGGATCGTGAGCGAGTTGAAACTACAAGTAGGCAAAAACAAAAATTCACGCACACAACTGAGTTGAAAAGTTTTGCTTGTGTAGCTGATGACGATGTATTTTGAATTTATTAATTGTGTCAAATATTAATTACTTTCTACTAAATAATATTTTTCCTACTAAATTGTAGGAACTGGTCAAAAAGTTGGATGCCTTCAGCTTTTTGACATTACATATAGGAAGAAAGATAGATCTCCTATGACAACTGAAGCTGCAAAAATTATGGTATATTTACTTAATAAAATTTAAATTATTTTAAATATTTATCATGTTTAATTATAATGGTTTAATTCATCGTTTGTAATGCAAATAATGCCAGGTTATGTTGCATTTGTTTGATTATATATTTCGTTTCTAACTCCTTGATTGATTTATTAGGAGAAAATATTTTGGATCCAGCTCGCAACAATACATACCTTCGGCGAATTAGGCTCAAGCTGAAGTTCAGAGGTTAAGAGGCCAGATGGCTCAGATGCAAGCGAGCACAGTTGAGCAAATTGCTCAACTTAAAGCGGAGGCAGGATTGAGAGAAGCAGAGACTCAAAGAAAATATGATGAACTCCAACTACAAAGTAAAGCGGAGGCAGCAGTGAGGGAAGTAGAGGCAACAAGAAAATACGACGAACTCCAGCTACAGCTTCAAAATATGATGAAGATGTTTTAGCAAAATCAATCATAGAATTCGCCATCTTAGACTTTTGTTTTCTTATTGTGAGAATATCTTAACAATATGTCTTTTGAATATAATATATTTTGTTATTTCATTTATTAACTTAGATCATATACATATTTATTTCGTAATAGTATCGTTTAGATTTGAAGTTTTTTGTTGGATTTGATGTTACAAGAAAATATGTTGAAAATTCGGGTTTTATATGAAATAATATGGGTTCGTAAAATCTGCTAAAGTTAGTGGCATTTTCTCACAAACGCTACTAAAAATGCTGCTAAAGATCATGTTCTTTAGTGGTGTTTTCCCACATTAACGCTGCAAAATTTAGCGGCGTTATCTATAGCGGTGTTTTTTGCGGCGCTTATAAAAACTGCTATAGGGCCAAAAAAACACCGCTAAAAACCTGTTTTGCTGTAGTGTCTCATGCTTGGACACAAATTTTACATCACTTTGGTTTCATTTTCTATTTTTTAATATAATGTTTTAACAATATTTTTTATTTCTGGTTATTTTGAATTTATTTTACTTACTTTATATTATTTTACTTAAATCTTATAGTTTGTATTAATCAATAAATTTTAAATTAATAAAAAATGAGTTTGACTTATATGTTACAGTTGATTCTTTCTACAAGATGATATATTTTTTGAAATAATGATAATTATTTTTGGAGATGCTATTGTTATCTATTATATTTAATTAATTCTTTTCTAAATGTTATTCTCCAATAATTTATTGAAAAAAGATCTAAAAATTATTTTGTTCTAAATCAAATCAACTATATATGGATATACAATTATACATAGATAGACAATTTTAAAATTTTAACAGTTAAAAATCATTAAAAGAAAATATCTATTAACTCAAATAATCAAATCGAAATTTCTAAGAGTGGGTGAATTCGCTTTTAAAAAAATTATAGATGTTGGAGAGAAAGAATAGAAAATTGAATACAATAATTTAGAGTGGTTTGACCCCAATTGCCTACTCTACTATTCGGCCCCAATTGCCTACTCCACGAACTTAGCTTTCCACTACTAAAGATTTTCTCAAATTCACTAATTTGATAAGCTTTAAGGACAAGGTTTAATCTGTAACACCCCAAACTCAGCCTAAACGTTATGGCTGAATTTGAAGTGATTAAGTAAAATGGTTGAAAATTTAGCTTTCCAGAAACGTTAAAAAACAACACAATTTCTGCTACTAAAGAAAAATCCAATGTAGTAGAAATTATTATTAGTTAGCTTTTTAGTTGAAACCATGTTCAATTACGTTTACTAATTGAAACCCGTTGTTTTTGTAGAAAGCAATCGTTTAAACAGCTTAATACGGAAAACAGATAATACCGTTCAAAACCCAAAACAGTCCAAAAAGTCCAAAATTTACAGAAAACTTAAAAGCCTAAATTAAAATAATTAAAATAAATACAAAGTTTTTAAGACCGAGCTCCTATCGCACTGACCCGCCTAAGTCTGAGGGTTACCTAAAAGTGACAGACAAACAGGAAGTGAGTTTCAATAACTCAATGTGTAACTTTAAAGAACAAAGAATTATAGATTTAATTTCAAATTTATTATATATCTTATATAGAATCAAAATCATATGCAAATTTAGAATCCTACCCCCATCTACTACACACCATATTCAACCATCCCTACACACTATATAGGGTATTAAATACCCATCCAATCCTACACACCACTTAGTGTTAGAATGACATGTTTCAGATTATTTGCAGCTATACTGCCAGTGTAATAGGCAAGATATCGCCTCTCACAGAAACACTTCCTCCACATAATAAATTCACCCCAGAATCAGATACATATAGCACAGAAACATGCATAACATTCCAGCTACAAATTATATACGTATGTAACATTAATCTCAAATTAAATTATCATATGACTGCTCAAATACACTTGCAGACACCAGAGTTTTATAATAACAGATGACAAAATTTCATGTTTTTATGGTACATTTAATCACATATCAACCCCACGAAAGGCCCACAGTTGATCGAGGCAACATGTACGACTCTAGAGAAAATTTTAAATTTTGGGCCCACACGCCTGTGTGGTCCACACTATCCAAAATAGCCCAGACCATGTGTCGCACACGACCGTGTGGCATCGACAGTGCCCAATGTCGTTTGCTATTTTTTGGGTTTCTCGTTACACACTTGGTTCAATTATGACGTGAATGCAACTACGAGATAGCGAATACCTAAAAATAAAAAAAAAATTACCCAAAATCAATCCCCAATTCCTCAATTCTCACTGAGCCATTCACTTGGCTAAAACACAAACATGAGCAATTTTGACTAAAATTGAAATATAAATGCTTGAATACTTACCCACGTTCACAGCAGTCCTTAAAACAACCCACTCGTAGGAGGGAAATTTTGATCTTCTTGATTAACACCTAACAATGAATATTACACAAAGTTAACCCAAGCTTCAAAAGGGTAATAAAACATTAACCAATAACCTTTATAAACTATACAAAACTTTCTCACAAATACTCGAAAAAAAAAAGGAACACTATTGCACGAGAGAGCAGAATCAATAGCCACCCACAAGAACGCAATTGAAGGCACAAACACACAGGTACCAACAACCGATGGAATAAAAGAACAAAAGGAATAGAATCAAAATGGTAAGAGGTGGCTTAAGAAATGATGAATAAAAGAAACAAAAGAAAGAAAGGAAAAAAGGAAAAAAAATGAATAGAAAAGGTAGAAAAAGATGTGGGAATCAAAATAATTTAGAAAGGAATTGGAGAATAAGTAAAACAATTTGATTTGACAAAAAAAATTAAATTCAAATAACTAATTTAAAACCCCCACAACTCTCATACTACCTACTACCTAACAAATCTCTAACAAACCCACTAATCCACCACTCTCAATAGTTTTTATTTAAAACATTTGAATTTACTTAAAACTCAACCACTTAAATAGCACACAAATAAAAAATTATTGTAATATCGCTCACGAAGGGACTCAAACCCCAGACCCACCACACACACCTCGTGCATTTAACCAATAAAGCTAATACTAAATTATATGACAATATTTAACAAATCCCATATACAAACTTTGGGGCGTTACAACTCTACCCCTTAAAAGAAATTTTGACCTCAAAATTTACCTAACTCAAATAATTGCGAATATTGCTGACGAATCTAATCCTCAGGTTCCTACGTGACTTCTTCAGTGCCATGATTCCACCACATAACCTTCATTAATGGAATAGACTTATTCCTTAAGACCTTAATGTCTTGATCCAGAATCTGAATCGACTCCTCCTCAAATGTCAAATCCAGTCTAACCTTAACCTCCTCAATAGGCACAGCATGAGATGGATTAGACCGATATCGCCTCAACATGGAGACATGGAACACATCATGAATACGGTCTAACTTTAGAGGTAGCTCCAACTGATAAGCGACGACTCCCACACATTTTATGATCTGATACGACCCAATGAACCTAGGGCTCAACTTACCCTTATGTCTAAATCGTAAAACTTTCTTCCATGGAGATACCTTAAGGAAAACATAATTACGCACGGAATACTCAACGTCCCTCTTTTTCAGATCTGCATAAGACTTCTGTCTATCAGAAGCCACCTTAAGACGATCCCGAATTAGTCTAACTTTATCATCAGTCTCGAAAACCAACTGAGGACTCAAAACCCATCACTTACCCAACTCAGTCCAACATAATAGAGTACAACACTTACAACTATACAAAGCCTCATAAGGTGTCATCTGAATACTAGACTGGAAACTATTATTGTAGGCAAACTCGGCTAACGGTAGAAAATCCTCCCAACTACCTCAAAAATCGATCACACAACTTTGAAGTGTATCTTTCAATATTTGAATCACCCTCTCATATTGACCATCTGCTTGAGGATGGAATACAATACTGAAGTCTAACCTCGAAGCCAGAGCCTCATGAAGCTTCCTCCAAAATTGAGAAATGAAATGAGGATCTCTATCAGAAGTAATCGAGACCGAAACCCTATGAAGTCTCACGATCTCTGAAGCATATAACTTGACCAACTTTTGAAGGGACTAGTTTGCCCTGACAAGAATGAAATGAGCAAACTTGGTCAAACAATCTGTAATGACCCATATAGAATCCTTCTTAGTAGGTGTCAAGGGCAACCCACTAACTAAATCCATAGTCACACATTCCTATTTTCATAAGAGAATCTTAACGGGTTGAATTAAACCCAAAGGCAACTGGTGCTCAGTCTTAACTTGCTGGCACATCAGACAATGAGAAACAAAATCTGTTACCTCTCATTTCAACCTAGGCCACCAATAAAACTCTCAAAGATATCGATACATCTTATTTCCACCGGTAATAACATCAACGGCATCTCTGTCCTAATGACGCCTAGTAGCATAAACCAACGTCGACTGCCTTGCATCAATCTGATTAGCACCTCTCCAGGTGCTCTCTGACCTCTGCCCATGCCATTACCACCCCTGGCTGGAACACGACCCATAAGCAGCTGTTAAACTGCCTGCTAAGGCTGAACAAATCTAGAGTTAGAGCTTGCATCTAATCAAAACGCTATGGGCAATCCCTGATATGGTGCTCCATCGACCCACATCACAGACACGCTCTTAACCTCCTCCAACATTTGCTCAAATAACGTCTACCACAATCCCTACATGGTCGAGCCATAACAGATGCGGCTGGAACCTTAACTCTCGAAGGCTTATCAGATCTTGCTCGTTTCTTAGGCCTCTTAGCAGAACTGAAGGCTCTGAATCCCTCTTATTCTTATCCCTCTCACACTCTCTATTTTTGCGTTCAACGTGCTTAACCTCCTCAGCGATCTTTGCCATGTCCACTAAGATTACAAATTCTTGCTCCCTTTGTAGAGCTATTAGAACCCTCTGATTATCCCTTAACCTTTCCTCGAAGTGAATACACTTCTCATACTCAATTGACACCGTCCCACGAGCATAACAACTCAGTCTTAGAAATTTGGTCTCAAATTCAGCCACAGTCTTATCCCCCTAGGTAAGGTACATAAACTCGCGTCTACAAGTATTTACATAACTCGCCCCCATATATTTACTCTGGAATGTGCTCTTAAATTGATCCCAAGTAATCCAGTCTGACTGAGTGCCCTTCTCAACCCTTAATCACCACTGATATGCCTTATCACAAAGTAAATATATTGTACCCTTCAGTTTCTGCTCAGGGTGCAGTCGATGTCATTCATGATCCTCTCGGTGGCCTTCAACCAATATTTGGCCACAGTCGAGACAACTCGAGTGATGCCCCTAAATAGCTCAGCGCTGTTGGATCGGAGTCGTTCAGTTACCGACCCATGACTCCTAGAACTAGAATGGGGCCCAACAACCCTCTCCAAAGCTCTTAGCATGACCTAGGAGAATACGTTGTCCCTAGCCGAATGACTTTGAGACTCAGTCTCAGTAGTAGGTGTAGTCGGTGTCTCACTCGTATCAAAATTGGGTATACTACCCATCGAGGACGACTCAGGTCAAGCCCTTCTACGACGCCCGTCGTACCCACGGGTACTGCATCCACGTAATCCACGATTACACATCGTATTTATAGATTATCTACATTATGAAGTTTTATGTATGAATTACAGTATTTATTAGCATGTATTTTATGCTTCAAATAATTATCAAAAGAAATTTTAGGAATCTCAGAAATGTTTTAGTCTCTAACTCTCTTAATACGATTTTAATCATTTTAGATTATTCTAAACTAAAGTATTTCTAAGTCAGAAGTACTTATAAGATCGGCGAGGGATACTCGGTATTCCACGAATTTCCTTTTCAAATTTATTTAAAAATTAACTTTACTAAAAAAAAAGTTTTTACAAATACAATTTTGAACCCAAAATTTTACAGCCCGATTTTTACAACCTGACTGTAACATCCCAATTTTGGGCCTAGTTAGAATAATGGTTTCGAGACCCCGAATCTGATATAGTAAATCTTGTTTTTGTTATCTTCTCATGGTCTATAGTTTGAAGAAATTATTTTATGAAAATTTCATTCAAAAATTCTGACGTTTGGGCACTCAGTTTAGTCAAAAAGACTAAATTATAAAAAGTAAAAGTTGAGTTCTACATGTTAAAGGTGTCCAATTGATATGATATTTTAAATTAAAGGTCCTTAGATTGTAAATAGACCATTTGTTAAGTTATTGGACAAAAATGGACATGGAGAGATAAAATTTCAAAGAAAGGCTAAAAGGACATTTTGGTTATTTGGTAAATAAAAGAATAAAAAGGGAAAATCAAGTCATAATTGTGTCCATCTTCTTCCTCCCTTATCCGAAATTTTCAAGACACTATAGCTAGGATTTCTTTAACTTTCAAGCTTCATAGTAAGTGCATCCTAGCCCCGTTTTTATTGCTCTTTACGTTTTTGAAGTCGTTTCCACTCAATCTTTCCATTTCTACCATTATTTTGAAGTAGGGTTCATGTTTAAAAATTTACCCATGTGTGACATGCATGCATGCTGATGTTTAATGGTAGAAAATGAAAGTTTGATGTGTAATAAATAACTTTTACTAGGTGATTTTTCAAGAAAATACATAAAAGGGACCTATTTGTAAAAGTTGTAAAATGTGTAGTAAAAATCTAATTTAATGAAAAATGTGGGTTGATATGAGCATGTGTGTGGGTCGGCTAAGCTTGGGTAACAAAGAAATAAATACATATAATTTTACGAGCCGAGGGACAAAAATATAAATATGTCAAAGTTTAAGAGCAAAAATGTAATTTTACCATAGTATGATTCTTGGAATTAATTGAGTAATGTGATAATTAAATAAGCTAAATTTTCTATTATAGATCAAGATAAACGAAGTTCGGACCTTGATCGACGGAAAAATAAGGTTATTGACGATTAGATCCATTTCTACTATTTCTGTACCGAGGTAAGTTTTTGTGTAAATAATGCAACTTATATTATGTATTTAATATTTTGTTATTGCATGACTTGTACAATTATCATTATGGATTTGTTCGGCAAAGATTCGATGCGGGGAAATTCTCAGTTGAACCTTAGGAATAGTTAGGATACAAATGTCATGACATTAGGGTTATGAGTTTACGTGTAAGACCATATCTGGGATATGGCATCGTTATGATATTTCGTGTAAGACCATGTCTGGGACATGGCATCGATATGAGAATTGTGTAATACCATAGCTAGGTTATTGGCATCGATATGAGATCCCATGTAAGACCATATATGGGATATGGCATTGGTATGATTCTATGTGTATGTGATTCCCGAGTATCCTTTAGTATTCCAAGTGGTTCAACGGGTGATTTAAAGATTGTGTTAAAGATGTGAAAGGTTATGATTATGTTATGAAGTGGTACAAGTATGTACACAAAACTCATGAGAAATGATTTCGGTTTAAGATGCATTATTGGTAAGGATGCAAATGAGTAAGATAAGTCTATGATCACTTAATAATTTTGTGCTAATTTACATTATGTTATGTGTATGTTATTGTATGTTTAAAGTTTATTATTATTTACATACTAACTTACTAAGCTTAAAGCTTACTCCACTTCTTTTTTCGTTTCTTATAGTGTCGCCAAGCTAACTTGGGGATCAGAAGTAGCCGGAGCATCGATCACACTATCAATTTGATCATTTAGGTATAACTGGTTTAGTTATTTTGAATATGGCATGTATAGAGACTTGGTCTTTTTGAGATATGTGTCATTATTGATTTAGCCAAGTGTGTTGGCTTGTAATGGTAATTAATTCTTTTTGTAAATGGCCATATGGTATTGGCTAATATTGGTTAAGTATATATACATATGATGATGCCTTTCATGGATGTGGTTATTGCATGGTTTGTGATGATAAGTATGAGATGTTATATGTGATAGAAAATAACATGAAATTGATGTGTGGATGTCATGGTTGTGGCTGAATTGGTAGTATGTATATTCTTGGATTGGTGTTGTTTGATGTTGTGTAGGTTAGTACAAGTAAGGATGGCAAAAAGGCTTGGTAAATAGCTTTATTTTTTGTCCACACGGGTAGACACATAAGCGTGTGTCTAGGTCGTGTGTGACACACGACTTGCCCATTGGATGTGTGATCCGACTGTGTGTCCCCTGCATTCTTGAATTTTAGCTTCGAATTGGCCACACAGGTAGAGACAAGGCCTTGTGTCTCAACCGTGTGAAGGACATGGTCCAGGGACATGGGCGTGTGAAGTCTGCACCTAATTTATGAAAAAAAATTATGAAAATAAAATCGCCAACACGGCCTAGCACACAGGCATGTGCCTTGGCCGTGTGACCCTATTTTATTGATGATGTCATAAATAGAGAGTTACACAGGCTGAGGACATGGGCGTGTCCTAAGCCACTGGGCGTGTGTGACCATACGGCCTACCCACACGGGCGTGTAACCCTCCAAAGCACGAAAATTTTCTAAGTGTTTTAAGAATTTTAAAAGTTCTCAGTTTAGTCCCGAACCACTCCCATGTATGTTTTGGGCCTCATAAGCTCGTAATAGGGACAATATGAATGTATATGAAAAGTTGTAATTTGGATGGAAATTTATGTCTCGGTTCTGCATGATTACTTGTGTATAATTCTGGTAATGCCTCGTACCCTATTCTGGCATCGAATACGGGTAAAAGGTTTTACATTTTGTGGTATCGGAGCTACGATTTAGTCGATTCTCAGACTAGTGTAGCGTGTGTACGAGTCTAGCTATACATGCCATATATATATTGTGAGAGTGTGACGACTCCTAATAGTTCTAAAATTGTGTTTTCATATAGTAATGGATCCCAACCGAGTTGAGCCTGATGAAGTTGAAAGTAATGCGTCGGTTCCCACTCAATGGGTAGGGTCGTCTGATAGTAGACCCCCTACAGTTAGTCAAGGAGAAGGAAGCAAAAAAGCCTTTTTCCATATGATAAATGCGTGGTATACGAAGTTCGTTCAAATGAACCCGAACGCTCAACCCCCTCCACCCCACCTATTCCTCAGCCTATCCCCGTAGCACCCTGAAGTATGGACTTCATGAGATTGAATAGACCCCCAGTTGATAAGATTCAAAAACATGGAGCCGAAGAGTTCCGAGCTGGTATAGATGATGATCCCAGAAGAGCAAAGTTCTGGCTTGATAATACCATCAGGGTATTTGATGAGTTATCATACACACCTGACAAATGTATGAAATGTGTGGTATCACTTCTGAGAGACTCAGCTTATCAGTGGTGGAACACTTTTGTGTCAGTTGTATCAAGGGAGAGAGTTAATTGAGAATTTTTCCAAGAAGAGTTCCGTAAGAAGTACATTAGCCAGAGATTTATCGATCAGAAACAAAAAGAATTCCTTGAGTTAAAATAGGGCAGAATGATGATAACGGAATATGAGCGTGAGTTTGTGAGACTGAGCAAATACATTGGAGAGTGTGTTTCGACTGAAGCTATCATGTGCAAGAGATTTGAAGATGGGCTTAACAAAAACATCCGATTATTGGTTGGTATTCTTGAACTGAAAGAATTCGTTGTGCTTGTAGAGAGAGCTTGTAAGGCCGATGAGTTGGCTAAAGAGAAAAAAATACTGAGTTTGAGTCTCGAGACTCGAAGTAGAGACAGATGGGTAAGTCACTTCAGTCCATCTAAGAAACTGAGAGAGTTTAGTACTCAATCAAGTGCTTCAGTTGGGTTTTCAAATAGAAACCATGGGAAACAGTATTCGGGTTATAAGGCTCAGACTACTTCGATAGTGAGTGTGGGTAATGCTTGACCTAGTAGACTTAAATGTCCACATTACGGTAGACGTTACCCCTGTGAGTGTCGGGTGAACGATCGAACTTGTTTCAAGTGTGGTTCCCAAGATCACTTCATTAGAGATTGCCCCGAGTTGGTTGAACAAGAGAAATTTCAGAGTACAAGATTGGGTAATATTACTTCTAGAGGGAGGCTACAGAGAAATCAGGGAAATAGAGCGAGTAGCAATAGTGTACCTAGAAACCCAACTGGGAGATCTGAGGGTAGAGCACCTGCGAGGACGTATGCCATTTGCGCTCGCGAAAAGGCTTCATCTCCTGATATAATTACGGGTACTTTTTCTCTCTATGATACTCATGTCGTTGCTTTGATTGATCTAGGATCAACCCATTCCTATGTTTGTATGAAATTGGTATCTAGTATGAGTATGCCTGTTGAGTATACAGAAATTGTGATAAAAGTGTCAAACCCTCTAGGCAAGCATGTATTAGTTGACAAAGTATTGAAGAATTGTCCTTTGATGATTAGAGGTCATTATTTTCTGGCTAATCTTATGCTTTTGCCATTTGATGAATTTGATGTAATTCTTGGTATGGATTGGTTGACCATTCATGATGTGGTAGTAAATTGTGGAAGAAAAATTGTTGAATTGAAATGTGAAAGTGGTGATATTCTTCAGGTTGAATCCAATGAATCGAATAGATTGCCAGTTGTGATCTCTTCTATGATAGATCAGAGGTATATGAGAAAAGGTACTAATCTTATCTTGCCTTTGTGTTGAATACCAAAGTGTCTGAGTTAAAAATTGAGTCAGTGTCGGTAGTATGTGATTATTCGGATGTGTTTCTGGAAGTGTTGCCCAGATTGCCTCCAGTTAGAGAAGTTCAATTTAGCATTGAGTTAGTCCCTGGCACTGCACCTATTTTGATTGCTCCATAAAGAATGGTTCCAACAGAATTAAAAGAGTTGAAAGCTCAGTTGTAAGAGTTGATGGATAAAGGATTTACGAGATCTAGTTTTTCTCCGTGGGGTGCACTAGTATCATTTGTGAAAAAGAAAGACGGCTCTATAAGACTTTGTATTGATTACTGAAAACTCAATAAAGTGACCATAACGAATAAGTACCCTTTACCGAGAATAGATGATTTGTTTGACCAATTGAAAAGGTCCACATGGTTTTCAAAGATAAACTTGAGGTCTGATTACTATCAGTTGAGAGTTAAAGACTCAGATGTGCCGAAAACTACATTTCGGACGAGGTATGGTCACTTTGAGTTTTTGGTTATGCCTTTTGGTTTAATGAATGTTCCCGTTATGTTTTTGGACTTAATCAATCAGATTTTTAGACCATACATAAATAAGTTTGTGGTTGTGTTTATCGATGATATTTTGATTTATTCTCGAAATGAGTCCGAGCATGATTTGAGAACTGTTTTACAAACTTTGAAAGATAAACAGTTGTATGCTAAGTTTAGTAAAAGTGAGTTTTGGCTTCGAGAAGTTAGATTTTTAGGGCACATTGTTTCAGGTGATGGTATTCGAGTTAACCTGAGTAAGATTTCAGCAATTGTTGATTGGAAACCGTCGAGGAATTTATTGAGGTTAGAAGTTTTCTAGGCTTACCCGATTATTACAGACGTTTTGTTAAAGGATTTTCCATGATTGCTACTCTGATTACAAAGTTGCTACAGAAGGATGTTAAGTTCGATGGTTAGAAAGGTGTCAACAGTGTTTTGAGAAGTTGAAGGCGTTGTTGACTGAGGCACCAGTTTTAGTATAACCTGAGCTGGGAAAAGAATTTGTGATCTATAGTGATACATCTTTGAATGGATTGGGTTGTGTACTTATGTAAGAAGGCAAAGTGATAGCTTATGCTTTAAGGCAATTGAAACCACATGAGAAAAACTATCCGACACATGATTTGGAGCTAGCCGCCATTGTGTTTGTAACACACCTCACCCGTATCCGTCGCTGGAGGGGTAAGGAATGTTACCAAATAAGCCTTAATTTCATTTCTAAATATCATTCATATAAATAAAACATTTCAAGCATTATCGATCAACATCCATATACACATACATTACTTATGAAAAACACATGTTAACTTAATAAGCCATTTTCGCATGGCTATACATATATACATCACCAAAAGATACCAGGTCAATTTACAAAGTCAATCCTATACATGCCATTATCAAAATTTCATCAAAAGTGTACCAAAAAGCTTAGATAGTGTGGTCGACTTCGACTTTGAAACTCCCGACTCGATGGATGACGAGCAAAAATCTATAAAGCAGAGAATCAAAGCAAAAGAATAAGCATTTCTATGCTTAGTAAGCTTTAAGTAATGAAATCATCTAGAAGATTAGCATAATAATGTCAAGTCTATATGAATCAACCCTTGGCCGAATCTAAACATAACTAAAGTACTTCTTTATCGATCATATCACAAAGGTAAAATCAATACATCCAACTATTTTCATTCTATAGCCGAATACATTTGTCTCAAATTTTCATATTTTATAAACGTTCAAATGATTTAAAACAATGGTCTAAGCATACTATACCGAATTTCGTAATACTGAATTAAAGATAATCATATTCTCAACGAGAGTAAGTTACTTACTTGGTCATTTCACGGTAAGTCGCACATGTTTTTAAAATCATTTTGACATGTATTATATAATTTCTCTTACGCATACTTACGGTTTATCAACCCAATTATTATGCGGCATAGATAGACGTCCTTTGGAACTAAGCCCGATTCTTAGCACTGGCTCAAAAGCCCTTCGAGACCAAGCTCGGTTTACGCCACTGGCTTGAAAGCCCTTCGAAACTAAGTTCGGTTACATCACTGGTTCAAAGCCCTTCGGAACTAAATCCGGTTATGACACTGGCTTAAAGCCATTCGGAACTAAATCCGGTTATAACACTGGCTTAAAGCCTTTCGGAACTAAATCCGGTTATAACACTGGCTTAAAGCCTTTCGAGACCAAGCTCGGATTTAAACCCCGATTAACATTTACACATATATGCAGATTTAGATATCAATTTGATACTCGAATACAATTACATCATTTTTACTAACCAGATCGCGATCGGTTCACTAATCATAGACAAATAACATGATCCCGTTTTCGTTATTCCGAGGCTTTCTATAACCATACGGCTACAAACAAATATTCTACTTATTTATTTGGTCATGTAACGCATAAGCAAAACCACGGTTATAATTTATTTATCATGCTCATAATTATATAATTACTTATCTAAACATAAACTAGGTTCCATTACTCAAAGACTTACCTCGAATACTTTTGAACAGTGGCGGATAGGTTACTCGATTGTTTTCTCCTTTCCCTTATCGATCTAGATCCTCTTTGCTCTTGAGCTTAATTTAAAACAATTAAATTCATTCAATTTCTAATCAACAAGCGATTTAATATAATACAAGTATATTAGAAGGTTTAGGTATATATATGTATATATGTGACTTAATGATTAACTATCAAACATCATAAGCATATATATGTATGTGTTCTCTAGTTACGCACAACCCAACATCTTACCTAAGCATCATTCCGACCTAATACTCATATGGTCATTAACATTTTATTAATCACTTCTCAAGCCAAAAAGACATATTTAAACAAAGTACGTTTTTGCTTGAATGCAAAACTCATGCATCGAAATAACATTTCACATACTATATTATTCATAAAAAAACTTTTTTTTTATTGAATATACGTATTTATATATATATGAACTATTCGTAACATACTTATTACTCATTTTCAAAGCAAAATACTCATATTATATTTATATAATTACAAACCGAATATACCTTTACTTACATCACTTAACATCAACTCCCAATTTCTTGACAAAACACATATATTCGAAAGAAAATAAGGCAATATAACAGCCTTTAATCCCGTTTTTAATCCATGCATCTCACATTCCAAGCATTCATCCTATTCTATCATTTAAAATACAACATTGTACAATAATTTCCTAATTCAAATTTGGCTATTTCACCAAAACACAAGATGATTTATTAATATTGTTTAACCATTTAAACCACTTGCAAATACCTTAAACTATCTAAATTAACAACCATAAACCTCTTTCATCTTTTGCCATGTGAGAATGCCCAAGGTACTACACAATTCTAAATTTGGTTATGGGTTAAGAAAAGAACCTAATAACTAACTCAAAAGATGCTAAAAATTCAAAAATTATTATTGAACTTACCTTAATTTAGCAATCACCATGACCGAATTTCTCAAAGCTTCACTTTCTCTTCTTTCTCTAGCTACGGCAATGGAGGAGAAAACATAGCCAACCTTGGTTTCTCCTCCCACTATCTCATATTTTAATTTCTTTATTCATTAATAATATGGCATTTTACTAATAAAGCTAATCAAAATTATCATATTTTATAATATAATAGTAACATGGCCGGCCACTAACTAGAAATGGGTAAATTAACATGCAAAACCATACCTTTAAACACATGCATTTTTAAACCATTAAAAATTAACCAATCACATTTCAAAAGTATCAAATATAAGTCCTATTAAATAAATTCACATGCAAATGACCAAATTGAAGCTTGAAACTTTCACACTTGTATTTAATCACTTCATAAACATGAAATATAACTTATAATTATTTTTATAGCTCGATTCTGTGGTCCCGAAACCACTTCCCGACTAGGGTCTAATTAGGGCTGTCACAACTCTCCCCCACTTAAGAAATTTTCGTCCCCGAAAATCTTACTAGTGAATAGATCTGGGTATTGCTCTTTCATAGATGTCTCAGTTTCCCAAGTAGCTTCTTCGACTCCGTGTTTGAGCCATAACACCTTTACTAAAGGAACCTTTTTGTTTCGTAACTCTTTCACCTCATGAGCTAGAATACGAATCGGTTTTTCTTCATAACTCAAATCAGATTTAATTTCAACCTCTGATGGCGTAATTATGTGTGAAGGATCAGATCTATAACGTCGAAGCATCGAAACATGAAAAACATTGTGAATCTTTTCAAGTTCAGGGGGTAAGATCAATTTATATGCAACAGGCCCGACTCGCTTGGATATTTCATACAGTCCAATAAACCTCGGACTCAATTTGCCTTTGCGGCCAAATCTGAGTATTTTTTTCCAAGGTGAAACTTTAAGAAACACTTTGTCTCCAACCTGATACTCAATGTTTTTTCGTTTCAAATCCGCATACGACTTCTGACGGTCTGAAGCTGCCTTCAGACTTTCACGAATTACTTTTACTTTCTGCTCAGCATCTTTAATCAAATCAACCCTGAATATTTTACTTTCACTAAGCTCCGTCCAAAATAACGGTGTATGGCATTTACGACCATACAAAGCCTCGTAAGGTGCCATCTTAATGCTTGATTGAAAGCTATTGTTATAAGCAAATTCAATCAAAGGCAAATATCGCTCCCACGAACCACTAAAGTCAAGGATGCAACATCTCAACATATCCTCGAGTATTTGAATAATCTATTTAGATTGACCATCAGTCTGGGGATGAAAAGCGGTGCTAAAATGCAACTTGGTACCCAATGCTTCTTGAAACTTCTTCCAGAATCGTGATGTGAATCTTGGATCTCTATCCGACACAATAGAAATAGGCACCCCGTGTAACTTCACAATCTGAGAAATATACAACTCGGCTAGTTTGTCAAGTGAATAATCCGTGCGTACGGAAATAAAATGAGCTGACTTCGTCAGTCTATCAACAACAACCCAGATCGCATCTTTCTTGCTTGACGACAACGGCAACCCAGAGACAAAATCCATCGTTACTCGATCCCATTTCCATTCGGGTATCATGATCGGCTGAAGTAATCCTGAAGGCACTTGATGTTCCGCTTTCACTTGTTGACATACCAAACACTTTGAACAAAGTCGAAAATGTCTCGTTTCATACCATACCACCAAAAATGACATTTTAGGTCATTGTACATTTTCGTGCTACCAGGATGGATCGACATTCGGCTATTATGAGATTCGTTTAAAATCATCGTAATAAGTTTCGAATTTCTTGGAACACATAATCGACTTCTGAATCTCAAACAATCGTTGTCGCGTCAATTTGAAACTCGAATCCATATTGAAACACATTATTTCGCTTAGCCATCAGTTCATCATCAACTTTCCGAGTTTCACAAATTTGATGAATTAATAATGGTTTGGCCTTTAATTCTGCTACTAACACATCATCGGGTAAAATAGACAAATGTACATTCATCGCTCGTAAAGCAAACAGGGATTTACGACTTAAAGCATCAGCAACTACGTTAGCCTTTCCCGGGTGATAGTCGATGACTAGCTCATAATCCTTCAACAACTCAAGCCAACGTCTTTGTCGCAAATTCAATTCTCTCTGAGTCATCAAATATTTGAGGCTTTTATGATCCGAATATACATGACACTTCTCTCCAAATAAGTAGTGTCGCCAAATTTTGAAAGCGAAAACAATTGCAGCTAATTCGAGATCATGGGTCGGATAATTTTTCTCATGCGGCTTCAAGCTGTCTTGATGCATATGCTACCACTCGACCTTCTTGCATCAAAGACACAACCCAGCCCAAGCAAAGATGCATCATCAGTAAATGACAAACTCTTTACGGATTAAATTTGCACTAGCTTTCGAGCTTGATTAAATAAGTCTTCAGTTGATCAAAACTTTTCTGACATTTTTCCGACCAATCAAACTTAACATCTTTCTGAAGTAATCTCGTCAATGGTAAGGCTATTATCGAGAAACCCTTCACAAATCGTCTGTAATAACCGGCAACTCCCAAAAAGCTCCGAACTTCAGTAATATTCCTCGGAGGCTTCCAGTTAAGTATGGCTGAAATTTTACTCGGATAAACTCGAATACCCGATGCAGATACCACATGACCCAAAAAGCTAACTTCTCTCAACCAGAACTCACATTTACTGAACTTAGCATATAACTGCTTATCCCGTAAAATCTGTAACACTAATTTCAGGTGCTCAGCATGTTCGGTTTCATCTCTCGAATAGACCAAAATGTCGTCGATAAATACAACTACGAACTGATCTAAACACTATCTAAAGATTCGATTCATCAAGTCCATAAATATTGCGGGTGCATTAGTGAGCCCAAACGGCATCACTAAGAACTCGTAGTGACCGTATCTTGTTCTAAAAGCAGTTTTAGGTATATCCGAGTCTCGAACTCACAATTGATAATAACCCGATCTCAAATCTATCTTTGAAAACACTGAAGCTCCCTTTAACTGATCAAACAAATCATCAATACGCGGTAACGGATATTTATTCTTTATCGTCACCTTATTTAATTGACAATAGTCTATGCACAATCTCATGGTTCCGTCCTTCTTTTTCACAAACAATACTGGTGCACCCCAAGGTGAGAAACTCGGTCTAGCGAAACCTCTATCTGTCAATTCTTGCAACTGAGCTTTCAATTCCTTTAATTCGGTAGGTGCCATACGATACGGAGCTATCGAAATCGGTGTAGTCCCGGGTACAAGTTCAATGCCAAACTCCACCTCCCGAACAGGTGGTAACCCCGGCAATTCCTCGGGAAAAACATCCGGATAATCACAAACCACTGGCACAGATTCAAGCTTCTTTTCTAACTCTTTTTCATCAAGTACGTACGCAAGGTAGGCTTCACACCCCTTTCTCACATGTTTTTGAGCCAGCATCGAGGATATAACTGCTGGTAACCCGCTCCTATCAGTAGACTCAACTCAGATTATCTCATCGTTTGCGCATCTTAAATCAATAGTCTTTCTTTTGCAATTCACAACTGCATCATGGACAGTCAACCAATCCATACCAAGGATAACATCAAATTCATCAAACGGTAAAAGCATCAAATTGGCTGGAAAGCAGGAACCTCTGATTACTAGGGGACATTTCTTACACACCTTGTCCACAAGTACATAACGACCCAAGGGATTTGACACTCGAATAACGAACTCAGTAGACTCAATAGGTAAAGTCTTGCTGGATGCTAAAGTCTCACATACATAAGAATGAGTAGAACCGAGTGGTCAATCAAAGCAAGCACATTAGTATCAAGGAGAGTGAAAGTAATCGGTAATAACATCGTGAGTGAAGAAACATCCTCACGTGCACGTATAGCATAAGCTCTGCGCAGCGACCACGAGCCTCGATTTGGTGGTAGCATCTTTAGGCCCTCTCGACCGCCACTAGCGTTCCCGGGTTCCTTGGGGTCTACCTCTTCTTTGTAGTATTATTGGTTTCTCACTCGATTCACATTACATTCGAGACAATCTCGGGCAATCTTTGATAAAATGATCACCGATCCACATTTGAAACGAGCGATCCACGAACTCTCTGACCTCCCGAATGCCACTTGCCACAATGCTGGCACTCAGATCTGTCTTGACGATCATTGCCAACAGTGGCAACAGAGGTAACTCGTGTACTCATAGGGGGTCGATTACGATCCCGTCCAGAAAAACCCGAAGTATTCTTAGATCTGCTCGAATCATCTCTAAACTTCTTCGATGATTGATGAAAGGGCTTTCCCGAAGATCTTTTATGAAACTCTCTTGCTCCCATATCAGCTTTTCTTTTCTCTTTACTGAGCTCTTCGGCTTTGCAAGCTCACTCAACAAGTACCACAAACTCTCTGATTTTTAGAATGCCAACATACAGTTTTATATCTTCGTTCAGTCCCTCTTCAAAACATTTACACATTATATCTTCTGAAGAAACGCATTCTCGAGCATAACGGCTGAGCCTCACAAACTTTCGTTCATAATCAGTAACCGACATGGAACCTTGTTTAAGTTCAAGAAATTCTTTCCGTTTTTTATCAATAAATCTCTAGCTGATGTACTTTTTTCGAAACTCAGTTTGGAAAAACTCCCAAGTCACTCGCTCTCTAGGCACAACAGAAATCAACGTATTCCAGCAATAGTAGGCAGAATCACTTAGCAAAAAGATAGTACACTTCAGGCACTCATCGGGTGTACAAGATAGTTCATCAAGTACCCGGATAGTATTGTCCAACCAAAATTCAGCTTGCTCAGCGTCATCACTGTCAGTAGCTTTAAATTCAGTAGCCCCGTGCTTTCGGATTCTGTCAATTGGGGGCTTATTTAACCTCATCTGATCGGTTACCGGAGGTATTGCGGTTGCAGGGGGTGTATTAGTCGGGAATGGGGGTTGTGGAGCAGCCGTATTAGTTCGAATGTACTGATTGAACCAATCATTCATCACGCTATAAAAATCCTGCCTAGCTTCATCATTCTGATTACTAGTCATATGTTGAGAGTTCACTGGGGCTGTCCCTTGCGCGGGAGCAGACGCTACACTCTCAACATCATCAACTATCGCTCGATTGGGATCGGGATCCATCACTATACATAAACACATTTTTAACTGTCAGAAATCACCACACTATCAAATAAACACATAATGGCATGTATAGCTAGACTTATTCACATTACGGTAGTCCTAGAATCGACTAAACCGTAGCTCTAATACCAATTTAAAATGTAACACACCTCGCCCGTATCCATCACCGGAGGGGTAAGGAATGTTACCAAATAAGCCTTAATTTCATTTCTAAATATCATTCATATAAATAAAACATTTCAAGCATTATCGATCAACATCCATATACACATACATTACTTATGAAAAACACATGTTAACTTAATAAGCCATTTTCGCATGGCTATACATATATACATCACCAAAAGATACCAGGTCAATTTACAAAGTCAATCCTATACATGCCATTATCAAAATTTCATCAAAAGTGTACCAAAAAGCTTAGATAGTGTGGTCGACTTCGACTTTGAAACTCCCGACTTCGATGGATGACGAGCAAAAATCTATAAAACAGAGAATCAAAGCAAAAGAATAAGCATTTCTATGCTTAGTAAGCTTTAAGTAATGAAATCATCTAGAAGATTAGCATAATAATGTCAAGTCTATATGAATCAACCCTTGGCCGAATCTAAACATAACTAAAGTACTTCTTTATCGATCATATCACAAAGGTAAAATCAATACATCCAACTATTTTCATTCTATAGCCGAATACATTCGTCTCAAATTTTCATATTTTATAAACGTTCAAATGATTTAAAACAATGGTCTAAGCATACTTTACCGAATTTCGTAATACTGAATTAAAGATAATCATATTCTCAACGAGAGTAAGTTACTTGGTCATTTCACGGTAAGTCGCACATGTTTTTAAAATCATTTTGACATGTATTATATAATTTCTCTTACACATACTTACGATTTATCAACCCAATTATTATGCCGGCATAGACGTCCTTTGGAACTAAGCCCGATTCTTAGCACTGGCTTAAAAGCCCTTCGATACCAAGCTCGGTTTACGCCACTGGCTTGAAAGCCCTTCGAAACTAAGTTCGGTTACATCACTGGTTCAAAGCCCTTCGGAACTAAATCCGGTTATGACACTAGCTTAAAGCCATTCGGAACTAAATCCAGTTATAACACTGGCTTAAAGCCCTTTGGAACTAAATCCGGTTATAACACTGGCTTAAAGCCCTTCGAGACCAAGCTCGGATTTAAACCCCGATTAACATTTACACATATATGCACATTTAGATATCAATTTGATACTCGAATACAATTACATCATTTTTACTAACTAGATCGCGATCGGTTCACTAATCATAAACAAATAACATGATCCCGTTTCGTTATTCCAGAGGCTTTCTATAACCATACGGCTACAAACAAATATTCTACTTATTTATTTGGTCATGTAGCATAAAGCAAAACCACCGAGTTATAATTTATTTATCATGCTCATAATTATATAATTACTTATCTAAACATAAACTAGGTTCCATTACTCAAAGACTTACCTCGAATACTTTTGAACCGTGGCGGATAGGCTACTCGATTGTTTTCTCCTTTCCCTTATCAGATCTAGATCCTCTTTGCTCTTGAGCTTAATTTAAAACAATTAAATTCATTCAATTTCTAATCAACAAGGCGATTTAATATAATACAAGTATATTAGAAGGTTTAGGTATATATATGTATATATGTGACTTAATGATTAACTATCAAACATCATAAGCATATATATGTATGTGTTCTCTAGTTACGCACAACCCAACATCTTACCTAAGCATCATTCCGACCTAATACTCATATGGTCATTAACATTTTATTAATCACTTCTCAAGCCAAAAAGACATATTTAAACAAAGTACGTTTTTGCTTGAATGCAAAACTCATGCATCGAAATAACATTTCACATACTATATTATTCATAAAAAACTTTTTTTTATTGAATATACGTATTTATATATATATGAACTATTCGTAACATACTTATTACTCATTTTCAAAGCACAATACTCATACTATATTTATATAATTACAAACCGAATATACCTTTACTTACATCACTTAACATCAACTCCCAATTTCTTGACAAAACACATATATTCAAAAGAAAATAAGGCAATATAACAGCCTTTAATCCCGTTTTTAATCCATACATCTCACATTCCAAGCATTCATCCTATTCTATCATTTAAAATACAACATTGTACAATAATTTTCTAATTCAAATTCGGCTATTTCACCAAAACACAAGATGATTTATTAATATTGTTCAACCATTTAAACCACTTGCAAATACCTTAAACTATCTAAATTAACAACCATAAACCTCTTTCATCTTTTGCCATGGCCGAATGCCCAAGGTACTACACAATTCTAAATTTGGTTATGGGTTAAGAAAAGAACCTAATAACTAACTCAAAAGATGCTAAAAATTCAAAAATTATTATTGAACTTACCTTAATTTAGCAATCACCATGACCGAATTTCTCAAAGCTTCACTTTCTCTTCTTTCTCTAGCTACGGCAATGGAGGAGAAAACATAGCCAACCTTGGTTTCTCCTCCCACTATCTCATATTTTAATTTCTTTATTCATTAATAATATGACATTTTACTAATAAAGCTAATCAAAGTTATCATATTTTATAATATAATAGTAACATGGCCGGCCACTAACTAGAAATGGGTAAATTAACATGCAAAACCATACCTTTAAACACATGCATTTTTAAACCATTAAAAATTAACCAATCACATTTCAAAAGTATCAAATATAAGTCCTATTGAATAAATTCACATGCAAATGACCAAATCGAAGCTTGAAACTTTCACACTTGTATTTAGTCACTTCATAAACATGAAATATAACTTATAATTATTTTTATAATTCAGTTCTGTGGTCCCGAAACCACTTCCCGACTAGGGTCTAATTAGGGCTGTCACAGTGTTTGCGTTGAAGATTTGGAGACATCATTTTTACGGTGAGAAATGTCATGTTTTTACCGACCATAAGAGTTTAAAGTATTTGATGACTCAGAAGGACTTGAACTTACGGCAACAAAGATAGCTTAAATTGTTGAAAGATTATGAATTGGTGATTTATTATCACCCGGGTAAAGCGAATGTAGTCGCAGATGCCTTGAGTAGGAAGACTTTGTCTACTTTGAGAGCTATGAAAACTCAGTTGACCTTATCCGATAATGGTTCAATTCTAGCCGAATTGAAAGCTAGGCCGGTGTTTATTCAGCAAATTTGTGAAGCCCAAAAATGTGGCAGTGATTTGTAAGCCAAGAGAGCTCATTGTGAATCTGTTAGTGATTCAGATTTTCATGTTAGATCTGATGATTGTTTGATGTTCCGAGATAGAATTTGTGTGCTAAAAAAATGATGAGATTATTTAGAAAATTCTCTATGAAGCTCTTAATGGTTGTTTATCTGTGCATCCGGGTAGTACAAAAATGTATAGTGATTTGAAGAAAATGTATTGGTGGTCGGGTATGAAATAAGAAATCTTTGAGTTTGTTTCAAGATGTTTGATTTGCCAACAAGTGAAAACTGAACACCAAGTGCCTTCGGGTTTACTTCGACCAGTGACGGTACCCGAGTGGAAATAGGATAGGATTACGATGGATTTCTTAACTGGTTTTCCTTTGACTCCGATAAAGAAAGATGTTGTATCGGTTGTGGTTGATAGATTGACGAAATCGGCTCACTTTATACCGATACATACTAATTATTCACTTGATAAGCTACCTGAACTTACATTACTGAGATTGTGAGATTACACGGGGTGTCTGTTTCCATTATTTCGGATAGAGATCCGAGGTTTACTTGGAGGTTTTGGAAAAAGTTGCAAGAAGCCTTAGGCACGAAATTGAATTTTAGTACTGCTTTTCACCCATAGACCGACGGCCAATCTAAGAGAACGATTCAAGTACTTGAAGATATGCCCCAATATTGTGTTTTAGAATTTGAGTGTAGTTCGGAAAAATATCTACCATTGGTCGAATTTTCCTATAACAACAGTTTTCAGTCAAGTATTAAGATGGCGCCTTATAAGGCATTATATGGCCGGAAGTGCCGAATACCGTTATATTGGACTAAACTCAGAGAGAATTAGATTCACGGGGTCGATTTAGTCAGAGAAACTGAAGAGAAAGTGAAGATAATTCATGCTTGTTTGAAAGCAGCTTCGAATAGACAAAAATCCTACGCGGATTTGAAATGAAAAGAGATTGAGTTTCAAGTCGGTGATAAGGTATTCCAGAAAATGTCTCTATGGAAGACAGTTCTTAGATTTGGCCGGAAGGGCAAGTTGAGTTTACGTTTTATTGGACCGTATGAGATTACCCAAAGGATAGGGCTAGTAGCATATTGGTTGGCTTTGCCATCTGAACTGGAAAGGATTCGCGATATGTTCCATGTGTCTATGTTGCGCCGAGACCGATCAAACCCTTCACATGTGATTTCACCGGCAGAGGTTGAGATTCGACCGAATATTTCTTATGGCGAAGAGCCGGTTAAGATTTTGGCTCGGGAAGTCAAACAATTGAGGAATAAAAATATAGCCCTCGTAAAAGTATTATGGAAAGGGCATGGGGTTGAAGAGGCTACATGGGAACCCGAGGAAACCATGAGAAAACAATACCCAAACCTTTTTACCGATAAGATTTTCGGGGACGAAAATCCCTAAGGGGGAGAGTTAAAACATCTCAATTTTGGGCCTAATTGGAACAGTGGTTTTAGGACCCCGAATCCGACGTAGTAAATCTTGTTTTTATTATATTTTCATGGTTTAAAGTTTCACAAAATTATTTCGTGAAAATTTTGTTCGAAAATTCTGACGTTTGGGCACTCAGTTTAGTTAAAAGGATTAAATCGTAAAAGGTGCAAAAGTTGAGTCCTACATGTTAGAGGTGTCCAATTGATATGAGATTTTAAATTAGAGGTCCTTAGATGGTAAATAGACCATTTGTTAAGTTATTGGACAAAAATGGACATAGAGAGATAAAATTTCAAAGAAAGGCTAAAAGCGCATTTTGGTCATTTGGTAAATAAAAGAATAAAAAGGGAAAAAAAAGTCAAAATTGTGTCCATCTTCTTCCTTCCTCAGCCGAAATTTTCAAATACCATAGCTAGGGTTTCTTCAACTTTCAAGCTTGATAGTAAGTGCATCCCAGCCCCGTTTTTAATGCTTTTTATGTTTTTGAAGTCATTTTCACTCGATTTTTCCATTTCTACCATTATTTTGAAGTAAGGTTCATGTTTAAAAATTTACCCATGTGTGACATGCATGTATGTTGATTTTTAATGGTAGAAAATGAAAGTTTGATGTGTAATAAAAAACTTTTACTAGGTGATTTTTTTGTAAAATGTGTAGTAAAAATTTGATTTGATGAAAAATGTGGGCTGATATGAGCATATGTGTGGGTCGGCTAGGCTTGGGTAACAAAGAAACGACATGCATTTCATTTTACGAGCCTAGGGACAAAATGTAAATATGTTAAAATGTAAAGGCAAAAATTTAATTTTGCCATAGTATAATTTTTGGACTTAGTTGAGTAATGTGATAATTAAATAAGCTAAATTTTCTATTATAGATCAAAATAAGCAAAGTTCGGACCTTGATCGAAGGAAAACAAGGTTATTGACGATTAGAAGCATTTCTACTATTTTTGTACCGAGGTAAGTTTGTGTGTAAATAATGCAACTTATATTATGTATTTAATATTTTGTTATGGCATGACTTGTACAATTATCATTATCGATTTTTTCAGCAAAGATTCGATGCGGCGAAATTCTCAGTTGAACCTTCGGAATAGTTAGGATACAAATGTCATGACATTAGGGTTATGAGTTTACGTGTAATACCATATCTGGGATATGGCATCGTTATGAAATTTCGTGTAAGACCATGTCTGGGACATGGCATCGATATGAGAATCGTGTAAGACCATAGTTAGGCTATTGGCATTGATATGAGATCTCATGTAAGACCATATCTGGGATATGGCATTGGTATGGTTCTATGTGTATGTAATTCCCTAGTATCCTTTAGTATTCCAAGTGGTTCAATGGGTGATTTAAAGATTGTGTTAAAGATGTGAAAGGTTATGATTATGTTATGAAGTGGTACAAGTACGTACGCAAAACTCATGAGAAATGATTTCGATTTAAAATGCATTATTGGTAAGGATGCAAATGAGTAAGAGAAGTCTATGATCACTTGATGATTTTGTGCTAATTTACATTATGTTATATATATGTTATGTGTATGTTTAAAGTTGATTATTATTTACATACTAACTTACTAAGCTTAAAGCCTACCCCCTTCCCTTTTCATTTCTTACAGTGTCGCCAAGCTAACTCAAGGATAGAAAGTAGTCGGAGCATCGATCACACAATCAATTTGATCATTTGGGTATAATTGGTTTAGTTATTTTGAATATGGCATGTATAGGGACTTGGTCATTTTGAGATATGTGTCATTATTGATTTGGCCAAGTGTGTTGGCTTGTAATTGGTAATTAATTCGTTTTCTAAATGGCCATATGGTATTAGCTAATATTGGTTAAGTATATATACATATGATGATGCCTTTCATGGATGTGGTTATTACATGGTTTGTGATGATAAGTATAAGATGTTGTATGTGATAAAAAATAACATGAAATTGATGTGTGGATGTCTTGGTTGTGGCTGAATTGGTAGTATGTATATGCTTGGATTGGTGTTGTTTGATGTTGTGTAGGTTGGTGCAAGTAAGGATGGCAAAAAGGCTTGGTAAATAGCTTTATTTTTGTCCGCACGGGTAGACAAACGGGTGTGTGTCTAGGCCGTGTGTGACACACGGCTTGCCTATTGGGTGTGTGATCCGACTGTGTGTCCCCTGCATTCTTGAATTTTATCTTTGAATTGGCAACATGGGTAGAGACACGGCCGTGTGTCTCAGCCGTGTGAAGGACACGACCCAGGGACATGGGTGTGTGCCCAGGGCATGTGAAGTTTACACCTAATTTATGAAAAAAATTATGAAAATAAAATCGCCCACACGGCCTAGCACACGGGCGTGTGCCTTGGCCGTGTGACCTTATTTTGTTGATGACATCATAAACAGAAAATTACACGGGTTGAGGACACGGGCATGCCCCAATCCACATGGGTGTGTGTGACCACACGGCCTACCCAACTGGGCGTGTGACCCTCTAAAGGATGAAAATTTTCTAAGTGTTTTAAGAATTTTGAAAGTTCTCGGTTTAGTCCTGAACCACTCCCAATGTATGTTTTGGGCCTCATAGGCTCGTAATAGGGACAATATGAATGTATATGAAAAGTTTTAATTTGGATGGAAATTTATGTCTCGGTTCTGCATGATTATTTATGTATAAGCCCGGTAATGCCTCGTAACCTATTTCGGCGTCGAATATGGCTAAGGGGTGTTACACTGACTCTGATACCACTAAATGTAACACCCTAAACTTGGCCTAGATGTTATGGCCGAATCTAGAGTGGTTATGTAAAATGGTTGAAATTTTAGCTTTTCAGAAACGTTAAAAAACAACACAATTTCTGTTACTAAAGAAAACTCCAATTTAGTAGAAATTATTCTTAGTTAGCTTTTAAGTTGAAACCATGTTCAATTATGTTTTCTAAAAATCAGTTACTTTGTAGTGAAACTACTTAGAAAGATGTATTTTGAAAACACAGTTTACTAATTGAAACCCGTTGTTTTTGCAGAAAGCAATCGTTTAAACAACTTAATATGGAAAACAAATAATACCGTTCAAAACCCAAAATAGTCCAAAAAGTCCAAAATTTACAGAACACTTAAAAGCCCAAATTAAAATAATTAAAATAAATGCAAAGATTTTAAGACTGAGCTCCCGTCGCACCGACCCGCCTAAGCTTGAGGGTTACCTAAAAGTGACAGAAAAATAGGAAGTGTGTTTTCATAACTCAGTGTGTAACTTTAAAGAAAATAGAATTACAGATTTAATTTCAAATTTATTATAAGCAGAGCAAATACAGACATATAACTTATACAGAATCAGAATCATATGCAAGTTTACAATCCTACCCCTATTCGTACACACCATCTCCGACCATCCCTACACACCATATAGGGTATTAAATACCCATCTAGCCCTACACACCACTTAGTGTCGGAATGACACTTTTTAGATTATTTGCAACTAAGTTGCCAGTAGAATGGGTGAGATATTGCCTTTCACAGAAACATTTTCTCCACATAATATATCCCACCTTAGAATCAGGTACATAGAGTGCAGAAAAATGCATAACATTCTAGGTACAAATCATATACGTATATAACATTAATCTCAAATTAAATTATCGTATGACTGCTCAAATACACTTGTAGTAACAGATGACCAAATTTCATGTTTTATGGTACATTTAATCACATATCGAGCCCACGAAAGGCCCACAGTCAATCGGGACGAGGTGCGCAACCCTAGGCAAAAATTTTAAATTTTGGGCCCATGTGCCCCACATAGCCTAGCCCATGTGGCCTACACGGCCCAAAATAGCCCAAACCGTGTGTCACACACGGTCCAATACACAGTCTATCACACAGTTGTGTGGGATCAACAATGCCCAATTTCAGCTTTCGCCATTCACTATTTTTTGGGTTTCTCGTTACACACTTGGTTTGATTGTGATGTGAAAGCAACTATAAGATAGCGAATACCTAAAAATGACAATAAATCGCCAAAAATCAGTCCCCAATTCCTCAATTCTCACCAAGCCACTCACTTGGCTAAAACACAAACATGAGCAATTCTGACTAAAATTGAACATGTAAATGCTCGAATACTTACCCACGTTCACAACAGCCCCTAAAATAACCCACTTGTAAGAGCAAATCTTCGGCGATCTCCGATCTGAGTTAGCTTGGCGACACTATGAAAAACATGGAAAATAAACAGAGTAAGCTATATAGCTTAGTAAGCTCGTATGCAAGAAATAAGCAACCTACCTTACGTGTAACATTCAAATAATATAACATAATTAAATGTACATTTACCATGGTCTCATAATCATAACTCATTCCATCACAAAACTTATCTCATATTTATCATTTCAAGCATTTATTAGATATGAGCTTTAAGTACATACTTGTACCATCTCGAAAGGAATTTACACACAATCTCATCTTTGACATACCCGTAAACCACTCGGAGTAATAATGCCAGATACTCGAGATTCTTGCACACTAAGTGCCACATATGTAGCCAATGCTACCTCAAATCTCATATCACATAGTTTCTCACTCTCGAGCTATCAACGGGCTTGCTCACACAAGCTGTCAGTCAAGACGTAGCTACGAGGTGCTACTCACACAAGCTATCAAGTATCTGCAACATATGCCAGTATACTCAGCCACCGGTAGGACATACAAGACCAGCACCCGGATTACATAATCACATAACACATAACTACCCTACTGACATGTCACTTGTAGCCTACCCTATTCCTAAGGTTCAAACGAGATTTCTTGCTTGTCGATTCGTCTTTGGACTCATTCATAGGATTAAGCTTAACTACATTTATCAAACATAAGATTCATGCAATATTAAAGCAATAAAATACAATCATATTAAAGCTTATTTTTAACATACGAACTTACCTCGGTACAAAATGTCTAATAGTTTGATTTAGTCCACAACTTTGTTCTTTCCCCGGTCTAGGTCAGAACTTCATTTTTCTTGATCTATAATATCAAATTTAACTTATTCAATTATCACATTATTCAATTTAATCCCAAAAACACCTTATGGAAAAAATTACATTTTTGCCCCTAACTTTTCAACTTTTTACATTTTAGTTCCTAGGCTCATAAAATGATTTTCATCCAATTTCTTCATTACCCAAGCCTAGACGAATCTTTTTCATGCTCATAACAGCCTACATTTTTCATTTATTCACATTTTAACACATATTTTACAACTTTTACAAATAGGTCCCTATTTGACATTTTCATCAAAAATCACTTGGTAAATGTTGTTTATCTAACACCAAACATGCATTTTCTACCATTAGACATCAAAATACATAAATATTCAAGATGGGTAAAAATTTAGACTTCATCTTTCTTTCAAATTAGTCCTTGAAATAGCTAGATTAGGTTGAGACAACTTCAAAAACATAAAAATCATTAAAAATGGGGCAAGAACAGATTTACAATCGAGCTTGAAAGTGGCCAAAACCCTAAGTATGTCTTCCTTGAAATTTTTGGCTAAGGGGGGACTAATTTGAGAAGATGAACACTTTTATTTTAGTTTTATTTGTCTTTATTTACCAAAAGACCAAAATGCCCTTAATGCCAAACTTTGAAAATTCACCTAGCCATGTACATTTTTTCCAACTTAAAGTATAATGGTCTAATTACCATTTAAGGACCTCTAATTTAAAATTTCATAGCAATTAGACACCTCTTGCTTCTAGAACACATATTTTGCACCTATTGCAGTTTAGTCATATTAGTCAAACTGGACACTATATCGATAAAATTTCTTAACAAAATTTTCACACAATCATTCAATCATATTGTAGACCTTAAAGTAATAATAAAATTAACATTTCTACTTCAGATTTGTGGTCCAAAAACCACTGTTCTGATTTGACCTAAAAATAGGTTGTTACAACAAATCTTTACAATATCCAAATGTTTGCAAATTAAACTCAATTACAAAGAAGAACTGTAACACCCCAAACCCGGCCTGGAAGTTTGGCTCGAATCTGGTGTGTCACATTGAAGTGTTTTTCAAAAACCATGTTTTCATTAGAAACCCTTTTTAATAATTAAAATTCTTAACAACTTTGTAAAAATCTTGGCAGTTGCGGAAGCTTAATTTAAAAACAATTGTGGATACATGATGTTTTGAAAAACAGTAGCTGTTTGGAAAACCGTGTTCTAATACTAGCAATTAGAAGAATCAACAAATAAAATTCCAAATTTGAAATCCAAAAAATTACAACAGCTTTACTACAACCCACATAAAAAAAATTTAAAAGTAATAATCAAAACTGTAACATAAACAGTGTGTGCGGCTTCCTCGAGGCCCCTCGCGACTTCGATCCGTCTAAAGGTGGAAATTACGAAAGGTTAATAAGCGAGGTGAGTTTACGAAAACTCGGTGCAGAAATCCCCTACTATATAAAAGGAACAATCAGTTATATAAAAGAATTAAAAGTCTGGCCCTAGCCCTACTTACAGTTTCAGTAACAATTGGGCCTTAGCCCATTATAACAGAGAGTACCAGATGGGCCTTAGCCCATATTCGATCCCGCCATATCTTTGGGTGAAGCCTTTCGTTTAGATTCTGCCATCGGGTGAAGCCTTTCGTTTAACGGTTACTGGGCTGAAGCCTTTTCATAAATCATATCACTGGGCCAAAGCCTTTACTGAAAACGGTATGGCCCATAGGCCCATTTCAATTTCACATGTAATATCACTGAATGTATGCAAGCCCATTTGGGGAGAATAACTCAACCCACCCAACCAAACTCTCCACTGGCGGCATAGCTACTTTATCATATAACTGGAGGCCTAGCCTCTTTTAATAACTAGGGCAAAGCCCTCTTTGGTAAACTGGGGCAAAGCCCTTTTGCACTTCCTCCATTTATATAAAACCCAACCCATGCATATAATGAGTATATCATAGCATATCATGTGCATCTCATAACATATCATGTGCATATCATGTCATATCATGTATATCAATATCTCATGCAACAGATATACATGTCATGGCGTACAACATACAGAATAAGAATACCATGCCCATATTTGAATCAAACAATCACAGTCAAGTCATCCATATATTCACAATCAAATCCGTCAACCACACAGTCCAAGTCAGTCACTTGCCCACAAGGGTAAAACAGTCATTTAACACCTTAGGGGTAAAATGGTAATTTTACCCCATAAGGGTATCTCGGTAATTCTATCTTACAGGGGTATTTTAGTAATTTTACAAACTAGGGATATTTTGGTAATTTTGCAAACCAGGGGTATTTTGGTAATTTTGCAAACTAGGGGTATTTTGGTAATTTTGCAAACTAGGGGTATTTTGGTAATTTTACAAACCAGGGGTATTTTGGTAATTTTGCAAACTAGGGTAAAATGATAATTCTGTAAATTGGGGGTACTTTGGTAATTTTACAAGTCGAGGTTATTTTAGTAATTTGGTGAACTAAAGTATTCTAAATAGGGATAGCAATACGAATGGGCCTAAAGCCCATTCTAGGCCCAAATGGGCCCACACGCTCGAGTGGCCCTTTTAGCCCAAATCTAGCCACAGATATGAGATTCACCTAGCCTAGTCTAATATTTACTACACAATCAAACAACTTATCCAATTAGGCCCGTAGGCCCATTGGGCCCACATGGCCCCTTTCGGCCCATCGCGACCCGAAGTAGCCATCCTATAGCCAGAGTAGTGAGAAATACACACCTGATAGGAGACTGGAGTTAATCCGCGCTCTGAGCACTCTTAGCCGACGCCCAACCCAAACGAGCACGCCATAAAGCGAATGGGATCAGCTAAGAAAGGTACCTTTACTCTCCTCATGGTTCTCTCTATCTAAAGCCAGCTTCGCATCCACTCCTATGCTAGCTTCCTGACATGGGATCCCTCTATCATCAGAGTTTAAATTCAACACCAACTCTTGCCGCCCCCTGTTAGCAAAATAAATGCTTTTTGTTTGCCATGAGTTTCGAACCCTGGACCTCCTTGCCAACTCTATAATGCTACCTTCCTGCCTCTTATGTGGCGCTACTTTGCCACTAGGCCACAAGGCTTTTTGTGTCACAATTTCTCCAACAATATTCTTAAGGCCCACCTACTACACCCAGGGTTTGATTCACCTTAAACCAAAATTTTTGCTAGAGTCCAGGTTTGAACCCAAGACTTCTCTAACACTTCTCAGCACACTTAATCATTAAAACAAGCCTTCATTAACGAAATTTACATGCACAACAAAATATTATAAGCTACCTTCAACCACTCCCATGCTTAAGGCCCAAAACTTCTAGGCCCAAATTTAGGGTGTTACAAGAACAGTTGAGCTAATAGAATAACAATGAAACTCACAAGTGTATGAAAGAAAAGTATGAGAATATTTTGCACAAAGGTTGTTTGATTGATATTTTAGGCTTGGATATTTTTTCTTCTTGTTGTAGGACATTTAGAAGTTGATATTTTTATCCTCTAATTCATTTCCAATATTGTGGTTGTTGAGAAAATAAATAGAGCCATTGAGGATGAAAATACCAAATCATTAAATTTACCTTCAACAAAAAATATCGATACTTTTTCTACGAGTATAGATATTAGTAGCATTTAATGTCTGATTCAGTGACTGTTAAAATTAGTTTTCACCGATACCAAATACCATTTATAGATAGACTGTAAAAGATATCGATATTTTTGAATGGATATTGATACTTTTTATGATTATTTGAAAAATCATAAAAACAAAATGCAAAACTGATATCGACAAAATTCAATAGGTATCTATATATTTTGAAAAGTATCGATACTTATTGCTTTTGTTCAATTTTTTATTCAAGATAGGAAGCAACTTTGGTATCGATAAAAAATATGGTATCGATAAAAATCATATGGATATCAATACTTTTTGTAGGAAGCAATTTTTCAATTGAATTAAAATTGTTTAAATCGAGTTCAAGAGTTTAAAACAAATTTTAAACTTTGTCTAAAATTTTCTAAGTGTTCGAAACATTTTCTAAGATGTCTAGAGGTCTTGAAATGATTTTTATGCTTTGATCTTATTAATTTCTTTGTTCAAAAATAAATTTTATTAAAAAATATTTTTATTTATTATATCAAAACAATTTGTCAAATAAAGCTAGTTTATTAATATTCATTTTCAATAATAATTAATTAATACATATTATTTATATCCATTAACAATCAACCAAATGAAATTTCTTTTAAATTTAAATTCTTTTAGAAAATTTTTGAACGAATATGTTAAATAATAATGAAATGGAGAGTTAAAATTTTAAACTAATTAATTTTGAATAAAATTTTAAACTAATTAAATTTGAAATTAAAAGTTTTTAAATAATTAACAAATGGTTGGGTGCCATGGCAAGATACATTGTATTCTTAAAGGGAGAACATATGTTCGAATCTTGGAGGCAACGTTGCTAAAAAGGATAATCACGAATCCCAAACATAGACTATAAAATGGACATGTAGAATACCAAAATAAAAAACTCAAGCTAGGAGCTAATTTTTGGGAAAAAAATAGTTAATTAATTTTAAGTTGATAATTATAGTTTAATTAATGAGATTTGAAAAGTAAATGCTCCATGTTTTTGTGGAATAAGAATGATCGTTAAAAGTGTTGAAATAAAATAAATAATCAAATAATTATTACGTAACTGACCCACATTTTATTTTTTTAAACGAATTCACAGTTATTACTTAATTATATTTATTTAATATTTAATGTTATTTTTTTTCAAAGTGTTTAATGTTGTTTTTAAATGTCTAATGCAATGACGTTAACAATGTTTTTAATTATATTTATTTAATATTTAATGTCTCGAGAGGTGAAGCAACATCCAAATCGCATATTCTCGACTTAACAATGTTTGTATATTCATTTTTTTATATAAATAACATGTACTTAGGGTTAAACCGATTTTGAGTTGTAAATTGTCAACTTGGCATTTTGAATATTAGATGTTAGTTAGTGAAATGGTTCATGAATTGTTAAGTCTTACACGTGTTGACATATGTAATTGAACACATGATAAGTTTTATTGCATTTTTAGGTCTCTAAATTAGTTGGATTATATAATTTGTTAGGTTGAATCAAATGATGTAAAGCATTGTAGGTGTATGTATTCAAAGTCGCGACATCATTCTATGGATGTTACAGCATCAACCCTCATCATCATGACGTCCCCTGTTGAAGTCACAACGTCAACCTACTATTTTTGAAGTCGTGACACTGCACTATTGAGACATTGAGTTATTGACCTTGATGTTGCGACATGATCCCTTCATGGTTGTGACGCCAACCCGATAAACTTTGAAAGTTTTTCATTTAAGTCCTCAAATGGTCTTGGGTTATTATAAGAGCTTTTGTAAGCTCGTATAAACCCTAAATAAGACTATATAATATGTTATAATAATTTATTAATCTTAATAGCTTGTATAAATTATTGAATTAATTGAAATGGTGATTGTATTTGCTTCGGCAATGAATGTGACATTCAATAGCTCGAGCCTGATAATCGGGTCGGGTATAAGGTGTTACAGCAATAGTGAAAACTTTAATAGATTCAAAGAGCTTCATGTGAAAGTGGAGAAACAAATAAGTTTACTCATAAAGACACTTCAGTCTAGTTGAGGTGGGAAATACTTATCGTATGAGTTCTTAGGATACCTTGTAACGCCCTCAACTCGAACCGAATCACTGGGTCCGAATCTTGGGTATTACAACATGACACTTAACAAATTATCGAAACAAACATCGCCTACTCTTGATTTAAAGCAAATTTCTTATTGATTTTTATAAAAGGCTTCATTATTAAAAAAAGTAATTAAAAATAAAATAGCACAACAAACTTATCATAATTTAATTATAACGTAATAATTTATTAAAGACTGACTCTAAAAGGCATAATCATTCTATATACCACTTTTTCCAGATTGATCACTGTATGCATAATAACCCAATTCGCCCCTTACTTGGCACATTCCTGGCATCGTCCCTCATGGCGTAATCATTCACAACAATAACTGAAACATAACCATAACATTTTTAAGTTATACAAACTTAGTGAATTTAAATGCAAAATACTTTTAAACTTTTCTTGTTGAATTCTACATTCTATGTAACACTCCTAACCCACATCCGTAGTCGGATTAGGGTTACGAGACATTATCAACCAAAACACAGTCCAAAACAATCATTCATTTTTGAACATACAAAAAGTAATATATTCTTCTTTATAAAAGTTTCACAACTAAAATAGCCACAAGTCAATAGTTCATATATACTAGACATGCATATTTGATTCCCAAAAACCAACCAAGTATAACCAAATATCTAATCAGTGTTTCGAAGCAACAAATATACATCAAGCCGTTTTGGTCATACATAAAAAAAAAATCCATGTTTGAACCAAATGTCCTTTTCAACTATGACATTTAACAACCAGAACTTAATCAAGATTATAACATTTCGTATATCTGGCATGTATCAAAACATTCACTTGTATACATTTAATACCTTAGAATAATTACTAAACACATCATTTTTGTAAATTACAGTACGTTTATTTATGAATCCCTTCTTCATGAAACATTAATAATCATTACTAAATGGTTAAATATATTTCTTACTTATTACAAAGTTTCATGCGCATATTACTATATCAAAATTGACCATTTTAAAACACATATATAAAATAAAGGCATACAACTTATTAACCCACCAAAAATGAGTCATTAACAACTATCATAAAATGGCCAAATATAACTTTTGAACCTATAAGTCTATGCATATTTTACCATTTCAATTTGAAACAATTGCAGTCACTAATAATAAAACATAGCATGCTTATTCGGCATTCTAGTAATCATTTTAGACATTATTATTATTTTATAATCAACCAAATAACATATGCACAACCGATTCATTAATCAAATATTCAGTTCTCAAGTTAAAACTCCTTTGATCAAATTAAAACAATCATAGAACATATTTGTAATTTGACATTACCAATCGAATCTAAATAGCTAAATGCAAATAATGACATAGCAACACTCAAATTATAATTTAATCACCAATATCATTTCATAAATAGCTTATAACCTTCATCTATATTTATAGGACACAAACCGAATTAACCATTACAAATGAATTAGATTAACCATTATACAATCGGCTATAAATTCATCACTTACTCCATTACAAAGCCAAATCATAAGACTAACCACATATGATAATCAAATCCATATACCAAGCTTATTAAATGAGCTAGTTGTAAGTTGCTCATATCATTACCCGAATCAAGACATAAAACCAAACACCATTCATATATGTTATAAAGCATACTTACCAAAATGAGCATAAACCATGATCAAATATAACCGAACATAAGTATAACGATCAAAGCATAAAATCCGAGCTTAACAAAATAATAAGCCATTTTTGCATGGCTCATATTTACATGCCCCAAAATTAAATATATAAACTAGCCTATACAGGCCATAGGTTCGAGTTCAAACTTATAAAAATACTAAAATAGACGATAATGTGATAGACTACTCTGACGATCCCCGAGCTCGTAACTAGCTTCCACAATTTATAAAACAGAGAGTAAATATACTCACAGTAAGCTTTCACAGCTTAGTAAGTCATAAGCAAATGAAACATTCAGTCACATTCATAATTCAATTTAGCTAAACTAAAATAAACCATCATAAATTCATATACATTTCCAAACTTATAATTTCATATCTCAAGACATATAATTTTGCATAAGTTTTCCTTTGGCCGAATACTCATTTGAACTTTAGCATGTTTAACCTTCATTTTCTACATCACAATTACATTATTTGGCCGAATATATACATTCACATATGCATACACATAGTTCACATTAACATATAACTTTTATATCATCAATTCAAACATCCAACTTACCATATTTTCATAACTTAGTATGAATACATACCTGAGCCTTTTAACTTGATATTACATTCAGTCTTAACTTATCATTTCCCGTTGAACCATTCAGAATTAAATAGGATAATCGGATAATCACACATATCGTACAATGCCAATGTCCCAGACGTAGTCTTACATGTAACCACATATCAATGCCACTGTCCCAGACAGTGTCTTACACGAGAACACATATCGATGCCAACGTCCCAGACGTGGTATTACATGAGAACACATATCAAAAATCCTATGTCATGACATATATATCGTAGCTATTCCTAGGGTTCATACGGGGCTTTCAGACGTCATAACTCGGTCGAATCGAACTTGTACACATTGCTCCAATGTATATAACCATTTGACCATCATATATATATGCTCATAAAATTCAATTCAGCATTTTTAAATTCACAAATATTCAAAATTAACAGCATTTATTTGCTTATAAAACCTCGGACACCAATAATCGGAACGGGATGATTATTCGACAACTTTGGTTTCCCCCGATCCAAATCTGATTTCTTTGGTTCTTGATCTAAACATATTCAAATTAAGCCCATTCAAACATAATTTCATTCAATTTAGTCCAAAAACACATAAATGGGTAAATTATCATTTTACCCCTGACATTTTATACTTTTTACAATTTAGTCCAAATTGCACAAAACACAAAAAGGCAAAATTTGCACACACCATGCCTAGGCCGAATCTTCCTTATGCTCATGCAAGTCCATAAATTTCATTTATTTCACATTTTAGTCCTCAATTTATTATTTTTACAATTTAGCCCTAATTACTCAAAATCATCAAAAATTCCAATACAAAACATATTAATCCAAAACATATCTTTCATAATTCATCATCTAACATCACAAATCTCAATTATTCATCAATATAATAACTCAAAATATTCATCAAAATCAGAGATTCAAGCATGGGCTTTGTACATTACACTGCAACGATCTCAAAAACGTAAAAATTATCAAAAACCGAGCAAAGAACATACCTAATTTAAGACATCAAAGTGCCGAACTTTCAAGCTTCAAAATGGTTTCTTTTTCTCTTAACTTTCGGCCAAAAAGATGATAATGCATGCATTTTATGTTTTGTTTTATTTTAATTACATTTTATTATCCATTTACCATAATAACCTTAATGATTTAATAATAATACTATATAATGCATGCCATTACCGTCCATTCATATATTCAATGGCCTAATTGCAACATAAATACTTCATATTATAAAGACAACAACAATTATGTACTTTCACATTTAACCATCAAATTTTTATTTTACGCGATTAAGCCCTTTTCATTAAATCAGCATTCAAACGACAAAATTAAAACACGAAAATTTCACGGATATAAATTCACACATAATAAACATAGAAAATAATTTTTAAATATTTTTCTGAGTCAGATTCGTGGTCTCAAAACCACCGTTCCGAATAGGTCTAAATCGGGCTGTTATATTCTAGGTCTTTGGATTATCATTCTATCTTTGGTGAATCCCTTCACATCGTCGGATACATATATATACATATGCGCTACTTACCATACTTAATGAATCATCCTTAGCTTAACTCATTGGCTGATGATTGTCACTCGCGATAAGTTTTAAAATTTATAATTGATCGTACTTGAAACTAACTATTATCACGATGAAGGAAAGCGTACCTATCGAATAGTAGTATAGTTTATAGCAAGACCGGATGTCGAACCCAAAGGAACTAAAAGTACTAGTATTAACTTTCTTTTTATTATCTAGCCTAAGAATAATGGGAGTTATTTTATTTAAACTAATTCACTAACCTAAGAATGCACAGAAAGTAAATTAGGAAAATACTTTTGGAAAACTAATTGATTTAGACAATACCCAAGGAAGAATCCACCTAGACTTCACTTGTTAATTGACTCTGAACCAAACGATTTATTCACTTGACTTGATCCATAGAAATCCCTAATTTATATTATTATTCCTATTCAAGACTAATAACATCTAACCCTAGGTTGATTAATTGAAATCTCTTTCTAATTAAAACCCCTAGTGTTGTATTAACTCGATCTATGGATTCCCTTATTAGATTTGACTCTAGTCCGACAGATTTATGTCATCCTATCTCTAGGATTGCATGCAACTCCGCTTAATTATGAATGATCTATCTCTGAATAAGCACATCAATACTTGAATTAATATCCTGGAATATTTAAATAAGAGTTAAAAATATAATTAAGAACAAATCAAGTATTTATCATATAGTTCAGAAAATATTAACAAGATCCGTATTAGGTTTCATTCCCCTTAGGTATTTAGGGGGTTTATTTCATAATGGTAGAAGAAAACATCTTAGAAGAATAATAATGACAAAACATAAAGAAAACCCAAAAACCCCTGAAGGAAATTAAAGGGAGATCTTCAGTCTTGAAGGTGAATCCGGCTTCTGAGATGAATCAATCGGCTTTCTTCGAGTAATTCCTTGCTTCTTACTCTACGTCTCTTTTAATCCTCCTTTCGGGTGTTTAAATAGACTTTCCAGTGCTCAAAATAGCCCAAAAGTAGCCTTTTCCGAATAGAACTAGACTTGGGCCCGATAGGGCCACGACCGTGAGCCACGCCCGTGTGCAATGGCTTCAAACCATGTTCAAGGCTGTTAAATAGACACGGGCATGTGATCTACCTGTGTGAGGAAGTCCAAGCCGTGTTGATTTCCCATGTTGCCCTTTTTTTTCCGTTTTGGCCCGTTTCTTGTTCTTTTTACTTTCCTATGCTAACCTAAGTATAAGACATGAATTTAAAAGATTAGGAGCATCAAATTCCACAAATCTAATGATAATTCATCCAAAAATGTGCTAAGCATGGGATAAAAATATGTATAAATTACGACTTATCAAATACCCTCACACTTAAGCGTTTGCTTGTCCTCAAGCAAAATCCTCAATTCACCATTAAAAATTCATTTTCTCAACTTATAATTCCTATCAATAATATCTCAAAATAATCCATAAGCAATCATACATTGAGAATTCAACTAGAAGAACATTAAAGTTTCAAACATTCCAAGTTGAGCATTTTATCATGAAAAGCATAGGTGTCTCCCCTCATCTAAGTAATCACCTTTGATTCAAAATATCACAGAGTTTAACATCCTCACTAAAGATTCACTCAAATCACTCAAAATGTTTAAGGACAATGAAATTAACACTCAACAGTCAATATGAAAAGTTATTACCATAGGCTTGCATGAAAATCAAATCTCTACCACTATATATTGAGATGGTACATCAATCAAAGGGTCTTTAGAGGGTTGTAACGTGGCTTTGGTTAGGGGGTGTGGTCACAAGCTAAAAGAGAAGGTTAGAATCGATATTGAATTGAAAAATTACTTAACTAGAAAAATACTAAAACTTGACAAATTTCATTCCTAATTTAGATAACCTATAATTGAGCTTTTCTTTATGGATAACATTGTTTTAACACAAGCATTATATAATTTCATCATTTTTTTTAAGAACAAATCGAGTAACATAAGACTTTGCTAACTATCAACATAGAACATAGCTAAGCAATTTATTCAAATTGAATCTTGACAAAAATAGGGATCAAATTAATTTTGGGGATTTCAATAATAATGGGTTATGGGTTAATATTGGGGTAAATCAATGAATGGCTTGTTAGGCTCAAGGGGGTTCACTAAAGGTTAATTATGGAGGTAAGCTTTTATAGAGTAAGTGGGTTAAACCTAAGTGCCTTCATCATCTCGATATAACAAATCAATGGTGTGGTCTTGACATGCATAATCGAAGCAAGTTCTAGAATAGCAATTCAATATTGACTTACTCATAGCAACAATAAAAGTGAGTATGAAAGAAATAATATATGCTCTAAAGGCTCAAGATCTCACAAAAATTATGGCTTTTTGATGTTAACCCTGTGACTTTCAATTCCAAGATAATACTTAAACTTGGGGAAATAGCCTAAAATTTTAATACTCAAAAATCAACTTATCATGCTTGATTCTCTAATTACTTAAAATTTAAACCATCAATGCATAAATACCTATGTTTTAATTCAAGATATATCAATAAAAACCATAAAATTGATCAAAATTCATTCTAATAGTGATATGAGTGATTCAGAAGAAAATAAGACAAAATTCGGGGATTTTTCTAATAGTGATATAATTGATCCCCTCACACTTAAGATGTACATTGCCCTCAATGTACAAAGATAAAGTTAGTGGTAAATATAGATATAAGATCATAAGATAGGGAGAGAAGTGAAACTTCCTGAATGTTAATTGGATTCCTTGAATAGTAGTTATGGAAAGTAATCGGCTAAGATAATGAGGAGGATACTCCAGTGGTGGTAGAGGTTGGGTTCCATACTCACAGTGTCCAGCGAAGAGGTTATCGTGGTGGTCGGGTAGGACATGGCAGCTGTGGAGGACCTTTTCCAGTGGAGTTGTAATTTCCTAAATAATATTGAGCTTTGGAGCTTTTTATAACTACAATAAAATCAAAAACTCTTTAGGAATATAGAGAAGTAGGATTACTCATAAAAAAATAGTCAAAAATATAAAGTACTTAATAAAAATTAAAAAATCTTAAAGATGAAATAAAAATAGTCTTAAAGGAAAATAAAATTAAAAGAAAGTTAAACACATAAATGAAAATAAAAGAAAAAATAATAAATTAAAAAATCTTTAAAAATCATCATTGCCAGATGGTTCGTGAGGTGAGGGTGGCGATGAGATGTGAAAATGCTGACAGATCTGCTGTAGGGTCTTATCAATGTTATCAAAGAGCTGAAAACATTGTTGCTCAAATCGAGTAAGGCACTTAGAAATGTCAGAAAGTGAAGTAGCCGCATGAACTGGACGGTGAATAGGTGGTGGCTGAGATGGTGGAGGAACATCATCAGTAATGTCCTCGGGGTTCTCCTGCTCGGCGGACTAGACAAGGCGGTACTGAGGAGGGTCAAAGTCGCGTCGTCGCTCGATCATCCTCATGTGCAGCATACTAGAGATGCCCTGTGGGGACATCAGACCAATGAGAGTTAGGGAGGATGATTGCACCACCGTGTTAAGGAGACCGAAGTACCTCGCCAGGCGAGTCACATAAGGGCCAATGGATATGACCCCCTTCCTATGCCACTCTGTTTGATGGCGAATGGCTAAGGCAATAAAGTAGACGAGGTCGAAGATGTGCCCATACGCCATACTCCATAAAAAATAGGCGTCGTAAGTGTTGACGACGCCGGTGCTCTCTCGCCTTTTTGTCAAAGTGTGGGCTAAGATGGCGTGTAAATACCTCAAAGATGGGGCGAGAGCTGATGCCTTAGAGCGGCTAGGATCATAGGTGGCCAAAACAGGGACTAACGCATTCCAGCATCATGAAGGAGAATAGTGGATGTGGCGATGGAGAGTGTCGAGGTCGTTCTCCTCCATGAACTCCTTCGTATATAGGCCCAATGCGATACTGAACTAGGGGACGCTCAACTGGAGGACTAAACTGCCAAGATGAAACTAGACCGTTCCAGGATCATTGAAGTTGGTCATCACGGTTTGAAGATGGAACGTTGAGCAAAGTTCCAACGTGAGCTCTAGATACGTTGGCTCGACGATCTCGAAGAAAAGTCCCCATGAATTAGTCGTTAGGTGGGCCAGGATTGCGTTAGCAAGTTGTATTTATGCTAGGGCAGCCAAGTCGATACATCATCCCACTTCTAAGGGTCAGGCCCATAGGATCTGAAATAGTTCCTCCTAATTGCTTAGTGGAGATTGGAGGAAGGGGTGTCAGATTTCTGAAGTGGGACCCGAAGAGGATGAGGCTTATTTTCGATTCTTCGAGGTGGGGACGGTGGTTTTCTTGCCATATGGATTTGACATAGAATGCCTACGAAAACAATTCTAAAATTTAGTCGGAAGAATTAACACAATATACAAATCCAAGTTTAGCTCAATCAAGCAACGAAGTAAGTAAAATGTGAATACCTAGCAAATATAGATAAATATGAACAATAGTTAAGCATAGAAGACTATGACCCAATCAATGCAAAATAATGCCAATGTTAAAAACTAAATGGAGTATAGGTATGGATTAATCAACCAATTTCCACTAAGCAATTAATATTCCATAAACAAGTAAAGTACTAAATAGAATGTAATAATAATCAATAAAGATGAAAATAACTAAGTAAACATGAAGAAAAAGAGGGGACCCGATAATGGGTGGTGATGAGTCGGCTAGGGGCGACGGTGGCTTCTTGGGGCATGTACGTCTGGCTGACCACAGGAGTGGAGGTGAGCCGTGTGGTGGCGGTGGAAGGAAGAAAAGGAAGGGTAAAGAAAGGGAAAAGAAGGAGGGTGGTAGGAAAAGAAAAGAAGAAGAAAAGAGAGGAGGAAGAAAAGAAAAAGAGAAGAAAATAGAGGGGAAAAGTGAGAAGAGATGGGGAAGGAGGTAAAGGGAAGAAAAATAGGAAGGTTAGGGTGGCTGGCCAGTCATCCACGGGCGTGAGGGAGGGGTATGCAGCGATTAGGGTTAGGTTTTGGGGAAAGGGATGATGAATAGTGAGGGGTTTATATAGATATTGGGTCACACAGCCATGGGGCATGCCTGTGTGCCTTGGTTTCAGCTCGTGTTTTTCATGATTTTTGAATTTGGGCATGTCTGAGATTCGGTCCATGCCCGTGTTCATTGGGCGTGTAGGGGCACACGGTCATGTCGCATAGTCGTGTGCTACATCGTTTGCTTCTCCCACGCCCGTGTTAATTTGACAGGATTGACCACGGGTGTTGGGCACAGACGTGTCGCACGCCCGTGCTAATTTCTCAGTTTCAACCACGGCTTCTAGGCACAGGCGTGTCGCACTCCCATTTTGAATTGGTAGGATTGACCACGACCATGTCGCACGGCCATGGCAACTTATTGTATCCTGTGTTGGTGAAAATTTTTGCTCTGTTTTCACACGGCTTAAGGCACGCCCGTGTGCCTGGCCGTGTGGAGTTGGAAAACCTGTATTCAAGGACTCAGTTAGTGAGTTAGATGTTAAACACTAGAATTTAAAGAAATTAATACTGTTAGTGGTCGGATTGCTTCCCGAGAAGCGCTTATTTATAGTCTAAGCTCGACTTACCTCAATTTCATTCAGTCATGGTGGTTCGAGGAGTTTACACTCCTCATTCCTACTATCAGTTTTATCAAAATAAGGTTTTAAATGAGTACTATTTACCTTAAACGTGACAAATTTGGAATGAGGTACCTCGATTGTATCGTATGGGAAGATGTTGAGTACCGTAAGAGAGATTGCTCCATTCAGTTCAGAAGTGGCAATACGAAGGCCTGCTGCATCTAATAGTACCTTGTCTCCAACCTTAAGTTGATTAAGTGAAAAATTGAGTTCGTCATGGCATGGTTTCGGTTTATCATGTGTTCTCGGTTTCTATGTCCGCCATTCATCTAGTTCCTCGATATGTAGCCTTCGTTCTTCATAGATAGGTCCTTTGTTGTTACGTAAAAATGGCTCATTTATGCTCTTCGAGCGTGTTTTCTGCAAAAAAGGTTGCACCACATGATCAGTATTAGCAACATGATTTACACAACCAACCTCGTTACTCGAATTATGAGTTTGAAGAGTGATTCTTTCATTACCCACACGAAGTGTGAGTTCACCTGTACCAACATCAATAATGGTTCTAGCAGTCGCTAAAAAGGGCCTTCCTAAAATTAAAGGCACGTCACTGTCCTCTTCTATATCTAGAACAACAAAATCAACTGGGAATATAAATTTATCGATTTTTACTAGTATATCTTCAATGATACCCCTAGGAAATCTAATGGTTTTATCTGCCAATTGAATGCTTATCCTAGTTTATTTGGGTTTCCCAAGACCTAGTTGTTTAAATATTTTATAGGGCATGACATTAATACTAACCCCTAAATCAGCCAAAGAATTTTTAATGTTTAGACTACCAATCAAATAAGGAATCATTAAACTACCTGGATCTTTCAATTTGTTGGTAGCTTATTCTGTAGAATGGCTGAGCAAACTACATTCAACTCCACATGCGATGCCTCATCCAACTTTTGCTTATTCGCTAAAAGCTCCTTTAAAAACTTCATTGCATTTAGCATCTGGGAAAGAGCTTCAATAAATGGTAAGTTAATATGTAATTTCTTTAGTAGTTTAAGGAATTTACCAAATTGTTTATCAGTGTGGTCTTTCCTTGTCTCATTGGGGTATGGTACTCGAGGTTTATATTCTTCACGTACCAATTTTTGCTTACTGTGGTCTACCTCACCTTTACCTTTACTTACTACAATTCCCTATCTCGGTTCTGGTTTAGTTTCAACTACCCCTTCTTCATCTCGCATGTTAATCACATTGAGCTATTCCCTTGGGTTAGGTTTAGTATTACTTGGCAAGCTTCCTTATGATCGTTCAGAGATTAATTTGGCAATCTAGCCTATCTGAGTTTCGAGCCCCTGGATTGACGCTTGTTGATTTTTAAGTGCTGTCTCGGTATTCTGGAAATGGGTTTCTGACACTGAGATGAATTTTGTTAGCACTCTTCAAGGTTCGACTTCTTTTCCTGTTGGTAAGGTGGTTGTTGAAATCTCGGAGGATTTTGTGGCCTTTGACTTCCTTGGCCACCCCATGAGAAATTGGGGTGGTTCCTCCAACCTGCATTATAAGTGTTACTATACGAGTTATTTTGAGGTCTAGAGTTATTATTACCCATATAGTGGTCTTGCTCCTCCTCGGTGCTAGAGTTAAAGGATTGATATTCTGTGTGTATGCCTCCTTCACTTGAATCACACCTCATCACTGGATGTACCTGCGTGGAACCAAGTAAACCATTAATTTTTTTATTCAATAGTTCTATCTGATTTAACAGCATAGCAACTGAGTCAACATTATAAATGCCTGCTGCTTTGGTCAGCTTAGTCCTCATGACTTGCCACTGATAGTTATTCAATGACATCTCTTCAATAAATTTGTAAGCCTCTTCAGGTGTTTTGTTATTAATGGTTCCACCAGCGGCTGCATCAATTATCTGTCTCATCGAGGGGTTCACACCATTGTAAAATGTTTGAACTTGTAGCCACAGAGGTAACCCATGGTGAAGGCACTTTCGCAGTAGGTCCTTGTATCTCCCCCATGCATCATAGAGTGTTTCTAAATCCATCTACACAAAAAAAGATATATCATTCCTTAGTTTAGCTGTTTTAGCAGGTGGAAAATATTTAAGTAAAAACTTTTCGGTCATTTGTTCCCAAGTAGTGATTGACCCTCGAGGTAACGAGTTCAACCACTGTTTAGCCTTGTTCCTCAGTGAAAAGGGAAATAACCGAAGGCGAATGGCATCATCAGAAATGCCATTGATCTTAAATGTGTCGCAGAGTTCCAGAAAATTTGCCAAATGAGTTTCAGTTCAAAATTATTTGCAGCAATAGCAGGCCTAACTATACTCGATTCAGTTCCTATTAAAGTAGGTTTAGCATTATCATACATAGTACGAGGAGCAGGATTCTAATTTACTGGATCAGCAGCAATCGCAGGAGGTAGCGGATTATTTTGATTATCAGCCATCTCCTCGGTTGTAGTGGGAATATCGTCCTCTTGCCCTTCCACTATGTATTGTAAGCTTCTCCTAATTTCTCTTCGGTTTCTACGAGCTGTACTTTCGATCTCACTATCAAAAAGTAAAGGTCCCGACAGGTTTCTTCTAGTCATAAACTATGAAAACCTGCCAGAAGAAAATAAAAGAAAATTTAGTAAATAAAAATAAAAGCGAATTTAAATAAAAATAAGAAATAATGGCTAAAGTAATAAAAATTGAGTGTTCCTAATATCTTAGCTCCCCGGTAACGGCGCCAAAAACTTGATTATCACTCGCGATAAGTTTTAAAATTTATAATTCGTCTTAATTGAAACTAACTATTATCAGATGAAGGCAGGCGTACCTATTGAATAGTAGTATAGTTTATAGCAAGATCGGATTTTGAACCCAAAGGAACTAGTATTAACTTTCTTTTTATTATCTAGCCTAAGAATAATGGGGGTTGTTTTATTTAAACTAATTAACTAACCTAAGAATGCACAGAAAGTAAATTGGGGAAATACTTTTGGAAAACTGATTGATTTAGACAATACCCAAGGAAGAATCCACCTAGACTTCACTTGTTAATTGACTCTGAACCAGACGATTTATTCACTTGACTTGATCCATAGAAATCCCTGATTTATATTATTATCCCTATTCAAGACTAATAACGTCTAACCCTAGGTTGATTAATTGAAATCTCTTTCTAATTAAAACCCTTAGTGTTGCATTAACTCGATCTATGGATTCCCTTATTAGATTTGACTCTAATTCAATAGATTTATGTTGTCCTTTCTCTAGGATTGCATGCAACTCCACTTAATTATGAGTGATCTACTCTTAGACAGGGACTATTCATCCTCTGAATAAGCACATCAATACTTGAATTAATATCCTGGAATATTCAAATAAGAGTTAAAAATATAATTAAGAACAAATCAAGTATTTATCATATAGTTCAGAAAACATTAACAAGACCCGTCTTACGTTTCATCCCTCTTAGGTATTTAAGGGGTTTAGTTCATAATGGTAGAAGAAAACATCTCAGAAGAATAATAATGACAAAACATAAAGAAAATCCAAAAACCCCTGAAGGAAATTGAAGGGAGATCTTCAGTCTTGAATGTGAATCTGGCTTCTGAGATGAATCAATCGGCTTTCTTCGAGTAATTCCTTGCTTCCTATTCTGTGTCTCCTTTAAGCATCATTTAGGGTGTTTAAATAGACTTTCCAATGCTCAAAATAGCCCAAAAGTAGCCTTTTCTGAATAGAACTAGACTTAGGCTCGATAGGGCCACGGCCGTGTGCCACGCCCGTGTGCAATGGCTTTAAACCGTTTTCAAGGCTGTTAAATAGACACGGGCGTGTGATCCACCCGTGTGAGGAAGTCCAGGCCATGTTGGTTTCCCAAGTTGGCCCATTTTTTTGTTTTTAGCCCGTTTCTTGTTCTTTTTACTTTCCTATGTTGACCTAACTATAAGACATGGATTTAAAAGATTAGGAGCATCAAATTCCACAAATCTAATGATAATTCATCCAAAAATGTGCTAAGCATGGGATAAAAATATGTATAATTTATGACTTATCAGCTAACTTCAGGTCTTACTAGATAATACTATCTCTTTCTCTCTTATTCAGACAACTTGCATTTTTTATCCTAGACTAATTGTTCACAAACACTGTTCACTAGCAGATACTTACACTTTTGGCAGGTTCCCACACGGAGTTGAATATCATCAGTATACAAATCAAACCATTTTCTATTTCAATACCCAACACAACTCATATGGATAATGAACTAACATGTCATTCGAAAGTATTCCTCACAGCTCTTGTTACAAAGCACAACAATATCCAAATTTGACAGATGGCACAAATACTAGATAATTCCATAGTCGAACATGACGCTATTCAGATATGGCGGATACTAACAACTCAGATTTTCCAACCCTACATATCAAAAATGAAATCAAACTGATGAACACTTGTATATCTCTTTTCACTAAGAATACGTCCAGACTCTAAACTGACGGATGATCACAGTGGATAACCTTTTTGCACACACATATTCATTCGATTACATCGCAAAAATATTCAAACCAAAATAACTCCAAACATATCATATCCTTATCAGAGACTTATCTATTGAAGGACTTCCTAGAATTTCTCTAGAACTTACCACAAATGCGATACGTAATTTACCATATAGACTTAGAAGAGTATACCACAAGGATAAAACAGACCACGCCTCATAGGCAACATACATAGTCACATGTTTACTGTCCCGATAGACTTTCACAGAAGGTGTCATGGGTCTCCCCATCATGGACTTATACATAAATTCATGTCGTGATCTACCAGTTTGATTACATTTTATCGAAGGCTTCACCATGAACATTCATATCATTGTAGCATATTATGTCACGGGTCTTCGCCACATGGGCTTTTACACCTTCATGTCGTGATCTGCCAATCCGGTCTTCATCTTACTAAAGGCTACACCATAGGTGTTTTCATATCATACATTTCCATGGGTCTAAACCACATGGTATTACACTTATTTTAGTATCATGATCTGTCAGTCTGGTTAGCATTATAACTACCCTACCAGAGGCTTCACAAAGGGACGTTACTCAAAATTCACTTACAAGATTGTTCGCACACCTGATCGATTCATATTTTTCCTTATATCAGACTTTACCTACATACTTTCTAATCAACATTTTTTTCAAAAAAGCTTTATACATATCATCATAGCACACATATCATCTTTACTATTCTTTATATACTTATTAATCATCAGAGATGTCATTATCATTTATATATATACTTTTACTTGAATAGTTTTCATGCAAGAGTAAGGATAGAGACTCACCCGACATTCATCTAAATTGTAGCTTGAACTCTAAACTCGAGCACCCTTCTTGAACCAGCAGCAAGAATTGCTTAAAGAACATAGATTCATCATTAAAACCCATTTTCACACCAGTTGTTAACAACCCTATTGTTTCAAAAACTTAACATGCAGAACTTTTAGTGTAACACCCCTAACCCGTATCCGTCGTCAGAATAGGGTTAAGGAGCATTACTAGAGTTTACATTTCAGAACTTTTCAAAAATATAAATCATTTACTTCACAACATTTATCATATAAAATTCCATCAATAGCATACATATTGTCCCTTATATGAGCCCTCGAGACCCTAAAAACACATTAGAAACAAATCAGGACTAAATTGGAAACATATAGAAATTTTAAGGAAAAAACGAAAATTTTCAAAATGCAGGGGTCACATGGCCGTGTGGCCAGGCCATATGGACATTTGAAGTAGGGACACATGGCTGTGTCCCAGCCCGTGTCCGTGCTCGTGTAACTCATTAACTTGGGTCACACGGCCAAGCTACACGCCCGTGTGCTAGGACGAGTACTCTTTGAAATAGCCTCACACGCTCGTGTGCCAGGCCGTGTGCTAGACCATGTAATAGCTTGCAACCCTTTGAAAGCTACAGCAAACACACGGCCATGTCACTTGCCGTGGGTCACACACGGTTGAGACACATGCCCGTGTCTCTGCCCGTGTGGACAAAAAATAGGCCACTTTCAAGCCATTTTTCTCATCCAAACATGCATCCACCTACCACCAATTTTCCACATATAATCAAGCACCCAAAATGCAACAAATCATGCTATAACAAGCTATCCAATCAAGGTACATAAGCATACCACCAATGTGCCCGAAAGGCACCTCAATTACAACCATTAAACATGTGTATCCATATACATAAATTGGCCAAAAGTTCAACTAACTTATAACTAAACTTATGTCATAACTTACCACTTTTTTCACATATCGAATTCACATTCAAATATACCAAATTTACTATTTAACAATTAGCATCAATAATCATATATGACAACTACATTTTTCATACCACTATGAACATGTTCAACTTCCATCATAAGACCACATACATATATCAACATATCAACCATTCAAAGTACCAAATCTACAAGCCAAAACATAATGGCTAAAACATTAACCAAAATGACATATATATATACCAAACTCATCAATTAAACATTAGACATCGTCCACCTATACATGCCATTATAACCTTAACCAAGACATCAAAATCTATCAATATAGTCATTGGATAGTGTGATAGATTTCTGACGAGCTTCCAACCCGATCGAGCTTCGAATAATCTATAAGGTAAAGGAAAAACAACTATGTAAGCAATGAATGCTTAGTAAGCTCGTATAAAATCTGATCATATCAATCCATTTCAAATATGAAATTTATACATATCAAAGATAATCTTATACCAATACCGCAAGATTCATGAAACCATATTCAACAACTGACAAAGTGAATGAATCCACATCATCACATATACATATCATCCCTACAATAGTAGGATTTTTATAAATCTTTAAACCCTCTCAAATTTTCTTATTTTCATTTTCATTTTATTACTTTTCATTGCATTTACTATCTTTAGCTTAAATAACAACATAAATTCAATCCATCATTCCCTTTTTCATTATTTTACACTTCAAGTATGAACTTACTATTTCATTACCTTTCCACACCTGTTTCATATGCATATCACATGAGATATAAACATATGATTCAATCATAGCCACAAGCTAGTGCATTTAAACATAATTCTTTTTGGAACTAACCACATGATAAACCATTTCAATATAAATTACATAATTTAAACCGTACCACCCTTTCATGATCACAAGCATATTTCTATTTAGGCACTTACCATTTCAATGCATAACTTATAAGTTTAACGTTGCATAATCCAACCACAACTTGGCCAAAGCCTAGGCATGTACATCAAACATGTTAGCCAAATAAACATATAACATAAGCATTATAAACATGGATGAGCACAACATTTATTCATGTATCATATACATATATCATCCATTTCCACTTTCAATACCATGTAATACCATTTCAATGAAATTCACAAGTATCTATATCCTAGTTCATATCGAACTCTTACCACTTCATATCTAAATAATGCCCATTGAACCATTTAGAATACCGTTGGATACCTAGGATAGCTCACACATAGTGTGCCGGCTCATATAAGTATAATCCGTCAAATCATGTACATGTATGGTCACACGAGCTGTGAACAAGTATGCTCACAAGAGTTGTGCATCGGTATGCTCACACGAGCTGTGGGTCAGAACATAGCTACATGATGTTGCTCACACAAGCTATGAAGTATTCGTAACACATGCCAGACCTTAGCCATCATTAAGAAATTCAGGACCATCACCCAAATCATGTAACCCTAATGACAAGTCATTTGTATCTTACGAATTCCTAAGGTTCAAATGAGGCTCGGTGATCGTCATATGTTGTTGGATTTACACGGTAAATTACATACTAACATATATATATTGATTTAATCACAATATAATCACATATTAACTTTCAATTTAATCAAAATTACATAGAATATAACTCATACAAACTTACTTGGCTAAATTGCAAAAATACCAAGGTTAAGTGGCATTTTGGTAATTTTTTATTTTCCTCGATTTTCCACCCAGTCTTGGTCTAAATTAATAATTTCATTCAATATATTAATTTAGATAATAAAAAAATTCATTTCATAAAATTTGGTAATTTTGACATTTTTACAAAATTACCCCTAAAATTTTACTTTTATTCAATTTAGTCCTTGACCCCAAAACAGGCAAATTAACCATTTTTACCCAAAATTGAGCATATTAAAATGTTCATGGTATCCACAACAACCCATTTATGCAACAATTTTCACATTAAATCCTTATACCTTTTTTAATTTAACTATTTTGTCCCTAATCAGTAAATTCATCAAAAATCACTTAACAAAATACTTTTAATTATCAATCAACATTCCAAATTCATAAGTTAACAACAAAAATCACAATATTCATCAATGGAAACATTCAAAATCTTTAACAGTTTCAAAATCGAAGGTACGGACTAGCTAGACCTAGTTGTAACGATCTTAAAAACATAAAAATTATTGAAAACGAGGCTAAAACGGACTTACATGCATCGTCCAAAGCTAGGCCAAAGCTTAAAGCTTCTCCATTTCTTTCTTTCCATGGCCACTCAGTATTAAAGAAGATGATGGCTTATGTTTTAATTTTATTAACCTTTTTTATTCATTATTGTATCTTTATCATATAATAAAAACATATAAAACATTATTATAAAAAGAAATTTAAGCATCCAACCGTCCCATTATCTTTAGGATGGATAATTTTACTCAATAAGGTGATCCAATTATAATTATTTAATCAATTAACACCTTTAAACTAATAGTGATTGACTTTTTAAACTTTTACGATTTAGTCCTTTTCGCTTAATTAACTATTGAAATGTTAAAATTTTTCAGCGAAACTTTAATACAACCTTAATGACACTCCATAAATATTTATAAAAATATCTATGGCTCAGTTTATAGAAACCAGATCCTGATACCTCATTTTCTAAAACTACTTGACCTTAGGGTCTTACCACTTGAACTTAATAAATCGCTTATATAAAACAAATCATTATATCCAAAACCTTTGTACAAACATGTTTGACTTGTAAATATTAAATAATAATATTTACAAACTTTCTCGTTAGATTTGGCGGCTCTGAAGCTACTGTTTTCGACACTACTGAAAAACGGGATGTTACACTTAGACTTACTAGGAGCTGGAACATCCACTCATAAATTCAAAATCCTTAGCTTCTAGAGAAGAAAACATATAAGTTCTAAGAGGAAGAGCTACAAAGTAGATTTTAAAGAAAGAAAAACCATCCAAATTAATCCTTCTCAAAATATAAATATATCCAGTTTCCTTTTTATGGGACTCAACAAGTGTCAATTGAATCTAGAGTTTGTCCTTCACAATGGCCTACAAGTGCCAAGAAAAACATAAATGAGAATCATGTATACTTGATATTTGACCAGTCAATCCAGTTGACTCTTAACCAGATCTCACAACAAAACCCAACTAACACAATACTCAGGCAAACTAGGCATATTATGCATATGGTGGTAACTCAACTAACTTATACTTCACTTGATATACCCTTCTCTTAGAAGGAAAATAGCCTAAAACCTTTTTTCATTTCTATGATGGTTAATATACGCCACACTCCTATTCGCCAGAAAACTATAACATGGCAGATAACACTACACCAAACATATAACTTCACAGCTCTACGCTTTAAACTCGGATCTGCCAGACTTGAGGTGTGACATACCTCATAGAGAATGAGTTATTATCCCAATTAACCACTCCTAGATCTCCACAAAAGAATGGAACAGTAGAGAGAAGGAATCAAACCCTTTTAGACATAGTTTGATTGATGTTAAGTTATTCGTAGTTTTCAATATCCTTTGCAAGATAGTCTTTACAAATGGCTTGCTACATTTTGAATGATGTACCAGCTAAGGTTGCACTTAAAACTCCATAAGAACTGTGGCACTATAACATCTTGGAATAGGGCCTAGGATTTTGGGGCTTGATGAGCTGGGTTTCGCCAATGCACTTGGCGAGTTGCAATCATTGGTTTGGGCCTAGGGAACTAAGGTCGTCAGTGGGCTTAGCGAGCTGTGGTCACTATTTTGGGTCAAGATTCAAAAGTATGAGTAGCAAAGGGCAATTATACCAAAGTTAGGAAGTCAACTTATTTTCCTCTTCACAACACCATTTATGCACGTAACCCTTTCCTACTTTTTTAGCGACTAGGGCATCCTAAAAACTTAAAAACACTTAGTGCCTATAAATTAAACCCTTTTCATTAAAAATTCCATATTCTTTTGAATGAAAAAAATCTCTCAAATTTTTGCATTGATTACCTTGTTGTCAAGTTTCTATGAAAACAAGAACTTAGAACTTAGCTATTAGGATTTAAGGTAAGACTTTTTTTTTCTATTGTGTTGATGTACAAAAGTAATTAAAAAAGGTTTGCAACAAAGGAAACTAGGTTCACTAAAAGACTAGCATGTGTGAACCTAGGTTTGATTGTGTTTATGAATAAGTTTTTAATGTGCTTTAACTGTTAGTGACTTGTGTATGTCTGTGAAATTGCAAAACTAACAGAATCATCCACAAGCAAAAACAAGGGAAAAGCAAACCTTGATGTTGAGATATATATGAGATAATTGTTTACTTAAAATTAGAATACCACCTGAATAGAAGTTAGTTTAAGTGTTTTGATAAAAGTACTTTTATGATATTTTGCTGCATATTTGTAACTTAAGCATGTTTTATGTTTTAACTTGTGGTGTGTTGGAGGTTAGGTTGGGTTTAAACAGAGAGTCACTTAGGTTGCTAATGTGATGTTCCGTAGCTTGAGTTCAGCGATCAGGCTAAGTATGGGGTGTTACATTTAGTGGTATCAGAGCTGGCCAGGTCAGTTAATTTGTTTGGTTCGTCAGGTTTGCTAGGGTTGTAAACTATTTGAAGTAATAAGTATAATTGTTTGTTATTGGGGTAAGATTGGGAAAAAAAATACATTGCTTTGGTTAAGTGTTTCTTTTGCAGGATTATACTTCAGATCATTTTTCACTACTCATCTACCTAGTGGTTGTGCTTGTAATATCCCTAAATCGGATCTAGTACTTTCGAGTATATTTTTTAGGTTTCGAGCGTGAATTTAGGAATTTATTAGGTTAATAGTAATTTTTTAATTTAATTTAGGAGGTCAATTTCATCTAAAATCTATTAAACAATAACACGAAAAAATAAAAATATTTTTAAAAAATTAATTTTAAAGTAATTCAATAACTATTAATGAAAATAATTAATTTAGGTTGAAAAAAATTTTAAAATAATTTTTATTGGGGGTTAATTTGAGTTAAATTTAAATATTCATTAAATTAGATTTAATTGTAAAATAAGGAAAATTTTAGAGTATTTATTTGGAAAATAAACCTTTAAATTCGAAATTTTGGAGGGAAATGATCAACTGGTGAATTAAGGGAAATGTGGGAGTAGCCATTGGGCAAATTTCCCAATTTTTAAATATCTGGTGGGTTGTTTCAGTTTTAAAGACAATGCATCTAGCCTACTTTTCACACCATTTACATTAGATTAGAGAGCTATAATTCTTTTTTTTTTGCATTGTTTTAAAGATCTATCATCAGAGAATAGATTCAACAAATTTCCTTCTCAAAATACTCTTTTTTCACCTAAAATTAATTACAAAAGTAGCAAAAAATATTCTGAAATTTCTCAAGATTCTTAAATCAAGATTTTCAATCAAAGGATTTAAAATGAATCAAAGGTAATTATTATTTCTAAACTTATTTTTATTATGATTAGAAGCATATTTACATGATTTGAGTGATAACTATATGATTTTTTATTAATGTCATCTTCTTCAAAAGCTTAAGGTGCTTTAATGGTGGATGTTGAATTTTGAGAGAAAATCCACAAATCAATGGATGTTCCAACTCGAAATGGATATATTAGAAGGTTTTTGATCTTATTTATTAAGATAAAACATTTTTTGTAAGATAATTTAAAGAAATTCGAATTTCATCATCTTCTTGAATCAATTTTTCATTTTTTTGTGAAATTTATTTAAATGTGAAATCAATGCTTAGTATATGTTTATTTGGTCTAGTTAGGAGGGATGGAGTGATCGATTTTGTGAGGAATCAAGTTTTTGACTTGATGATACAAATCCGGTGAGGTAACTTTGAGTGAGAATTTCGTGTAGCCTAGTTGATGAAAATTTTTGTTTATTATATCTTTTGAAAAGTGGTAATATCTATTTTATCTCTGTTGAAGCTCTAAATCTTAAAGAGGATTGAGCTAATCGAAATTGAAGCTTGGATTTGCTTGGTTGATCACTTGGTTATGGTTGAGTTAGTTGTGTGGTGAGTTTTATTAAAGGCGATTTGGTAAATTGACTCTCACTTATGCTTAAGTGGATGATTAATTACTGATTGCAAATATTTAATTGAGTTTTGAGTGGTTAATTTTGCAAGATTACTGATATATGTTTAAGTGATAAAATTTTTGTTAAGTGTTGGTAAGTGAGCATCTAGTGATTTTATGTGATTGATTTGATTGATTATAATGGTGAACTAAGCAAGCATGCTGCAGTTTTTGGTTCATGGTATGTTGATAGTTCAACTGATAAATGAACATTAATAATAGGTAATTGGTATGTTAGATTGAATTTGATGTTAAAATGGCTATGTTAAATGATTCACATATGCATTTTGGCGCTTTAACTTGAGCACATTGTTGACTAGAATCATGTTATGATTGATTGGTTATATTGGTATTGTAGCATGGTGGATCCATTGGATATAGTTGACATGCCATAGGATTTGTGAGTACTCGCCATATTGATATGTTATTTGTGAGCAATAAGGCTCTAGGTGGACTAATTTGGAGTAGATAAGGGAGTGTTGAGCTTGTATCTCCACTCAACATGACTGATTTGAGGCGATATAAGGGAGCATGTGGCCTCAGCCCACTCAACCCTGGACTGATTCTGATTTTGATTGGGAGTAAGGAGATCCGTTTATCTAATGTATGATCACCCGATTAAGCCATGATTGTATATGCCAATATAGATGTATGAAATGTTATATGCTAAATTGATGATTATTTCCATGATTAATTATGATATTTGATACATGGTTGAGCATATGACATTGAACTATTATGGATTGATATTGTGATTGAAAATTTGTATTTGATTTGTTTCAATTTAAGCATGATTTGGGTGCTAATTTAATCATCGTTTTATTAACATTCACTAATCTTTTTAAGCTCACACCCTCACATTCGTGCAGTTAAATGACGAGATTAAGGAGCTGAAGATCAGAGCAAGAGAGTTCCAAGAGATTAAGGCTCGGTAGAGATTTAGTTATATATTTTAGTTATGTTAATCGTGCATTGTGGAACTTTCGGGACTTAGTTTAATTTTGGTTGTAATTGGACTTGGACATTTTTAATTTTGGATGGTTTTATAATATCATATATGCATGTTTGATTTTGATTATTGAATAATTTACGGTGTATTGTTGCTTGATAATACGGTGATTGATAACACAGTGTGTGAGGCATGATGTTTACACTAACCATTGTTTAAATGAAACTTTCATGGAGTGGTTTACTAGCAACTAAGGTACGCCACTTGTTTGAATCAACCAATGGGTGATATGCATAAAATTGAATGTTTAATTCTATATAATTGAAGCTTAATTGGTGTTAATAAATTCAATTAAAGGTGTATGAATATGTATGATATTTATTTGTATCTAGATCGTGTTTAATTGCCCATTAAAATACACAAAAGCAGGTTTAAAATCAAATTTTTCGCACAAAAAAAACTGTAGTAGGCCGTTGGGTGTTTGAATTTTGATCTTTTTAAATTGGTTTTCTAGTTTGTTTAAATTACAAATTAGTCATGTAACTTGATAATTCTAATTAGAGCCTTAAATGATAAGGAAACGTGATAAAATTTTAGGATTAGACTTGTAATTGAAAAAAATTGTTAGAAACACACTCAATTTAATATTCGGGTATAGTAGTGATAGTTTGAAATTGTTATGATTTAGTCCTTAATGATAAAACTTGAATTAGACATAGAAAATAAATTTGGATTAAGTTGAAATTTTTAGGTGGGTAATGTAACGCTTTGAATTCAGCCTGGTCTGTTTCAGTCGGGTTTAGGGAGTCACAGTACTCATATATACGTTTGGCGAGCTGTGCTCTCAGATGTGTTTTGGTGAACCAAGTTTGCTAATGTGTTTTTTTGAACTAAGTTCCCAAATGTGTTTGTCAAGCTTAGGATGCATAATTGAACATACTTATTTTCTTTCTTAAGCTTGTGTCTTATGTACATTTAAAGTTAGTAAAATGCCTCCCAAAGAGTAAATGCGAATGCGAACTGTGTTAATGGAGCCACGGACCCTCTAAAGGGTGACAGGACTTCAGCATCACCTATGAAACCTAGCAGCGCAAATCTTCTAGATGAGAATGTTAAACCATTTCTATAAGCCATGATTGGGGCTTTCCAATGTGTCACTGGTACCAATGTTGCTTCAGCCCATCAAGGATTGCTATTAGAACATCTCCGAGATCTAGGTGGCAAGGAAATCAGTGGTATCAACTGTGCTGGTCCAACTAAGGTAGAATATTGGCATATGGGTGTTGAAAAGATCCTTGAGAAAATGACCTATATCGAGAAAGAAAAGCTAGGATGTACTGTGTTTGTAACGCCCCCAAATTTCTTAAGTCTGCTTCTATAAAAGTTTGACACAAATATGTATCTACTTTAGTGGTTAAGTGTTCTGGTTGTGTGTGTGAGGCCCCAAGTTCAAGCCCTACCTTTAGCAATTTTATTTATTTTTGGAATTAAGCCCTATCTTTGTTCAGTGGGCTTATATTTATTTGTCAGTAATTTCATATCAGAATGGGCCTTTTGGTTTGGTGGTTGAGTGACTGTCAAGGTGATGGAGGTCTTGTGTTCGAATCCCTACGCAAGCATGGGTATTTATTTTTGCTTGGTTCTGCACAACTGTTTCAGTGCAGTTGGAATTCTGAGTAGTGGGATAGTGGGGAGTGATTTGAGGGATGTGGGAGTTAATCCTTGATTGATCTTTATTTTTATTTTTTTATTCTTTTTTCCAAAATTTTCCTCTCTCCTCCTAAATTCCCAAGAATCTGATGTGAACTCTTCTGTTCCTATTCTCTGCCGTCTCCACCCTCTCTTTCTTGTTACTGATTTTGTTTTCTTCTTTCTACCTTTTATCAATTTTTCGTACATCGTTATTCTGGCATTTTTTGTGCGTTATGGGAGAAGTTTAAGGGGCTGGAGGTTTCCAATCGATGCCTTAATTTTTCATAAGCATCATTGTTTGTTCTTAGGTTTTGGTGATCTCGGGAGTGCATTCACATCGAGCCAATACCAGGTGGGTGTACCCGGAACGCAGAAATTGAGGTTTCAGCAAAAGCCAAAAATAGCCACTGTTAATGCCACACGAGTATGTGGCTACCCGTATGATAGGCTGTGTGTGAGGACAAGGCCGTGTGGTCGACAAAGACATGGTCGTGCGCAAGACATGGTCATGTGGTGGCTCAAGTGTGGCCATGTAGGCCACACGGGCTATGGGCCCATACGGGCATGTGGGCCCATTATACTAAAAGTTTTTGTAGGGTCGCACGAGTTGTCCTAATCGACTGTGAGCCTACCGTAGGGTCGGTAAGGGCTAACTATACCCTAAAACTATGTGATCTATTAGACAGATATAATGCTCTGAGCATGTCTGTGTTATGTATATCTGTTATCTGTTTAAGAAAGCATGTTAAGCATGTTTTATCTGTTAATTCTGTATGTATGCTCTGTATCTGTTTCTGTTTTGGGGTAGAATCTATTATGAAGAGGAAGTATTCTGATCGGTGTTAAATGCTTATATTCTGGTAGCTTGGCTGCACAATATATCTGATATGTGTTTTAGTGACACGACGTGGTGTGTAGGGTTGGGTGGGTGTTTTTAACCCTACATGGTGTGATGGGATGGTCGAAGATGGTGTGTAGGGGATGGGGGTAGGATTTTGCATATCTGTATCTGCATCTGTTACTTTATCTGAAAAGGCACATGAGTCCGTATTTGTATCTATTTTTGAGTTTGTGTTTGGTGTTATATGTTTTCAAGCTTAATTCTGTTGGGTTATACACTGAGTTTACATAAACTCACCTCTGTTTGTCTGTTTTATCAGGTAATTACAGTCTTAGGCAGGTCGATGTGGCAGGGACTCAGCAGTGACCCCCCTTCAGTAAAACTGTTTGGACTTGTTGATTTTTGGTTTATTTATTATTTGGGGTTATTTCTTGAGAGTTTGTAAATTTTGGGACTCTCTAGACTCTAAGGTTTTTAATTGCGAACTTTGGTTTATTAACGATATGCATGCCGTGATAAATTGATTTTAAAATCGATGGTTTCTACTTGAACAAAGGTTTCCCTAAAAACACAAGACGAATTTTAAAAACGTATCGATTTGCAAAGCATCCACTGTAAAACAAGTTTTGACAGATAACCTAATTAATCAATACTTTCAGAAATGGTATAAAGAACATGAGATCAAAGACTGAAATGATTGTATGTAATCAAACCCATTCTCTGTGACATCTTCGAATTTGGCCATAACATCTAGGCCAGGTTTGGGGTGTTACATTTGATAATATCAGAGCCAGGTTGTAAAACTCGACTGTGAATTTTGGGTTCCAAAATTATGTTTTAAAAGTATTGGTTTTTAAATGATTTGAGTAATTGAGTAAGTATATGGTTCACCGAGTCTCTGGCGCCGATCCTGTAAGTATTTCTGAAACTAAGATAGTTTATTCTGAAAACACTGTAGATGGTATCTTTTGAGACTGTACTGAGAAAGTTAGAAAACCGAAAACTTCTGAAAACACTTCTGAATTTTTGATAAATTGTGCATAAAATATATGTTAATAAATAACTGAAACTGATGCATAAAACTTTTAATGTAGATAAACTTCGAATTACATTATAAGCACTCATAGAACCTGCGGACGTGGTACTCGTGGCCATGGAAGAGGCCGTAGGAGGACTCGAGCTGAGTCTTTCTCTCTGGGTAGTATGCCACATCTGGATACGAGTGAGACATCAGTTTTACCTGCTACTGAAACTGGGTCTCAGAGTCGCTCAGCTGGGGATGACACACTATCCCGGCCATCCTGAGGATTTTAGAGAGGGTTGTTGGACCCCATTCCAGATCTAGAGGCCATGGGTCAGTAACTGAATGACTCCGGTCTAATGGTTCGGAGCTGTTTAGGGGTGTCACTTGAGTCGCCGCTAGTGTGGCCGAGTGTTGGTTGGAGGCCACAGAGAGGATTATGAATGACTTAGACTGCACTCCCGAGTAGAAATTTAAGGGTGCAGTCTCCTTACTTTGCGACGAGGCATACCAGTGGTGGTTAACGGTTGAAAAAGGTACTCAGCCTGATCATTTGACTAGGGATTTCTTCAAGACCACATTTCAGAGTAAGTATGTGGGATTATTTTTCTGGCAGATCTGATGGAGCTTCTGTTTGGGGAGTTCAACTTAATTTTTGGCATGGATTGGTTGGTCAAGCACGAAGTTAGTTTGGACTACACGTCTAAGAGTGTCGTTTTGAGGACTGAGGATGATAGGAAATTAGTCATAATCGGTGAGCGTCAAGATTATCTGTCCAATGTGATCTCCGCTTTTGTGGCCAAAAAACTGGTTTGGAAGGGGTGTGAGGCGAACTTGGCTTACATAAGTGTTTCTGATTTTGGTGACTTTCTGTTGGGAATATCAGAATAGTAAAGGATTTTTTGAATGCCTTTCCTGAGGAGTTACCGGGTTTACCTCCTAGTCGAGAGGTTGAGTTTGGGATTGAGCTTCTTCTGAGTACGACTCCGGTGTCCATCGCTCCTTACCATATGGCACCAAAAGAGCTTACAGAGCTTAAGGTTCAATTACAAGAGCTTTTGGACCGTGGTTTCATCCGTTCGAGTGTGTCTCTGTGGAGAGCACCAGTTCTATTTGTTAAAAAGAAGGATGGGACCATGAGGATGTGTATTGATTATCGACAGTTAAATAAGTTGACCGTCAAGAATAAGTATCCACTTTCGAGGATCGATGACTTGTCTGATCAGTTCCAATGGGCTGTAATGTTCTCCAAGATTGACCTTCGATCAGGGTATCATCAGTTGAGGGTTAAGAAAGCTGATGTCCATAAGACCGCATTTAGGATTCGATATGGATATTACAAGTTCCTAGTTATGCCTTTTGGTTTGACAAATGCTCCAGCCGCTTTCATGGATCTAATGAACTGGGTGTTTCAGCCTTATCTGGATTAGTTCGTCGTGGTCTTTATCGATGACATTCTGGTTTACTCTAAGACTGAGGATGAACATGATGAGCATCTTAGAGTTGTGCTTCAGATTCTCCGAGAAAAGTAGCTCTATGCTAAGTTGAGTAAGTGCGAGTTCTGGTTGCGAGAGGTAACCTTCTTGGGGCATGTGGTTTCTGCTGAGGGGATTCGGGTAGATCCGAGGAAGATTGACGATGTACTAGATTGAAAATAGCCTAAGAATGTGTCTGAGATCCCCAGCTTTTTAGGTTTAACGGGATATTATGGGCGGTTTGTCGAAGGGTTCTCACTGATTGCAGCTCCTTTGACTAAGCTTCTGCCTAAGGGTATGCCGTTTGTCTGGATTGATGCACAACAATCGAGCTTTGAGAAGCTCAAGTCTATTTTGACTCGGGTAAGGAATCTGTGGTCTACAGTGATACATTACACATCGGGTTGGGATGTGTGTTGATGCAAGAAGGTAAGGTTGTGGCTTATGTATCTTAGGAGCTTAAGAAACACGAGGGAATTTATCCAACACATGATTTAGAGTTAGCTGTGGTAGTCTTTGCGTTCAAAATTTAGAGGCACTATCTATATGGTGAGAGGTGTATCATCTACACTGATCACAAAAGCCTCAAGTATCTCCTTACTTAGAAGGAGTTGAACCTTAGGCAGCGCCGTTGGATTGAACTGCTCAAAGATTATGATTGTACTATAGAGTACCATCCTGATAAGGCTAATGTGATGGTCGATGCTTTTATGTCAGATTTGAGGGTGATGTTTGCTCGCCTTAATCTGTTTGATGATGGGAGTCTGTTAGCCGAGTTGCAGGTTAAGCCGACTACGATTGAGTAGATTCAAGATAAATAGTTAATGGATGAGACTTTGGATGTGCGGTTCTATCAAGTTAAGAGTGGTATTACTTCTAATTTTGGGATAAACAATGATGGTGTGTTATGTTTCCGAGGACAGATCTGTGTGTCGAACGACTCTGGTTTGAGGGAGTCGATTCTGAGGAAGGCGCATGTAGCCCTTATGCTATGCATCCCGGTTGTAATAAGATGTATCACAATCTCCGTTAGTTGTACTAGTGGCCGAGTTTGAAGCTTGAGGTTACAGATTTTGTGGCTCGATGTCTGACGTGCCAGTAGGTTAAAGCTGAGCACCAGTTACCTTCTGGCTTGTTGCAGCCAGTCAAGATTCCCTTATGGAAGTGGAAATGTGTGACGATGGACTTCGTTAGTGGGCCCTTGACACCCACTAAGAAGGACTCTGTTTGGGTCATCGTAGATCGATTGACCAAGTCTGTTCACTTCATTCCAGTTCGAAAAGCTCTACATTTCAGAGATTGCGAGACTGCATGGGGTTCCAGTTTCGATCATTTCTGATAGGGATCCTCGCTTCACATCTCAGTTCTGGAAAAAGTTGCATGAGGCTCTGGGTTCGAGATTGGACTTCAGTACTGCGTTCTATCCTCAGACCGATGGTCAATCTGAGAGGGCGATTCAGATAGTGGAGGATATGCTTTGGAGCGGTGTGATTGATTTTTGAGGTAGTTGGAAGGATTATCTGCCACTAGCTAAGTTCGCCTACAATAATAGTTTCCAGTCTAGTATTTAGATGGCACCTTACGAGGCTTTATATGGTTGTAAGTGTCATACTCTTTTATGTTGGACTGAGTTGGGTGAACGACGAGTGTTGGGCTCTGAGTTAGTGTTTAAGACCGAGGATAAGGTTAGTTTGATTTGAGACTATATAAAGGCAGATTCTGATAGACAAAATTCATATGTGAATCTAAAGAGGCGTAATATTGAGTACTCTATGGGGGACTTCATTTTTCTTAAGGTTTCTTAGTGGAAGAAGGTTCTAAGATTCGGTCGAAAGGGCAAGTTAAGCCTAAGGTTTATAGGGCCGTATTGAATTTTGAAGCGTATGGGACCCGTTGCTTATCAGTTGGAGCTACCTCTAGAGTTGGACCGTATCCACGATGTCTTCTATGTCGCGATGTTGAGGCGGTACCGGTTGAACCCATCTCACGTTGTCTCTATTAAAGAGATCGAGGTTAGACCAGACTGAACTCTTGAAGAGGAGCCGATTCAGATTTTGGATCGAGACATTAAGGTTCTGATGAGGAAATCTATTCCTTTAGTAAAGGTTCTGTGGCAGAATCATGGCACCGAGAAGGCCATGTGGGAAGCTGAGGACTCGATGCGTCAGCAGTATCCTTATCCGTTCTGATCAGGTAAATTTCAAGGTCGAAATTTCTTTTAGGGGGTAAAGTTGTGCCCCAAATTTCTTATGTATGCTTTTGTAAAATTTTGACAGAAATGTGTATCTGCTTTAGTGGTTAAGTGTTCTGGGTGTGTGTGTGTGATCCCAAGTTCAAGCCCTACCTTTAGCAATTTTGTTTATTTTTGGAATTAAGCCCTATCTTTGTTCAGTGGGCTTATAGTAATTTTTCTATAATTTCATATCAGAATGGGCCTGCTGGTCTGGTGGTTAAGTGAGTTTCAAGGTGATGGAGGTCCTATGTTCGAATCCCTGCGTAAGCATGGGTATTTATTTTTGCTCAGTTCTGCGTAAGTGTTTCAGTGCAGTTAGAATTCTGAGTAGTGGGATAGTGGGGAGTGATTTGAAGGATGTGGGAGTTAATCCTTGATTGATCTTTATTTTTATCTTTTTTATTCTTTTTTCTAAAATTTCCTCTCTCCTCTTAAATTCTTAAGAATCTTACATGAACTCTTTTGTTCCTGTTCTCTGTCATCTACATTCTCTTTTTCTTGTCACCGATTTTGTTTTCTTCTTTCTACCTTCTATCAATTTTCCATGCCTCATTATTCTGGCGTTTTTGATGCGTTATCGGAGAAGTTCAAGGGGTTGGAGGTTTCCACTCGGTGCCTTAATTTTTCATAAGCATCGTTGTTTGTTCTCAGGTTCTGGTGATCTCAGGAGTGCATTCACATAGAACCAATACCAGGTTGGTGTACCCGGAACGCAGAAATTGAAGTTTCGACAAAAGTTAAAAATGGCTACTGTTGACGCCACACCTTAATGTGGTTGCCTGTGTGGTAGGCTGTGTGTGAGGACACGGCCATGTGGTCGATGAAGACATGGCCGTGTAGAAGACACGACCGTGTGGTGGCTCGAGTGTGGCCGTGTGGGCCATATGGGCTAAGCCAAGTTAGGGTGTGGGCCACACTAGCGTATGGGCCCACACGAGCATGGCCAATCTGGGTGTATGGGCCATACGGGCATGTGGGCCCATGATACTGAAATTTTTTGTAGGGTCGCATAGGTTGTCCTAATCAATTGTGGGTCTACGGTAGGGTCAGTAAGGGCTAACTATACCCTAAAAATATGTAATCTGTTAGACCGATATACTGTTCTGAGCATGTCTGTGTTATGTATATCTTTTATTTGTTTAATTAAGCATGTTAAGCATGTTTTAGTTGTTAATTCTATATGTATGCTCTGTATCTGTTTCTGTTTTGGGGTGGGTTCTGTTATGAAGAGGAAGTATTCTAATTGGCGTTAAACGCTTATAATCTGGCAGCTTGGCTGTACATTATATCTGATATGTGTCTTAATGACACAACGTGGTGTGTAGAGGATGAGAGTAGGATTTTGCATATCTGTATCTGCATATATATCTAATTATGTTATTGTATCTGAAAAGGGACATGAGTCCGTATTTGTATCTATTTTTGAGTTTGTGTTTGGTGTTATATGCTTGCAAGCTTAATTCTGTTGGGTTATACACTGAGTTTACATAAACTCACCTTTGTTTGTCCGTTCTGTCAGGTGATCCACAGTCTTAGGCGGGTCGGTGTGGTAGGGACTGTAACACCCCAAACCTGGCCTGGACGTTATGGCCAGATCCAGCATGTCACATTGAAGTGTTTTATCGAAAACCTTACTTTCATTGAAAATCCTTCTTTAAATAAAAATTATTCCTTCTTATATGATAATAATTACTTTGTAAAATCTCTTTTCAATTACGGAAGCTTTATTTAAAACAGATGATATATGAAAACTTGTCATTTAAAGATTGAGTTGCGGAAACGTAGTATTTAAAAATAGTTATGGATTAGGAAAACCATGTTCTACTTCTAATAAATATAAAGCATGAAAATAATAATAACCCTAATTTGAAATAATAACCAGAGGAAAGCCCTTATTACAATTCGGACTGAAATAACTTAAAATACTAGAAATTATAGGCCTAAGAAAACTAGTCCAAGCCGTCTTGCTAGCTGGCCACCTCGAAGTCCCTCTAACCGTCGAACCACCTACTGAGGATCACCTGAGAAAAATAAAAGAGGGGGTGAGTTTTCGAAAACTCAGTGTGTACAACCCTTGGCAAATAGAAAAGCATGCAATGGCAAGTCTTTTTGGGCCTGAGCCCAATTCAATATCAGAACAGATGTAAGGCAATCAAATATGCATGGATCCCACCTATCCAACCACTACACACCATCTCCATCCCCTATACACACCATGTGGGGTTATAAATATCGACCCGCCCATCCGATACACTCCAATGGTAGCCTGGTTGCGTTACTACCTAACGTTGCAGCAAAGCTGCTAATCATATATTGGGCTTAAAAAGCCATCGGTGGATCCACGGTCGTCAAGCAACCATGCGATCCTCATATACTTCCTCCGTTCCATAATTCCCAACCTATATGCAACCTAAAAAGAATAGCATATGAATGTAGCAAGTATACATGTAACATCCATAAATCTTACATTTAACACATAGGGGTATTTTAGTCATATTCGCCCTTAGGGACTTTTTAGTAATTTCTCTTTATTATGGGTTATTACTTGCCTTGGCCCGTTAACAAGTCCTCGTTGGCTAAAGCAAACAGATACTATGCACCCAGTAGGAACCTAGAGAAGAGGAGGTGGGTCAATAAGACCGCTTAAATACCAAGCTCTCCCTAGATCCAATTCTAGACATGCATATACCCATTGCCACACCTTAACCTTATGGCTTGTCCACGGTCACAATTAATTAATTAATTAAGTTTTATGTCTGTTTAAGCAGTTATCAAATACTAGGGCCAAAACCCCTTATAAAGCCCAAACGAGTCTACATACATGCATATGGCCCACTAGGCCCAATCTCATTCATGTGGCCTATTAGGCCCAAATCACATTCGTATGGCCCATTAAGCCCAAATCACATTCATATGGCCCGTCTGGCCCAATCACATTCATAGTCATGCAATAATATGATTTTTCATCACTTAGTAACAAATTGCCAATTTTGCCTATTATGGGCCCTATAGCCCATCGGGCCCATTTAGCCCATTCTGGCCCGATTGGTCAATACACGGCCCAATTCCACGGAATCGCTCATGGGGCCCCTGATAACCTATTGGTTTCCCCTTACGAGTGTTCGCACACTCGTAAGTCTATTGTAGCCAAACCTCTGACTTTTCGGCATTTTGGGATTTGCCGATCTGCTTTGTGTGTGCAGTGTATGTACACACCTGGTACTAAAAAGTGTTGCGATCTCCTTAGCCACAAACCTACAAATGATGTCACTCAACGATTAATCACACACTTATCAAATACGATCACCAAAAGCCAAAAATCTCACCTTTACCTTACCTTGAACGACAAGCCTTAACAGCCTTTCCTTGATCACCAATCACGAGTATTCCTTAAATCCAAAACCCTAAAATGCCTAAGGAGCAATTTGGCACATATCAAAAATTTGAGATTCGATACTAATACCACAAGAATCGACCAAAGTAGAGAGAGTAGCGGCGGCATAAAGGGTCTTAAGCCAAAGAGGTACTCGGCTTTTGAGATTTGTAAGGTGAAAGGATTATTAGGCATAAATAAGAAGAAGAGAAGAAAGAATCGGCTAAAACCAAAGGTGAATCAAAAGAGAATTTGAGAAGAGAAAGAATGGAAAATTGGCAACCAAGGAATAAGGAATTCGGCTTTTGAGCACTTAGAGAGAAAAGTATTTCGGTAACACAAAAATGAGGAATTCAGCTAAAGGAAGAGAAGTAATTTTGGCAATACCCTAGAATCCCCAAAATCGGCACCTATATACACTATAGCCGAATTTACCTATCCCCAAATTCCTTATTTGGCTCCACTTCTCTACACCCCTCATCTTCTAACTTTTCTCCTTGATAAGTCCTTAATCCTTTCCTTAAATTTCTCCTCTGATCACTCCCTTTAGAGTTCACATCCAACGCCACTACTGGCTATTTATTGAGCAAAAATAAATCCTTCTTTTGAGCAAGGAGGGATTCGAACCCCAAACCTTTTTGCCATGCATGTGACACCACCTCTAAGCCCCACATGTGACGCTACTTGCCACTCCATCACAAGGCTCCTTTTGTCCAATTCCTCCTTCATTTGTTTAAAACCCAAACTACTTGCCATCAAGGTTCTTTTAATTATTAAACTATAATTTCCTTCACCCCAAAGTTCAAACTCGAAACTTAACCAGGCCTATTATCACATAAATAACACTTGACTAGAAATATTAAGCACACCTTTTATCAAAACCAAAAAAAAAAAAAAGAAAGTTCAGGATTTTTGAGGCGTTACAGGGACTCAAGGGTGACCACTCTTCAGTAAAACTGCTTGGACTTGTTGATTTTTGGTTTATTTATTATTTGGGGTTATTTCTTAAGAGTTTGTAAACTTTGGGACTCTCTAGACTGTAAGGTTTTTAACTACGGATTTTGGTTTATTAACGATATGCATGACGTGATAAATTGTTTTTAAAATCGATGATTTCTACTTGAACAAAGGTTTTCCTAAAAACATAAGACTGATTTCAAAAACGTATCGATTTGTAAAGCAACCGCTGTAAAACAAGTTTTGACAAATAGCCTAATTAATCAACGCTTTCGGAAATGGTATAAAGAAACTGAAATGATTGTATGTAATCAAACCCATTCTCTGTGACATCTCCAGATTCGACAATAAAGTCTAGGCCGGGTTTGGGGTGTTACAGTGTCTTTACTCACTGGCGAAACTTATTGCTGGTAAAACATCGTGAAGCAAGGAACTGCTATGAACTGATAATGTCTATAGTTGAGTACAATGTAGAGTTTGTACAATTAAGCCGGTACATGTAACGAATTGTAACGTGTTTATGCAAGTGTACGTACTCGTTCAAGTAATAAGTAAAAATGAGTTATCGTCTCCACAGGGACTGTATAAGCTTAAACAATTAATTGCAAAATTACAATTAACAATTTGATGTAAAAAAACTCAATAAATTTAGACAGTGATGATTAGATTAATTAAAAGCAAGAGTGATCCCTAATGCAATTTCTTATCTAAATGCAATTTACCAAAGTGTATGAATGAAGGCTTTAGCAACAAAAACAATCAACATAAAATGGGATAGGATAATTATATTAATCAACTCAACTTACTTTCATCATGCTAACATGTTCGGAAACCAAATTAAGTCCTATTGAATCTTTTACTTAGTTAAATATGCATGTTACTGATCATATTAGACTAAGGGTTTCTTAGCGTTTACGCAAGGCCACAAGGACATTTACGTTTGAAGCAGTTTAATTACATAAATATAAAAACCATGCAAGATAATAGAGCTAACTAAATATATTATGAACTTTAACTTAGTCGGTTTTAATAACCTAAATTAAGCATCGTACATTTCAATTATGTGTCTACCAGCTGTTGTCTGGTTAGGATCGCTTAGCTAACCTAAGTGCACCCAATCACATATGAATGAAATGCATCATGATATTAATTGAAAACATAATTGACTGAGGCACAAAACATGTTAACATGAATTAAATAGATCTCATTAAATTAATATAATCATCCTAGTAGATAGGAATTAAAACTTCATAGTTGATGTCAAAAACATAAAACACAAAGCAAACATCTTTAAAATAAATGACAAGAGGAAAGAGTTTGCTCAGTTCAATAGCCTTTTGGATCTATTCTGACTGAAGCACTTCTCCGTTCTAATTGAAGCTTCTTTTGCTAAGGGTTTAGAAGGTAGCTGACTAAAGATTGCTTTTGACAAAGCTTTTAAGGTTAAAGATGGGAAAGGGGATGGAAAACTATGCAAGGGAAAAAGGGAAAAGAATTGAGAGAAAACTATTGAGAGTGAGAGAGGAATGTTGAGTGATAAGGGATGATGGAAAAGTAAGGAGTGACAAGGTATTTATAGGTAAGGTAAGGGTTTGATTTTACTAAAAATAGGTTTAAATTTCCTTCCTTCCCTCTCTCATGTGGTCGGCCATGCTTCAAGGAAAAGGGATGACCAAGTCTTCTCAATTTGAATTCAAAATTCAAGCTAAAAATAGCTATAGAGTGGATGATTTCAACAAGGAAGTTGTTGGGCTAAATTTTGATTATTTTCCAACTACAAGGACCTTTAATTAAATATCCTAAAACACATTTTGGGTAGTCAACATCAAGTTCTGAAATTGGGCTTTTAATTCCCCTTGTTGAATGGTTTTTTTAGTCCAATAACTTAGCAAACATGTCCATCTTTAACATCTTCTTTACTGGGTCAAGTAGTCAACCCCCTGCCTAAAATTGCATGGTCTTGCTATCCTTATGGATAATTTGTGCATGGCCATATTTTATTTACTTAAATCATGTCTCCAATTGCCTACCTATATAGCGAAAAATACATACATTGATAAATTAACATGAATTAATATAAAATATGCATGAAAATCACGTAATTAAGCATAATTTCACATACTTTCTAAATTCATGTCTAAAATTACTAGCTAAGCAAAATTCACTTATTTCAATAATAATTACTCGAGATAAACACAATAATTAAGTAAAAAGTAGTAAAAATATATAGAAAAACCTTATATAATTTCGAGTTTACACACCCTCAAACTTAAACCATTGCTCGTCCCGAGTAATGTTCACGTACAACACAAATTTTTTCTAAGGCAATTTTGCAAAATTATAAAGCAGCATTAATCTTTGCACATAATCATGCTTCAATTCATGCAAAAAAAATATTCTTTATTCATAAGTAGCTCGAATACAAATATTATTTCCAAACTTTATACTAAGTACATCATAATGTTAACATGAATCATAGTTTGCATGCATTTTCAAAGTCATACATAACATTCACTAAACATAGCAATCTCAAGGTTTAATTCGTGTCTTCATATGTTGAACTTAGTAATTCCTCTCCACTAATGTAGTCTGTATAATCATCTAATCAATAGGTCTTTTATTAGGTTGTAATGGGGCTAGTCTAAAGGTAGGGATAAAGAGAAGTGATTTTTAGGTTCAAAACATCTTAACCCTAACTTTGTCTTACATCCTTTGGCATCACAACTTTCAGACAAATGGGTCTTTGGAGTACCCCCAAACTTATTTCAAACTTATGCTCCACTTTTATTTTTCTCGAATTTTAAGCAAACTTTGCTCTTTATTTTTGAGACTTTGAGCACTCATTTATTTGCTCTTATTTTTTTGCATTTGAGAAAACTTTTCTTTGATTCTTTATGCATTTTTTCTCTCTCTCTCTCTTTTTTTTTTTTTTGAACATGTACATCTTTTCATAATTTTCCTCAAAATTTGATCACTAAGACAAATTTTTGGTGCAAAAGAATAGGATAAAAATAAAAAAGATGTTAATGTGGCTTATAATGTAGGTAATTTACAATAAACATGCCATTAAGCTCAAAATTAAGTTTCAAGGGTTAAATTTCATAAGGTTGGCTAGAACGGCTCAAACGATCCAAAGAAAGTGTGCCTATATCATATTAGAGTCTTATACCTCCTAGGATTTCGCATCAAGAAAGTTACTAAGTCAATTTTAAAGACTTAAACCTTCATACATGTTTATTTCTGAAGGAATCAAATTTTCATGGAAAATCCTACATAAGACCAAGATCATACAAGCATTCCATCACTCAAGAGAACATACAAATAACTTAAATAAAATAAAAAATCATGATTGTATTTGGACATACTTATGAACAAAAATTCTTTCTGAACATTCATTTATTTCAGTATACTTAGTAGAAAGATAGAAACATACTTTAAAATTCATGCGAAATACCTTATTAAAAATTCATGCGAAATGCCTTACCCCCTTTTAAAAAGAAGCAATGTCCTCATTATGAAAACAAATTAATGAATGAAAACTGAACACCAGGTAGGGTTGCAAGAAAAGAGAGGGAATCATAAATACTGCTTAAGTGCCAAGTCTTTCTCACAATCCAATCCTAAACATACTCATTCCCATTACCACATCACTTTATTTTTTCTATTAAGAGGCATTGATTTTATTTTATCCATGCTTGCTAATTTATTATGCGAAAGAAAAATACTAACTAATAAATAAAAATAAACACATAAAAAGAAAATAAAAACTAAAGGAAAAGAACTCCCCCCTTTTATTTATTTGACTTATCCTCCTCATCTTCCTCCTTTGATGTTTCGTCCTCGATTTCTTTATCATCTTCCTTCCATGAATCGAAGATATAATCTAGGAACTCAGAAACAAAATAGTTAAAGATGCTTTTAAAAGTATTTCTTACAGAATCATCTTTAACTTTTGCATATTTCCAATAAGCCTATTGTTGGTTATGCATAAATTTCATCATATCCATCATAGCTGACAATTTTGATTTCTTCACAGTGTTTGAAGAAGTAGGACTAGGATTAGTCAACTCTGGATCAATACTTGGTACAATGGGCTCATCAGCATTCGACTCTTCTTTTGGTTCAGAGACTTTTGGTTCCTTTATCGGTTTTGGATTGCTCGGTTCTTCCTCAAATTTAGCTTTTTTTGTCTAAGTAACTAAGTCAGCTTTCATTTCAAAATTTTTTGATGACTCATCAGTTTCTGATTCTATTGGATCACTCTATTTAGATGGGTTTAGCTCATGGGCATTCTCCACTAGCCTTTCAAGATCATGAGTTATGATGCAACCTTTAACATATGGGCCCTTCAAGTTTGCTATTGTCTTGACTTAACATGGTTCAAAGACCTTGTTTTCGAAAATAAAGAAGAATTATTGAATAATTGAAAGTTATTGACACAATTATACAACTTGAAATTCTTACACTCTAATCTTGTAAAAATTATGTATGAACATTCACTTTGGGTTTATACACACGATTTTGATCCTCCACATCTTCATGAAACAAATTTTTTTCTTTCAAAAACAAATTAACCATGCTAAACAAAGAAAAGTTAGGTATATGCATGTTCAAACAAATAAAACTCTCAAACTTTCTTCGAATAAACATGTATATCCATAAAATTTTCCCCACAATGATTTAAAGAACTCACATAAAAATTAGAACCCAAAAATTTTAAAGTTTTATGTGAAAATTCTTTATCATTTGCAATAAATGAATTTTGTGCAAATCTACTTATACCAAGATAATCCATAGATATTTCAATCCGCAGCTTAACGTTGACTGAACCAACACAATATATGTTATGAGGAAAATGTTTTAAGACACTATTAGAGGCAAACTCATCAACAACATTCAAAGAATACCGTTTTAGTTTAATCTCAAAAAATTCCTTACCTTGCTTACCTTCCGACACTTGAAGAGTATCTTTCACTTTCCAACTTACCTTTCTCTCAAATGCGAAATCACCTTTCATTGGGAAAGTAAAGAAGTTGTAACCCGTCTATTAATAGATCTTTCAAAACTGGAAATAAAGAAACATCAAAAAGCAATTTTGATTTACGGTTAGTTAAAACATTGTTCTCCTTTGCTTGGATATCGCAATTTTCATGATCCACCAACAAACTCTCATTACTCACACTTTCTTTTCTTTTTTTCATTCTCGTTTTTTTCATGTTCACTTTCTTTTTCAATCTCAATTTCTTTTCTCTCATACTATTTTTCTTTTTCAATTTCTTTTTCTTATTCACGCTATCTTTTTATTTCACTTTGTTTTCTTGTACTTTCTTTTTGTTTTTTGATTTCTTTTTTTCTTCAAATTTTTTACTCACAAATTTTTTCCCTTTTCAAAATTTTTTTCACTTCGAATTTTTTTCACTTCTACACTTTTTTTTGCCATGGAAATTTTTTTATTATTATTTTTCAACTTTAAAAAAAACGAAAGATAGATACGAACCTGATCAAGAAATTAGACTCTGATACCAAATATGTGATTTCTTGAACCCAAATAAAACCTCAATAATATGCTAACGAGACCTGTACTCGAAGTTAGAAATTCACATTTGTAAAGGATAATCTTGAACAGAAACAAATGGATAAAAGACCTTGACCCGAAGTGCTTGGAAGTTTTATGGAATCAAAGTTATGTATGAACTTGACCCGCTTAAACTTGACAAATACTCGAACCTTGGTCTAAGAAGGATTGGTGTCGTCACATTTCGGAAAGGGATGACAAGGGAGTGATAAGATAGGTGAATGCCAGAAAAGCAAAGTTCTGATAAGTTCAAAAAGTTCAATGAAAAACCAAGAGATAAACTCTCACAATATGTTTGTATTAAAATTTGATTGATTAACCTTTACAAATGAAATGACAAAGCTATTTATAGACCTAGGCACTATGGACACATTTGGCTATTAATGTGTATACATGTATGGGTCGTACATTGTATGATGAAGTACATGAACAAATAGTGCAATGTATGACCGAATGGTTATATTCATCATCCTTGGGCATTCATGAACATTTGGATGCATGAATAAGCAAATTAGTCCCCTTTTGAAGTGCATGAATGGGTTGATTCATCCCTCTTGTATAGATACATGTATATTCACATTCAATGTTTGTGCATTTAATGCTATGCTTCCCCCTTGCCATTCATGAATGTGAGGTGCTCCATGAATCTTTAAATGACATATCCTTCTCCCTTAGAACTGTTCATGAAGGGAAAATGAATCTATATGTGCATTGGATATTTGAAAAGTCACAGGGTGCATGTATCTCCATGTTCAATTAATGACTTCAAGGTTATATTCAGCTCTCTTGGATGTTCATGTATCTTTGGATGCATGAAGAGTCACATTCCTCCTCTTTGGCAAGTGCATGAATGTTGAAACACATTGAATCTTGAAGGGAATTTGAAAGGTCACATATGCAATGCACTTAACACTTGTAACACCCTTAACCCGCATCCGTTACCAGAATAGGGTTACGGAGCATTACCAAAAACTTTTAACTTAAAACATTCGATTACAATCATTTATAAAAAACATTATATTTCATTCAAACACATGCATAATGTCCTTTTTTGAGCCTTCGAGGCCTTAGAAACACTTTAGAAACAATTCAGGACTGAATCAAAAACATTTAGAACTTCATGGAAAAAGATACAAAAATTAATACTACAGGGGTCACACGGCCTTGTGACTCACAAGGCTGAGACACACGCCCGTGTCTCAAGCCGTGTGGACATTCAAAGTAGGGACACACGGTCATATCCCAGCCTGTGTCCATGCCCATGTAACTCTCTGACTTGGGTCACACGGCCAAGTCACACACCCGTGTGCCAGGCCGTGTCACTCTCGAAATGCAACCTTTAAAAACCTAAAGGAGACACACGACTGTGTCACATGGCCGTATGCTGAGACACACACCAATGTCTTAGGTCGTATGGACAAGAAATAGGCCAAATTCAAGCCATTTCTTTCACCCAATTCAAGAACACCCTTACAAGTCATTTGCACCTATATTCAGCCATATCAAAATAACATTTCATAGCATGCATTTTATATACCTTTCCTAACTTTTAAGCACCCACATGCCAAAAGATCAACCATTATAAGACCAGATATACATACCAACATAACAACTAATGTATCATCCAAAATATCATAATTAGAAGCCAAATATAGTGGCTATATCATCAAGCACAAAACACCTATATATGTGTATATTTAACCATATTTCAATTAACTTGTTTCTATATCAAAGATATAAAAATGACCTTACCGTTGGGACTACTTCTCACATGCATCACAACCATTTAAATGTCACCATTCTAACCAATTACAATTGGTTTCAATAACCAACATAAACACATACCAAATTATGTCTAAATGGTCATAATTCAAACAAACAGACTTGACTAAATTTCATATGAAAATATGCCCTAAATGATCACTTTGCAAACATGCCAACTCTTACCATTTTGGCTATAAAACATGCATCGATTTGATCTTATAATCATCAAAGTGCCAAAAGCACACCAATCATCAAGGCATCAAATATCATAAGTTTCACAAATTCAAAGCAACATTATGTGTCAATATCATTAACTAAACATTAGACAAACACCCACCTATACATGCCATTATAACCACGACCAGAGCATCAAAATTTACTGATAAAATTGTTAGATAATGTGATGGATCTCTGACTAGCTTCCAATGATCTGTAAAGTAAGAGAAAGATAACTACGTAAGCAATGATCTGTAAAGTAAGAGAAAGATAACTACGTAAGCAATGAATGCTTAGTAAGCTCGTATAAACCATAAGCATAATATTACATTTCAATAATGAAATTTATAGGTTAAAAGTAAACCTATACTAATGTCTCAAGATTTATCAAACCATAATCATCAACTCACAAATGAGTAAGTTCCTTAATGTCACATATTTATTTACCATTCATAACATGATAAGATTTCATGAGACATAATATATAATCATCAACATTTTTATAAGGTTGTATTTATTTCTATTTACTTACTTTCCTTTCCGTTCCCAAATACTTATCATAAGCCTAAACAACATTATTAATTCTCAATTCAAAGCATAAGCAATTTACTAACATATGAATACATCATTTATCTAATTAAACCTTTTTATAACATCATAATAATCCCAATTGTGTACTTACCATATCATTCCCTTTTCTTACCCATTTCATATGCATAGTACAAGCATAATCATAAACATCAATCATATCCATAAGCTTGGCATAAGCCTATGTAATATCCCGAATTAGGGCCTAATCGGAATAGTGGTTTCGTGACCACAAATCTGAGATAGAAATAATTATTTTATAATTATTTTCAGGTTTATGATATGATTACATGATTGTGTGAAAATTTCGTGAAGAAATTCTATGCCTAAAGTGTTTAAATTGAAAGTAGGGACTAAATCGAATAAGTTGCAAAATTTGCATTCTAGAAGTTTTTAGTATGAAATTGCATTGAAATATTAATTATGAGGTCTTAAATAGAAATTTGACTAATTTTAAGTTCATGGACAAAATTAGGACATGGAAGGAATTTTTGGAAAGTTTAGTAGTAAGGGCATTTTGGTCATTTAGTTATTAAAATGAATTAAAAATAAAATTAAAAGCCAATTTTTGTCCATCTTCTTCATGAGGCCAAAATTAGCATGGGGGAAGCCATGGCTAGGGTTTTCAAGCTTTCCAAGCTCAATATAGTAAGTGATTCCAAGCCCCGTTTTTAATGTTCTTTACGTTTTTGGAATCTCGGTAGCTCGATTAAGCTTATTCTAGCAATAATTTAAGCTAGGGTTCATATTTGAAAAAATACCCATAGGTGAAATGTGTTTATTTTGATGTTTTATGGTAGAATATGAAGCTTGAAATTGTGTTAAACAACTTTTGCTAAGTGATTTTATGTAAAAACGAGTAAAACGACATAATCGGTAAAAATACCTAATATTCATAAGTACATGTTAGAGTGAGAATTTGATGTTTCTATAGAAGGTAAAAATGATTAGAATGTCATAAAACATAAGAAAATAGGCTGAAGTTTAATTTACGAGCCTAGGGGAAAAAATGTAAATATGTAAAAGTTTAGGGGTAAAATTGTAATTTTTGCCAAAATTTGAGTTAAGGATTAATTTGATAATGTGAGTATTAAATAAGCTAAATGTGTTATTTTGGATCAAGAAAGACATGGAATCGACCTCAATCGAGGAAAAGAAAAGATTGTGGACTAAATTGCAAAATCTTTGTATTTTGGTACCAAGGTAAGTTCATGTGTAAATAATGTAACATAATTGTTGTTTTTAAGTTATTGATGTTAATTATATGATATGCTGATTTTTAATCGTGAAATAATATGCTTTATGGTTAACGTTGAGTAATATGCAAATTATGTTTACTACTTGATAAATATGAATTGCTACCGAGTATCGGTTCCAATATTCCGTGGAAGACAGAAAATGTCAGATCGAGGGAAAAAGCCCGTTTGAACCTTAGGAATAGATTAGGATACAAGTGACATGTCACTAGGATGGTTGAGCATCCGAACTCGTTGAGTTGAGTCCGAGTTCACTTATGGATGCGAATGTTCGAACTCGTTGAGTTGAGTCCGAGTTCGTGAGATGTAACTAGGCATCCGAGCTCGTTGAGTTGAGTCCGAGTTCACTTATGGGCGGGTTACATGATTGCTTGATTACATATATGGCACTTATGTGCAAATTATCCGTGTATCCGAATTATATTCCGATGTGTTCAACGGGTAAAGTTCTACCCAAATGGAGGAATACTAGAGATGAAAGGGACATATTGGTAATTGTTGTGAGATGGATACTTTGAGCAGGTATGTACTTAACCCTCGGGTTGAAACCTCGATATATCAACAATGTGGTAAGATGATAAATGAAAATATGACATGAATGTCTTGATGATGATTATGCAAATGATATTTTATGTTTGCTTATATGGTTATGTTACTTGCTATTTGCATGTGAACTTACTAAGCATTTATGCTTACTCCCTCCTTTTCATTCCTTGTAGTTTTGACAAGTCAGCTCGGAAATTGGAAACGGTCGAAGGCTCGCTCACACTATCCGTATACCATCTTGGCATAATGGCTTGAATATTTTGAGTATGGCATGTATAGCACTATAATCATTTTGTATATATGGTCTTATGATATGGTGATGGAATGGTTGAGAAAATGTTTGATAATGATAAATTATGAAAATGGTTAGTTTAGATTATGTTTAATGTTAAGGAAAATTATTAAGATACTTAGTGCATAAAAACTCATAAAAGGGATGAAATTTGCCATAAACAGAATACTGCAGCAACACTGACGCGAGTTTGAAAATTTACTAAAAATAATAGAAATTGAATTTGGTGATGGAATACATATCAAATTGAATCTTATTATGTCTAGTTTCACATGAAACAAATGAGAAGGTAAAGGAATTATATGTTAAAAGATATTTGAATTTTAGTGAAACAGGGTCATAGCAGTTTCTGAATCCCCTGTTTCAACTTTATAAATTCACCATAAATTATAAAGATATAATTAAGTGGTGTATTTTATATCCTCAGAATCCTTATTGAGTATAGTTTTAGTATAAATAAACCTCATAGTCATATGAATTTTTTACAGAGAGAAATGTGGTTCGTAGTAAACAGAGGTCAAACCAGTCAAGTCCTGAAATAGGGGTAAATTTAACTAATAAACTGTAGTAATTGGCTCAACCAAAAATTCTAGAAAAAAATTAGTAGATAGGTATATGAGTTTAGATTCAAGGAAAATTTACTTATCTTGATTTCGAGTTTCGTAACTCGAGATATGATTTTTCTTGTGACTGTGATGCAAGTAGCTTAAAAGCTGTGAATGTAGAAACAAATAATCCAAAGTTCTAAAAATGTTAAATTAAGCTTAGTAACACCTCATACTCGACTCCGGCGACGGTCACGGGCGTGGGGGCGTTACAGCCTAAGCACATCAACAACACATGTTAGTTCATTTAAATATGATTCATATGAATTTGACATGGATAACCATTATACTTGAGCATAATTCAATTGGATTTATCATCCATCTCATAACATATCATGGTTTCCATGTATCACCATTACAATGAGTTTCATGTATACATATTTTAATTCATATTGAACACTTACCCTTTCATTTGCATAACATGTAAGACATAAACATGACATTAACCATATTCACAAGTTAGTGATTAAACACATAACTTAACAAAAATCACCACATGATAAAATAAATTTCATGAATATAGCATATAAGCTTTCATACTTTTCATGAACATGGCTATACACACTTTAATCATCAATAACTCATACCTTTCCATACTTTTATAGCATTGCCAATCGGAACACTTACCATTCCTTCCCTTTGTATGCCCGTTGAACCACTTAGAATAATATTGGATACACAAGAACCTCACACACTGTGTGCTAACATATGGTTGAAACCATTTCATTCCTTTTCCTTTACATAAATGCCCTCTCTCGATTCATAAATTGGTCTGCTCACACAAGCTGTCGATTGGAACGTAGGTATATGGTGCTGCTCACACAGGCTGTCAAGTATTCGCAACACATGCCGAAACTCAGCCACCGGTAGGATGTTAAGGACTAGCACCTAAAACATGGTACCCCTAATGACATGTCATTTGTATCCTGTATATTCCTAAGGTTCAAACGGGGTTCAATAGTTGTCGTACGTTATTGAATTTCCATATTTTCTTGACAAGATAAATTGAATAATAACATATATATATATTGATTGAATTACAATAGAATCACATGCTAACATTCAATTAATCAAAATTATACAAAATTTAGTTCATAGAAACTTACCTGACTAAATTGCAGAAATAACAAAGTACAGGCACATTTTGGTAATTTTTCATTCTCCTTGATTTTTCACTCGATTTTGATCTAAATTAATAATTTTATTCAATTTATTAATTTAGTCAGTAGAACAATGTATTTTATACAATTTAGTCATTTTGACTTTTTTACAAAATTACCCCTAAAGTTTTACTTTTATTCGATTTAGTCCATGAGCCTAAAACATGCAAATTAACCATTTTTACCAAAAATTGAGCCTAGCCGAATACTTATGGCATCCACTACAGCCCATTCATGCAAAAATTTCACAACAAATCTTTGTATTTCTATTATTTTAACAATTTAGTCCTTAATCGATAAATTCATCAAAAATCACTTAACAAAATACTTTTAAATACCAAATACTATTTCAAATTCACCATTTAATATAAAAATCACTAGATTCATCAATCACAACATTCACAATCTTTAAAAATTTCAAATTGAAGGTACGGGCTAGTTGGACCTAGTTGCAACGATCTCAAAAACATAAAAATTATTAGAAATGGGGCTAAAATCACAAACCAATTTAGACTTAAAATTGCCAAAACCTCCATGCTAAAAAATGGTTTCTTCCTCCCTTAACAATCGGTGGAGAAAGAATGTAAAAGATGAATAAAACATTTTGGTTCTATTTATTTTAATTTAAATATCAAATTACCATTTTAACCTGGGTTAATAAATAATTAAAACACCAATTTCATGCCCATAATTGTCCACTAACTCCTTGAATGCTCTAATTACCATTTGAGTCCCTTTTCCTTTATTCAATTAATCATTTAATCACTTAAATTAAATAGTGATCAAATTTTACATCTTTTACGATTTAGTCCTTTTTAATTAATTAACTATTGAAACGTTAAAATTTTTAAGCGAAACTTTAATATCACCTTAATGACACTCTGTAATTATTTATAAAAATATTTATGGCTCAGTTTATGGAAACAAGGTCCCGATACCTCATCTTCTAAAACCACTTGACCTTAGGGTCTTACCAGTTGAACTTAATAAACCACTCATATAACATAAATTATCAAATCAAAAACCTTTTTAAAATCATATTTGACTCGTAAATATTAAATAATAATATTTACGAACTTACTTGTCAGATTTGGTGGCCTCGAAACCACTGCTTTTGACACTACTGAAAAACGAACTGTTACAACACTTGTGTGAAGAAGTGACCAGCCATATGTGCCTAAAAGCACTATAAATTGACATCAAAACACAAGAAACAAAAAAGATAAATATTGAGACCAACAATGCTTAAGAAAACTAAAATCCAAATATCTCATAACTTAACACACAAATACTTAGATAAAAATAATGAAAATAAACTAAGTTGTGAACACATCTGCAAACGCTTGAAAACATGACACTTTGATGCATAAACAAGTGACACAAACAAAGGATGCAAACATATATGACACTTTAAAACATGACACAACAATATAAACACACTTAATTTATGATAGTCCTAATGACACAACTAACATACTTGGACAAGAAATAAACATGACAATAATAAGAGCAGGATATAAAAGCATGAATTATTATCAAGCACACGTTAGGACATAAAACATTAATCAAATCCCATAATATAAATATTGAAATTGAGTTGTTTCATTTTGCATTTGGGCTTTACATGAGTTTAGGCTCAATTATGTTGATTCCATCCATGGTTGACCTCCTTAAACCCAACACCTTTAATTAAGAAGAAAGGTTCATTAAGCACATTTGTTGCTTCAAAAACCCACCTTAGCCCAAACAATCTGGGGCCATTAAATTGGGTGATTGGATTGACTCCAATTAGAGGCCTAATAACATGATGTGGCATTGATCACATCAAAATATCTTCAAAATAGATTCTTATAAAATATGTTAAATATTAGCCAAAAACTAACATCTTCATTCACGAAACATAATTAAGATCTGAATTAGAATCGTTTAAACTTCTAAAAAAATTCTAAAAAATTTAAGCTTGGTAGTTATGTTAATGGGTTTAAGGTATTGATACCCTCTTAAATAAATTCTAAGCTCCGCCTAACTTGTCAAATGCATGTTTTTCTTTTTTTAAAAATAATTATTTTTAATTAAAATTAATTATAACAATATATAATTATATTAACATATATATATTTTTTATTTTTGGCTTAATGAATTATTTGGTGCATGAGTTTGACATTTCCTCTATTATGTGGTACATATGTTTTTTGCTTGGTTCAATGTAGTACTTATATGTGGTATATGTTATACATTTTGATACCAAAAAGTAACGATTTTAACTTTTAATGTTTTACTTGGTTTTTAAAGTTGATTTATGAAAGTTAATATCTAATATTACCAGGTTTGAATATTGCATAATTTCGTTAGTATAATAAATTTAGCGTTAATATTATCAGGTTTGATGTCACCCAATTATACTTAAAGGTTCTTCTATAGTTACCCAACTATAAAAAAAATTCAAAACGGTCACATAACTACTTACATTTGTCATTTTTTGGTCCATTTTCTTCAACTGTCATTAACTTTGTAAAGAGAGAGGAGGTGGTAGTTGAAAATTTGATAAAATAACAAATTTAGCTCTCAACATTTACATATTGTGCCAATTTGGTTATGGTTTAAAAAAAAAAGTTAACCCTCAACATTTAGAGATTATCTCAATTTAGTCCTAATTCTAAAATGCTCAAATATATATAATACATAGACATAAATATATATTCAAAAAATATAATAATTTTGAAAAACTGATTAAAAAAACATTTTTTTTCCTCTACCTCCCCAACGCTATCATGACTCATGCATAGAGGTGTTCATAGGTTGGGTCGGGTTTAGGCTAGGCTTAAGCATGATGTTAACATACTTTATACTTGTTTAAGCCTGACTCAACCAGAAATATAAGCTTAAAATTTTGTCCAAACTTGCCCATAAATGTAAATGGCTAACCCAAACCCATTTTAGGTTAGCCCATAATATTTTTTTCAACTTTAAAAAATGAATATTTATATTATTTTAATTTAATATTTAATAATGTTATATATTTTTATTTATTAAAATTATATATTTTTAATGTTTCCATTATAGTAATGTTATATATTATTATAAATTTAATTTTCATGTGTTATAAATTACATAATATATATATTAAAATAAAATATAAAACACTACAAACTTAAAAAATGGGTCGGGTTGGCCCAAATTCGGACTTAAACATTTAAGACTCCAAACCCAACTCATATTTTAAACGGGTCAAACTTTTTTTTTAAAGCTCCATTTTCGGATATAATACTTTTACCCAAATCTCTTTAAATTGCTTGCAGGCAAAGCTTAGAGTTTAGACTGACCCTTAAACAAATCCACTCATGAAGACCCTATTTATCTACTCTAACAACATGTTTGGTTGGGGAATATAATAGCATTCCCCCTTTATTCATGGAATGGTAAACCATTCCTTTGTTTGGTTGAATGTAATACTTATTCAATGGAATGATCATTACTTCCGTATTACTTGTCTTCTCCTAATAGTCATTCTTTAGTATCACCAAAGAATGACTATTCCATGTAGCCTTGAATAACAAAATAAAATTAATTTCCAGATTAGTCCTTTAAAACTTGGATTCAGAAAATATAAAAATAAAATATTTGAAATATTTTAGTATAAAACTAAAAAATATATTTTAATATAAAAATAATCATATTAAAAATGTTATTAAATTATATATTTTTATTTTATTAAATTATATTTAATAATAATTATATTAAAATATGATTAAATTATTTACTATTAAATTATATTTAATAATAATCATATTAAAATTTAATAACAATAACAATAATCATTACCTAAAAAATTTTGGTAATGGTATTTTGGTCATTTCAGTTGTTTTCCCTATGATATTACAACATTTATTCTATTCAAATAAACACAAGAATACTATTATTGTTCTATTTCATTCTATTTAACTAAACAATTGACGCTACAGGAAATTAAGCTTTTAGCAGCATTTTTAGTGGTGTTTGGACCCAAAAAACGATACAAATGTTATACATTAGTGGTGCTAACCGAAAATTGCTGCAATAAGTAAAGCAATAGCGGCGTTTATAAGAAAAACGCCGCAAAATATCCTTTTGTTTTTAACGAAATGGCGGCGTTTTTGTTAGGCTTAGTTTTATCCCCAAATCAGTTACTCGAAATCCCTTATTTTTTTCCCCTAAAAATTTTCCCTAAATCCCTTATTTTCCCCCCAAATCCCTTAGGGTACGTTTGGTTCACTGTAATGGAATAGGACTGTAATTGAATAGAGCTATAATTGAATAGAATTGTAATGGAATAGAGCTGTAATCAGTAATTCAATTGTTTGGTTGAATGGAATGGAATAAGCTGTAATAGAATTCTTGTGTTTGGTTGAATGGAATAGATGTTGTAATAGTATAAGGAAAAAGACTTAAATGACCAATACCCTCAGTAGAAATTTTTTTAAGTACATGATTATTGTTATTGTTATTAAATTTTAATAAAATATTTGTTAAATATATTTTATTAAAAAATAATAAATAAGTTAACCATATTTTAACATAATTATTATTAAATATAATTTAATAAAAAATATAATTTAATAACATTCTTAATATGATTATTATTATATGAATTAAAAAATCATAATATATAATACTATAAAAATAATATATAATCTACTTTATTATTTTTAAACTGCAATACATATTTAATGTGCTAAAATATTATTAGTGAAACAAATAATTTAATTATTCTATAATAAAAAACAAAATATTAGAAGTAATAAATAACTTGAGAATTATATTTCACATTCAAGCATAATATTCATATATTAACAAAAAGTTACATGATTTCATTAGTTTATATGTCATAATCCATATGTTATAAAATTTTACAACATCAAAAAGTTACAACATTGTAATGACATTCTATCATGTCATTATACCATCCAAATATTATAAACACAAAAAGTTACCAAAATATCATCAATACAACCATGATTTTTAATGGTCAGCAAGAAATCTTCTGACCCATTCCAATCGCAAAGAAGAAGGTAAATTAAAAAAAATGAGCATATGCGTTGGATGATCTGGAATTTTGCTTAATGCACGATAGCGCTCATCCTCAGTTAAATCTTCTACTTCACATAATGTTGGATATAATTTTAGAGCACTTTCTTGAATGATCATTTCTAAATTTTGTTGAATTAGCACTTCGAAGGCAATACTCTTACTGATTTCAAGGCCAAAGGTCCGTATGTTTTCCACCAATAAAGTGGCAGCATCATTAAATGAAGTAGAAGAATCACTTGCATCAGAATTCTTTTTTTCTTCTTTGAAAATGTGGAATCACCTTGGTTTCTAGCTGATTACGGTTGTGTAATTGAAAGATCAGTGTCATCCAAAGAAACATCAGCTTCGCATCCATGGAAATCGTTTCTTTCTTCATGAGTATTTGTAGCAGCTACATCTTTAACATCTATTTCTTCAATAATATCAGCGGCTGTTTAAGCATATTTCCCAGTGGCTCGATCTTTTGCGTAGATAGCAGTAAGTTGGTCATAATAAGGGAAACTCTGATGTTTGAATTGAGTGGCTTCTTTATGACTCTATAAAAATGAGGAATTCATATTAGATATAAGTTTGGTCAAAATAAGATAATAAAGACTTGAAATAATTCTTACATTTATATATGAGTTCCACACCGCATCTTTAGTAACAACAAGCTGCCTATGCTCATCCCAACCAAAGCCTCTACTATTTTTTCCACTAAGCATATCATAAACCATTGACCAATTCATTTTCAATGTCCTAATCCTCGATTCAAGATTAGGTTTAGCCTTCAACATGGCATGAGGTAAAACTTTTTCTAACATTTTTTCCAACTCATTTAAATAACCGGCTTTGAATCTCGTATTTGCATTAAAGGTTCCAACATTGTATAAGTCGACCATACAAGCAACCAACCCAGCATCTTCTTATGGAACCTATTTCCTTTTGGTTCCTCAAGAATTTTGGGAAGCAACACTTGATTATGAAAAATCTGACATAACTATCTTAAGAAAAAATGCAAAGTAAAATTAAGTTCAATATTATGCATCAAAAGGTCAACACTTTATAAAATTGTAACACATGATGAATCAAAAGAAAATAAATTATCATTCAACAAGTCTAGTACAATACAAAAAAACAATTCAAACACCACCAAAGTTTCATAAACTAGATACATGAAATAACATAAACAACTTAACATTTACTATTTTTACCCTAAACCTAACTAATTTATAGATGCTTGCCATTCATTGAACATTTGGTTGGCTAGTTCCATCCTCCAAGTAGCCCATGCATCCGATAGATGAATATTTACAATATTCGGTTCATCGTCATCTATCACATTACTAGGTAATCCTTCTCCCAACTCCGGTTCAATAGGATCAAGACTCATATAGGTTAGAATAAAATTATGGAGCAAACAACATGCAATAATGATTCTATTGTGCACCCTCACAGGATAGAATGATGGACTCCTAAGTATTCACCATCTAATTTTTAATAACCCAAAATATCTTTCAATAACATTACGTGCTGAAGCATGTTTCATGTTGAAAAATTCTTTCGGAGTACTTGGCTGGTAACCCTGATGCCACTCATTCAAATGATATCTTTGTCCTCTAAAAGGAGTAAGAAATCCCTCACAATTTGTGTATCCAGCATCAACTAGATAATAACAACCTATAAAAAGAAACTATTTATCATGGTTAATTTCCAAAAAAAGAATGATCTTAATAATTAATTCAAATTCTTCTAGTTTTACACTTTACCATGAGGAACTATTAATCAATGTCTCCTACTAATGGCATCTTGAAGAACTCGTCCATCAACAACAGAACCTTTCCAACATATTTGTTGCTATGTCACTTTTTCACGTTTGATATCTAGGTTTATCAACTATTGGAACCCTAATCTTGATGTGGGTTCCATCTAAAGCACTTAAGCAATTCTACATCACATGTATAAAACCTCGGGTTAGGATACTATATTTAAATCAAAATGGACTAAATTATGTATGAGCTATATATAGAACTCACTCCAATACCTTGAGCTATTTCCACCTTGGGTCTGTAGAATTAGCTATAATTGGCTCTGCCTTTTCAAAAAACACATCTTGTAAGCGTATGACAGCATTTAAAACATTGTGAAATGATCTCTAACGGTTTCCCCAGACCTATTAAAGTGATGCTTGATAACTCAATTTTTAAGGTGATGAGAAATGATATGTAAAAACATTGCCACTTGCTCATCAACAAGCATGTTCCTTGATGACTTCAATCCCCCTAAAGTTTGTAACATCTCACATAGTTTAAAAGAGGTAATTCTATTCATCCTAACTTGTTCAATACAGGTCTCATCACTAACATATACAAGTCTTTTCACATAATCTCATTTTGCATAAAAATCTAAAATATAGGATCTAATCATTGGTTTATAAGTATGTAGGCTATGGGTGGCACCCAATGCAACTAAGAATCAACTCGCAACTGTACACATTTGCAACCATATTGTAATAGCAAGACTAATTCTTTTACGCCTCTGACTTTGTACTATTAAAGGCAGACGAGCCATTACTGCAAGATATTAAAGTGTTATATATCTTCAAATCATAGTAAAAGGGTCACATTTCTCCAATACTAATTTCAATAACAGCAAAACAAAATCAAAGAATTTAATTGCTAAAGAACTTACAGTGATTCAGTGAATACAAGATGCTCAACTCTGAGTGGAGGAAGCAATCAAACAAGCCAAATAAGAAGAGGAAGCAATAACAACCTGTCAAAAAAATTGAACAATACATATTAAGAATCTTTACGAAGCATAAAATAGAAATTACAACTAAATATAAGGGTCTATTTAGAATCTTTAAAAAAAATACATATTAAGAAAAATGAACAACACATATTAATTAGAGGATGTATGAATGACATTCTTGATGAAATGCTTAGGACAATTGAGTCCTGACCCTTGAGGGCACTGTAGGTTGGCCTTGATATGGTGATTATATGACAAAAGTTGGATGTTATCCCTACTAGGTTGAAAAGCTCTTTTAATTACTAGTCATTTTGGTTTTCTTTGAAATTTTCTTCATTAATACTAGCCCAAGCCGTGTTTGAAGATACTTGTAAAGCTAAAAAAAAGCCATGTCTCTAGTGTATTTTTAGGAAAAGAAAAAGAAAACGACAAATTTTTATTAATTACTGGTAAAATTATGTAATTACATAATTTTCAAATGCTATTAGATTGGTTTAAACATATGTTGATGGAAATTTCAAATTTAATACATAAATGTAGTGTGATTAATAGCAAGGTTTGGCTTTAGCTTTAAATGGAAAATAGCGAAATACAGAGAATGACTTAGTTTGAATGAAATTTCTTTTCCAGGAGAGCTACTTGTATTTGAAATCAATAAATAGAAGGAAGTCCTATCCTAGTTGTTTCTAAATTCTAACCTAATTATAGCCTGAATATCGTAATCTTCTAGATCTACTTTCTCACTAATTATTGAAAGAAAAGTATGTTTTAGCCAAATCAGTCCTTTCATTTCTTATTCGTTTTCTCGGCAATGCATCCACCTTCCATCACCTCATTTATGCCTAATTTCATACCTAATTTATCTCAACTACCCACTTTTCCCTGCATTCAGTGAATATTTATTAAATAAGACACATGAATCTATTTGTGTATCAAACAAATGTGGGAATTTTTCTACCAAATTTATTTAGTTAATTAATTATTCAATTGAGTGTTAATAACTATTGATTTTTATTGAGATTGTTGATATAATTTTAATTTTAAAAATATGGTAACTGCACCATTAACAAAAAGCTCATTTTGAGTTCAAGTTCATGGAGCCACTGGTCTTAAGAGTTCCTATGATGGTCATCGAGGGCAACCACAAAATCGAACCTCAAGCCGGTGGGATCACTTTCAATGATTTTATTCTCATTTATATAAATGACAAGGAATTGAAATGCAAACATTTATTATTAAAAAATTATTAAATTTGATACAAATTTAGACACTAAAAAGAAAGTTCAAAGCTTTTTACAATTAGTAGATCAATTAAGAGATTATATCCCTGGATTAGCTAAAAATTTAATTGAACTACAGAAAAAGATTAAGAAAGATTTAGAACATTCTTGGAATGAAAAAGATGTTGAAATACTAAAAGATATTAAAAGACATTGTGAAAAATATGGAAAAATAAAACTAAACTTCCCAGATGAGAATAAACAATATATTTGGATTATAGAAACAGATGTTAGTCTAGAAGGATATGGTATTGTTTTAAAATTTAAATACCCTGATTCATTTAAAGAATATATTAGTACCAAATTTTACTGAACTAGATTTTAACTTATATAAATATGTAAATAATTATACAAACATTACAAAAACAAAAATTTGTTTTGTAAAAGTTACAACAGCTATGGCAGATATTCAAAAGGATCATATCAAGTGACCTATTCAAGTGATAAAGATAAACACCACCCTGAATTATACTATTAATGACAAAGTAAAAGCATTGCCAAAAATTACAAAAGAAAAATTATCAGACATCCTCAGAGAGAAGCATGTCCAAGGATTAAATCAAATTAGTAAAGAGCTTAAGGAACTTCTAGAAAAAAAATACCCCAATCTAGATCTATGAGAATCAAAAGAATAAATTATTATATTCTGTTGTAAGAAAATAGAATGATCAAGCTACCAAACAACAAATTTATCGTTGGACCTACACCATTAGCTACCTAGATGAACTAGAAGCGGATCGTACCAGAGCAATTCCTAAAGACTTTGCATCATTGGAAGTAAAAAAGAAATTATGCCAGCTGAAAAGTATATTCAACTGCTAAGTGGTAGAATCTTAACGTAAACAATGTATCATTAGTCATTAAACATTTATATATATATATATATATATATATATATATGCTCTCTAGACTGAAAAAGCTAATTGTTGTTAATTTAAACTACTTTTTTGTTAATTATTTGGATCGAGGCTCTCATGGAAAACAGTAGAGGCCATCTAATGTGCATAGATTGGAAAGTTATATAGCATTAAAACTTAAAAGCAAATACCTTTGATTTCCTTTTCAATTCAGCCCACTTGATGGCTCGAGTGCAAAGCTGCTCAACCCTCTTGTGAAGAGCATGGGATTTCCATGGAATCAAAAGTCAAAAGGACCATTTTAATCAACTCTGAAAATATTTTTTACTTTAGCCAGAAAGCCCAAAAATTATACAATTGACAAATATAAGTGAAGCATGAGAGGAGACCACCAAAGATAAAGCAATAGACAAACCCCTCATTAGCTAAAAAACTATAAGCACCTAAAATAAAATAACGAAATTGAAAAAAACAATCAGAAACAGTAACCTTAAAAAAACCCCTAAATCAAATTTACAAAAACTTGAAAAAAGATTGAGATAGAATAAGTCCCAAAATATTGAGCAGAAAACTCTCGCCCTCCATGGCGTTTCTGTTTTGCATGCTGCCAATTTACAAAGGAATTTACACAACCAATACCAAGAAAAACTAATAAACCTTCAACTGGATCACAATTTAGATTACAAGCTGCAATTTTTTTTATTACAAAATGACAGCTCTAGACGTAGTAACCACATGCTTTTATACCTCCTTTTACAACAAAACTATTCTTATTTTAACAACCTATTTCTGTTTGTTTAGCGAGAAAAAGAAAAAGGGAATATAAGCGGCACAGGCGTAGACTACACCAGCATACAAATTAGCACCAGCGAGCAAATATGGAAATGAATCTTACAAGCCTATTTCTTTAATTCATTGGCACGCCAACAACCTCTTAACAAATATATACATGCATCCAACATAGGATTAAAAGTGGAAAAGAAAAGTTGAAAGAGGTGAAAGAACTTTAACTAAAAGGAATGTGATAAAAAAAGAAAACGTGCACTTTACTGTATTTGGGGAGATAAAGATGAAGGGCGAATGGATGCTTGATTTGAATATAAATGTTGAGGAAGAAATCTAGAAAGAATTTTGGGAAGAAGAGAGGTAGGCTATTTTGGTCCAAAAATGTAAAAATGTTATTACGGGTATGGTGTTGAATAGGCATTCAGTCCCCCAACCCCTGAATACCTATTACAAGAGCTAAGGGAATAAGGGTGCAATAGCAATTTTGTGGAATCACTTAAACGGTGAACCAAACTACTGCTTTACTGTAGCGTGCAAAATAGTGACGGAATGGAATAACAATTCCATCCAACCAAACATGCTCTTAGATTTTTCCCAATCGTCTGCTGCATCGTCGTCGACAGTCCTCTGATGCATCGCCGTGTAAGTTTTTATGTTTTTTATTTTATTTCTCTTCACTTCGCTTTCTCCAGTAAAACGACTTGCCGTTTAGTTTCTCAACATTCCTCTCTTTCTTCTTCTTTTTTTTTTTTTTGCATACATAAATATTGTTCCTGTGCCAGACTGCTCTATTATTCTACAACTGCTTTGACGTCTTTGCCTTCTACAATATAGTTTAAGTTTAAGTTTGATCTTGTTTCTGTTTTTATCTCTTCCTTTTCATGTTCTTTGTACTTGTAATAACCATTTACTATAGATTAAAAAAAAAGCTTTTAGGAGTTGATCACTTTCTTGCTATAGCTCAAAAGCGCAATAGAGTTTTAAAGCTTTTAGGAGCTTTGGTTTCCATTACTGAAGCTGTCTCTATTTGTGCTAAAATAGTAAGAGTTGTTTCTAATGATTTGAATGGTTTTCTCCAATCAGGATTAGACCAAATAGAGATGGTTTTCTCTAATGATTTGAATGGTTTTCACTACTGCAACTTGTTCAAGCAAATTTAAACCAAAAACATGTCGCTTCTCGTGCCTTATTCGTGTTCGATGGGGATTCAACATCGTTTTCCTTTGGATCCCAAGCATTCCTAGTTAAAAAAGGGACCATATTGCCAGTCATGCTAGCTTTTATATTTAGCAAGCTAAAAATCTGTCAATCTTAATTCATTTCAAACGATAGAAATGACCCTTTTTTTTAGCCTTACTAAATTGCAATGTACCCTTTCCATAGAACAATAAAGTGGATGATAATGATATGTCCAAGCTGTATCAGCATTAATAACCACAAAAGAAAAAGTTGGGGGTGGGGTAAGGTGGGGGCCTGAGTTGATGTAATCATGTCTTTGTACATAAAAGAAACACTGGTCTGTTTAAATCATGTACCGTGCCTCGTTCCTTCCATACACTTGGAATCCAAACGGTTAATAAGGACCAAATGATGGCCCTATAGATTTGGTACCTTTGATTCTGTCCATGCAACATGTTGAAACTTTTGCAAATTGCAGAACTTGGTTACCATTCTTGAAATGGAAACCATCATCTTTATCTCTTATGATGATGATTTTGTCATATTTGCAAAACACCAGCCACTTGTTTCATACATTATTGACATTCATACATATAAAATGAGTGAAAATGCTATATCTAGATCGTATTAGTATATGTATATCAGCATGGAAACTTACATCGTAACTTGACTGTGCTTGTGAAAGTGCTCCATATTCTTCAGCATTTCCAGTCTTTTGTCATCATAGATGTAACAAGTGAATGAGACAGAATTGTAGCCGAGGACAACTTGTTGGATCGATGTTATCTCCTCTAAAGGTTTTGTTTCAATTATGTATTATAGCCTTGTTCAAATCTTTGGCAATAAAATGAACATAATAACTGTGAAAAATAAAATAAAATAAAGAACACACAAATTTTACGTGGAAACCCCCTTTCGGGAAAAAACCACGGGCAGAGGAGAAGAAAATTCACTATGTCGAAAATTTGAATCAATACAAGAGGAATAGACTATGTCTATTTATAGGCTTGTAAAGCCATATTCTAGTAGGATTGAAACACCTTATCCTAATAAATATAAAATAGATGGAGTTTAATAAGGTTTAAAAAACCTTATTCTAAAATAAAATAAAAGAAGGCTAGTTCTATATGGATTTTACTTTTATTTTATTTTCCATCGTATTTTATTTAAATAAGAATTCGGGTCACTTAATTCTAACAATCTCCACCTTGACACAAATTCTCAATGAACAAATTCTTCATCACGAACAAGTTCTCCATCTTTTCCATAAAATCCCTTAAGGGTTTAACTTCAACAATGAAAACCAACCAAGTCTAAGCAAAGCTCAAACTTGGTTATAGGAAGTGACTTAGTCATCATATCTGCAGGATTTTCATGAGTACTAATTTTGCTCACAACAATATCACCACAACCAATAATATCACGAACAAAATGATACCGAACATCAATACGTTTTGTTCTCTCATGAATTTGATCTTTTGTAAGGAAGATGGCACTCTGGATGCCAGAAAATATTGTACTGATTTGAAGGTCTTCATTGAGTTCACTAAATAGTCCCTTCAACCAAATAGCTTCTTTACAAGCCTCAGTAATCGCCATGTACTCAGCTTCAGTGGTAGACAAAGCGACTGTAGTTTGCAAAGTGGCTTCCAACTAATTGCACAACCTTCGATTGTAAAGACGTAACCTATGAGAGATCTTCTTCTATCAAGGTCTCCAGCAAAATCAACATCAACATACCTTATGACTCCATCTTTAGTTCTTCCAAACTGTAAGCAAACATTAGTAGTGCCTTGTAAGTATCTTAAAATCCACTAAACTGATTTCCAATGTTCTTTACCGGGATTTTCCATGTATCTGCTAACTGCACTGACTGCATATAATAAATTTGGACGTGAGCAAACCATAGCATACATGAGAGATCCTACTGCACTAGAGTATGGAACATGTGACATGTACTCAATCTCATCATCTGATTATGGAGACAAAGCCGATGAAAGTCTGAAATGGGCTGCTAAAGGAGTACTAGCAAGCTTAGCACTCTGCATATTGAACCTACAAAGAACTTTCTCAATGTACCCCTTCTGACTTAGGTACAATTTACTTGTTTTTCTATCTCTGAGAATCTCCATACCAAGTATCTTCTTTGCTGATCCTAAATCTTTCATCTCAAATTTTCACTTAGTTGGGCTTTGACCTTTCTTATCTCTCCTTTATCTTTTGCTTCTATCAACATGTCATCAACATAAAGAAGTAGATATACAAAAGAACCATCATTGTTTTTCTTAGAGTAAATACAACTGTCTAAACTACTTCTTTTGAAATCATGAGAAGTCATAAAGGAATCAAACCTCTTGCACCACTGGCTTGGTGACTGTTTCAAACCGTAAAGGGACTTTCTCAGCAAGCAAACATAGTCCTCTTTTTCTGAGACTATAAAACCCTCTGGTTGTTGCATGTAAATATCCTTCTCAAGTTCTCTCCAGAAAAAATGCGCTTTTTACATCTAACTGCTCAAGCTCCAAATCATGCATGGCCACAATACCAAGCAAAGCTCGAATCGAACTATGCTTAACAACTGGAGAGAACATATCTGTGAAGTCCACTCCTGGAATTTGACTATAACCCTTTGCAACAAGCCTTGCTTTATATCTGGGTTCTTCAACTCCTGAAGTCCCTTCTTTCTTTTTAAACACCATTTACAACGAACAACCTGTTTACCTTTAGGAAGTTTCAGAAGGTCCCATGTTCTGTTTTTGTGGAGTGATTCCATCTCTTCTTGCATAGCAAACATCCACTTTTCTCGAGTCTTCACACACTAATCGCCTCGAGAATAATTAGATGGCTCTTGATTCGCATCTATATCTTCAGCCACATTTAAAGCATAAGCAACTAAATCAACTTCGGCATACTTCTTTGGAGGTTTAATTTCTCTTCTAGTTCTATTTTTAGCGATAGAGTATTATGGTGAAGAAGCAACTCTATTCTCAATTTTTTTTATGGCTTGAGGAGTTGACTCTGTATTAATCTAATGCTCCACCTGCTTTTGGTTTTCTTTATTGGAAGAGTCTTTAAGAGATAAGTTAGGTAGCATAGCAGTTTCATCAAAAATAACATCTATGCTAATCACAACTTTTCTATTTTCAGGACACCATAACTTATACCCTTTTACACCAGCTTTATAACCAAGAAAAACGCATTTAATGGATCTCGGTTCCAATTTTTCATTATCAACATGAGCATATGTAGGACACCCAAAAATCTTTAAATCAGAATAATTAGAAGGATTACCAGACCATAGCTCTTGTGGAGTCTTTTTCTCAATGGCAACGAATGGAGATCGGTTGATCAAAAAAATGCAGTAGAGGCTGCTTCTGCCCAAAATGACTTTGGTAAGTTGGCATTTGACAACATACATCGAACCTTCTCCATGATCATTCTGTTCTTCGTTCTGTAATGCCGTTTTGCTTGGAGTATGACGAACTGTCAAGTGTCTCATGATCCCTTATGACTTGCACAATCTATTAAACTCATCAGAACAGAACTCTAAGCCATTGTCTGTACGGAGGTATTTTATCTATTTTCCCGTCTGTTTTTCAATCATAATTTTCCAAGACTTAAATGCGGAAAACACATCGCTTTTTTACTTTAGGAAGAACGCCCAAACTTTTCTGGAAAAATCATCAATAAAGGTTAGCATATAATTAGCTCCACCTCTCGAAGGCACTCTGGATGGCCCCCACAGATCAGAATGAATATACCCCAACATTCCCTTCATTTTATGGATTCCTCTAGTGAATCGAACTCTTTTTTGCTTCCCAAAAACACAGTGCTCACAGGAATTTAGTTTGTAAATCCCTTGCCCATCAAGAAGTCCTCTTTTGCTCAATTCTGCCATGCCATTCTCACTCATATGCCCTAGGCGCATATGCCAAAGTTTAGTAATATCATCATTTGACAAGGAAAAGGAAGCGACAGCTGCATCACCAGTAATAGTAGAACCCTGCAAAACATATAACTTGGCAATTTTTCTCTGCCCTTTCATCACAACAAGGGACCCTTTGGAAATATTTAAAACCCTACTTTTAGCTGTGTATCTGTACCCTTTTGAATCAAGAGTACTCAACAAAATTAAATTTCTTTTCAATTCTGGAACATGACGTATGCCACTAAGTGTTCTGACAACTCCATCAAACATCTTAACTTTAATTGTTCCAACACCTACGATTTTACACGAAGCATTATTTCTCATCAAAACAACACCTTCAGACACTGTTTCGTAAGTTGTAAACCAATCCCGATTGGGACTCATGTGGAAGGTGTAGCCTGAATCAAGTATCCACTCCTCACTTACTTTAGAATCATTGACAGAAGCGACTAGAAGTTCACCATCGCTGTAGTCTTCTACAACATCAACTTCACCAAAATTTTCTGGTTGTTTTCCCTTTCGATTCGCAGCCTCCCTTTTAATCTTATTTTGTAGCTTATAGCACTCAGATTTAATGTGCCCTTTCTTCTTGCAGAAGTTACAAGTTTTACCTCTATTTGAAGACTTCGATCTACCCTTAGATTTACCACGAGGATTCCGTTCCTGTGTCCTACCACGATCATTATTAGCATTCCGATCTTGTCTCCCACGAACAATAAGACCCTCTCCTTGAGAGTTGGGTTTAACCACAAGATGTTTCATCTTATCATACGAGGTTTAAAAATCATAAACCTCATCAACTGTGAGAGACCTACGGTTATATAAAATCGTGTCTATAAAGGCTGAATAAGACGGGGGCAACGAACAAAGTAGAATCAACCCTAGATCTTCCTTATCATACTGAACCTCTATGGCCTCCAAGTTTGAGAGAATTTTTTAAACACTATTAAGTGTTCATGTACAGACACACCTTCCTCCAAACGATGAGCATAAAGACGCTGCTTCATATGCAACTTGCTTGTTAGAGTTTTCAACATACATATTTGTTCTAGCCTCTTCCATAATGCAGCGGTAGTCTTCTCTTTCATCACATCCTGCAAAATTTCGTTTGAAAAATGCAGATATAATTGTGTTAACGCCTTTCGATCCTTAAGCTTCTTCTCTTCATCTGTTAATGTCGAAGGCATCTTATCTATCCCTAGCAGGGCATCCTCCAGATCCATCTGTGCAAGAACTACTTGCATCTTAATCTGCCACAATGCAAATCTGGTGTTGCGATCCAACAGCGAAATTTTATACTTCAAAGATGCCATTACTGTGATTGAGATGAACAACCTGGAAGGTCGGATACCAATTTGGAAAAAAATAAATAAATAAAATAAAGAACACACAAATTTTACGTGGAAACCCTTTCGGGAAAAAACCACGGGCAGAGGAGAAGAAAATTCAGTATATCAAAAATTTGAATCAATACAAGAGGAATAGACTATGTATATTTATAGGCTTGTAAAGCCATATTCTAGTAGGATTGAAACACCTTATCCTAATAAATGTAAAATAGATGGAGTTTAATAAGGTTTAAAAAAACCTTATTCTAAAATAAAATAAAAGAAGTCTACTTCTATATGGATTTTACTTTTATTTTATTTTCCATCATATTTTATTTAAATAAGAATTCGGGTCACTTAATCCTAACAATAACAGAATATGTGGAAGAGATAGCTTAGCCGGCCGGCAAGTCATCCTTGGCTGCAGTACTGTACCTCATTTAAACATGCTGGACCTTAGATGAATAAATCTGGCATCGATCCATAAATGTATCAGCGTATGTTTTAGGCAACAAAGCTAAACAGAACAAGAATTGTTTCTAAATAAGAGATTTTCTTTTTGTTTATTTGAGGAGTTTGAAAATAGAGGTTTGATGTTTGTTTTTTTTTTTTTTTTTTTTTTTGGTGTTGCAGAAATGAATTTGAAGAACAATGGGTGCCATATAATGGAGAATGAGGTTGACATATATACGTGAAGGCCTTGAGTGAGTGGATGTGACCACTGCTGTAACACCCCTAACCTGTATCAGACGCCGGATTAAGATTATGAGGCATTATCAATCAAAAACCCAGTTCCAACAATATATTATGAAGTCATTAATGAAGTTATGCATATCCATCAAATATCACAAGTTTACTCATATAATATAATATAACAAGTCATAATATATCTAAATAAAATTTCCTTACACATGCAACTTAAGTCAAAATCAATTTTTAAACTTGCATGCTTTGAACTTATATATTAAATGATACATACAATCGGCACCCACCATACATTAAATAATAATCAAAAAGAAATTGCGTCATAGTTTAGCAAAGACCAAAATTAAACATAGATTTTTTTAAGCCATTTTCTCATGGCCTTTATATACAATGTGATCAATACAACAAAATCTCCCAAAACACTGTCCTATACGCATAATGTTAACTTAGGATTAACCAAGAAGGTTACCAGAACGTTGTAGGCTGGTGTGATGACTTTGACGACGGTCCCGAGCACACAAAACGGATTAAAGAGATCTAAATAAGAGACAAGTAAACACACCAAATGAGTATTCAACTCAGTAAGTCATAAGCAATATAATAGAGACCATTAACGCGTGATAATAAAATAAAAAAATGAAAGAGTAACTATTTCGTCCATACCAGCCTATGCCACAATTACTTAAATTATAGATCGAACCCCAAGCCAAATCTAGATATTCAATTAAATACCTAATACAACCAAACAGTTTAAATCCTTTCCTCGAAGTGTAAAAAAAATAATGGTAAACTAGATGGTTCCATACATATATGTTTCATATCTCAAATTCGATTGTTCCGTTAACAGTCCTTGCACTCTATACCTCCCCGGCATGCTCTATATTCTCAACTATTTTTGCATACATAATACTAACCAAATGCGCACACATAGTGCTATGATAAACCGCACATATAGTGCTTTGAAAATTCACTCATGTATTGATATTCTAGCCCGCACACATAGTGCCATTCGAATCCGCACACCTAGTGCCAATGTCGACTCATATAATAAGGCAATTTACCTAAATCATATAGCATATACAACCACATTTATAAATACGTGTACCATTCCAAAAGAATACCAATATAGAAATCCTTTCATGATACATTAGTATTATTTAGTTATAAGTTAATCAACCTATAAATGCTTATGGACTTAACTTGTGTTGGATAAAAGGTTCCAATTCGGCTACTCGATGATCTTCACTTTGCCCTTGCTTGATTCCCCTCCTTTAGGTTCTTGAGCTCTTACTAGCTAAAGAAGATTGCCGAATTGCTTTAGGGTGAATTCCCCCATTCCTTCATCTTTGTTTTGGCTTTGAGAGAAGAAGAAGAAGATGAACACACTCCTCTCTTCTCTTTCTTCTTTTATTCATTTTATTAGAATTATTTAATCACTTGTTAACTTAAAAATTATATTAAATTGGAATTAGTGGAGCATCATCATTTCTTGGCCGGCCACTATATATATTATGGGTAAATTGACATGCAAAACCACTCTTTTTAATACATGCACTATTAGACCATTATAAAATTAACCTATCACATTTCTAAATTTTTTAATATAAGTCCATTTTAATAAATTCAATAGTAAATGGCCAAATTAATGCATGAAACTTTCACACATGCATTTACTCACATCAAGATATGCAAATTAATTTTTTTAAAATAACTTTTGACTCGGTTTTGTGGTCCCGAAACCACATTCCGTCTAAGGTCAAATTAGGGCCGTCACAACTGCATTGGTCCTGCAGTCAGCATAGTAAAAGCCCTATAATATGTTATTTTCAGCCAACAAATACGATAATTTAGTTCAATTGATTCATGCTTTTAAGAGTTAACAAGAATAATTTTAGACTTCTTTTATACAAAAAAATGAAAAAAAAAGCTGACAATATCTTATTGCATATATGCTCTCCTAGTCACATCCGCAACTAGTTTTTGAGGTTATGGATAAGGAACTCCACTATTTGCAGAAGTTTACAAAAAGTACCAAATTAATTGTCCATTATTTTTCAAATTCTTTGTTTTAATTCAATCTGTTCATGCAATTTTTTGGTATTTGTTGATTAATATATTTAAATTTAATAGATTAGAGCAAGAGTTGGGGTTCTAAATATCTCACTTGGAGGAGGACTACAAACAGCTCAGTTTTATTCTGGTATTCATTCTCGTACAAAGCATCTTTAACTATTCAAATTTTCATATACAGATTAATTCTCATTGTAGACCCTTTACAAGGCATAGTTTTGTGTTGAGGTAAAATTTAAAATAGGCTCATGGTTGATTAGATTTATGGGTGTCTAAGTTGACTTAATGTAACTAGTCAAGGCATAGTTTTTGTGTTGAGGAGTTGGTATTGGGAAATGATGAATATAAGAGCTGGTCTTCTTAAAAAATTTGTTTAAGATCTGATGGCCTTCCTTATTAAGCATTGATTTTCTTTGGCGAGGGTTGCTTGGCATGGTCTTTATAGGGTAAAACAATTGCCAACTATTGCTAATAATTGGCCTTCTCTAAAGTTAAAAGTCAATATTGTTCCATTAGTACATAAATCTTATTCTATTGAGAGACTGATACTTCCATATGAAGTGCTTCCATAAATATTCTTCTATTTTCACAAATTTTGAGATTTGTTTCCGTAATTGAAAAAAAATAAAGGTAAAATACTTTTTTTTAAATTAGTATTTCTATCAAATTAGTATTTTTATCAAATTTTGCTTAAATTTTGTTAAATATTTTGTTTGTTGGAAAAAATTGCTTAAGATATATCATATGTTTATTAAATTTATAATAATTTGCTTCTAAAATAGAGATAGTTGGGTTTAAATTAGTATTAACGATGGAACAAAGTGTTAATATAATAAGTATGACAATTTATATTTTTTAAGTATAAAAATTAAAATCCCTAAAGTATGAACGTTTTAATGCATATTTTTTATTTATTTAGGTAAAGATATATTTGATTTTATTTAAGAATGAATAAAAAAAATCAAGGAATACAAATTAACTATTACGTAATCACATTACAATGGTATTCTATTCAAAGTGTTTCTCAAAATAATCATCTCAACTTTTAATATAATAACAAATTTAGTTATTAATATTTATATTCTCTTATCAATTTGACCTTTATTTTTTAAAAACTAAATTTAGCTATTAATTTTTTTAAAAAAAAAGAGTTAAATTGTTTTTAAGCTTCATGTATACTTCATGTTAATATGACAATATTTGTCTTATATATCAGTCAATAAATAATTTAAAATTTAAAAAAATATTAAAAAAATAACATGAAATACACGTAGATAAATACAATAATTTATCTTATCATTTATTTATTATGTTTTTTTATTGAAACAGTGAATCTGATCCCTACAAAAGAAGTATTCGATAGGCTCATTTGAATTGCCTACTCAAACAACTCCATTTTAAGCTCTCCTTAACTGCATTTGTAAGTACATCGTATTACTTACATGTTTTAATTTAATACAACATTTTTTTGAGATAAATCCATGTTAGTGATTTGAATTAAGGCATAAATAGTAATAAACAGATTATAAATAAATAAAAGAAACACATAAAGAATAATGGTATTAATTATACAATTAAACAATAGTTGATTTTAAATGATTTACTAAACCAGTTTTAAATTAGCATGAAGATAATTAGTTTGGATATGTTTCAATTACGTTAAGTTAATTTAATAAATAAATTTTAAATTTTTATTAATGTTGATTTATTTAACTTAACAAACGAATATAAATAAACAAAGATCCAGCTCATAAACTATTTATTTATATCCTTAAATTTGACTTATATCTATTTAGAACACTTAAGTAATCATATTATAAACAAAGATGGCTTTATTCAGGGGTATAAAAAATGGATTTTCCATGGAAATTGTACGCCTTGTAGAACCTCTTCAACGATTAATTCAGCTTATCCTCATAAAGCTTACCATCAATCTGTTAGAGAAGATGACATGGAAGATATGTTGTGGGATGCATTTAATATGCACATTCATGGTTTGCAATCGTTTCCACCTGAAATTATTGCATCCGATGATTGTGATATTGGTGGAAATGCTTTTACCGAAACGGGAAGAAGTGCACCTGATAAAGAGCCAAATGGAAAAGCGGCAATGAAGAACTTTACAAGGGATCAAAATTTTCAAAACTGTCATTTTGCATTCGTCTTCTTCACTTAAAATGTTTGGGAGGATGAACCTAAAACTCTTTTACACTGCTGTTAGAGTTTTTGAGAGATATGTTTCCGTTTGCAAAAATCCCTCATTCATGCAAATATATGAATAAACTGATAAATGATTTAGGCCTTGGGTATCACAAAATTCATAGTTTCCCAAATGACTACATGTTGTATTGGGGTGATCGAAAAAACCAACAGTCTTGTCATCTTTGCAGTAAATCTCATTGGATGAATAGGAATGAAGAAGATGTGAATGAGGATGAAGGTAAAGGACAGTCAGGAAAGAAACCAATAAAGATTTTGCGATATTTTCCACTAATATCAAGGTTCCAAAGGCTTTTCATGTCGTTAAAGATAGCCGAGTCTATGAGGTGGCATCATTATCAATGAATCGATGATGGATTATTAACGCATCCTGCGGATTCTTTAGCTTGGAAATCATTTGACAGTAAATTTTCAAGCTTTACAATCGATCCTTGGAATGTGAGGCTTGGGCTAGCATCTGATGGATTTAATTTTTTTTAAAATCATAAGTACTTCGTACAGTACTTGGCCTGTAGTGCTTGTTCCTTACAATTTGCCTCGGTGGATTTGCATGAAGCGATCTTTTTTATCTTATCTATGATTATCCCTAGATAGAAAGGTCTCGGGAATGATATTGACATTTATATGCGGCCACTTATTGAAGAGTTGAAACAGTTATGGGCGGGTGTTGAAACATATGATGTCTTGAGAAAGGAGAACTTTTATTTACATGCAGCTTTGTTGTGAACTATTAATGATTTCTCAGCTTATGCCAATTTATCTGGTTGGAGTACCAAAGGACATTATGCTTGTCCTTATTGTGCTGTGCAAATATGTTCGAAGTGGTTATATAATGGGAAGAAGTTCTCTTATATGAGGCATCGTCGGTGGTTAGATGGAAATCATAGATTTAGATTTCAGAGGACTCTATTCCATGGTACTAAAGAGTTCAGTGAAGCTCCTGAGTAGACCATTGGATCTAAAATTTTGTTCATGTTAAAAAATATCAATTTCAATTATGGGAAGATGAATCAACCACCCAACATGCAAACAAAGAGAAGACCGAGGAAGGCGTATGTTGGTGATGTTGACCAGCAAAGTGAAGATGAATATGATGAAGAGGATGATCTTAATGAGGCGGACTTGTGGAAAAAAAGAAGTATTTTTTTTTAGTTGCCTTATTGGGAGCATCATATTTTGCAACACAATCTTGATGTGCAAATTGAAAAGAATGTTTGCAGGAACATCATCGGGACAATTCTGAATGTCGATAGAAAATCAAAAGACAATCTTCAAAGTCGACTTAATCTAGTTGACATGGGAATTCACCGTGATCTTTATCCCCAATTACTTTTGAATGGAAATTTTTAATTGCCGCCTTCTATTTTTGCAATGTCAAAGAAAGAAAAAGAAGTGTTCTACACGGTGTTTAAGGATATAAAGGTCCTAGATGGGTATGCATCAAATATATCTCGATGTGTGAGTATTAAATATCAAAGACTATATTCCCTAAAATCACATGATTTTCACATTTTGATGAAAGATTTACTGCTAGATGCTTTACGGTGTTGTATGTCAAAAAAGGTGATGTCTTGTATAATAGAACTATCCAATATAATGAAAGCTATTTGTCATAAATTTTTGATTGTTGAAGAACTTGAGAATGTGCAAGATCGAGCCGCCTTGACTTTATGCAACTTGGAGAAGATCTTTCCACCTTCATTCTTCACTATTATGATGTACTTGCTAATCCGTCTCCTTCATGAAGCAAAACTTGGTGAACTAGTTTTCTATCGGTGGATGTATCCTATAGAGAGGTGCTAATTTATTTGCAAAGTTTTCATCCCTTCATGAATATACCTTTAATTACAACTTTTGATAATGTTGTATATTGTGTTTAGGTTCATTTGCAAATTGAAGTCTTATTGTCGTAATAAGTGTTATCTAGAAGGATCAATTGCTGAAGGTTACTTAGCAGAGGATTGTATGACTTTCTACTCTAGATATTTTGAAGATGTTGAAACAAGACTGAATAGACCAAGTAGAAATGTTGGGCTCGCTAATCATAACTTAGCTAAAACTTATCTATCTCAAAGTTATGGACAACCAATCGGTAAAGTTGAAATTGCATATTTAGATGATAGATCTTGGGTATAAGTACATCGATATGTCCTTTTTCACTACGATTCAATTGAACTATTACACAAGTAAGTGTAAGTTTTAGAATTTGATAAATATTCATCTTTTTAATTTTTTTATCTTCTAACCAAGTAATCCACTTTTTAACACAGTAAGTACAAACAAGTCTTGAGATCTCGTTCACGCTCCCAAAGATTACAACATCGAGAGATTCATAAGTTATTCACAAAATCTTTTCATGAATGGTTAGGGCAAATGGTATGCAACTGAAGCTTTCAATGACAAATAATAATGTTTTCGTATATCATTTATAATTAATTAATTTACTTTTAATTCAATAGGTTTGGAGTGGAAACGACAATGATGAAGTTAAATGGCTTTCCCAAGGTCCAAATTGAGTAGTAAAAAGATATATTGCCTTCTTTATTAATGGATTCAAGTTTCGTACAAAATCTCGCAAAAGATTAAGGAGGACTCAAAATTGTGGAATAGTTGTTAATTCTTTAATTACAAGTTATGCTAGTGCTAGGGACAGTAACCCTGTTGAGAGAAATGTGGAGTATTACAGACTTCTTATGGACATTATTGAGTTGGATTACTATGGCAAACGAAAGGTTGTCTTATTTCGATGTGATTGGGCTGATGTTAATACTGCTCGCGGAATTAAAAAAGATCATTTGGTCTTACAATGGTGAACTTCTCTCGATTAATTCACATTGGACAACAATTGATAGATGAGTCGTATTTATTTTATTCTCAAGTCAAACAAGTTTTTTACTTGAAAGATCCAACTGATGAGGGTTGCTACGTTGTACTCCGTAACACCTAGAGACTTGTTTGACATGGGCAATGGAAGTAGAGATGTCATCGACGAAAGATCAGAAACTTTTCCTTTTCTAGAACAAAGCTTAAATGAAACTATCCTGGTACTAGTACACAATTTCAATGGGTTCACCAGGATGTGGATGAAGATATTTACGAATCATGATGTAGTAAGATTTTACGATTTTTTAATTATATGTAATATTATAATTTAAATCTTGATCTTGTTAAATATTTCAACTATTTTATATGTACTATTATTGTTGTAATTAGCTACTAATATTTCAACTATTTTATATGTATTGTAGATAATATGCCTAGAAGAATATTGCGAGATCTAAGTATTATTCAAAATCCTCCAAATTCAGAAGAAACAAATAGTGAACAACATACTGCTATTAGATCTTCGAATGTTCCAAATACAGCTGACGAACCTGCAGAAATTCAAAGTAATGTTAACTTTAATTTACATTCATGTTGACTTTTATTATTGATTTTTGTTTCAAATTCTTATATTATTATATACCTGTTTTTAGCTGAAAGTGGTGGGAGGCGCAAAACTTGAGGACGTACACTATTAAAAGATTTATACGATCTAAATTCTGTCAAGCGTGTCAAAGTAGCTAGAAACAGTCACGGTCAGCCTATTGGATCAGAAGCTTAACTTTTAGCAGGATACTTGAGCATTATAGCACGAAATGTCAATCTGTTGCCAATCAACTACTAGTCATGGCATCATATGCCTGATAGTATCAAAAATTAAGCTCTCAATAATATTAAGGTAATAACGTAAATGTAATTTATAATACTTTGGTATAAGTCATCTATATTTACTTTCTAAACTTGTGTTATTTGCAGGAAAGATTTGTTTTAGAGGCTTAGGATAATTATGTGAAGAAGGAATTAGGAAAGAAATGGAGAGACCATAAAAGTACTTTAAAGAATGAATATTTTAAGAAAAATATAAGCCTCGAAGAGAAATTGCGAAATATCCCGCCGGGAATGCTGAGGTACCAATGGGAAGATGGAATTAGATTTTGGAATTCAAAGAAATGAGAGGTATTATGTACTTCCAAACTCTTATAATTATTTTGGTTTATAGTATTTACTATATCCGTAATAATAATTTCATAATGTAGGATCATGAGTGAGTTGGAACTACAAGTAGGCAAAAACAAAAATTCACGCACACAGTTGGGTTGAAAAGTTTTGCTTGTGTAGCTGATGACAAGGTATTTTGAATTTATTAATCGTGTCAAATATTAATTACTTTCTACTAAATAATATTTTTCCTCCTATATTATAGGATCTGTCGTCTGGTAAAAAAGTTGGATGCCTTTAGCTTTTTGACATTACACATAAAAAGAAAGATAGATTTTCTATGACTACTGAAGTTGCAGAAATTATGGTACATTTACTTAATAAAATTTGAATTATTTTAAATATTTATCATGTTTAATTATAATGATTTAATGTGTCGTTTGTAATGCAAATAATGCCAAGTTATGTTGCATTTGTTTGATTATATATTTTGTTTCTAACTTTTTAATTGATTTATTAGGAGAAACTAAAGGATAAAAGGGCGAAGTATGAAGCAATTGCTTCAAGTGATAGTTCTATTAATCTGGACGATATTGATAACTGAATTATTATTGAAGTTTTGGGTCCTAAAAGGTATGGTCAGGTTCGATTTTGAGGATCTTTTGTTAACCCAACCCAATATTTTGGATCCAGCTCACAGCAATACATGCCTCCGATGAATCAGGCTCAAGTTGAAGTTCAGAGGTTAAGAGACCAGATGACTCAGATGCAAGCGAGCACAGTTGAGCAAACTGCTCAACTTAAAGCGGAGGCAGCATCAAGAGAAGTAGAGACTCAAAGAAAATACGATGAACTCCAGCAACAGCTTAAAGCGAAGGCAGCAGTGAGGAAAGCAGAGGCAACAAGAAAATATGACGAACTCCAACTACAGCTTCAGAGTATGATGAAGATGTTTCAGCGGTCGCAGAATCCGTCATCTTAAACTTTTGTTTTCTTATTGTGAGAATATCTTAACAATATAACTTTTGAATATAATATATTTTGTTATTTCATTTATTAATTTAGATCATATACATATTTCTTTGGTGATAGTATCATTTAGATTTGAAGTTTTTGGTTGGATTTGATGTTACAGAAAATTATGTTGAAAATTTAGGTTCTATATGAATTAAAATGGTTTGGTAAAATTTGCTAAAGCTAGTGGCGTTTTCTCACAAACGCCGTTAAAGAACATGACCTTTAGCGGTGTTTTTATGAGAAGCGTCGTTAAAGGTCATATTTTTTAGCGGCATTTTCCCACATAAACGTTGCAAAATTTAGTAGTGTTTTTTGCGGCGCTTATCAAAACGCTGCAAACTGTTATAAGCGCTGATATAGAACCAAAAAAAGTCCTAAAAACTTGTTTTGTTGTAATGTGAATTACTAATTATAGCTCTATTTCATTACAACCTTTTTTTCAACTATAACTTTATCCAATTTGAATGAACCAAATGTGTCGTTAAAGCGCTCAATGTGTTATCTTCAATTATTTATATATATATATATATATATATATATATATATATATATAATCTAGTTCTCTTAAAATTCATGGATAAGAGTGCATTAACCAAAAAAGCCTATATAAAATAATAATGTTTGGAGAAAGAAATATTATGAGTTCACATAGGTTATTCAATTATTTACAAACAATTTATTTACTTATTGATATATTAATTTATAAAGAATATTATATTTTCTGTCTTATATTGTATTTAGTTTTTCTAATCCTAATAACTAAATAATTAACTAGACAAGATCAAGAATTAACATTTACTTATAATCGCAAAATTTAATATGAAATGAGTATTTGATATATTAATAGTATATTTTTTTTATTTTATAAGTAGTTTTAAAATATTATTATATAATATATTTTTTAACATTTACTTGTTAATACTTTAATCTTAAAACTCTATTAACATTGTTCTAAATATTTTTTCGTACATTAATGTATATAATTAAGGGGGAAAAAAGGACAGTCAATCTAAATTACTGCTTGTTAAAATACAAAATGGATGTACCGACCATGGTGTATGCATTGTAAAAAGCTAAAGATGGGAAAATTATTGTGGCAGTCTCTACACTATATCTCATATTGCATTTTGGCCCCGTTACTGGAAATTGGGTAAACTAGTTTTTATACATTACATCCCTTAATTCTACCCCTTAAATTTTTCTTTTGGTGTTTTATATATATGGTATAATAGCAAATTTAGCTCTCGACTTTTACATTTTTATTCAATTTGATTCCTATTATTTTATTTTGAGCAATTTAACTCACAATCTTTCATTTTTAACATGACACTATTTTGGCTGATATCTAAGTCGACAAATAACATATAGTTTTTTAAAACATTAAAAATCATAAATAAAAACTATAATTTCCTAAATTATGAAGAGCTTCTTTAGAGAATTTTTTTTATAAATTTTATAATTATAATTTTTTTATGATTTTTTTAAAATTTTAAATTAAATTTAGCGTGGAATATAAGATAAACTAGTGTTACGTTAGGAAAAGAGACCAAATCAAATAAAGGTGTAAAAATCGTGGACTAAATTTTTCAATAAGATTTTATATATAAAACACCAAAATAAACATTTAATGAGAATTTTAATAGAGAGACTGTTTTGTTCCTTCATCTAATGTATAAGACCAATTTACTTATTTTCCAATAGAAGGACCAAAATGCAATCGATGACATAGTATAAGGACTATTATGATATTTTTACCCTAAAATGAGATTGAGAATGTTCCATGTAAAAAAAAATGTATAATTTGAGAAGTTGTCAAGTATAATTAATTGGAAATATTAATTTATATAATTTTTTTAAGTTACAACTTACTACAATAATTATTAATTACAATTATAATGCATCATTATAAATATTGAATTAAATAACTCAAGTCAAGCTAATCTAGTAAAATAATTTGAATGTAATTTGGACTTTAGATCACCATTAAATCAAAGTCTGATTTTCAATTTATATGTTTGTTGAGTTCTAAAGTGTAAGAATTATTGCTTATGTATTTAGTAATGTTATTATTTAATTCAAAATTTTAGGTAGGTTTTTTTTTTTAAAGTCAGGTAGTTGTTATTTAAACACTAATACTGAGATTGTAAACATTTTATTAATTAATTAAAATTATTAATTTTATAAAAAAAAGTGCTAAAGTTTGTTTAAAGAAAAAGGAAAGGAGTTTTATTTATGATAAATAAGTAAAAACAACACAGAGAGGAAAAAGGAAATGCAAACTGTTTTGGGTTAGCACCCAAATCCGAACCATGGAGTTTGAATCAAACAAGAACTCAGCAGCATTATCGAGCATTATAATTATATCCAACATTCATTGGCATGCCATTGGCTTTATCCAGAAGAAGAAGAAGAATATTGATGGAGAAATCCCACTACATTAACCATTTCTTCTACTTGAAATGTTTATAGTATTGTTGGGGGGTAGGGTGGGAGAATCTTGACACAGTGAAAAGGGAAAACTTGTAGCCTTCGTAGATGGAAAAAGCTCAACAGACATAGGCATCAATTAAAGTATTTGGAAATTGCATGGCATCCCAAGAATAACTACATAAATTGGTAATAAAGAAATGAATCTAGCTGCCTTTTTTCTTCTTTGATGCCAAATATGGATCTAAGAATTGTAAAGGAGAGCATTTTTGTTAATCATAAATTATGGCAGCATACTAAGTTTCATAATTGATTAATACTGTGTATCACAGCCTGCGTAATGCACTTAATTGTAAAAAATCATATTCCTCAAGGATGGTATTGTGGAGATTGCTGTTAAAGATCACAGAAGGAGGGAGTTGCTCCATTGAATGACGACTGTGTAACTGCGCCTCATTGCTCTTCTAAACCATTCCAATAAGATTGAGCTAAGTCGTAAGTAACTTCACCGACTTTCTCCAGAACCAGTTAAAAGACCAAACAACCCTTTCTAATATCTATTACATAATACATGAGTAGGGACTGTAGATGTCCTTACCCATGCTAATGAGACGTGTTCAAACTTTTTGCGTTTTTCAATTTGGCTAGCGTAAAGAAGAAACAGGAGATGGGAAAGGAAAAGAGCAATAAATAAACAAATAAAGGGAAGAAAGCAAAACAAAACAAAAAAAAAAAAAAAACACTATTTTGTATTTTTTTTCTGTTTAAAATATTATAAACTTGTATGAATTTGGTATGTATTGAGATATTTGTGTATTTGTAATGTCTTTATGCTATTTTTCATTTCTTTCTTTTTTAGTTTTTTTTAGTTTGAGAGTAAAAAAACAAAAAAAAAACCCTTAAAAAAATTGCATCCTATTGAATCATTAATGACCAAAAAATAATTAACTAGGCCCTTCGTTAATGGACACCATAGTTGATCAGTTTGACCGTTAAAGGCATTGACAGGCTAACGACAACTACCAGGAGAGGACATGTGGAAGAATGTTGACGTGGCATGCCACATAGCAATTTTTTTAAAATACTTGTTATGAAAATAATTATTTTTTTGAAAAGAATTACAAAAAATAATTAATATTACATCTAAAATTAATCTAGATATATGGTTGTTCATGTTCATTTGACAACTTGTTCTAGATGAGTTAAAAACTATAAAAATATTAATAATAATTTTAAAATTCTAAAAGACTATTAAAATTTTTAAAAAATTGAAAAAAGTCAAATTTTTATTTTTATTAATAATTTATATATACTTGATTGTTTGTATGTAACGACCCGGTTTCTAGTGGTGTCAAAAAATGCGGTTCCGAGATCTCATTTTCGCAAACTGAGTTTAAAAATATTAAATAAGAATATTTATGAAGTTAGCGTATAGATGAATTGAAACTTGGTTAAGCAATTTAGTCGAAATTGCAAGTAATCATGGCTCAGGGACTAAATCGTAAAAGTTTAATCATTATAGATTTTTAAATAGAATGAGGTTTGGAGACTTAAATAACAGTTATTCAAAGGACCAAAATAGCAAATGGACCAAATTGAGATAGATGTTAGTGGGATCTGATGTTAATTATCATAAGATTAAATTAATTAAAGTTTAAGCCTAATTAATTATAATTAAGTAAGTTTAAATAAAACAAACCTAAGTATATAAGCAAATTAAGTGGGAAAAAGCTGAAAAAAGTTGCCATCTTCTTCCCAAAGACAATAGAAACCATTTTAGGAGAAAAGAGAAAGCTTTCAAGCTCTATTCAACATTCAACCCTTAATTGCAAGTAAGTCCTTAGCTATTTTTCATTGATTTTTATAGATTTAAGATTGTGGGAGCTTGATTTAGCTAGCCCATGTACCAATTTGTGAAACTATTAAAGTTTCTAAAACTTACCATTATTGAGAATTAGTTGAAATTGGTGCAAAATAGTTAGAAATTAAGCTTAATATATGAAAATGACTAAATTGTAAAGCTTAATTGTTAGTTTTGTACATTAGAGACTAAATTGAATAAAATGAAAAAATGTCATGAAATGTTGGTATGGATAGAAAATAGAAGGTCCCTAATGATTTATGGTGAAATCGGATTTTAATCTGAAGCCCTAAATTGAAGGTTTTGCTTGTCCTGATTTTAGAGACTAAATTGAATAAATTGTAAAATGTGTGTAACTTGATAATTTGTTATGAATTTGCTGAAAATTGATTGTATAATATGTTTTGTGATTATTCATAGCTAACAACGACACCAAACCGTCGAGAGGGAAATGAAAAGCGAAAACCATCAACAAGTGACACACAAAACATCAGTTTGTACTTTTATAAGTTGGGATAGATTTAATTGCTTGTATATATATATGTTAATTGATTGACTGATCATTGAGATAATTATATAGTGATAGTATGGATTGTTTTGATTGGGTTTTGATGTCCACAAACTAACTAAATATACGACAAAGGCATGTGCACCTATTGATAAATAGTATAGCTATGGTGAGCAAGGATATCGTTCGTATGAGGACTAAAAGTACTATTAATTACCGTCTTTCTATTATTTAACCGAAAAATTAAAGTGATTAAATTAAACCAAAATTAAATTAATTAATTAACTAAGAACTTGACAAAGAACAAATCAGGAAAATAATCGAATAATAACCAAGAAGTGAAACAATACCTTGGAAAGAAGCCACCTAGACTGCATGTCATTATCAATATGAATTAATCAATTTATTCACTTAATATCTTGATCCGTAGAAATCCCTAAATTATGCTAGTATCTCTCTTCAAGACTAAAAGCAACTGACTCTAAGTTGATTAATTAAAATTTCTTTCTAATTAAAACCCATATTATCGAATTAACTCGATCTATGAATTCCCCTATTAGATTTTACTCTAATTTGGTAGATTTATGTCGTCCTATTTCTAGAATTACATGCAACTCCTCTCAATTATGCTAGATCTACTCTTAAACAAGGTCTATTCCTCCTCTGAATTAAGCACATCAAACATGAATCAATAATCCATAAATATTAAATTAAGATTTAAGCACACATAACTGAGAACAAGAATCAAGTATTTATTACGTAAAACAGAAATCAAAAGATAGAATTCATCATAGGGTTCATCTCCCTTGGGTATTTAGAAAATTTATTCATAATCGCGAATAAAAATATCTCAAAGTTAGTATAACCACAAGAAATAAAGAAGCTCATTATAAACTTCAAAGAAATTAAAAGGAGTCTTCCATCTTGATAGAAATCTACTTCAGAGTCGACTTCAATGGCACTTTCCGAGTTATTTTCTTTAATATTCTATGAAGACTTCCTTTCCTTTTCTTATATTTGGTATTTATAGGTCTTAAAATGTCTAAAAACCATAAAAATTACGGTTTTTCTGCGTGTCTGGAAAACAACTAGCGAAATCGACATGATCTGGCATATTGTCGAGTGGCTCCTGAAATCTACTCCAATTGTTTGATTTTTGCTCCATTTTCATTCGTTTTGCTCCTAGATGCTCTCATAAGTATAGAAATATGAATTTAAAGGATTAGGAGAATAAAATTCACCATTTTGCATTTATTAATCACCCCAAAAACGCAATGAGAATAAGATTAAAATATATTACTTTTGACACTTATCATATATCGAAATATAAGACTAAAATGAATAAAATGAAAAATAACATGAAATACTTGAAATGTGTTATGTGGAATGGTAAATGGATAAAAAAAAGTATGTTGTATGGTAAGTAGTACATGTGATTTGACGATGAATTGGATTATAGTTGTGATTATGATCTAGTAATGATATATGTACTAAATTGCAAAGCGGAATGTGATAAATGATTGTTATGTTATAGAATAGTGTATAGTGTATGAAAGTGCATATGTGATCGAACATAGGGTATGAATATGTGAGTAATTGGTTACAAGTTTGGAAATGCTTATATGTATAATTGATGCCCATGTAAACTTAGTAAAAGGTTAGGATACGATTGACATGCCAATAGGGTTATATGCACACTTGTACGAGATATGTGATTATATGTAGATCATTATAGATTATATCGGGATCTAACATTGTTGCTAATCCTTGAGTATTATATGTACGTACAAATACCTTGGTGTGGTGGAGGGATGTATATTGTAACACCCCTAACTTGCCTCTGATACCGGATTAAGGTTATAGAGTGTTACCAAGCAAAACAAGACATTTCACATCATTTCAGAACAATTATTCAAATAATTTAAAAACATGCAATAAATAGTTCCATTCATAATAAAAATACTCTTAAGGCCATAAATTGGGCTTAAGAGGCCCTAAAACATATTAAGAACAAATTGAGATTAAATCGAAACAAAACATTAGTTTTAAAACTAAAATGAAAGTTTCGCAGTTGGTATGAATACCCAATTGATTCCTTTCAGGAAAATCGATACCAAAATTCAATTATGTTTCCTTTGTAAAAAAATGGTATCGATAATTAGTTGATGGTATCGATATTTTATGAAAAAGTATCGATACTCAATTAAAAATTGGTACCATTTTGGCAATCTGTTTTGTTTAAGTACTGTGGTCAAGTATCGATATCAAATGCCAAAATATCGATACTTACCCCAATAATGGTAAAAATCTCATCTTAGCAAATTTAATTCATGCCAAAAATTTACCTACCTACAAAAAAAAAAAAGTTTAACTATTCAAACACCTAAATAAATAACCAATATGCCATTCAAAAGCACCACAATCAAGATTATTCATTCAAATAATTAAGCTATTGGAAACATTTAACATTAGCCACCTATTCATAACTCAATCATCAACCAAATGACTAAATAAAAGTATGCATAAAAGCTTACCATGCCAAAGCACTAATATCATATCTTAATCTTAAAGATTCATCTAACCACAAAACATATTAAATAAACATCCAGAGCTAACCATTCAACTAGATATAACCTTGCAACAAAACATTTGACACATTAACAACACAAAGCCTATATACATGCCACATCCCAAAATAAAAATACCAAAAGCTACCAAATGACTGGATAGTGTGAGCCTTCAGTCGATCCGTCCAATCAATCCACAACTTTGATAACTACAATAGAACATATATAAAACAAGTAAGCTTAAGAAGCTTAGTAAGTTCATAGCTTTACTCATTAAACTCAACTTACCTCAATTGACATCAAAGTATAAAAAGATAATATACAATTCCTGATAACCAAATACACATTCATATTTCACATTATATCTTGATCACATAATAGAATAAATCATAATATTCTTCTTCTCAAATAACACATCAACTCTATAACATTTTTTCATCAATATAAATGTGCTCATATATAAACAGGTAAATCATTAAACATTTGATCCTTTCTAGTATCTTGATTATGCATTAACATTTACATCCATAGATCAACATATGTTCCATTAACATTTAGCCCGATGAACTAAGTAACTCGACTTGGATACTCGGGTAACTACAGCACACTAGAGGCATCGTAGATGCATAACAGAGACACCAGAGTGCAAACAGAGGCATGAATGTGCTAAAAGAGGCACCGATGTGCAACTAGAGTCACCAAAGTGCAAATCCTGTACAAGCGCGCATACTAACCCTATTGGCATGCCAATCATATCCTAACGATTACTACGTTCAACGGGGCATTATACGTAAGTTCGTTACTCTTATACATATTTATCATTCAGAGGCACTTCATCATTTTCATATACATAACATAAATTTTGTACATTCATATTGAAATTGTGCAACCACAAGGATTAACACCATCCATTTATTCATTTTCGTATGTACTTATTTGCAACAATCAATTATGTATAACAACTAACAAAATTTCATATATACATATATATATACAACTAGCTAGAAATTTAACAATATAATCACAAGAACATACATCTATATATAAAAAACACTATGAACTTACTTACAATCACTTCTGATTAAAAATGCAGGGACCTACTATGCAATTTTCCTCTTTCCTCGATTAATGTCTTTTTTATTCAAGTCTTCATCTATATAATAGTTAAGTAAAATTTAATAAATTCACAAACATTTAACACTCAATTCAATGCATATGACCCTTAACTTTTTACTAATTACACATTTTCCTTAAACTTTTACAATTTTTACAATTTAGTCCTTAACTTAAAATCTCCAAATTCAGCAAAATTTGTCAAATACCCAAGCTAACTAAATTTATTTCCATATTAGTACAGTCCATGATTATTTAAAATTCACAAGAATACCATGTAAATTTTAATATTTTAACAAATTAATCCTTAACTCAAAAACTAACAAAATTACTTAATAAACTACTTTTAATTAACTACTAAAACTTCAAGTTCTCCATTTAACATCATAAAAATTAAGAATTCATCAATGGTGAAATCTAAAATCTTTGACAGTTTCAAAAAAGAAGGTACGGGTTAGCTAGACCTAGTTGCAACAATCTCAAAAACATAAAAGTTACTAAAAATTAAGTCCAAAAATCATATCATGCAAACACCAATTCTTGGCCGAACTTAGCAGGTTTAACAATGGAGTTTTCTTCCTTCAAAAATTGGTGGAGACAAGCCATTTGAGTAGATGATGGCTATTTTAATTTAATTTACCTAAGTTTTATTATTAAATTACCATTTTATGCTTAGTATATTAACTAACAAGTAACATAACTTTGTTCACAAATGTCCACTGCCTATATGCATGGTATATTTACCATCCAAGTACCTTAACTTAAATTCTCCAAAGCCATTTAACCCATTTAACTAATAGAAACTAACTTTTGTAGCTTTTACAATTTAGTCATTTTTAATTAGTTAAACAACCAAACATTAAAATTTCTTCACCCAAATTTTATAGCACCCTAATGTAATTCCATATTTATTAATTAAATAATAAAATACGACCTCACATGTTGAAATTGTGGTCTTGAAACCACCATTTTTCACACCACTGAAAAACAAGATATTACATATATGCATATGAGAATGCATTTTAATGCCTACGGGCTTTGCACTTCGGTGCTCTAGTGTGGAGTAGTTTAAAATCTTACTAGTTATCTGATGAGGTGTAGTTTATTTGTGTATCCAAGCTAGTTTTACTAGGGTTCCATCGAGCATAATATTATAATTGAAATTGGAAAACTTGAAAAGGTAATGAAATAGATTAATAATAGAACATAGTACCGAAATGAATATGAATGAGTCGATAGACTCAAGAAGGAGATTCAAACATATGTTAAATAGATTTTTTATATGAAATGAACTTGATACTGAATGTCATAATGAATATATTATCAATGTTTTAGATTGTGAATTTGTATTGATAGGTTTTGGTATATATAATTGGATTTGATCATTCTTTTTCGATGATAGTTGGATTAGTTTGCCCTTGATACTTGTATACCTTCATATGTAATTGATTATATACTTGTGTTACAATATAAAATATGTAACAACCCGTTTCCAATGGTGTCAAAAACAGTGGTTTAATGACCACAATTTCGATAAGTGAATTTGTAAATGTTATTTATTTAATATTTATGAGGTTATTAAAATGTCGTATTAAAGTTTGGTTTGGTAGTTTTGACGTTTGAATAGTTAATTAAGGAAAAAAGACTAAATCATAAAACCGTAAAAGTTAATCGATATTGATTTTTATTAGTTAAAATACTCAATTAATAAATGGTTGAGGGTTTAAGTGGAAAATTAACCACTTTGTAGCTAGTGGGATGGTTAGTGCTTGGTTTTGTATTAAAATATATGTTAAAATTTAAGTTAATAATTAATTGAATATGTAAAAACATAAAATATGAAAGTCATCTTCTTTCTTATTTCTTTCTCCATCTATTCTTTACAAACAAAACACCATTTTTGAAGTCCCAATATTCGACCAAGCTCTCTTCTTTGTATGTGATTGATTTTGAAGCTCGTTTTTAGTAATTTTATGGTTTTTAGATCGTTGTAGTTTAAGGGATGATACTGAATTTAGCTTCAAGGTTTTGAGCTTAATTGTGAAAAATAAACTTGTTACAATTTTAGAGACTAAATTGAATAAAATGCAAAACTTTAGGGAAATTGTAAAAAATGATAATAGGAGATCATATGCATTAAATTAAATTTTATAAGGTGTTTAGAATTGATAAATTGAAATTAATTACCGTATAGATCAAGGATCAACCAATAGATAATCGAGGAAAAGGAAAAATAGCATAATAGTCTCTAGCACATCTTCCATTGTTATTATTTCTTGGTAAGTTCATATGGTATAATTATTTGTATTTTCGTAATATTTTTGTTTGAATTGTATAAATGAAATGTTTGAATATAAACTTAAATGTTATACTTGATACAAAGGTGAGAAAAAGGACTTGATTGAAAAATAGTACACTGTTATATATTTTAAGCCCAGATGAACTTGAGATAAGATACTATTGGCATGCCAATAGGGTTATATTGCGCTTTGTATGGGTTTGATATGAGATGAGATGATGATAGATGATATGTTTATATGTTCACTAAATGTGTCGAAATCCTGCATTTGTTGCGGATTGTCGAGTTATATTTATAGTGATTCAGACATTTTTCTAGGGGAGGATATGTAGCCTTCGGGCTTGGCACATAGGGCCCAGGCATGTTTCTAGAGGGATGTTAGCCTTCAGGCTTGACACTCAGTACCCAAGCATGTTCTTGGATGGACTAGCTCGTTTGAGCATTTTGACGTGTTTTAAGTGGATAACCGAGTATTCGTATATGTTCATAATAGTTTATCGGGCTAAATTGTTGTTGTTAAAAGACTTGATGATTGATAACCAGGTATATTATGATAGAACACAGATGATTGACTTGAAAGTGTATTTGTGTTTATTGATATGATGACTTGATTTGGTATTGAATCAACTTATATTGTTGTAAGGTTAATTGACTTGAGTGTGATGAACTCACCTATTGATATGAATTATGGTAATAAGATCAAATGTTAGTTAATTGTTTTGGTTATTTAAACTTGGATATTAAGGTATGTTATATTGTTTTCAACCTATGAAATTACTAAGCTCAATTGAAACTTACTCTGTTTTATTTTCCTATTTCCTGTAGTTATCATTTTGTGGAACTCGATGATTGAATCAACTTGAAGATCACACTATCCAGTCACCTTTTGGTAGATCTTGAAAACATTTTATTTTAGGTATGTGGCATTTAATAGGAGTTTATTTGTATATAAGTGTTTGGTAAATGCAAAGTATGTTTATGGTTGCATAAAGTTTGTGGACATGTTGGTATATTAGTCTATTTGATAATGACATGAATTAGTAGCCTTGTATGTGAGCATTGAATTTGGTATGTGATAGAATCATATAGGTATTTGATATGTTAAGTTAGGTTTCATATGGAAATGATTGGGAATATGTGATTTGGTTGATGATTGCGGTATGGAATTTTGATGATTGGTTTTTGATTTTTTAATAAAATAAATGAGTATAAGACAACATAACCTAGAGGTCATGACGAACCTAAGTCTGAGAGTCACGCCGCGATGTGGAAGCCCCCGAAGTCACAATGTCAACTTGAAATTTTGTTATCATTACAATTTGATCCATTTAAACCCCGGGTTAGCAAAAATAATTTCGTAAGCTCGTGTAAAAATAACAAAATGGTTATGTATTGTTTAATGCACATGATTTATTTATGTTTAAACGTATAATGGCGTTGGATTAAATATTATTGATTGTAGTTGCTCCGATTACAAATGTGACATCCTGTAGTTTGGACCCGGTGATTGGGTTAAGTATGGGGTGTTACACTATAAATATTTTTATTTTAGAAATGCAACTCACACCGTAATATTTTAGAAAATTAAAAATATAACAATCCTCGTAAGGCAAGAGTTGGCACTAGGGAAAGGTTTTAGCTTACTACAAATTGAATTTGATTTTATGTTAATTAATTTTACTGAAAATTGAGACAAAAAATGGACGAGACTATGTGAAATAGATTTTGGACATTTGCAGTTGAGGAAAAGAATTATAAGCGTGTGTAGAGTAATATTAAAAATATATATTTAATAGATCTTAAAAATTAGTAATCACTATCAAATATATATAAATTATTAATAAAAATTAAAATTACTATTTTTTTCATTTTTTATAATTTTTAAATAACCATTAATTTTTTTTATAATTTTTAAACTTTTATAGTTTTGAATGAATTTGGACAAGGAGTTGTCTAGATTCAAATGAACTTAGCCATAAGTCCAAGTTCATTTTAAATGTAATTTTTATTAATTTCTTTTAAATTATATTTTAAAAAAAGAATATTTCTTAAAATTATTGTTTTTTAAAAAATATTTTAAAAAAGTCTTGTTGGCGTGGTATGCCACATGTCCTCTCTTAATGGCTACTATCAACCACGTCAGCACCTTTAATAGTTAAACCAGTGAACCAACGATTTTCATTAACGGAGAAGCCTAGTTGATTAATTTTTTAGTCATTAAGGACTCAATAGGGTGCACTTTTTTTAAGGGCTCAATTGATTTGTTTTTTTTCATTTTCTATTAAGGGCTCTTTTGACCTTTAAGCCTTGTTTTCTTCAATTTAGGATTTTTTATAAAGGAAGCAAGACTTCTAATAAAAGAAACAAGGAAAACACAACCAATCATATGCCCCGATCCTAGAGTCCTTAATCCTCATTAGCACATTCAACATGAACATTTAATGAGAGCTCAAAAATAAAAGTAGAAACAAAAGTAACAACACGTTCAATGTGGTTTACATATAATAAGGCCACCATAGCAAGTGAATGAGTTGCCTTATTTGCTCACCTACCAGTCTAATAGAAGTACAAACATCAAAATTGTGCCTTGAGCATTAAGTAATCATGAACCAACATACCAACTTCCAAAATATCAATTGAGAGACACAATAAGGCATTCTCCACCATCAAACAATCTAATTCAAGAATCACATTCTCCATATGAATTGTTTTCAACCACAAAAGAGCCTCACAGATGGCAAAACCCTCCACTAAGTGAGGCCCAAAAAGTCCCTTCTCAAACCTGAACAAACCTCTTACCACACGACCATGGCAGTCTCGGATTATGGCCGCAAAGCCAACAACCCTTCATGTAAGATTTTTAGCCCAATCATGTGGACCCAATTAAGTCTAAAATAATGTGGACCAATTTAGAAGGAATAAGAGTTTTTCTTTAATAAAAATTAAATCCTGTTTGTTCATCTTGATAGATGTACCAAATTAAAGTTGATCATTATAAATTGATCTTCACTCTACCCATTAGGATTACACACACAGAAATACAAATTAAGATTGTAGCCTCCATCACTTAGGGTTTGTGTCATTAAAAGAAAAGGTCAAAAAGGAGAAATCAATTTATTGGGGGTTATTTTTTTTTTCAAGTCTAATAGTTAACTCCAATTCCACATCAAATATTTCTTCAACTTGTAAAATAATATTATTCTAAAGATCCTAAAATCATTGTTTATGCAATATTATGGATTTGATTTGCATAATCTTAAGATCAAAATATTTTACACTGTATATTCAAATCGCGATGCATCAACATTACACTTAACATAACCCGTGGGAGGAGGTAGCCATTGAGCATCGTTCCTGGCCATACTTGAACCAGCCTTTTGTATTTGGCATGAAGCACTCACATTTGCTACCAAAAAAAGCTGGTAAAAAATAGCACCAGCAAGATACACAACACTATTAACACAGTTAGCCATCTCCCAGGTCTGCAAAAAAGAAAAAAAACATTAACAGATCTTATAATAATAGAAGCACACATATCTATATTTTTTTCAAATAAAAAGATTTCGATGAACCCAAAAATTCCATAAAATAACAAGCCCTCATTTCTTATAAAAAATATTTGAGAATTTTAAAAGATCAACAACAAACTCAGTAGAAGAGGAATAGCTCGAAGGTAAGCTTACTACATGCCAAACCTCAATTGCCTTTGCACACATAAAAAGTACATGATCTAAGTCCTTACTAACATATGAGGATACCATCAAAATCCCTTTATCCCTCAATCACAATTTAGTTGGAAAAAGTGATGTAAACCATGGCAAATATGGTCTTTTAACTTCGGGAAGAACGTTATAACTCCATACTTGTTGCCATGGAAACAAAAGAAGTGTTCGAAAGCATAGAAGAAGCCATTCTATTCCTAGATTTAACACTATAATGAACATGTGCATTAAAATTCCATAAAAGTCAATATTTTTTGAGGTAAGACTAATCAAAATCTGCAATACTCTTTTAGCATCACTTTGTTGGATCCGGTGCCCTCAGTGTAGTATTTTCATTAATGTACACTTGTAAATTTTTTGAAAGGATAAAACAAAATTCGTTAATTACATTAATATATTTTGTATAATTGTCCTCATATAGTTTTTACACACAAAGAAAATTGGAAGCAAATTGTAACAACCCGTCCTCAGTAACATCGGAACAATGGTTTCGGGACCACAAATCCAAAGTTAAAAAATATATTTTAATATTATTTTGAGGTCTACAGCATGATAGTACTATATTATAAAAATTTCATTTAAGAAATTTTATCGTTTTTATGCTAAATTTGTGAAAAAAGACTAAATCGCGTAAAGTGTGAAAGTTAGCTAAAGGTATTAAATAGCTATAAAACTTTAAAGTGGAGGTCCTTATATGATAATTAGACCATTAAATGAGTTAGTGGATGACCATGGCTTGGAAATTTGGTTATTTTTAATGTTTGGTAAGGTTAAAATAGTAAACAGTCAATTAATGAATAAATTAAATAAAACAAAAGAAAAAGCTTTATCTTTCTTCATCTTCCACCGATTTTCACCAAGGAAATAGCCATGAGAGAGCTTAAAATTTTAGAATATTAAACCTCTTGCATGTAAGTGATTTTTAAACTAGTTTTTGATGATTTTTATGTTTTCGGGATCGTTGTAGCTTAACCTAGCTAACTAGAGGACTAATTTACAAAACTATTGAATAGTTTGAGTTTTGCCATTGATAAAAATGTTAGTTTTTTGAAGCTTAATGGAAGAAAATGAATCTTTTTTTGTTAGTTAAACAACTTTTGTTAAGTGATTTTTAATAAAATTGTCAATTAGGGGCTAAATTGATAAATGTGAAAATTGGATGTTAAATGTGAGAAATTGTGAAATATATGGGCTGGTATAAGTATACAATAAATTTGGCTAGGCTTATATGTGGATGAAATTGCATCAATTTCATTTTACAAGCATAGGTACTAAATTGTAAAAAGGTCAAAAGTATAGGGACAAAACGGTAATTTTTCCATACTATGAATTTTGGATTGAACTGAGTAAAATGTGAATTAAATTAGTTAAATTTGATTATTTAGATCAAGAAAAGCCACGTTCGAAATTAGATCGAGGCAAAGATAAAGTAGTGGACTTATCGGTCAATTTCCTTCGTACTAATTCGAGGCAAGTTCATATGTTATTAAGCATTAAATTATATATGTTTTAAATGCTTTATTATTATATTCATGATGATACGACTCCACGGAAATACTCAACGAAGTTTCGAGGACTTATGGATCCCGGATGAACCTTAGGAATAGATAAGATACAAATGATAGGTTATTAAGGGTTATTATGTTTTGGTACTGGTCCCGTACGTTCTTCCAATGGCTAAGTTTTTCGGCATGTGTTGTGGTTACTCATCAGCTTGCATGAGCAGCATCGTATAGTTACGTCTTGACCATCAGCTTGTGTAAGCAGACCCAGTGATGGCTTGAGAGTGAGCATCTATATAAGATATGAGATAGAGATGGTTTCGACCATGTATTGGCACTTAGTGTGCGAGGTACGCGAGTATCTGATAGTATTCCAGATGGTTCAACGAGCACAGTTCAGTTATGAGGATATATGAGTTCAATACAAACTAGTACAGGTATGTACACAAAGTATGTGGAAATGGTATATGTATTTATGATATATGAATACATGGTAAATTTGGTTGATGATTATGTGTTAGGCTTTTGGACTAAATTGAGTTGTGATATGCTTCGTTTTACTCACTTAAATTGTGGTTCAATTGATATGAGAAAAAGGTAAAAATCGATAAATTCTTTGATTAGAATTGCTATAAAAGCATGGAAAAGTATGAGTTTTTGGATGATTGAAATATATTTAGCCATATGTTTGATATATGAATGCACATAAGTAATGTAAACTTATGTTATAATGTTTTGTAATAATTTGCTAGTTCATGTGGTATTTAAAATTGAAAAGCTAGTGTTGTTTAGGCTAATGACAAGACATGTTGGAGTGACTTAAATGGATTATGCTTATAAATTGAAGTTATAAGCTTTAATTCTTTGAATTACAAACTTACTAAGCATTTTATGCTTACTTTGTGTTAATTTCTTTGTGTATGTAGAGATCGAAAGTTTGTTTGAGTTGGAAGGTGTCAGAGACATCATCACATTATCTATCGGCTATTTTGGTACTCATGGTTTTAAAATTTTGGTTATAAGGGCATGTATAGGTCGTTTTGGCTAATGATAGCCCACATGTTTTGTAGTGTTTTAGCCATTTGAATTAGCTTGTAATTTTGGGCATATATTTTGTTTTGTAAATATGTAAATAGCCCTTGGTATGAGTTGACTGAATGCCGTATGAATGCCTTTGTAACACCCCTAACCCGTATCTATCGCCAGAATATGGTTACGAGGTATTACCGATCAATACACATTATTCACATACATTTATGCATTCAATATCAAAATACATTCATCTAAATCATATTTTCCCTTCTAAGGTTCTATGAAACCTTAAAACATGCTTAGAAGTGGTTCGAGATTAAACCAATAACATATGCAAACTTTGAGAAACTTATAAAATTTTCTAACATTTAAGGGTCACATGCCCGTGTCACAGGCCGTGTGAAAACAGGGCATACATACTAACTTACAGCACACGGTTGACCACACGCCTGTGTGTCAAACCCGTGTACCCTTCGAAATGGCCATACACGCCCATATGCCAAGGCTGTGTGACTCACACGGCCACTAAACACGCCCGTGTGTCTAGGCCATGCTCAAGACTGACTTGAATTTCTAATTATTCACCAGGTGACACACAGCCGTGTAACATGATCGTGTGTCGCACACGGCTGATACACATGCCCGTGTCTCTGCCCATGTAGATAGAAATAGGCCATTTGCAAATCCAATTTGCCACCCTTTTCACAAGCACACATAGCAACCAAAATAGCACCATTTCCATACATCTTTAAGAAACCAAAAACATGCCAATTCATACTCATATCATGTCATTTATTCATAATCAATTCCACAACTAAAACATACCAAATCGTTAAGCCAAAATCATCACAACTTACATAACTACTAAAGGCATTTACTCAACAAATTATCATCTATATCATGACACAATTTGAACCATATCATCATCTCAAAATCAAACCACATATAATTCAAGCCAACTTAAATGGCCATATACACCAATATTTACAAGCCAAATCTCATGGCTAAAATCACAACTCAAAACATATCAAGATGACACTAGCCTATACATGTCATATACCATATATACATATTTCAAAAGTACCAACTTAGGTGTTTGATAGTGCGATGATGTTCCCGATGATCCCCGATGTCCGAGCTAGCTTCAGTAATCTATAGAACAAAGACAAATAACACACAGTAAGCTTCATAGCTTAGTAAGTTCGTAACAACAATACTCAACAGTTTATAATATACAAATCATCAATTAATAAACACTAAGTAGTTCCCATATCATCATTCAATTCTAATTCATAACCATTTATCGTGTATATGCAAATTCATCAAGTTTCATACACATAGTATCAACTACCACATAGGTATCGTACATACCTGTACTTTCCCATATTTATTTATCTCATTCTCACCTCTTTGTTTAATACATTAAATCGTTCAAAAATCTTTCAATGCTTTAAGAACTCGCACACTTAGTGCATAGATGTTTAGCCAAAACTAAAACGATATCGCACACTTAGTGCCATCACATTAAACTAAAGCTATCTTGGTATCGCACACTTAGTGCCACATAAAGCCAAAACTATTCCAATTCGCACACTAAGTGCTGTATAAAGCTGAAGCTATCTCGAAACGTACACTGAGTGCCAAACATAGTCGATTTGACAATTTATACAATATCAAAGCATTAAAAATATAATTGTAACAATGTCTATCACGTACAAACTTACTTCAGACGTAATTACGACGAAACCAGTTGATTAATCAAGTACTTTACTCTTGCCTCGATCTAAGTCTGGATTCCTCTTTTGTTGATCTATATTATAACAAATTCAACTCATTTAATCACTAACTTAATCAATTTCATCTACAAACACATATTTTAGGAAATTTTCACTTTGGCCCTAAACTTTTACATTTCTTACAATTTAGTCTTTAGTTCACAAATACACAAAATTCACAAAATTTCATTACACCCAAGCCTAGCCGAATTTCATGTAAGTCCCTAGCAGCCTAAAACTTTAATTTAATTCACAATTTAACCCCATAATTTACACTTTTCTTAATTTAATCCCTAATTTACATTTTTACTCAAAATCACTTTACAAAATATGTATATCAAACACTAAGTTTTCATATTTCATCATCAAACATCCAAAAACACATGAATTCATCAATGGTAACTTTCAAAATCATCAACACTTTCAAAAATTGAGGCATAGGCTAGCTAGAACACAAAGTAACGATCATAAAAATGTAGAAATTATCAAAAACCGAGCTAAAACCGTACCTTAATGCTTGAATTGTCTAGCCAAATGGAAAACCCTAGCTTAGCTCCTTTTTCTTTTCTATTTTCAGTTGGATAAAGCAAAGATGAACATGTTTTCATTTTTTGTTTTATTGAACATAATATTATTAAACATTTTACCAAATTAACCTTTAGTAAAAACATTATAATAACACATAATAAGCCATAGCAAATAGACACCTTTATCATATAGAATGCAACTTTTGTATTTTATGCGATTTAGTCCTTTTTCTCAAATTGAGCTATTAAACGATAAAATTAGCTCACAAAATTTTCACACATATATAATAACATGCTATAAACACCAAAAATAATATTAAAATAATTTTTTACGACCTTGGATTTGTGGTTCCAAAACCATTATTTCGATTTAGCTAAGATGGGGCTGTTACAGCCTTAGTTGTGAATTGATATTTTGGGTACCAAATAGTTGAGATTTATATGTGGCATACATGTTAATTTTAGGCACAATGTCTCATATATGAGTGTGACCATTTAGGTATATTTTGGAAGCATAATTGGTATGTGTTAAAATGGTCAATTGATGTGATTATGAGTATCATGTTGTATGTGTGAAAGTATCTATTATAAACTTGAGATTGGTTGGTTTTGAGTGCCTATTTATGCCCTGGTTATATACAAATTGATGTGTATAGGTTGGTACCAATGTAGTTGAGGAAAACGGCTTGGAAATTGGCCTATTTTTATCTACACGGGTAGAGTCACAGACGTGTGTCTCATCCGTGTGTGACACACGGCCGTGTGTCCCCTGATATTTCTATAGAAATCAAGTCAGTAGCTCCACATGGCCTAGCACACGGCCTGGCACACGGGTGTGTGAGGCCATTTCGAAGGGTGCATAGCCTGGCACACGGGCGTGTGGGTTGGCCGTGTTACCCAAGTCAGTGAGTTACACGGGGTCAAACAAGGGCTGAGACACGGCCATGTGATCCCATTTTTGAATGCCCACACGGCCTGAGATACAAGGGTGTCCCTTGGCCATGTGAGACACATGACCTGGCCACACGGGCATGTGTCCTCTGCACTTTGAAAAAATTTTCAATGTTTTTCTAAAAAATTTCTTGAGTACTTGGTTTAGTCCTGGACCACTTTTTAATTCCATTTCGGGCCTCGAGGGCTCGTATTAAGGACTGTATGAATGTATTTGAATGGTTTTTTATTTTAATGATAATTGATTTTGAAATGTATGATTGTTTAAGTTATAAGTCCAGTAATACTCCCTAACCCTATTCCAGCATCGGATACGGGTTCGGGGTGTTATATTTATGAGTATCAGAGCTATAGTTTAGTCAATTCTCAGACTGAACGTAGCACATGTGAGTCTAGCTATACATGCCATTATATAACCTGTGATAGTGTGATATCTCTCGACTCTGATGAGATTTGTTTTAATTAGACAGAGATGCTTTCCAACCGAGTTGATTTTGATGGTGCTGAAAGTGAAGCCCAAGCATCTGAGTAAAAATGTTGCTTTTAATGAGTCGAAACTCATAAAGGTATGAATAAAAGTTCATAATATTATGTTGATGATAAATGTTATGTTATATATGTGTATATGTGAGAGTCAAATTTTGAAGCTTTACGACCTTCACCCCCTCACCAGTATAGTGCTATACAACGAAATTCACAAGATTTAGACTGAATAAGTTCACAAGTGTGAAATCAAAGAGTTAAAGGGTTGAATGATTTATAACGTACTCAGATATGAGAATGGGTCAGCAAGTAAAGATAGTTCTAGAAGAGATATCAGATTGTTTTGATGATCATTTAGATTACGCAACATTACTGTTAAAGAAGAAGATGTTAACTGGAATTTCTTCTGAATTGATTTCATTAGTGAATGGAATAATATGGGATTATTGATGACAGAAATAGTCAGTGGAATAATGTTTGAATTGTAAAGATATATGAGCGCAGCAATTATAGTCGAGTAGTTTACGAAGATCTCTTATGGGTATTCTATGTTTTCGTTTATTCTCAGAGGTATATGTAGTTGTTCATTTTTAGATGAAATGCTTATTGTATGAGAATGCTAGCTAAACATAATGTTAGACGAAAGCATTGTTGGTCGGTTGGTTTATGATCCGCATTGCTCTATCTTTCTTTGGCATTCTATTCCATTACGTTTGGTAGAAAAGCCGACGATAAAATTCATATGATGCTATTATTTTGTTCCTATTGGTTGTTGCCCTGCTTTATATATATGAAAGGTATATTGTCTCTGTCACAACTGATTTTAGTGCGTATGAGTGGTATTTTTCTTCTTGATTTTCTCTGAGGAATTATCAAGATCTCTATCATCCAATATGGGTTATGTTCTAAAAAATTCAGTATAGCTTCACATCTTGGATGTCATTATCTCGGTTTTTTTATTATTCTTATTGTCTAATTTATCAAACATGGCTCATTTGTAAAGGATATTCATTGGCCGGAGATAGTTATGTCTATTACGATTATAATTTCTAGTTTGATTATAGGAACATGGTGATATTGATCTCATGTTTTTTTAGTTTTCGTGAAAGGGGTTCACATTGGCAAAAGTATAGACGGTGGAAGATCAAGCTCAAATTTGTATAATAGTTTTCTTTTCTTAGATAAGTTAATTAAGGTCAATGAGTTAAATCGAGATATTATTTTTCATTTTAGCTAATGCAGTTTGTAAAGATCTTTCACTAGCATGTTGAGGGAATTATGAAAGATTGTATGTTTGAGTTGTCCTAACAACAAGAAGAAGTGACTGCTTTGAAATGTTATTATGTGATAGTTAAAATAGACTCAGTTGTTTTAATCAGAGCGGGTTATTCAATTGAAATTTAAATTGAGTTATATGTATTTAAGTTTACACTCAAGTTTGGAAATAAATTTTGTGCATTCACGGGTAAATAGAGGGACATTCTGAATGAAGAATTCATATTCTAAAAAAAACATGATACAGAAATATATCTATAAGATTAGTTCTAATCGAAAGACGTTATTATGAGTTAAAGTTATTCTGATTGACGAAGTTGTCGTGTTTGTGAAGTTTGAATGGTCTGATACATCTTAATAAAGCTATAAACTGTAACAACCCTTACCCACGTCCGTTGCTGGAATAGGGTACGAGGCGTTACCGGACCAAATGCATGCATTCAAACATTTTCAGGTCATAAAATTTCGTTCAAATTTAAAAATGTTCAATTTCTATCTTAAAGTCCCTTATATGGGCCTACGAGGCCCAAAACATACATTAGAGGTGGTTAGGGACTAAACCGAGAACTTTTGGAACTTTTGAAACTTTTGACACACTAAGAAAATTTTCATATTTTGGAAAGTCACACGCCCGTGTGGGCTAGCCGTGTGATCGCACACGCCCTGTGGCTCAAGACACACCAGTGTCCTCCACCCGTGTAACTCTCTGTTTATGATATCAGCAACGATATAGGGTCACACGGCCAAGTCACACGCCCGTGTGCTAGACCGTGTCCTCTACATGGATGAGACACACGGCCGTGCCTCTGCCCGTATGGCCCAGAAAATGGCATTTTACCAAGCCATTTGTCACCCTCGTTAACACTTACTTAAACATAACTTCAATGGCACTTTTCGTGGCAATTTCATATCGATTTATTCATGCATAAGGCACCATACTTTGCCTAGTTTAAACTTATCAACTCCATGCCATGATTATCGTTAACACATTCTTACACTTCATATTATGCTAAGGTCTATCCATAAGCCAATTTAATCACTTTAAAACCATCAAGTAATCTAAGGCACATTCACAATTCATCCATACCAAACACGCATGACCACACAATATGAAACCTTTAGCACATGCATGTATATATGAATAGGTTTACAACCCAATAACCAATATGAGCCACATCTCATGGCCATATACAAAATGGATCATATTCCCATTATGAGCCAATACATTTGGCCAAATCAAATGACACATATCGAATTGACTAAGTCCCTATACATGCCATAGACTTAAAGTGCTTGAAATCATTTAAACCCTTCAATAGCTGGATAGTGTGATGGAATCTCTGACAATCTCCAACCCGAGCTAGCTTAGTGTCCCTATAAAATGAGGAAAAAGGAAGGGGTAAGCTATATAGCTTAGTAAGTCCAAATGAAAATAATAAGATATTTATTGACATGTTTTTGCCATATTCTCACGACATGTTCTCAAGTTAATACAATCATAATTGCACAAAATTCTACTATTTACCCTTGTTCATCTCAAGTTGTCTACTCAAGTCACGGTCACTAAATTGTTTATATCTTGAGCTACGGAACTCTAAATTAAGATCCTCTAAATTTTCCTGAAACTAGACTCAAATATCTTCTTACCATAAAATTTTTAGAACTTTTTGTCTAGCCAATAAGTACAGTTTATTCTTTAAATTCGTCCCTATTCTATTGTCCAACAGTTTCGACCCTTCTTCACTAAAAATTAATTATTTCCTCATACGAGACTCAGATAATGTTCCCATCTATTTCTCTTGCAAGTAGACCATTAAATATTTATTCATATGAACCTAACCCATAATTATTTTCATACAATTTTTTTATGATTTTCCAAAGTTAAGACAAGGGAACCCGAAATCACTCTAACCCTATCTCACAAAAATCCAAATATCTCATAACATAAAATTCTTTTACTTACATCGTTTCTTCTATGTGAAACTAGACTCGATAAGATTTAATTTAATATTTGATTAAACCTCTAACTCAATTTCCACGATTTTTGGTGGATTTTCAAAGTCAGACTACTGCTGCTATCCAAAACTGTTTTAGTGTAAATTAATGACAACTAAGTTTATAATACCTTTACAAATCATTTCAACCATCATGGTAAAAATACATATTTATACATCATAAGCATAGACCTATAATCACAAGGTCATCACAAAATCATTCTCATGGGCATGACTTACTTATTTGCATCCTTACCAAAGGTGCATCATAACCCAAAATCATTTCTCATGAATAGAACTTACTCATGTTTTTCTTACCATTAAGGCAACATAACTCTCATGAGTTTCGAATAAGAACCTGTACCACTCCCAACATGATTATATCAATCCATATCTTTATCATAAGCTTTAAAATAACCCGTGAAACCATTTGGAATTGTAAAGGATATCCGATAAGCCTCACACAAGAGGGTAAATTGCCGATGCCATGTTCCAGACATGGTCTTACACTAGTTCACATGTCGAGGCCGATGCCATGTCCCAGACATGGTCTTACACTAGCTCTCGTCTCAATGCCAATGTCATGTCCCAGACATAGTCTTACACTGGCTCTCATAATGTGGCCGACGCCATGTCCCAGACATGGTCTTACACTAACACAAAATCAATACCGATGCCATGTTCCAAACATGGTCTTACACTGGCACACGAAATGTGGCAGATGCCATGTCCTAGACATGATCTTACACTAGCACACATATCACCCAAATGTCATGGCATGGATATCTAATTTATTCCTAGGTTCAATCGGGACTCTACTACATTAAATTTCATCAAGCATTATTCATAAGCAATTTCAACCATATTACGCAAAATTAATCATTCAACACATAATAACGATAAAGTTGCCTTGCTTACGTACAACTTACCAATTTTATCATACAACTCGTTTGCCGATTCCTCGTCCAGTATATCCGTAACAAATCATACAAATTATATAATAATAATTATGCATTTCAATTTAAATAAGACATTGCATTATTATTATCACACGAACTTACCTCAAATGCAAAAATGGCTAATTGTCCCCTTTTTGTCCTTAACCACGTATTTTCTCAATTTAAGCCCGAATCTCAATATTCTTGATCTAACATTTCAAATATAGCTTATTTATTACTCACAATATTCAAATTGACCCAAAAATCATACTTTGGAAAATTTATAATTTTTCCCCTAAACTTTCATTTATTTGCAAATTAGTCCCTAGGCTCGAAAAATAAAATTCATTCAATTTTATCCCAACCCAAGCCTAGCCAAATATTTATATTACTTACAGCAGCCCACATATTTTATTATTTCACACCTTTACCATCTATTTTACAACTTTTACAAAATGGTCAATTTTAGGTGTTTTCATGAAAATCACTTAACAAAAGTTGTTTATTTAACAACCAAGATTCATTTTATTCCATAAAAATGCAGCAAAAAAAGTGAATATTCTCATGGAAAAACCCTAGACTCTCAACCATTTTTCAAAATAGTCCTCTCATTAACTAAATTAAGCTACAAGGGTTTCAAAAATACAAAAATCATCAAAAATGACCATCAAAATCACTTACTTGTGAGTGTTAGAAGTTGCTGAAATTTTCAAGCTTTCATGGCCATTTCTTTGGGTAAAAATCGGTGGAGAAGAAAGAGAAATAAAAAGATGATAGCTTTTTGCATTTTTGTCTTATTATACCTTTTAACTTAATTACCCATTTACCCTTTTTAATTTCTAACTAATTTCAATAATATAAAACAAATACCTTCCACTAACTTATTAATAGGCTAATTTCCATATAAGGGCTTCCACTAAAAATTCTATAGCTATTTAATACCTTTAGCTATTAGAATGCAACTTTTGCACTTTACACAATTTAGTCCTTAAAGCCAAATTAAACACTTCTCATATATAATTTCTTCATGAAAATTTTACATAGTCATATAAACATATCATAGACCTTATAATAATTATAAAATAATTATTTCTAATTTGGATTTGTGGTCTCAAAACCACTATTCCGACTAGGCCCTAATTCGGGATGTTACATAAACAGTTGAAAGCATTGTTAACTGAAGCACTAGTTCTGGTTCAGCTTGAATCGGGTAAAGAATTCATGATTTTCAATGATGCGGCATTGAATGGATTTGAATGTGTTTTAGTACAAGAATGTAAAGTGATAACTTATGATTCCAAATAGTTAAAGCCACATTAAAAGAATTATCCGATACACGACTTAGAATTGGCCGCTATTGTGTTTGCGTTGAAAATTTGGCGACACCATTGTTTGGTGAAAAATGTCACATACTTGCTAATCACAAGATTTTAAAGTATCTGATGTCACAGAAAGATCTGAATATAAGACAACATAGATGGCTCGAGCTATTGAAGGATTGTGAGTTAGTAATTGATTAACCATTGGGAAAAGAAAATATAATTGCAAATGCTCGAGTAGAAAATCTTTGTTTACTTAGTGAAAGATGGTTACACAATTGACCTTGTCTAATGATGGTTCGACCTTAGTTGAGTTAAAAGGTAAACCGATGTTTTTATTGCAAATTTGAGAAGCTTAGAAATGTGATAGTGAATTGCAAGCTAAACGAATACAGTGTGAGTCGACTTCTGATTCTGAATGTTAGGTCAGACCTGATGACTATTTATTGTTCCGAGGTACAGTTTGTCTACCGAACAACCTAGAGCTTATATAGAAAATTTTACACAAAGCTCACAGTGGTAACTTGTCTGTTCATCTGGGGAGTGATTTAAGATAGATGTACGGGTGGTTGGGTATGAAATGCGACATTTCTGATTTTGTGTTCAGATGTTTGATTTTTCAATAGGTCAAAGTCGAACATCAAGTGCCTTCAGGACTATTATAGCCAGTGATGATACCAGAGTGGAAATGGAATAGAGTTACGATGGACTTCGTATCGGGCTTACCCCTATCTCCAAAAAACAAAGATGCTATCTGGGTTGTTGTTGATCGTTTGACGAAATCTGCATATTTTATTCCAATACATACAAATTTCTCACATGACAGATTGGCTAAGTTATATGTTTCTGAAGTTGTCAGATTTTACACAGAGTGCCAATCTCCATTATTTCAGATAGAGATCTGAGGTTTATATCGCGATTCTAGAGAAAGCTACAGGAAGCTCTGAGTACAAGGCTACATTTTTAGCACTACATTTCACCTTCAGAATGATGGTCAGTCTGAGAGAGTGATTCAGATTTTTGACGATATGCTTCGTTACTGTGTTTTAGAGTTCGAAGGTAAATGGGAAAAAATTTTACTGTTGGTCAAATTCGCACATAATAATAGTTTTCAGTCGAGCATAAAAATGGTACCTTATGAAGCTTTATTTGGTCATAAATACCGAACCCTTCTGTATTGGATTGAACTCAGTGAGACAAAGATATACGAGGTTGATTTGGTTCATGAGACTAGGGAAAAAGTGAAAGTGATTCATGAGAGTATGAAAGTAGTTTTAGATCAACAGAAACCGAATCAAATTTGAAACGTAAAGATATTGAATTTTAGATTGGCGACAGAGTGCTTCTGAAAGTATCGCCTTGGAAGAGGATTTATAATGTATTTCATGTATCCATATTATGATGGTACCGATCAGACACATCGCATATCACTCCTCCGATAGATGTTGAAATTCAGTTGACATTTCGGATAACGAAGAACAGATCAAAATTATCGTACGTGAGATTAAAGAGTTAAAAACAAAAGCATAGCTTTAGTGAAGGTTCTATGGCATCGTCATGGGATAGAAGAAACTATGAGAAAACAATACCCTAATCTATTTTCTGATAAAATTTTTAGGGACGAAAATTTTTAAGGGGGGAGAGTTGTAACAGTCCGTTTTCGATAAAATCAAAATAGTGGTTTTGGAATCACAAATCTTAAGTCAAAAAATTTATTTTAATATTATTTTGAGGTATACAGCATGATAATATTATAGTATAAAAATTTCATTAAGAAATTTTATCGTTCGTATCCTCAATTTGTAAAAAAGGACTAAATCGCGTAAAGTGCGCAAGTTGTGTTCTAATAGCTAAAGGTATTTAATAGCCATAGAAATTTAAAGTGGAGGTCCTTATATGATAATTAGACCATTAAATGAGTTAGTGGATGACCATGGCTTGGCAATTTGGTTATTTTTAATGTTTGGTAAGGTTAAAGTAGTAAATAGTCAATTAATGAATAAATTGAATAAAACAAAAGAAAAAGCTTCATCTTTCTTCATATTCCACCGATTTTTGCCAAGGAAATAGCCATGGGAGAGATCAAAATTTCAGCATATTAAACCTCTTGCATGTAAAGTGATTTTTAAGCCTGTTTTTGATGATTTTTATGTTTTCGGGGTCGTTGTAGCTTAACCTAGCTAACTAGGGGACTAATTTACAAAACTATTGGATAGTTTGAGTTTTTCCATTGATAAAAATTTTAGGGTTTTAAATTTTAATGGAAGAAAATGAATCTTTGTTGTTAGTTAAACAGCTTTTGTTAAGTGATTTTTAATGAAATTGTCAATTAGGGGCTAAATTGAGAAATGTGAAAATTGGATGTTAAATGTGAGAAATTTTGAAATATATGGGTTGGTATAAGTATACAATAAATTCGGCTAGGCTTATATATGGATGAAATTGCATGAATTTCATTTTACGAGCTTAAGGACTAAATTGTAAAAAGGTCAAAAGTATAGCCGCAAAATGGTAATTTTGCCATAATATGAATTTTGGATTGAATTGAGTAAAATTTTAATTAAATTAGTTAAATTTGATTATTTAGATCAAGAAAAGCCACGTTCGGAATTAGATCAAGGCAAAGATGAAGTAGTGGAGTTATCGGTCAATTTCCTTTGTACTAATTTGAGGTCAGTTCGTATGTTATTAAGCATTAAATTATATGTGTTTTAAATGCTTTATTATTATATTCATGATGATAGGACTCCACGGAAATACTCAACGAAGTTTTGGTGACCTATGGATCCCGATTGAACCTTAGGAATAGATAGGATAAAAATGATATGTCATTAAGGGTTATTGTGTTTTGGGTACTAGTCTCGTATATTCTACCGGTGGCTGAGTTTCCCAACATGTGTTACGGTTACTCATCAGCTTGTGTGAGTAGCACCGTGTAGTTATGTCTTGACCGTCAGCTTGTGTGAGCAGACCCAGTGATTGCTCGAGAGTGAGCATCTATATAAGATATGAGATAGAGATGGTTTTGACCATGTATTGGCACTTAGTGTGTGAGGTACCTGAATATCTGATAGTATTCCAAATAGTTCAATAGGCACAGTTTAGTTATGAGGATATATGAGTTCGATACGAACTAGTACAGGTATGTACACAAAGTACGTAGAAATTGTATATATATTTATGATCTATGAACACATGGTAAACTTGGTTGATGATTATGTGTTAGGTTTTTGGACTAAATTGAGTTGTGATATGCTTCGTTTTACTCGCTTAAATTGTGGTTTAACTGATATGAGAAAAAGGTAAAGATCGAAAAATTCTTCGATTAGAATTGCTATGAAAGCATGGAAAAGTATGAGTTTTTGGATGATTGAAATATATTTAGCCATACATTTGATATATGAATGCAGATAAGTAATGTAAACTTATGTTATAATGTTTTGTAATAATTTGCTAGTTCATGTGATATTTAAAATTGAAAAGCTAATGTTGTTTAGGCTAAGGACAAGACATGATGGAGTGACTTAAATGGATTATGCTTATAAATTGAAGTTATAAGCTTTATTTCTTTGAATTATGAACTTAATAAGCATTTTATGCTTACTTTGTGTTAATTTATTCGTGTATCTAGATATCAAAAGTTCGTTAGGGTTGGAAGGTTTCGGAGACATCATCACACTATCAATCGGCTATTTTGGTACTCATGGTTTTAAAATTTTGGTTATAATGGCATGTATAAGTCATTTTGGCTATTGATAGATAAGTCGCTTTGGCTATTGATAGCCCACATGTTTTTGTTGTGTTTTAGCCATTTGAATTGGCTTGTAATTTTGGGCATATATTTTGTTTTGTAAATATGTAAATAGCCCTTGGTATGAGTTGAATGAATGCCATATGAATGCCTTAGTTGTGAATTGATATTTTGGGTACCAAATAGTTGAGATTTATATGTGGCATACATGTTAAGTTTAGGCAGAATGTCTCATATATGAGTGTGATCATTTAGGTATATTTTGGAAGCATAATTGATGTTAAAGTGGTCAATTGATGTGATTATGAGTATGATGTTGTATGTGTGAAAGTATATGTTATAAACTTGAGATTGGTTGGTTTTGAGTGCCTATTTATGCCATGGTTATATGCAAACTGATGTGTATAGGTTGGTACCAATATGGATGAGGAATATGGCTGGGAAGTTGGCTTAGTTTTGTCCACACAAGCAGAGACACAGGCGTGTGTCTCAGCCGTGTGTGACACACGGCCGTGTGTCTCATGATACTTCTATAGAAATCAAGTCAATAGCTTCACACGGCCTGGCACACGGGCGTGTAAGGCCATTTCGAAGGGTACATAGCCTGTCACACAGGCATGCGGGTTGATCGTGTGACCCAAGTCAATAAGTTATACGAGGTCAGGCACGGGCTGGGACACAGCCATGTGATCCCATTTTAAATGCCCACACGGCCTGGCCACACGGGTGTGTGTCCCCTGCACTTTGAAAAAAAATTCAATATTTTTCTAAAAATTTTCTTGAGTATTCGGTTTAGTCCCGAACCACTTTTAATGTCCATTTAGGGCCTCAAGTGCTCATATTAAGTACTGTATGAATGTATTTGAATGGTTTTTTATTTGAATGATAATTGATTTTGAAATGTATGATTGTTTAAGTTATAAGTCCAGTAATACTCTATAACCCTATTCCAGCATCAGATAAGGGTTAGGGGTGTTACACAAATGTTGTCATTGATTGTCTAATGTTTAAACTAATACTGAGTTGTATTATGTGGTCAAATCGTAATACAGAAAGGCAACTTATATTAGTAGACGAACCTAAATATGTAATTAGTCTAAACGAAAATGAGCAAACCAATTGAAAGACTAATATATCGTCTATCAAGTCCAATTGGGGAGATATTTTGTCTTGGGCATCGAAACGGATGACTCCTAGAAGATAGGGACATAGATGTGGCCGATTGGACTAATAGTACATTGGACTGGACCCAGGAAGGATAGATCTTGAATTCGTTTATGGATTTATTCACTTTTGATGTTCATAGTCTGACATACCTTAACCCTGAGTGGATGATGGACTATGTATGCATGACTTGTACACTTTGATGTAAGTAAAAGCCTGAGTTCAAATAGACAAGGAACTGAAAGCTAATGTGTTGGGTGTATGACTTATGAATTATGTAGCTTCGCTCAAAATAATGGAATTCATAGCCTGAGACATGGATAAATCATATCCTCTCATTTGCATTACATGGTTGATAAAAAGTAAATTTGGCCACTGGTCGTTCGTCTTTGTGATGAATGACTTGATTACTATTTAATAGTAATTGACTTTTTATGAAGGAAGATGTAATGGTTACCATGAGATAAAATAGAATCATATTGGGAGAACGAATATTATCCCAAAGAGATTAAAGATATCCTGTAAGGGTAACACTCTTATGACAAGGTCATTGGACGACCACTGATCGAGTTGCTTTTGTAATGGTATACCGTCAGGGAGAGCTCAGTCACAATACTATAGTGGAATGACTTCGTAACTAAATGAGTTTATAATTAATAGTTGAAAAGCTAAAACTTAATTATAAAACATTTGATCCTCAATCACATATGACTAATTGTTCCCTATGCTAGCTCATTGAAACCAGAATTAAATTGCATGTAGAATCGAATGAACATAATTGAATAGTAATGGTGAAAATAGAGAAATGGGAAACATTTGAAAATGATTATGGTTTTCTCAAAAATGAAAATGAAAAATGAAAATGATTTGAATAAGTTTTTTTTGAATTAAATGAAGTTCGAAAATGAAAATATATTATCTACTCATAATAAACCATTGAATATAGAAATATTAAATATATTTTCTCATAGATTCTTTTACGGTAAAGTCGTCACTATTTTAATAGAATTAGAATTGTGTTGAGAAAATTATTTAATTTGAAATATATTGAAGTTTATTTTGAGAAAAAAAAATAAATATTGGGTTGGATCAAATTATAAAGTATTAGGTTAAAAGCCCAAGAAGTATTTGTATGTGGACCCGATATGGGAGAGGCCAAAAAGCACCTCATGTTGGTGGACGGCAAACCCTAGTAATATTAATTAGGATTTTTTCCCTTATACTTCTAGTTAGACTAGGAGTTCATTTTTCTAGTTGAAATAAACTTCTACAATTCAACAAGGGTTCTACCTTCTCTCCCTATAAATATATTTCACCAGTAGGGCTATTAAGACAACTTTCAGATATTGTTATTCTGCCTGAAAAATTGAGTGAATTTTATTCTCTAATAATTGAATATATTTTCTGAAATAATGATTCTGTCGACATCTATTAGAGAAGAGAATTTTCGTTTTCACCCCAAAGAAAAGAAAACTATTTCTAGTATTGTGTTTGATTCGAATCGTTCAAGCCCACACTCTAAGCAGTTTGTGGTATGAGAATAGGGGATAAGATCATTTGGTTGAAAGCCAAGAACGATAAGGATCTGTCTATCCAAAAACACAAGTGCGAATTAGATCTAGGGTTTTTAGCTATAAATATCACAAACTTGGTCGATTTTCAAAATTTTAATTTTTCGCTGTGTAAGAAAACTGTTTTTGAACCAAATTATTTCCAACACACTTGGGGAAAGAATCCCTTCAATATACTATTTCCAAGCATGTTCATCAAAGGTAAACATGTTATTAAGCTTCATTTTTCTTAGCCCGAAAGAGGAATCAAAGCAATAACGGAATTATTATAATCATAGAGCCATGGGTCTTTATAAACCTCAATATCTTGACCATTACCTATAACGACCCGATTTTAGACAGTGTCAGAAGATGCGATTTTAGACCCCCCATTTTTGTAAACCAAGTCCATAAATGTAAAACAAAAAGATTTAGGAAGATAATATGAAAATATATTAAATATTGGTTAAGTAATTTAGCCAATAAAATCGTTAATTAAGCTCAGGGACAAAATTATAGAAGTCTAATTGCTATTGGGTTTTAATTGAGAAAATGCTTGGAGACCTAGATATAAATTATCCAAAGGGTCAAAATGGAACCAATTATTAACATGAGATAGTGGAGGATGATGATGGTTTCAACTTAATCTTACAAATAAATAAATAAACCTTAATTAAAAAACTAATCATGATTAATTAAGTTAATTAAATGTTACTAAAACTATAAATAGCCAAATTAGGGGATGGAAAGATGACATTATTGTCCTCCTTCCCAAGTCCTAATCCATTAAAGAAAAAAAGAGAAGAAAAACCTTAAGTTCCAAGCACATTCGAACATCCATTTTCCATAGGTACTCAAGTTATTTTCTTTAATTTTTTCTAGATTCTTAATCATGCGAGCTTGATTTAGATAGCCCATATAACATTTTCTTCAATTGTTAGATATTTAGCAAGTTTTTATTAGAGAGAAATTGGTGACTTAGGTCTAAAATTGAATAAAATGCAAAATATGCTTGATTATGTGTTTGAATGTAAATTGGATGTAAATTATTATTATTATTTTTTTTTTTGTAGTTGAACTATCAAATATAGCTAAAGACAATGTCAAACCGTCTCAAGGGAAAGAAAAAGCAAGAATCGTAGATGAGTGACAATTTCGGTTTGTACTTTTATAATTGGAGTTCAATATATATATGATTGTTGCATACTAGATACTGAGGTAAGATTGTCATTTGTCTCATGAAATGATTCGTGTTTGATGATATTAAATGCCAAGAATTGAATTGAAATGTAATATCATAATCAAGCATGATATGAGACTATGAATTGTGATTACAGACATGTAAATTATATAAGATTGGAGCATTGGTACCTTATTAATTGTTTGGGTAGAGTCAGATATAGTTGGCATGCCATAGGATTAGATTCTGTACGAGTTTATTCTTTGGTTATATTTTGATGATGCACTATGTGTCAGTATAATTACTTTAGTCTGATGCACTATGTGCCAGTATGATTACTTTGGTCCTTTTGATGATGCATTATGGTGCCAGATTGATGTGTTGGTTGGATATCCATGTATCTGTCTTGAGTTTGAGTCTGGTTAATAAGGATTGTAAAACATGAACTTGAAAAAAATGATATTTGAATTGAAATGATTATTTGCAATTATACTATTTGTACATATATGTGAAATGTGACTAAAGATAACATGTGAAAGATCATGTGAATTGGTTAAAAATGAGCCCTGGGGTGAAACCAAATATGAATGAGTCAATAGACTTGAGAGAGAATGAGATTGTAATATGAATGACCAATTGACATTGAATGAATATGAGATTGAACATCATATTGGTATATACATATATACACAAATGATGTACTGAATTGGTATGAACTATAATAAAAATAACTGCATATTTTGGTTAATAGAAAGTATGGCAAGAAATGTTTATATTGATTACCAATTGACATGGAATATGAAATTGGTATATGATTCATGAACACGTGAATTGAAATAGTTTAAACTTAATCATATATTGATTGAAATATTATTATGGTTATGCTCATTTTATGACTTGAATCATGAGGGTACCAATGAGCTTTATCACTTAGCATACGATTTTTTATTTATTTATTTTGTGTACATGTAATAGTAGATCTCAAATACTCGAGGATTGATCCAGCATCTGATCCATAACTCTCGACTCAGCAATGTTTGTATAGTTCCTTTACGTTTTGATATATAACATGTACCTAAGTTTTGAGTCAGTTTTGTATCTTGGATGGTCATTTTGGAAATTTAGATAGTTGATGTCAACTTGAACTTAAGCATATGGTTTGTTAAATATGTATGTAAATGGTACAATGTTGGAATGGTTGAAATGATGCATTTGGTCTTTTATTTTATGTGTTGTGAATTGGTACTATACGGACATTTTGAAAATAGTAAGTGATGTTGTGATGTCAGACCCTTAATATTGTGATGAGAAATCAATAGAGAGTGGCATCGTGATCACGGACCTCCGATGTTGCGACATCAACCCAATAACTTTGATATTTTACATTCTAGTCCTTAATTGACCTCAGGTTATCGAAAGAGCTTTTGTAAGCCTGTTTAAACCTATAACATGTCAAGATTGCATATTGAACATTATAACATGTATAAATAGTTGAGTTAAATTGAATTGAGATCATAGTTTCTCCGGGAATGAATGTGGTATTCCGTAACTAGGACTTGTCGATCGGGTTAGGTATCTAGTGTTGCGTTCAGTTAGCACCAAAGCTATAGGTTTAATCGATTCTCAGGCTAAATCAAGCTTGGAATTGAGTCTATATTTCATGCCAAGGTAAAGTTGAGTTTGAGTCAAGATTTGGATGCTAATTATGAAATTTTCTATTTTATAGCTAAAAATGTCTTAGGAATCAAGAAATGTTGTTGAAGAAAAAATCAACAACAACAATCACTCAGTTGAGGGTGAGAATCGAGTTGAGATTGAAACATACAATATTGATCAAGCCGGTGCTAAATGAAATTATGCTAATAGACCTCATCTTGAGGGTCAAGGTGATGAGAATTTACTCCACACAATATCAGATATACTCAAAAGAGTAGCGGGAGCTGTTACTCAAGCTACACTGACAACTGGAGCCTGGCAAGCCCTGATAAAAGAGTTGTGAAAGTATATAGCAATGGAATTGAAAGGATAAAAAGGTGTCGGTCCTTCCTCGGTTGAAATTTAGTTGGTTTCAATTAAGCGAGTTCTCTAGCAGTTAGAATGTTCATCGCCCGAGCGTGTTACATGTGCAGTATCTCTTCTAAAAGAATAGGCATATCAATGATGGGTAACAATCACCCAAGATGCCTCAATTGATCAAGTTACTTGGATGTTCTTCTAGTTCGAGTTTCAAAAGAAATATGTCAGTAAATTATATGTGGAAGATAAAAAGCAAGAATTAATTATCCAAGCCAACAATGCATGGTGAAATTGCCTAATTGCCATTAAGGTATTTTATCTCCAAAATGGATTTGGTTGAACCTTTTGGTGAAATCAGCAAGGGGTTTCTTTTGCCACTATCTTACTTCCAAGAGACTTTGTTTATATTTGAGGGTTGTTTTATTAGCTAAAAGGTGGCTCACAAAAATCTTGGCTTGCTCATCGAAATTGTTTATAGACCTTGGTTGCAGTGTGTTATATCTACTTATAGCTTGGCCTTAGAGTGTAAATGAGAATACAATGCATTTTAACTCGTTAGAGGTCCTTAATATCTCCATATAAATCTTGAAATACGAGAGGTGGTTTGTGGAGTCTTTTCTCCCCATTGAATCTCACTTTGGGGATTTTGAAATTTGTAAGATATCCTATAATGATGATGTGAAGAGTTAGCGGATCCTTTCCTCAGGCGTTCATTCAATGTAGCCGAGTTGTTTGGCTGACAGATCCTACATTTCCTTACGCAAATCTCTACCTCATTTTTCCACACTACTCTGCCTAAAACATATTGAGGGACATATTTCGGGTCCCTCTATCATGGCATTGTTCTATTGGTCTTTATGTTTACCTATGTACCTTCTCGCTGGGGCACGCCACGATTTTAACTATGGTTCTACTCTTGAGAAATAGAAAAACCCTCTTTTGTTCAAGGCTAAGGGTTTATATACCCTTAGCTATGGTCCCAATGTGTCAAGCTTCATCTTTCCATAGGTGAGCCTAAAGCAAGTTGGGCAAGTGACCTTTGACAATATTTCTAGGTAGAGTGGCGATTGAACATTAATAATTATTTGTAACACCCCTGACCTAGCCTAAGAGTTTTGACTAAGTCAAAGGCATTACATTCAATGTAACATCCCGAGTTAGGGCCTAGTCAGAACTCTAACGCCCCAAATTTATGTAGTTTCGGCTTTTGTGAGTGTTGGGCTTGGAAGTGTATGAATTTGTGCTTCGAGTTATTTTTGGCTTAAATATATGTTGGGTTAAGTGGTTATGAGCTCTGGGGACGTGTATGGGAGGTCCTAAGTCCAAGCTGTAACTTGGGCTAGATTAGGGTTTTATTTAAGTAAAGTCTGACTTAAGGTCAGTGGGCTTATCAGGAATTGTTAGTAAAACTTAACAGAATGGGCCTGCTGGTCTAGTGGTTAAGTGGCAAGGGATTACGCTTAGGGTCAGGGGTTCGATTCCGTACAGCGGTGATGGGATTATTTTTGCTACAAGTTTCAGTTAAGTGTTGGGTTTTATTAAAATTCTGAGCTATGGGCTTTAAGGAAGAATTAGGGTTTTCATATTTCCTTCTTTTTGGCAAAACAATTTCACTACCATTTCTTCCTCTTCCAAACCCTTGCTACCGAAATTCTTTTCTTTCTTTTTCCTTCTTCTTTGTTTTTCTTCTCCTTCGATTTTTCGTTCTCTTCCGTTTAGCAGTGACATTTGCTAGTGGATCTGACGATTCGGTAAGTAACATTTAAACTAAGTTACGAGATTTCAATTGGAGATTATTTAAAAGGATTTTGGTTACTGTTTAGAGATTAATCAAGGTTCAAAAAATAGTAATCGAATTCTTAGCAGCGAGGAAACACCATTTTTCGTCGAAAGTAAGTAAATCTCTCGTTTCGGGATTTGTTCATTCTTAGGTAAGTTAATTTAAGTGACTGATTTGGGCTCGGTATTGTCAATCTTAGGCTTTGGAGTGCTCGTGGTTGGATTAGCAATGAAAACGAACCAGGTGTGTACTCTGATTACGTAGAAAATGAGCTTCGACAAAAGCTGAAAAGTTGGCTGTCGATGCCACACGGGCGTGTGGTCTGCCCGTGTGGTAGCCTGCGTTGTAAGACACGGGTGTGTGACTAACGACTGAGGCCGTGCGTGCAGCACACGGGCGCGACGGACATGGGCATGATGGACACGGGTGTGTGAGGCTGGCGAGGCCGTGTGCGAGGCACGGGCTCGACCAATTACACCGTGTAGGCTGCACGGACGTGTGAGTCACACGAGTGAACCACACGAGAGTGTGGGATTTTGGGCCAGGCCGTGTGATACACACGGGCAAGGCTATTTTGGGCCATGTGGGCCACACGGGAGTGTGGGCCCACATAGGTAGGGCACACGGGTGTGTGAGCTCAATTTGATGTGAAATGTTCTGTAAGGTTACACGGGTCGCCTAAGTCAACTGTGACCTAGTTGTAAGGGCGGTAAGAGTTACTTAGACCCCATACTCTGATTGGTTACTAGATTGTATGCAAAAGCATGTTATTATAAGCACGTGTATCTGCCTCATTCTGTATATATATTTTTCCATGATATTGATATGTTCTGATATCTGCATATAAGCATGCCATGATATTTATGTTGCATTGCATTGGGTTGGGATTGTTGTGAAGAGAAGGAAGTCTGAAAGGCAAGTAGCCTGATATCTGGCAACTACGCTGCACTTATCTGTTATGTATTGTTATACGGTACCTTTTGGTGTGTAGTGTTGGATGGGTTGATTATATCCTCATACTCAGTGTGTAGGGCTGGGTGGGTTGATTTTATCCTCACGTAGTGTGTTGGGCTGGACGGAGATGGTGTGCAGGGTTGGTGGACATGATTTCTGATCTCTGATATCTGATCTATTATACATGCGATATCTGTAAGGCTAAGGTCGAATATCTGTATTATGTTATCTATTTGTATGCATGTTGCTTGTGGGGATGTACACACTGAGTTACGAAAACTTACCCCCCTTTTTTTTATATCTGTCAGGTAATCCTCAGCAGTAGATGGATTGGTGCGACAGAGGGCTCGATGGTGACCACTGGTAGACACTTATGGATTTTTGAGTAACATTTATTTCATCTGCTTTATTTTTATATTTATTTTGGGATTAATTATGTATTTTGGACACGAACTATTTATTTTGGGTTTAGGGATTTTAAACTGTTAAGGTTGTTTTCTTATGAACCGCGAAACCGTAAATACGTTTTAGAAATTTAACTTATGCTTTTTATAAAAATGAATGACGATTTAGCTTCCGCGTTATAAGATTGTTTTCAAGTAATAATTGGAATAGGGATTTCATGACTTAAGAAAAGATAATAAGGTGGACGATTTTTAACTTGCTAAGGTTTTCTAAAAAGCACTCTCATGTGACGCCGCCAGATTCAGCCATAATGTCTAGGCCGAGTTTGGGGTGTTACATTTGGTGGTATCAGAGCCAGATTTGTAAAAACTCGATTGTGGTTTTGGGCGGTAAAAAGAATGGTTTTAAAAATTAGTAGTAAAGTAATTTGGAATGTTTCGATAAATAAGTGGTTCACCGAGTCTCCGGCGCCGGTCCTGTAAGTTCTCTGAAACCCTGATATATATTGTCTGAAAGCATGCCTAAAATAAAATTCTATCTGTATCTATCTGGAATGTTAAGTATGTATGTTGAGACTATTATAGGTAGTACTTTTCTGAAACACTTAGGTAGTGTAAACTAAAACTGTAGTGAGACGTATTACTCGCGAGAACTGACTCTGAAACTCTGATGTTGTTCTGTATAAAATATCTACTAATAATTATCGAAACTGTAAACTGATATACATAAAAATTTTAAAATACAGATTAATTCGATAGTTACAATGAGCACACGTGGTACTCGTAGAATGGGTACTAGAGGCCGTGGAGGGATTTGAGCTGAGTCCTTTGCATCTGGTACGATCCCTAATTTGAACTGAATTTATTTAGTAATTCAATTACAATAATATTAATGTGAGGATTTAAATAAAATGGTGAAAAGGCTTTCAAGAAAAGTATCTATACTTTGAGTATTTTATAAAGCAGCTGAAAACAAATAATATTTTTTAAACTAAATGGCATGCAAATACTAGTAGCAATATTTAAATATCATGCATAAAATAAATAACTAACATTTCCCAAAAATAATTGATTAAGGGCAATTTTAAAGAAATAGTAGAACTTAATAATAATAATAATAATAATAATGAGACTTGCTAATTCGAGGGTCCTCCGATGCCGATTCGAATCCTATTTTCTGCATTACCTGATAGGTAAAGAAAAAAGAGAATGAGCTTACAACGGCTCAATGTGAGACTAATCTTAAATCATTATATATAATCAATCGTACAGTAAAGTATTCAATTCATAGCATAATAATAATTTAGGCATAATAAGAGGAACATATAATAAATCAATACATATACAGAATATATTATGATGCATATTTATGTATTAATTTAATGTTTTAATTTCCCACCCGTCCATCCGAGCCGCCCTCGACCATTGCTCGACACACCATAACACATAACACATAACAATAATTGACCATCCCAAATTTGATTTTTGATGATGGTCGTTCACTAGTCATCTGTGACGATGACTATTACTGCCACCTTGGTTTGGTCTAGTTTTGATGGTGTTTTAAAATGACCATCTCGTCCTATTCGATTTAGATGGCTTTACACATAAACTATCATCTCGGTTGGCCTAGTTTGGAGGCTTTTTAGCCTACCATCCTAGCTTATCCATTTTGGATGACATTGCTGCCTACTTCGTGCAGTATTGACTTTTGGTGTGGACTTAAATTGCCATTGTCTCCAACGGAACTCCTCCATCCTCTATTCCCAATTTCACGTAATATGCACATATACTCATCATATCATACTCATTATCAAAATTTGATACTATGCTTATTTAGCACATTTACTATCACAACTTATCATCAAATGACATGTAATCACGCATTCAATCAATCTCACATATACACATATATATTTGGTACATGTAAAAAGAATAACAATAACGCATATACAAGGGTTTGCAGCATACATAGAGTTCACACATAGCATGTATAGTGTTCGCATAACTAAATATGTATAACTCACCTATTAAGCAGTTAAAGATCGCATATAATTTTTATGGATTCACATATAATCTCTACGTGCTCACGTTACAATTCCTATAGTGTTTGCATGATATTTCCTCTAGGTTCGCGTATTATACAGTTCACATAACAACTCTTTTAATTTCCTAACACTACAATTAATCACACATAATGTTTTAAGTTTAGATCCCACACCTGATTTGAAGACTTAAAAACTTTAGCTTTGGACAGACTGATGATCTACTCAAGAAAAGAAGGATGATTTTGAAGATTTTGAAATCCTTGATTGAAAATCGATTTAACAATGGAAGAGAAAAATAAAGAACCCAAAAATTTAAAAGAGTTTTACAATATGAGTTTTAAAGGAAAAATAGAGAATAAATAAGGGAAGGAGGATAAATTCTATTAGGATTTGAAAAGCAGTAATTTGAATTCTAATTAGGATAAGAAGATAAAAAAAATGAATTATTTCTATTTAAATTTATTTAAAAAGAAAGATATAATTTCAAATTAGGATAAAAGGATAAAAATAATATGGAATTTTAAACAATGATAATATATGAATTTTAGTTGGGATTGGTGTGAATTTTTAAAGTTTACAAACGTTTGGGGCATTATTGTAATTTTCTAAAGTTGGCCAAATTAAATGTAGAGCGACGCAACTTGAGCACAAGTTTGATGAGGAGGTTAGCACCTTAACCAAAAAGCTATTGCCTAATTCTTGTTTTATTTTTACACTTGATTATTCTTATTCCTTCCTGCTGGAGGATTGTCTATTTTTCAAAACAAAATGTAAAGATAGGATTTGAACCTATGACCACAAGAGAAAGAGGAAAGTTCTTTAGCACTTAAACTATATCTTATTTCTTATTTATTTTAGTCAATGTACATATTTATTTGGAGCTCAACTTACCTATTCCCTATTACTTTATATAATTACTCAATTTTTTTCTAGTTTATTTAACTATTATAGTTTTTTTTTTTAAAATACTCTCCTATTTTAGTTCCTATATAATTATTAATACACATAGTCAGGACTCACTATTAATATTTTATTTTACCTCTTTTCCAATTAGGTCTTAACTCAATTAAAATTCACTATTTCCAAATAAATCTTGTAATCAAGTTTTGTTCTAAAAAAACATGATTATATTATCTTAATATTATTCTTTTACCATAATTTTAATATTCATTTCAACCTCATAATTTTGTAACACAATTAATCTAACTCCCTATATTTTGGGATGTGACATTATTAAAATCATTAATTATGATTTTTTTATAATTATTAATATTTTTAATAATTCTAGAACACCAAAATATAAAAAAGGGAGTTTAATTTTTACAATTATAGTTCTTTTATAGTTTTGCACTAATTCAAAATGAATTGGACATTCATTTGTCTTGATTCATTTGAATTTGGACAACCATTTGTTCAATGTGTATTTTTATTAATTTTATATTTTTATAAATTTTTAATTTTTTTTTGTTTTTTACATATTTAATTTTTTATAAATTTTACTACTATTTAAGAATTTTTTACAATTATGAAAAATTTTATTAGTTTGCACTCATCAAGAATAAATCTGGACAAATATTTGTCCATATTCAAATGAACTTGAACAACCATTTTTCAAGGTTCATTCCAGATATATATATTTTATTAATTTTTATTTTTTTTAACTGTTTGTTGATATAGCATATCATGTTAGTATCATTTGCCACGTTAGCATAGTTGATAGTCAAACTGATGAACTGATTATTTTTGCTAACAAAAGGGCTTAGTTGATTTTTTTTATTGATGGCTAAATAGGGTAAACTTTTTTAAAGGCTTAATTGATTTTTTATTTTTTATTTATTTTTAATAGGGGCATGTTTTACCGTTAAGCCAAAATGAAAAGTATGTGTCTACATCCTTTACTTTTCAACTAAGGCAACTTTGGTATGATTTTGTAGTGGCATATTTGAGATACAACATCTATACTACTAATAAAATTTCTAACTTAGTTGGTGTCACGGGTTAACCGAGTGACAACTCGATTAGAAAATAATTAATACACCCTTTTACTAAATGACTACTATTATTATTTTTATGACCTTTTGTCTTTTCATACTTTTATATAGTTTTTAAATAAAAAAAACTAAAAGTAACATGTTTAAGGATTGAACTCATATTTAATAAATTTATAAACAAATTCTTTATTATTATACCAGTAAGTTTATGGCCTTCCATATGTTTTAAATCTGTGATTTTTACACGCATACGCATGTGTTAGGGTTTCTAATATAAATAAATCTCATGTAACTAGCCTTTGATCTAATTGTTCAGGATACGAGACCTCACATAATGTCAGACTCAGATTTCGACATTCAAGCTATTAGTATTTATGAAAAAAAATATTATTTACAAAATCTATTGATAATAAATTAGTAATAACAATATTTAATAAAAAAACAAAATGTAATGACAGAGCAAGTAAATTTACAATGTTTGAAGTTTTTGGAGGTATGTGATTTTGCTATTTCAACAACCAATTTACCTAAAATTCAAGTTATAGTAAAGGAATTAAAGTAGGAGAAAAAATATTTGGGTTGAAGATTTTGTATAAAATAAAATAAGTAAATAGAGTACATATAAGATGAGGCGTGGATACTAATGAATATCAAAATCTCGGCTAGACCCACGAGTAATAAATGACTAAATCAATGTCTTTAGCTTAACCTCAATGCTTATGGCTAATGAAATCATACCAAACACATTGATTCAAGTAGTTGAGAAGCTTAATCATCCCAACTCTTCGTTTGTCTTTATCTCAAAAGACATGAATTCAATAAATAAATAACATTATGAAAAAAATATAAGTAATTTAGAAAGTATTAAAATAAAATATAATACCTATATAAAACCCTCAAATAACAAACTTCATGAGAAAAGGCTTTCATACATAAAAGGGAAACAGGTATTCAAGAAAAGACATTTTGTAACGTCCTAAAAGAAGATTCGATGAAAAGGGCAATATTTTACTGTGTTCTAAATTTCTAATACTAATTTATCAAGTGGAAATCAAAGAAAAATTTCTGTGAAAGAATTAATGATCATATTTTATCTTATTCGCGTGATATTGATGGTTGTGTTTTACTGGAGCATCACCTAATAGCATGCACTATCATCATAGCTGTGCCATTGACCATTATTTGTAACCATGAACTACTGTAGGCCCAAAAATTTCCTCCACTATAGCTTGAATGTTGTATGAAAGCTAACACAACTGAGAAATAATAGCAAAATACATGAAGACTGATACCGTTAAACCAGCCATAACCATTCACGCCTTCATTCTCGACTCACTTGATTTTCTCAAGCTACCTAATATTACATTAATCAACTTATCCCTGTCATTACCAACTGGGTCTGCAACAAAAGAATACTTCTTTTGCATCCTTTGCTTCTTTCCATAGTCCTCCAAACAATTTTCGGTCTTCATGCTTTCTCCAGCAGCACCAGACGGCTTGACATCATATTCAGAACAATCAACCAAACCCTCAGAGTTCGCTGAATTATCAGTTTTATCCTTACCTTCCTTACTACTGTACCATGAATCAAGGATTTGCAGCAAAGAGCTGTCTTCCTCATCTACTCCAGGCTTCTGTTGTAGCCCAGATCGCTCTGCACTTGAGATTTCCCTTTCGGAATCAGAAAATTCATCATCTGAGAGAGAAGGATAATCGGGATATGTTGCCTTCGTGCCCATTCTTTTGCTCCCTAATCCTGATTGCGATTCGTTTCTGGTTGAAGTCGTATTGGACACAGGTCCTAGTTCATCCCATGTTGTGTCTAAAGCATCACCTTTTGTTGTTGCATCATCAGGCAATTCACCTAATGCACGGCTGGCATTTTCTCGAATGTTACCAGCAGCTGTTTCCGGGCCAAAATCATCTGGAACCATGCTTGCAGGAAGTATGTAGGTGGACTCTATTTTAATTCCAGGCACGTTCTTTAGCACAGATACTAACTTTTTGTAACCAAGCCTTTGTATATCAAGAGGATAACCGTACCTCTCAAGGAACAGTTTTCTGAAGTTGGCCACATTATGTCCTTCAGGGTGTTCCTTTAGTATATCTTTCACAAGGTTTTGACAGTCAGACAATACTTGAAATCTAGAACGATCTGAAGAGTTCTCATCAGGGATGATAGATGAAACCCCAGAATGAGGAATATTCTGCAACTTTTTCTCTCCTTCATGTTCTGTCTGCAAGTTTGCCTGCGATGGAGTGCGCATAAAGATCGATCTCAACCCATTTGAAGCATGAGAATGACCCAAACTGGGACTCTTCCCAGCAGCCTTAGTGATCTTGAAAGGTGATGCTTGGGAGGGGCATTCTTCTATCCATTTCTTATCAGATATTAACAAATCCACCAAATGAAGGAGATCAGTATTACTGAGAGATCTAAGAACAAATGGCCCTTCCTTCAGCAGATTTTCAGCCATCTCTTCCCTGCAAAAGTTTGACAACCGCTAAGACATGATTTTGTTAAAACTCCTTCACCGTATATAGTTGGAAAACAAATTTCCAATTCAATATATTCATTCAGAAACTGCAGATTGCTTCCAACAGGTACTAACATTTGAACAAAACGCAGTGTTTGATCATCTTACATATTCAATCATGATAATTATTAACACATTAGAAAAGAGAAAACAGATAAAAGGATGCTCTTTCTACTATCTCTGCATGTAAACAAACACACCCTCTTCCACCGACACATAAAAATGCAAGTACAGGATGCTCGAAACCACAAGGACAGTAAACAGATGCCCCTGTAGAACAGAACTAAAAGCTGAAACGAAAATTTGACAAGTTCATAAGCCCAGATATTTATTTTACTTTCTGTCAAATAAACGTGGGGATGTGCAAAATACAAAGATAAAAAGAAAGCAACCACAGTATATTACAAAAGTCAGCAAATATGTGTGAATATTTAACAAAGAGTAAATGCCATTCTAGATTCCATTATGAAAGGGGGAGTATATAAAAATTTGCAAGCTAAAGACGAGAACAAGCAAACTAGCAGATTTTTGTCAGCAAGGCACGCAGTAGTGAGAATTAACAAACCTGGTCCTAGACTGTGTGACAAAAAGTGATCCCCTAAGTGAGTCTATTAAGATTTCCATGTCTTCCCAGAAGGATCCCTGTTTAAAAACCTCATGCTTTAAAGTGTTCGTGTTTGTTTGGTTTAGCTTTTCATAGGATTGATCACTTGATACCTCAGAGTCTTTGCTACTTCTCCAAAACTTACACCGGCTGGCAATCCAGTTAAATAAACCTGCCCCCTTCCCAGAGGGATTTTCACTTGCTTCATCAGTTGCTTTAGTGTCAAAAGTCGAGTCATTACTTGATGAAGAAATGGTTAATGAATATGGAACTACATGCGACTTCTCCTCACATTCTACCTTCATTCCTTCCCTATCAGAGCTAACCTCAATGCATTTTTTCAGAGTATTTTTATTTCGTTTCTCAGTAATATCTGCAGAATCACCAGGCTTTCCTGGAAGGTCATAATCTTTTCCCGCAAGCTTGTCATGATCTTTTCCTGCACGTGTGTAATCACTACCAGCAAACCATCTTTGCCAAACTTTCCTTATGAAGCTTACTTTAGATGCAGAATCTTGTTCCAGTACATGATTATGAACACTCTCAGGCACCTGATCATTAGATGCTTCAGTAGTCTTCTGATCAACTGGAAGGGGCTCTTGGACTTCCTCCTGTGGCTTCTCTGCATTTACTTTAACAAGATTACCATTTGCTGAAGGGGTTTGTTGTATCTTTCCAGGAGCAGCTCCAGAATTAACCTCAGGGGAATGATGCAACCTGGACTTTTCATTTAAACCACTATCGACTCTCCTGCCATCACCACTCGACCTAGAAGAAACAGAGTGCTCATCTCCAGTTCTACAGACAGGTCTGGCAGATAAACAAGGACTAGTCTTAGATGGTTCACCAGCTTTTGGGAAAATTCCATGTATAAGATAATTACCATCACGTTCTGACTGAAGCCTCAAAATGTGTGGCATGGACGAAAGAAAGCAGGAGAACTTTTTATACCCATAGAAGTTTTTATCAAGGCTAACATTACTTTTCTTCAGCTCAGAACGAAGGTCAATTATAGAAATTCCATTTGGGTATGAGTTCAAAATCTGTCGTATATGCTTTATGACTGCCTTTGGAACTGTTCGAGGCACAGAATCTGAACAACTCTCAGAAAATTCTTCAGTTTGTGTACATGCTGGTTGTTCAACTAAAAATGGATCATCGAGAGGCCCCTTGCAATGGCCATACCAAGAACCATAAGGACCATCAGGAGGATGATTATAGTGCTTTCCAGTTAGGTTCTCTGCTTTGAGCAGTGCATTCCAATTCCACATGATACTGGCAGCACTGCAAAGAACACTAGGAGCTGAATCTGAAGTAGCAAGCAGAATATTGTAGTTGTTCATCCGTAATCTATGCAAGACACTGGCAAAGTCCCTGTCACCAGAGATTAAAAAAATATGCGCTGGGGGAGGATTTTGAGAAACCCAATACAAAAGATCAACCAGAAGTGATCTATCAGCACTGTTCTTTCCACCTGCATTGATGGAGAGTTTGCATGGTAAAATAACATGAAGAGAATACAAATTAGGGAAGAAAGGAAAAAAAAACCGATAAGACCTAAAATGCATGTTCTCACAAAAATCATTTGTGCAATGATGACACTTCATAAGTGTTCCACCCTACCTCTTCCCAGCTAGGTCTTTCAGCAGAAAAAAAAAAGTGTCTTTCTAAGTTAAACCATGATTTAAAAATTTAGACAGATGTAGCACACTTGAGATGCTAGGATTCTAGTATCGTGCAAGGCGTTCTTTTTGCTGATCAGGAAGAGGGGTTATTAGGTTAAAGAAAGTAAGTGGTAAAAATTTGTCTCTCTACTCCACCACAAGCAAAACCCTTCAGCAGTCATAGTCTGTTCAGGAATCAACAGACATCCCTAAGTTCTCTGCTCACCGCCCTCACTAGAAGATAGCAGCACCTTACCTACCGGCACCATGCTCTAACAATAAAAATTATGTTTAAACAGTTGCTAAATTCATTTTATTTTCTCCTTTTTTTAATCAAATATATTTTGATTAACTAAAGTTACCAGAAACCACTAAATTACTCGAGGTAAAGCCCAATATAGCACTAAAATCTTGGGTGCAAACAATCAATAAATTCTAAAAAAAAAAAAAAAAAGAAAAAGAAAATCCCACTTGCCAACTAAAGAAACAAAATGGCATACCTTGAGGAACGTGAGCAAGATTAACCCCGGTAGAAGAAAGCGCCTCCTGGTTTGCTCTAGAGAGTTGCAAAATATCTCCAAAAGCAGTTATCTGAACAGGACCCTTAATTCCATTGGCCCTGACAGCGGAAGTGATCATATGAGCAATCTTATACACATTGAAACCTACAGGAGGATTGCAGTTCTCAAAATCCCACCAAACTGAAACCTTTACGTGCCGTGAAACCTCCTCATGGCGCCACGACGAAGAATAGGAAAGTAAAGGCGGGTTATGGGAAGTGGAGAAATGAGAAATGAAGATTGAGAATGAATATAGAGATGGAGAAGAAGGAGAAGATGAAAAGGAAAGGAGGGTTCTAAGATGGACGTGTTTAAGTTTCATAGTTGATAAAATGGGGGGGTTTTGCGATTCCAAAGATATTGTGACGGTGGAGATCGGTGAGGATTGAGGAGAGACAAGCTACGGTTTTAAGTGGAGATCGGGGGGCTTAGCGGAAACCCAATGCCTCAGCCAGCTTTGAATAAACACTACAAGCCCAAACAAACTCACATTGCACAGAATCATTTCTATTTTTCAGAAACCGACATAGGGTTCTGGGTTCGGGTTATAGTAAAAATAATTATCAAAATTATATGTATATGGAAAAATTATACAAAAAATTATTATTATTTTTTAAATTGGCTGCAAAAATAAAAAATATTAACTTTTAGAAAAAAAAAACAAAATATTAAATTTTGTAAAAAAAATATTTGTTTATAATTTAAAAATTAATTATTTTAAGTAATTTAATTAAAGTTAAATTAAGATAAAAAAATATTAGATACAAATGAGTGTATAATAATAATTTATTATCTTTAAAATTTAATGACATGTTACTATTTTATTAGTGCCTACAAATAATACTTTTTAAGATAATTCTAATATCACTTACAGATAATACAAAATTTAGAGATATCAACCTTAAATCTAGTAATATCACTTATGAACCACAAAAAATAGATAAGTAACTTGGAGAATTGTAAGCATTAGTTTTAATCAAGAAAATTGCAACTACGCGATAGTAAAGATGATCATAATGTATCTATCCCCTCCACATTATGGAATACCACGGTTTTATTGATTTTGTGAGAACTCTTCAACGCCAGTTCCATATGAACACTATTCAAGGAGATTGTGACTTTATGTACTTGAAAGAGAAGCAGAGCCTTATCAATTTTATCAACGAAATTCTAGGAAGGGTCAGCCTTACATTAGATGTGTGGATTTCAAATCAAATTGTGGGGTATGTTTCCCTAACAGGACTATTTGTTGATACTGAATGGGATTTGCATCGCTGCCATCTTAATGTAGTTAGTGTACCTTTTCGTTTTTGGGTGTTATTTTCTACTTGGTTGTTAGAAAAATGAATGGGAAAGGTCGAGTTTGATTTAGTAGCGGGTGATGGTTTATTATTATTATTTTGAAAGAAAAGTTAAAAAACTTTTGTTTTGTTTTCAAGAAAATGAGGAAATTTCATTGAAATTTTGGAGGCAATGGAGTTATAGTACGTGATCATGAAGGTTTGCTCCATTAATTAATGTCCTGGTCCTGAATATAGCTGAAGCTCTGGCAGCACCCTAGACTCTGGAATTTGCTTATCATATGGGGTTTCAATCTGTTATTTTGGAAGAAGGCAGCAAATACTATTGATTGGTCATACAAGTTTAGCTGTATTATGAGGTTCTCAAAGTGCAATGTGCAGCATGTAAAGAGTTCGGGGAATGAGGCGGCAAATGCAGTTGTCAAACTAGCCGGGAGCTTAAATCAGGTAGATTTGTATAATTCAAAGCTATATAATAATATTAGGAAATAAACAGACCAAGATCAAAAAAAAAAAAAAAAGCAAGATAAAGGAGAGAATTACTAAATCAGAATGTAATTACTTTTTTTGGAGTTTTAGCCACAAAATAATGGACCATTGTCAATTGTAGGGCCAAACAAATTTTTTGACAATTTGACTATGACTACGATGATCAGAATAAAATAGAACAGATTCAATTATACCTCTTAGCTATTATTCTCCGAGACCACTTACTTGGTTGGAGCTATGTAACCTCCTAAGGCTTAGGATAGAGCACGGCATAATGATTTGTACGCCTCTACACACATCTTAAATTTCTCTTCAGCCATCTCCTGCATAAATGTATAGATGTTACGTCACTACAAAATATTTAAAAGAAACCATGACGGGATCCGCTTCACTACAGAAACACAACAAATTTGATAAACCAGAAATTAAAATCCATAAAAATTTCGTTTGGAATTAGATGAGCAGCCAAAAACAAAATTTTGGCAAATTCTAACTAACCTGTGAAGGACCTTGATGCTTATCAGGATGCCACTTCAAAGCTGATTCGCGAAAGCTGAATGGCAATTTTAATGAACTTTAGAATACATGCGTATAAAAAGAATTGGAGCAAGGGAAAACTCAAATATGTAACGTCCAGTCTTCAAGATAACAGGCCTCTCAAATATTAAGTTGAGTACTTACGCATTCTTAACATCTTCAATCTTTATGGGGCCTGCTCGAGGCAGACCAAGGATTTCTCTATCAGAACAATATCCTACATCATATGACTTCTCCTCCTCAAACTCAGACTCAGAGTCACTAGTATTTTCCCACTCCTTCGTTCTTTGATTTGTCCAGCCTAATTTTTCTCTCCACTCAAATCCAGATTCTGGATTCTTGAGAGACTTATCTCCACTAGAAGACTAAGTATACCATTTGTTTCCAAATTTATCTTGAAAGATTCTCTTAGGATGATCAAAGTCGTCAGATAAACTCTCTTTTTTAAACTTTCCTGCACCATGTAACAAAAAGGACAACCAATCGGGATGCTCTGAAGAGCTATTAACGGGAAGCTCGTAAGAACCACATAACAGGAAGTTAGAGAGGGCTAATAATAGGATGCCCTTTCGAGCTATGGTATGTCCGCAACGTATGCAGGACCACAACCAATACGAGAACCTTGTATCCATCGAATTTCATTTATTCAATCGGGACTTAATGTTTGTCAGGCATTGTTGGATATAAGATTAATTTCATATACATAGCAACATTACATTCACATACATACAATTCAATTAACACATATGAATTCTCAATTTAGTTACACGAACTTACCTTGACAAGTGTTCGTGAATTGTAATCTACTAATCCGATATTTTTTCCTTTCCTCGATCCAATTTTGTATTTGGTCTATTCGGATCTATACAAGTAAATTTAAAACAATTTAATACAATTCATATTCAATTCAATCCAATTCACATCTTATACAAAATTACCATTTTACCCCTATACTTTCATTTAATTACGATTTCGTCCCTAAGCTCAGAAAATGAAATTCATACAATTTAATCATTGCTCCAAGCCTAGTCGATTTTTACATGTCACAATAGCAGCGCATGTATTTCATAAAATTCAAAATTTTTTCATGAATTTTACAACTTTTCAATTTAGTCCCTAAATTACAATTTCATCAAAATTCACTTTACAATAGTTGTTTATCTATCAACAACCTTTCATTTTCTACAATAAATTTCATAATTCATACACATTCATCCATGGAAAAACTTTAATACTTTGATAACTTTACAAATTAATCCCCGAGATAGCTAAATTAAGCTATTACAATCTCGGAAACATAAAAATTACTAAAAATAGGACAATATTACTTACCCAATTAAGCCAAGTAAGCTTGCTTGAGTTCTCTTCTCTTAGCTAGGGCTTTCATGTATTTTGATTTTAGGAAAGATGATAAATGATGATATTTTGTTTTATTTTATTATTTATCATCTTTATTTTTCATTTTTCCAATTTTATCCTTTTCTTTTCTTAATTTTCCATGGATGAATCATCATACTTATCTACTAACTCCTCTTAATGGTCTATTTACCATATAAGAACCTGTAATTTTGAATTCCATAGCTATTTGATACTTATATATACTAGAACTCAACTTTTGCATTTCATGCAATTTGGTCCTTTTATCAATTAAACATGTAATTGGTAAAATTTTCTTAACAATATTTTCATACGATATTTCTATCATAATTTAGACCATAAAATAATATTAAAATATTTTTTCTTTTCGAACTCGAATTTGTGGTGCTGAAACTACTGTTCTGATTTCACTAAAAACAAGTTGTTGCAAAGTGGGTTGTGGCTCGAAGGGGGAAAGGTGCTGGGTGTGACTCGAAGCAGGAAAGGATGAGGTGGGGGCTGGGGTGTGGTGGCTGCAATGTGGGAGTGCGACAAGGGAGAAAGGGAAAATAGTGTGGTTCGAGTGAAAGAGAAAGGAAGAAAGGTGGTTGTGGTTTGCTCGACGAGGGTGAAGGGTGAAGGGCGAAGAGCGGAGGGGTTCGATTGGGGTAGGGGGAAGAGTGAAGGGCGGCAAGCATAGGTTCTCGACAAGGGAAGGAGAAGGGGGATCGTGGCTCAACTAAGTGAGGAAAGGAGAAGAAAAGGTGAAAAGAAGGAGAGGGCGTGAGGGTGGGGGTGGGGGTGCGACGATGGCGGTCGGAGTGATGAGGTAAGGTAGATCAGCGGTGAGGGATGGTGAGCGGCGGCTAAGGTTTTAGGAGTTGGTTAGGAAGAAGACAAAATAAAAAAGAAAAAAAGAAATAGGGTTAGGGTTTTAAGGGTGACACGGTTGTGTGAGGCCCATGTTGGACCACACGGCCGTGTCACACGCTTGTGTGGGGCTTTACCAGCCCACGTACGATTTAAAATACCAGCCCAATATTCACACGGCCTTGGATACGCCTATGCATCTAGGTCGTGTGTGATCTCCTTCACTTTTCCCACACTCGTGTGGCTCAGCCGTGTGCGAGACATGACCGTGTCTCTTGCCCGTGTAACTCTCTAACTTTGAATAAAATTGAAAAAATTAGCTCCAAGGTTCACACAGCCTAGGACACGCCCGTGTGGACTATTTTAGGCTGTATAACTGTCAAATTTTTGAAAAAAATAAGTCTTAGGATCCACACAACAAAGGACACTCCTGTGTGTCTAAGCTGTGTGGATCACATGGCCATGTCGCTAGGCCGTGTAACTCACTATCGAACCCCTTATAGTGCACACGGCTTGGGACATGCCCGTGTGTCCAGACCGTGTGGGTCAAAAACACTTTTAAAATAACATGAAATAAAATAAAACGAATTAGTATTGTGTTAACACTCGGGTTGCCTCCTGAGAAGCGCTTATTTAGAGTCTAAGCTTGACTTACCTTGTGCACGTATGATTATGGTGGTTCGCAGAGCCGAGGCTCCTCTTTCTCACTATCAATTCTATTATCAAAGTAATGTTTCATTCGAGTACCATTTACCTTAAATGTGCCAAATTTAGAATGAATTACATCAACTGTACCGTATGAGAAGATGTTTAATACCGTAAAAGGGTTTGATCCGTTTGCATCAAGCTCCAAAGTGACAATTCATGGATCTGTTTTATCTAACAGTACTTGTCTTCAACCTTAAATTGGTTCGTTCCATCCACATGCTCATCATGGCGCCGTTTTGGCTCTTCATCGTGCTTTTTCGGTTTCTCCTTAACATGTGTCTGTCATTCATCCAGTTTATCGATATGTAACATTTGTTCTTCATAAGTCATTCTGTTTCTGTCGCATGGACTGAAATGTGGCTCTATTACATTTTTCCGAGGGGTTTCTTGCAAAGAAGGTTGAGCCACATAGTTACTCATATTAACAGAACTTGTAAAATCATCTTGATCACTAAATGTCTTAACAGAATCACGAGCTTGGAGAGTAATCATTGCATCACCTACACGAAGTACTAACTCACTCGTACCAACATTAATTATAGTTTTGGCAGCTGCTAAAAAGGGTCGATCTAGAATCAGAAGTACGTCACTATCCTCATCCATGTCTAAAATAACAAAATCAACTGGGAATATGAATTTATCAATTTTTACAAGAATATCTTCAATAATACCCCTAGGAAATCTAATGGTTCTATCTGCTAATTGAATACTCATCCTAATTTGTTTGGGTTTCCCAATACTTAATTGCTTAAACATTTTATAGGGCATGATATTAATATTAGCTAAGGGTGTGCGAAATTCGGGTAAAACCAAAAAAATTCGGTTAACCGGCCGAATTTAGTTAATCGGTTAGTTAACCGAATTAATTAGATCGGGGGTCGGTTAATAATTTTTTGAGTTTTCGGTTAACGGTTAATTCGGTTCGAAACTGGTCGGTTAACCGAATTTTTTCGATTTAACCGAAAAAATTAATAAATAAAATCATAATATATAAATAGCCCACTATTCAATTAAACCCAATCCAACATAAACCCAAATACCCAATCTAATATATATTAACTAAGTACCCAACCCAACCCAATTACCCAACCCAATCATAAAAATTACAAATAATTTAATAAATAAAAATAAAAATCTAAAAATAAAAATAAAAATAAAAAACATATAATTTTATATAAATAATTCGGTTAATTCGGTTAATTTGGTTAATTCGATTAATTCGGTTAATTTAGTTAATTTTATACTTATTTTAACCAAAAATTAAAAACATATAATTTTTGGTTAATCCGGTTAACCGACCGAATTAACCGAAAAAATTTCAGTTCGGTTAACGGTTAAAATTTTTGAAGGGTCGGTTAATTCAGTTAATGTTATTTCGGGTCGGTTAACCGACTGAACACCCCTAATACTAGCCCATAAATTAACCAAAGTATTATTAATATTCAAACTACCAATTAAATAAGGAATAGTAAAACTCCTTGGATCTTTCAATTTGTTGGGTAGTTTACTTTGCAATATGGCCGAGCAAACTGCATTTAGCTCCACAGTCGATGAATCATCTAACTTCCTTTTATTCACCAAAAGCTCCATTAAAAATTTAATGGAATTGGGCTTCTGTGAAAGAACTTAAACAAACGGTAAGTTAATATGTAATTTTTTCAGAAGTTTAAGAAATTTACCAAATTGTTCGTTCGTGTGGTCTTTCTTCGTCGCATTAGGGTATGACACTCGAGGTTTATATTCTATAGCAACCAGTTTTTGTTCATTCTAGCTTACCTCAACCTTACCATTATTTACCACAATTTCTTGCCTCGGTTCTTGTACAGATTCAACTAATCCTTCTTCATCTCGAACAGTAATTGCATGAAGCTGCTCCCTTAGGTTAGTTTCGGTATTGCTAGGCAAACTACCTTGTGGTCTTTCTGAGATTAACTTAGCAAGCTGACCTATTTGGTTCTCAAGCCCTTGAATCAATACTTGTTGATTTTTAAGTGGTGCTTTAGTATTTTGAAAATGAGTTTTTGACACTGAGATAAACTTTGTCAACATCTCCTCAAGGTTCAGCTTCTTCTCTTGCTGATAAGGTTGTTGTTGAAAGCCTGGAGGGACTTGTGCTCTTTGATTTCCTTGACTACCCTAAGAGAAATTGGGATGGTTCCTCCAACCTGCATTCTAGGTATTACTATAAGGGTTATTTTGAGGCCTAGAATTATTACCCATATAATTACTTGCTCGTTCTCTGTACTAGGAGCGAAGGGTAAACATTCTGGATTGTTCAGTCCACCTCTATTTGTATCACATTACATCACCGGATGTACCTGCGTAGAAACATATAAAACATTGAGTTTCTTATTTAATTTTTCTAGCTGATTTGATAACATAGTGACTGCATCTAAATTAAAGACATCAGTTGCTTTCATTGGCTTCATCTTTATAACTTGCCACTCATAATTATTCAGTGACATCTCTACAATAAATTCATTAGCCATTTCAGATGTTTTATTATTCAAAGTTCCATCAGCTGCTACATCGATCAACTGCCTAGTTGAGGGATTCAAACCATTGTAGAAAGTTTGAACCTGTAGCCATAAAGGTAACCTATGGTGAGGGCACCTTCTAAATCGATCTAAATGAAGGAAGAGATATCATTCCTCAACTTGGATGTCTTAGCCGATGGAAAGTACTTTAGTAGGAATTTCTCTGTCATTTGATCTCATGTAGTGATAGAACCTCGTGGTAATGAATTTAACCACTCTTTAGCTTTGTACGTCAACGAGAAAGGGAATAACCGTAGGCGAATGGTGTCATCAATAACGCCATTAATCTTGAAAGTATCGCAGATTTCCAAAAGATTAGCCAAATAAGTATTTTGGATCTTCGTCTTGCAAACCATTGAACTAAACAAATTGTTGTATTATCTGAATAGTGTTCGACTTTGGTTCAAAATTATTCACAGCAATGGTGGGTTGCACAATACTCGATTCAGCCCCAGTTAGAGTGGGCTTGGCATAATTATACATAGTACGAGGAACAGGATCTGGATTTGTAGGATTTGTAACAACTTAGGAGGTAGCTGATTATTCTGACTATCACCCATCTTCTCAGTAATAATAATGTCATCTTGCTCGTCTATTATATTCTGTCAACTTTGCTTTACTTCTCAACAGTTTCTGCGAGTAGTAATTTCGATCTCACTATCAAATAACAATGGTCTCGACGGGTTTCTTCTAGTCATAAACCAAAAGAACCTACCAGAAGCAAATAAAAGAGATATTAGAGAATAAAAGTTAAACTAAAAACAAAAATTTATAATAAAAATAAAAATAACTAAATTAATAAAAATCTAATGTTCCTAATATTTTAATCCCCGGCAACGGCGCCAAAAACTTGATGGTCACTAAACTAACTACAAATACGACTAAGGCAAGTGCACTTATCGAACAATAGTATAGCTATGGTGAGTAGGGAATATCGTGTAACAGCCTATTTTTAGTCAAATTGGAACAGTGGTTTTGGGACCACAAATCTGAGGTCAAAATAATTATTTTATTATTATTTTAATGTCTTTAGCATGATAGTGTGATTGTGTGAAAATTTCATTAAGAAATTTTATTGTTTGAATGCTCAATTTGATAAAAAGGACTGAATAGCGTAAAATGTAAAACTTGTATTCTATTAGCTAAAAAGGTCCAATAGCTATGGAACTTTAAAGAAGAGGTTCTTATATTGTAATTAGACTATCGTTAATGTTAGTGGACAAAGATAGACATGATTAAATGAATTTTAAGGAATTATAACAAAGGTTAATATAGTAAATTAATAAATAACTTAACTAAAATAAGGAATAACATAAAAATATCACCACTTTCTCTTCATCACCATCGAATTTAGCAAGTAAAAAGCCATGTTTATAGCTTGAAGGTTTCGGTCACTTCTCTAGCTAGCATGTAAGTGATTTTGACTCTTTTTTAATGATTTCTATGTTTTTGAGATCGTTGCAGCTTAATCTAGCTAGCCCAGGGACTAATTTGCAAAATTGTTAAAGGTTTAGGGTTTTTCCATTGATGAATACATGTGTATTTTGATGTTTGATGATAGAAAATGTTTGCTTGTTGTTAGATAAACAACATTTATAAAGTGATTTTTGATAAAATTGTAATTTAGGGATTAAATTGAGAAATGTTGAAATTTTGTGGTTAAATTGTGAAATAAATGAAAAATATGGGCTGCTATGGTAATAAGATAAATTCGGCTAGCATGGGTAGGGGCATAATTGCATGAATTTGTATTTTTATGAGATAATGACTAAATTGTAAAGAAATTAAAATTTTAGGGGTAAAAGTGTAAAGTTGCCTTAATGTGTGTTTTGGACTAAATTGAATAGAATGATAATTAAATAAGTTAATTTTGATTACATTTAGATAAAGAAAAGCAAAATTCAGATTTAGATCGGGGGAAAAATAAGGTTTTGGACTAGTCGATCCGTTCTGTCGTTTTAGCGATCGAGGTAAGTTCGTATGTTAATAAGCATGATTATAATTGTGTTTTAAATGCTTTAATATTGAATATATTGTGTATATGACATTGCGGATATGTTCGACGATGATTCGGCAAATGTGAATTCCCGATTGAACCTTAGGAATATATTAGGATACGAATGATATGTCATTAGGGGTTATGTGATTTGGGTGCTGGTCCATACGTCCTACCGGTGGCTGAGTTATCCGGCATGTGTTGCAGATGCTCGTTAGCTTGCGTGAGCAGCACCGTGTAGTTATGTCATGACCGTCAGCTTGCGTGAGCAGACCCGTTGATAGTTCAAGAGTAAGCATTATATATGATATGGGATTGAGATAGCCTCATCTATGTATATGGCACTTAGGGTGTGAGATTCTAGGGTATCCGATATTATTCCAAATGGTTCAACGGGTATATCAAAGATATGAAATGGTGAGAAATAGATACGTATCAGTACAGGTATGTACGGAAACTATATGAGCATTGAAACTATAAAAGTTATGAGATCTTGATCTAATTATGTGATTGAATATATGTTAATTTTATATTTACATGATTTTGAAGTATAATATGTTATATTACTTGAATGGTGATTAAATGGTGAGTTTTACTTATTAACTATACGAGCTTACTAAGCTTTATATCTTACTTTGTTTACTTTTCCATGTTTTATAATGAATTTCGTAGCTAGCTCGAATTTGGGAATCGTCGGATACCTCATCACACTATCAAGCTATCACTTTGGTACTTTTGAATCTACGTTTTTGGTTATATGGCATGTATAGGAGCTTTGGTCATTTTGGTAAATATTAGTAATGAATTTAATCATTTGGATTGGCTTGTAAATGTTTAATTTTTGGTTTTGTATATAGCCATGAGAGTTGGCTTATTTTGGTTGATTTGGTTGTGTATATATATGCAAATGGCTTTTATCTTATGTTGATAATTTCTATGCAAATGATTGTGGTAAATGGTTGATATTTGAGAATTGGTATGTAACAGCCTAATTTTCAGTGGTGTCAGAACAGTGATTTGAGATCACTAAATCCGATGAGTGAGTTAAAAATTTAATAAATTAATACCTATGAGTCAAGTGTGATTATAGAAGTATTTTTTTTTTATTAGTGAATTTTGTGATTTAAAAGAATTAATTAGGTAAATCGGGTTAAAAACGAGGTATTGAGACCTCGAATTCATAAACTGAGCCATAAACATTTTTATAAATATTTGTGGAGTGTTATTAAGTTAGTATTAAAGTTTCGTTAGAAAATTTTAACGTTTGGTTAGTCAATTAATTAAAAAGGACTAAATTGAAAATAGTGTAAAATTTGGGAAAGTGATTAAATAGTTTAACTGACTAATAAGGAGGGATTTAAAAGGCAATTAGACCCAAATTATATGGGCTGGACGGTTTGGGCAAGAAAATCAGCAAAAAGACAAGGAGAAACAAGGGCAAAATTGGAAATTTTGCAAATTAACTATATAAAATAAAGACAAAATTGAAAAATCTAGAGATATCATCATTTTTCTTCAGCAAAAACGCCATGGGAGGTCTGGAAGTTGCTGGTTTTTCATATTTTGACATATGTGAGTTAAATTTTTACTTTTTCTTAGTAATTTTTATGTTTTTGTGACATTTACAACTAGGTCCACTTGTTGAATTCATTAGTTTTTGGTTCTATAAAAGAAATTGAAGGTTGTTATGAATATGTGATAGAAGTATGTGATGATTTGGAATGGAATTAGAGCTTTAAATTGTTTATATACTGATTTTATTGAAAGAATTGAATAGAAAGTGAATGTTTGGGACCTAATTGTAAAATAGTTTGAAGTTGGAGTTTTATGTGGAAATTATGAATTTCAATAGTTATGAAATAACTTATCATGTCTAAGAAAAGAATTAATTGATAAAATTATCTTAATTTAGGGGTTAATTGAGCAAGGACTGAATTGTATGAATTGTGAAATATGGGGCAAAATGGAAATCAACATTTTGCACTAAGATTGTTTTGGACAGCAGCAGTAGATGAACTTTGGAAAATCACCAAAAATTGTGGGAATCAAATTAGAGGATGAATAAAATATGAAATTAAAGCTTGTTGAGTCTAGTTTCTCATAAAAGAAATGGTGTAAGCAATGAATTTGTAAATCATGAGATATAATGAATTTTGTGAGACAAGGTCAGAATGAATTCGGGTTCCCCTGTTCTGAATTTGAAAAATCATAAAAAATTAAATAAAAATAATTAGGGGCTTAAATTTATATTTCTAGAATCCTAAATGAGTCTATTTTCAATAGAAATAAACAAGAACATCATCCGAGTTTTGTATGAAGAGATAATTAATTTTAAGTGAAGAAGGGTCAGAACTGTCAGACAGCAGAACAGGGGTGACTTTAAAGAATAAACTGTACTTATTGGCTAAACCAAAAAATTCTGAAAATTTTATGTTAAGAAGATAGTGAGTCTAGTTTCAGAAAAAATTAACGGATCTTAATTTGGAGTTCCGTATCTCTAAATATAAATAATTTAGTGACTATGACACGGGTGGATAGCTTAAATATTTACATAAGTAATTAGTGAAAATTATGGATAAGGTTACTTACAAGTATGTTATTTATACCAAGGATGTGGATGGAGAGGAGGAGGAGGAAAAATAAATGAATGACTTGTGTATAAATTGATTACATGCCTGATTATAAACAATAAACGTTGAATTAGTAATGATATAATGTTTTATTTCATATGTTCATTATTAAATTGTAAATATTGAAAAAGTATGAAAATTGAACTAAATGTTCAAATCGAGTGGAACGCAGGGTTGAGTACTTTCGTTCAATGGCTAAAACGAATTGACGGAAAAGACCATGGTTGGACCATGGCAACATGTGATATGTGATTTCAGATAAGACCATAGCTGGGCTATGGCATCGGAGAGATGTGATTATGTGCTTCCGTATAAGACCATATCTCGGATATGGCATCGGTGTGATATATGCTACTGTATAAGACCATATCTGGGATATGGCATCAGTGAGATATGTGATTCGTGTAAGACCATAGCATTTGGGCTATGGCATCGATATGTGTTATGTGATCCGTGTAAGACCATAGTGGGCTATGGCATCGGTATGTGATATATGATGATCGTGTAAGACCATAGCTAGGCTATGGCATCGATATGTGATATGTGATTACGTGTAAGACCATAGTTGAACTATGGCATCGAGAAAGCGAAGTACTCAATTCCATAAGACGTTCACTAATTTGACAAAATGTGGTAAGTGAAAGAGTTTATGGATTTAAAAGATAAATTTGTAGTGAACATGAAATTGAGCTCATTAAATGATTTCATCAATTAGATATTGTGTATGGCGAGAATGTGTTAGCGAATTACATATTTATTGAATTGATATTTGAAGTTCGAAAGTGACATGTGATGATGTGTAAGACTATAGTTATACTATGGCAACAAGGAAATGACATACTCAATTTCATAAGACGTTCGCTAATTTGATAAAAAGGTGATAAATGACATGTAAAGTAAAGTGATAGTTTTTAAGTAGTTAATAATATTGAGCTCACTTATATACATTTGTTAATCGAGATTGTGATCGACAAGAAGAGATAGCGAATTATATGCTTATGAATATAAGTATTTACTGAAATACAAGAAAATAATGGTTAATGATATATGAAAGCATGAGATTATGACATACGAATTATGAATATGGAATATGTTTGATAAATGTGTTCATTCATAATTATGGAATTATGTACCTCATGCATACTATTTGCATAAAGATGATATTTCAAACACTTTGGTGAGTAAAACTCAAATATAAAATAGTATGAAATTAAGACAAGTTGATATGAAAATATATTTAAATTACAAAGATATGGGTGATATATGTTATGATTACATAACATGAAATTGTGTACATAAAAATGAAAAACAAAATGTTCAAGTTTAGGCACACGGCTTAGCAACATGGGTGTGTGCTCAGGCCGTGTGACTCAATTTTCTTCTTGAATGCAAGTCAGAGAGCTTCACCGGCTTGGGTCATAGGCGTGTGTGATCACACGGCCTACCCACACAGGCATGTCCCCGTCCACACAGGCGTGTAAACCCTTATACGTGAGAAAAATTTTAAAAGTTGCAAAAAAAAAAAAAAAAAATTCACGAGGATCCAGTTTAGTCCCAACCCGATCTTAATGCACTATTTGAACCTCGAAGGTTCGATAAAGGAATCTTTATAATCAATCTCAATATTTGAACGATAAATGATTTAAATGATCTGTAAGTGTTCTGTACTTCTTGGTAATACCTTGTAACCCTGTTCCGGCAACGGATACGGGTTGGGGGTGTTACATTTAGTGGTATCAGAGCTATGGTTTAGTCGGTCCTCGGACCGAACATAGCATACGTGAAGTCTAGAAATACATGCCATATAAATCTGTGATAGTGTGATGTGTATGATTCGGTCTAATCTTTATTTTACATATAGACAGAAATACTTTTCAATCGAGCTATTTTATAAATTGTTGAAAGTGACACTAAGGTGTCTGAATAGACAGAAATACTTTTCAATCGAGCTATTTTATAAATTGTTGAAAGTGACACTAAGGTGTCTGAATAAGAATGTGTTTAAGATGAGTCGAAACTTGAAAAGGTATGAAAAAGAGTTCATGATATGGATGTGATGAGGTACGAAATGAACTAGTCATAAATCGAGAAATATGGGAAAAGTGAAATGAAATGAAAGTTTATCTTGTGATGAGCGCATCTCTGTTTGTGTGACATTCATATGATATTGTGTGCCTGACTTGTTTGATTAAGTAAATTCTATGAGTGAACTTACTCAAAATTCATGGAATGTTTGTTTAAGTACACTTGTTTAAAAATGATAATTGAAAAGTTCATGTAACATAATTATGTATTTTAATTTGCTTGAAGTGAATTATGTAATTGTAAGGATATGATGTTGATGATAAATGCTAAATCTTATGTATGTATTTATGAGAGTCCAGTTAGAGGCTTTACGACCTCACCCCCTTATCAATGTGGTATTTTATAACGAAAATTCACGAGAATTATGTTGAATAGTTCACAAGTGTGAAACTAAAGAGTCTGATAGTGAAATAATTAATAATGCAGACGGAGTTAAAAATAGTTTGACAAGTGAATACAGTTTTGAAAAAGATATCAGATTATTCTAAAGATCATTCAGATTACGTAATGTCACGGTTAAAGAAAAAGTTAACCGTGGCTATTCGACTTATTTAGATATGATGTTTAAAGTATGTGTTTACTGAAGTTTTTCCTGAATTGGTTTTCGTTAGTGAATGGAATGATGCAGGGTTCATGATGATAGAATTAGTCAGAGAAATGATAATTGAGTAGTAAAGATGTATGTGTGTAATAGTTATAGTTGAAATGAATATGATGATCTTTTCTAGATATTATATAAATTCTTTTATCCTCAGATATATGTGTGTGGTTGTTCAGTTTTTGATAAAGTTCTTATGTTGTGAGAATGTTAGTTAACTACGATGTTAGATTTAAAGCCCCGTTGGTCCTGCATTCTCGGTTTATGATCGATTTTTTTCATCTCTTTGGAATTCTATTCTAATATGTTAGAATGAAGTCGATGGTAAAAATTTATATGAGACTATTCTTGTGTTTCTCACGATTACGATTTTATTTTATACACATGGAAATATATTATCTCTGTTATGATGGAAGTCAGAGTCGATGGAAGTTGTTTTTCTTCCGCTTTCTCTAAGGAATTATCAAGATCTTTATTATCTTCTTGTGAGTTAGATGTACTAGTGATTGCACGAGCGTTACATAATATTTTTGAGTTCATGTTCAGATATCTATTTGTTAACAAGTAAGCCGAATATCAAGAGCATTCAGGATTATTGCAGTCAGTGATAATACTAGTGTGATATGAGATAGAATGGCTATAGATTTCGAATTGGGATTGTCATTAACATCAGAAAGGAAAATGTTATTTAGTTTATGGTTAATCATTTCACAAAGAAAGATCTGTATGATCATTTCAGTAGGTACAGAGTTCTTTTTATTTGACAGATCAGCTAAGTATATGTGTTCCTAAGAGGGTAATTTAGAATTTTGACAATAAGTTCTACCATTTATTCTAGAGTTCAAAGGTGACTGGAAAAAAAAAAATATTCGAGGTTAAACCGAATTGTAATTTTGAGAAGTTAGTAAAAATGTTTCATGAATATTGAAAGCAAATTTTTCTAATAAGATTTTCGGGGACGAAAATCCCTAAAGGGGGGGAGAGTTGTAACAGCCTAATTTTCAGTGGTGTCAGAACAGTGATTTGAGATCACTAAATCCGATGAGTGAGTTAAAAATTTAATAAATTAATACCTATGAGTCAAGTGTGATTATAGAAGTATTTTTTTTTATTAGTGAATTTTGTGATTTAAAAGAATTAATTAGGTAAATCGGGTTAAAAACGAGGTATTGAGACCTCGAATTCATAAACTGAGCCATAAACATTTTTATAAATATTTGTGGAGTGTTATTAAGTTAGTATTAAAGTTTCGTTAGAAAATTTTAACGTTTGGTTAGTCAATTAATTAAAAAGGACTAAATTGAAAATAGTGCAAAATTTGGGAAAGTGATTAAATAGTTTAACTGACTAATAAGGAGGGATTTAAAAGGAATTAGACCCAAATTATATGGGCTGGACGGTTTGGGCAAGAAAATCAGCAAAAAGACAAGGAGAAACAAGGGCAAAATTGGAAATTTTGCAAATTAAACATATAAAATAAAGACAAAATTGAAAAATCTAGAGATATCATCATTTTTCTTCAGCAAAAACGCCATGGGAGGTCTGGAAGTTGCTGGTTTTTCATATTTTGACATATGTGAGTTAAATTTTTACTTTTTCTTAGTAATTTTTATGTTTTTGTGACATTTACAACTAGGTCCACTTGTTGAATTCATTAGTTTTTGGTTCTATGAAAGAAATTGAAGGTTGTTATGAATATGTGATAGAAGTATGTGATGATTTGGAATGGAATTAGAGCTTTAAATTGTTTATATGCTGATTTTATTGAAAGAATTGAATAGAAAGTGAATGTTTGGGACCTAATTGTAAAATAGTTTGAAGTTGGAGTTTTATGTGGAAATTATGAATTTCAATAGTTATGAAATAACTTATCATGTCTAAGAAAAGAATTAATTGATAAAATTATCTTAATTTAGGGGTTAATTGAGCAAGGACTGAATTGTATGAATTGTGAAATATGGGGCAAAAATGGAAATCAACATTTTGCACTAAGACTGTTTTGGACAGCAGCAGTAGATGAACTTTGAAAAATCACCAAAAATTATGGGAATCAAATTAGAGGATGAATAAAATATGAAATTAAAGCTTGTTGAGTCTAGTTTCTCATAAAAGAAATGGTGTAAGCAATGAATTTGTAAATCATGAGATATAATGAATTTTGTGAGACAAGGTCAGAATGAATTCGGGTTCCCCTGTTCTGAATTTGAAAAATCATAACAAATTAAATAAAAATAATTAGGGGCTTAAATTTATATTTCTAGAATCCTGAATGAGTCTATTTTCAATAGAAATAAACAAGAACATCATCCGAGTTTTGTATGAAGAGATAATTAATTTTAAGTGAAGAAGGGTCAGAACTATCAGACAGCAGAACAGGGGTGGTTTTAAAGAATAAAATGTACTTATTGGCTAAACCAAAAAATTCTGAAAATTTTATGTTAAGAAGATATGTGAGTCTAGTTTCAGAAAAAATTAACGGATCTTAATTTGGAGTTCCGTATCTCCAAATATAAATAATTTAGTGACTATGACACGGGTGGATAGCTTAAATATTCACATAAGTAATTAGTGAAAATTATGGATAAGGTTACTTACAAGTATGTTATTTATACCAAGGATGTGGATGGAGAGGAGGAGGAGGAAAAATAAATGAATGACTTGTGTATAAATTGATTACATGCCTGATTATAAACAATAAACGTTGAATTAGTAATGATATAATGTTTTATTTCATATGTTCATTATTAAATTGTAAATATTGAAAAAGTATGAAAATTGAACTAAATGTTCAAATCGAGTGGAACGCAGGTTGAGTACTTTCGCTCAATGGCTAAAACGAATTGACGGAAAAGACCATGGTTGGACCATGGCAACATGTGATATGTGATTTCAGTATAAGACCATATTGGGCTATGGCATCGGAGAGATGTGATTATGTGCTTCCGTATAAGACCATATAAGGATATGGCATCGACCGATATATGCTATCAGATAAGACCATATCCGGGATATGGCATCAGTGAGATATGTGATTCGTGTAAGACCATAGCTGGGCTATGGCATCGATATGTGTTATGTGATCGTGTAAGACCAGTTGGGCTATGGCATCGGTATGTGATATGTGATTCAGTGTAAGACCATAGCTAGGCTATGGCATCGATATGTGATATGTGATTACGTGTAAGACCATAGTTGAACTATGGCATCGAGAAAACGAAGTACTCAATTCCGTAAGACGTTCACTAATTTGACAAAATGTGGTAAGTGAAAGAGTTTATGGATTTAAAAGATAAATTTGTAGTGAACATGAAATTGAGCTCAGTTAAATGATTTCATCAATTAGATATTGTGTATGGCAGAATGTGTTAGCGAATTACATATTTATTGAATTGATATTTGAAGTTCGGAAAGTGACATGTGATGATGTGTAAGACTATAGTTATACTATGGCAACAAGGAAATGACATACTCAATTTCATAAGACGTTCGCTAATTTGATAAAAAGGTGATAAATGACATGTGAAGTAAAGTGATAGTTTTTAAGTAGTTAATAATATTGAGCTCACTTATATACATTTGTTAATAGAGATTGTGATCGACAAGAAGAGATAGCGAATTATATGCTTATGAATATAAGTATTTACCTGAAATACAAGAAAATAATGGTTATTGATATATGAAAGCATGAGATTATGACATACGAATTATGAATATGGAATATGTTTGATAAATGTGTTCATTCATAATTATGGAATTATGTACCTCATGTATACTATTTGCATAAAGATGATATTTCAAACACTTTGGTGAGTAAAACTCAAATATAAAATAGTATGAAATTAAGACAAGTTGATATGAAAATATATTTAAATTACAAAGATATGGCTGATATATGTTATGATTACATAACATGAAATTGTGTACATAAAAATGAAAAAAAAAATGTTCAAGTTTAGGCACACGGCTTAGCAACACGGGCGTGTGCTCAGGCCGTATGACTCAATTTTCTTCTTGAATGCAAGTCAGAGAGCTTCACCAGCTTGGGTCATAGGCGTGTGTGACCACACGGCCTACCCACACGGGCATGTCCTCACCACACTGCAGGCGTGTAACCCTTATACGTGAGAAAAATTTTAAAAGTTGCAAAAAAAAAAAAATCCTGAGGATCCAGTTTAGTCCCAACCCGATCTTAATGCACTATTTGAACCTCGAAGGTTCGATAAAGGAATCTTTATAATCAATCTCAATATTTGAACGATAAATGATTTAAATGATCTGTAAGTGGTCTGTACTTCTTGGTAATACCTTGTAACCCTGTTCCGGCAACGGATACGGGTTGGGGGTGTTACATGGTATGCTTACGAGTTTAGGCAAAATGATGCATAATTGGAAGTGTCCACATTGATGATTTGTGAAAGTGATGTTTGGTAGGAAATTGAATGGCATATTATGGTATTTGTTTGCCTTATATATATTGGTATTGAAATGGTATGATTTATGCTTGATTAAGGTTGGTTGAATGCCTATTTATGCCATATTATGTGTTCTTTGGTTTGGTATAAGTGTATGCAAATTTGGGTGGTAATATGGCTTGGTAAATAGATTATTTTTGGTCCACATGGGCAGAGACATGGGCGTGTGTCTCAGCCATGTGTGACACACGGTCAGATTACACGGTCGTGTGTCCCCTGGTGTGTAATTAGAAATCAAGTCAGTATACTCCACACGGAACAGAACACGGACGTGTGACTTGATCGTGTGTCATAAGTCAGTATACCCTACAGGATTGGCACGGCCTAGCACACGGCCTAACACACGGGCGTGTGAGGCTATTTCGAAAGGGCACACGGGCTGGTCACATGGGCGTGTGGTTGGCCGTGTGACCCAAGTTAGGGAGTTACATGGGGTAAGACATGGGCTGAGACACGACCATGTGATCCCATTTCGAATGTCCACACGGCCTGTGACACGGGCGTGTCTTTGGCCGTGTGAGACACACGGTCGGGCCACACGGGCGTGTGTCCCCTATATTTTGCAAAATTTTCTAAGTTTTTCAGAAATTTCATAAGTTATCAGTTTAGTCTCGAACCACCTCGAATGTATGTTTAGGGCCTCGTAGGCTCGTATTAGAGACAATGTGAATGTTGTTGAATGATGATTACATGAAATTTGAAAATGTATGTGAAATGTATGTTTAATTGTATAATATATTCGGTAATGCTCCGTAACCTTATTCCAGCATTGAATACGGGTGAAGGGGGTTACATATCGTATCCACGAGGACTAAAAGTACTAGTAATTACCGTTTTTCTATTATCTAGCCGTCAAATTGAAGTGATTGTTTTTAATCTAAATTTACTAATATAATTTAACTAAGAATGCAACAGAGAATAAAATAGGAAAATAATCAAAGATAACCAATAAGGTAGACAATACCATGAAAGAATCCACTTAGACTTCACCTATTATTATGAATATGAATTAAACGATTTATTCACTTGTATCTTGATATTAGAAATCCCTAAATTATATTAATATCTCTTTTAAGAGTAAGAACAATTGACTCTAGGTTGATTGATTGAAATCTCTTTCTAATTAAATCCCTTATTGTAGCATTAACTAGATTATAGATTCTCCTATTAGATTTGACTCTAATCTGGTAGATTTATGTCATCCTATTTCTAGGATTGCATGCAACTCCACTCAATTATGCTAGATCTACTTTTAAACATGGACTTTTACTCCACTGAAATAAACACATTAAACATGAATTAACATCTTGGAAATATTAAAACAAGAAATAAGCATACATAATTGAAAACAAGAATCAAGTATTTATCATGTAAATCAGAAATCAAATAATAAGATTCATCATAGGTTTCATCCTCCCTAAGTATCTAGGGAATTTAGTTCATAATCCTGAATAGAAATATCTCAAAGTTAGGATAACCACAAGACAAAAAGAAACTCAATAAAACTTAGAAAGAAATTAAACGGAAATCTTTGATTTTGAGGGAGATCCACTTCCGAGTTGATTTCAATGGCTTTCTTCGAGTGTTTTCTTCAATCTTCTCTGATTGTTCTCTTAGGTATTCTTATAATTGATATTTATAGACTTTAGAATGCTCAGAAAGCCTAAAAATTGGGTTTTTCTACGTATTTGGGAAGAAGGGTGTGAAATCGACACAAGCTGGCACATGGGCGTGTGGTTAGGCCGTGTGGATCCTAAAAACAGCTCTATTTGTCCAATTTTAGCTCGTTTTTCTCTCATTTCACTCTCTTATGCTCTTCTAAGTATACAAACATGAATTTAAAGGATTAGGAGCATCAAATTCACTAATTTGCATAATTAATCATCTAAAAACGCATTAAGAATGGGATTAAAAAATGTTACTTTTATAGCTTATCATACTACAATCCTTATTAGAGCAACTACGAGCAATCATACATTTCTTGACCATTTAAACATATAAATAAACATTAAACACATTCACAACATGTCACACAATCAATTATGGGTTTCATACAAGCTTTTGAAAGCTTGTTTGCTAAGTCGAGTATAAAGGACCCAAATGTAAAGTTTTTAAAAGTCTCAGGACGATGTCACGACCTCAAAGCCTCCTCGTCACGATGACATGTATACCCACGTCGTAACGTCACTCATTGTCGAAAGAAGTTGCAATGCCAAAGACCCCTCGCTGTGACGTGCCCCTATTTTTGGCAAAATCCACATATTGTACCTAATTCAATGAACTTCAAACCATTCCCAAGTCATTTAGTCAACCTTGTATAAGAATATAACCATCAAACCAAGATCATGGTAAACATTCAAGTATCTAACCACTCAACATTCAATAATGTTCAAGTCCTCTTTCACCTATTCATGTTAAAAATGTTTTCACTACAATCACAAACATGTTTATCATGATAATTGTAACTTACAACTTCAAGGAATGGTTATGTATCACTTAAAGCATACACAAATATGTTAAACATACACCTAGCCTATATAGCTTACCATTCTCACAAGCCTTAATTCAAATTGACCAATTCATGTAGCCTATAAGGTAGTTTTGTCATACCAAACTAATCAAAAGAAATATCATCATCCACAAAACATCAAGCTTGACCAAAAGTATGCACTAGCAAGTGTTATATTCAAGATCAATCATCACCACCATTAACATAAGTTTACCAAATATCAAAACAAAATAGAAATCTTAGGTACATGCCACATAGTCTATACTCAAAATAAACTTATAACTACCGTCTTGGGATATGTGTGCTCCTTCATTGATCCGACTCAGTAGTTTCGTAAGGTGAAAATTTATAAGGAAAACAACCAGAGTAAGCATTCAAAATACTTAGTAAGTTCAAATGGAAACTATACATACTTGGATCTTAAGGCAACATTAAATAATCAATTTGGCAATCAACTTAGCTACCCTTTGGCACATTATATTATAACTAAACATATACCAACATCACAAAATAAATATGTTAGTCACATTCCCAGTTCATAAATAATATCAAGACTTTAATGTAATCATATAACAAATCCACATATCAAGCATAAACAATTACCATTTCATTTCCAATTCACAACTAAGTTTCAATTTCTAATCAATTTAATATCGCCCGATGGAACTATATTAAAATGAACTCAGATTTACGAGAATAAATTAAAAACACAAGTTGACAGCATATTAGGGTTGCTCACACAAGCTAACATTATAATTGTATTGCTCACATAAGCTGACATTATATCGAGGTTTCTTGTCCGGGCTAAACCTACGATACATATAACCCGAGAATTTGCCAAAAATGCTAGATCTCGCAATAACATGTAAAGTCGCTGAGAAAATTCGCATATAAGCCTAATGGCATGCCATATGTATTCTTACCTTTACTAAGTTCACACGGGTCTCATTTTTATACCAGGTCACAAATTTCATTTACAAGTCCTGTAACCAACAATTTTCATATTTGTGGTCCTGAACTAATTCATAATAACCAATACCCACATGACTATTCAATTTAGTACAATTTAAACCATATGTGTCAAATTCATTAAATTCTATTTAACATATAAATAATTTCAAACATAAAATAAAATAGAGTGGTATGTCCAATATGAACTTACCTATTCAAAATATGTAAAGTTGATACTTCAAGGGCTAATCCTCAAATTTAGCTTTCCCCCGATTAACTCTACTTCGATTTGATTCTTGATCTAAATAATTATTTTATTTCATCTATCAATACTAAGTATTCTATTCTGTGCCATGATATGTATGAATTTATATGAACTTAATTTTTCGATATCCCTAAAACTTTACATTTTATTCAATTTAGTCCCTAGAAGTCGGGATAGTAATAACTTACAATTCCTAACCTCGGATTAAAATTTGATTTTAAATATTCTCATTATGGACCTTAAACTTTCTATTTCTAACATAATTTCTTGAAAAATTTTGCATTTTTTCAATTTGGACCCTAAAGTTAACAATAAGCTAAACTAATTTTGCAATCGAGTCCTTTTTATAGTATCCATCAATTTCAAGCCTAATTCTTCAAAAAATCAACAATGGAAACTTTTAAAAAATTTAATAGTTTTACAAATTGGTACATGAGCTATGTAAATCAAGCTCCTATGACCTCAAATTCATAAAAATTACAAAAAAAAAAAAATATTTAATCAAGCTTATCAATTTATGACCGAAAGTTTCCTAGGTTTTGAAAACCTTTTCTTGTGTTCTTTTCTTATTTGGACGGTCACTTGAAGAATATGACAAGGTCTGTCATCTTTTCCTACTTACATGATATTTAGAATTTAATTAAAGTTTAATTAAGCTTACTTAATTAACTTAACAAGGCTTAATTAATTTAATCTACTAATTAGCTTTAGTTAATGGAAATTGACATCATCATTCATTAACGTTAGCTTTAAAAATGAGATAATTACTATTTTGGATCTTTAGCTAATTAAATTTTTTATAGAGATTAGACTTTACAATTTAGTCTCCAAGCCTTAATTAACTATTAATTTGACAATATATGGATCAAGCTTTAATATATTTTTATATTATCCTTGTAAATATTAATATTTAATAATTACTAACTTGGTTTACGAAAATGAGGTTCCGAAATCGCCTTTTCTTGGTACCATTAAAAATCGAGCCGTTATTGATTTATTCGACTATTGGATCTTTAAAATATTAATCATATAAAAAAAGTTACAGAAAAGTGTATAAAAATATTAAAATAAAAATGAAGATAAAAATTAAAAAAATTCAAATAATAATTAAAACATTTTTAACATATTCAATATACAACATAGTTTTACTTCATTGAACTAATGAAAAACAATATTATTCAAAATAATAAATAATTAAAATAAATAAAATTATTTTATAATCCAAATATAATGGTAATAAAAATTTCCAATCATTATTAAAACATTTATAAAAATTATAAAAATAATTAATATATTATAAATTAAACTTTTCACAATTCAATTTTTATTTTTTCTTAATCGTGAGTAAATTGACCATAATAATTTGTAATAGTATATAATATATTGATTATATTATAAAAAATATATTATATAAAATTACATATAAGAATTATAAAGTTACTTATTATAAAAATTATTAAATTTTACTATTTAAACCCTTTAAACAAAAAGTAATCTACGTTTTTTTAAAATTTTTTAATGAAAATATATTAATTTAAATTTAAAATTATTTTTAAATTGATTTTTTATTTACTATTATATAAATTTATTTATTAAATTCTAATAAAAAATCTTATTTATAGGTATGATAATTTTCTTATCAACTAAACTTTTTAACCAATTATTTTATAAGATTAAAACTCTTATTTATAAATGTCATACATTTTATAAATGATAAAAATATTTAAAGTGACAAAGTTGTAATAATAAACAACAATGATTATAATAAATAAATCTTATAAATAATTAAAATATTTAAGATGACAAAATTAATAATATAATAAATAATAAAAGCTATATTAGTCGGTTCAAAAGTTTTTTTGAACTCGTAATTTTATATATTATATAAATATGTAAGTTTATTGTATAAAAGAAATTACATGAACGCTCTTTTTACATTTTATTTTATTTTTAACTTTTTTTATCGCAAATTAATGTCAAATATTTTAAATTTAATATTAACTCAATAATATATAATAACTTTGAGACAATCCATTTGTATTTTTATTTTTCATCAAAATCTTTTAAATAATGGAAATTAATTAACATTAAATAAAAAATTTAATAAATTTATCTCAATGTTAATATATGAGTTAAATTGCTTGATTTATAATTTAATTAGAATTTAAATTTATCTCAATGTTAATATATGAGTTAAATTGCTTGATTTTACCTAACTTATCTTATTGAACACTTTTCTTTTAAAAATATTAAATCCTGAAAATTTTCAATGATTTATCAAAGGTAACTTAAGTTAGTCTTTTTCAAATTATAAGAGGGTAAGTGTAATTTATAGGTTGAAGCAGAAAAAAACATATATTTTACACCAAACTTTGAAAATCCATTATCATTTATTATTTTTATCACTTTGACTATTTTTTTTTTATCATTTTGGTTCCCAATATTTAAAATCTAGTCAAATTGTTACCGTTAAAATTATAACACTGATGTGAGAACGCACACAACAGTCCTTGTGCTTCTGCTTAACTCACCAACTGTTTCAGGTGCAACAAACAAGCAATTTACCTTAATTATTTGGTTTTGAATTCCTTAGATTGGATCCATTAGCAGCAATTTGATATTTTTGCAAAGCAAGCAACAATAACAACAGTCATTATGTTACTTACAAGTAAGTAGAATGAAGAATCAAAGCAGCAAAATCCAAGTTAATTGCTTCATTTTATGATGCATGTCGATTCCCTGTTATTATGCATGCTTTCTTGAAATGTGTTTCTCTCATTCATTCCCTTTCCTGTACTAATTAACCAATTGTCTAATCAAAATACATAAACATCTTTTTATTTTCAGTTTCTGCCTCTTTTCTCTATGTAGAGTTGAAGGAAGTGGTGTGGAAGAAGATATTCACAGAAATCATACAGCGGTTTTGGGATGAATGGGAAATCCGCTTGCTGGTTGTACTCAGCCTTACTCTCCAGCTATTTCTGGTCATCTCAGGGCATTTTCGACAAAAATACGTAGGAACAAAATTACCCTATGTTGCAATATCCGTCTGGTTAGTGTATTTGTCAGCAGTTTGGATAGCAACTCTTGTTCTCACCACACTTCTTAAAGGAGACAATACCTTGGGAAATGAACTTATTGTGTTGTGGACACCCTTCCTTCTATGGCGTCTTGGTAGTCGACATAACATTACAGCTTATTCCTTGGAGGACAATGATATTTGGTTAAGACACTTCTTTGGGTTTGTTTTTCAAGTTGCAGAGGCAATCTATATCTATGCAAAGTTCAAGTCGATATCAAACTTTGCACTTAATGCCATGGCGATTCCAATATTTGTTGCTGGAGTTATTAAGTACGGAGAAAGGATATGGCCTAGAAGATGTGCTAGTGACAAAGAGCTGGTCAATTCTTTTTTCTCAATTCCTGATGACAGGATTTATACAAAGGGGAAAGTTGTGAGAACAGGGCTGTCTGAGGAGATGATAGTTTCTTTAAGAACGAAGCCATGGTTCCTAATGTGGAATTTCTTCACCGTGTATTTTTGTCATTTAATATTTTCAAGCCTCTTTTCACGGACCTCCCATTCCGGCTTTCCAAGTATTTCCACGACGACAGGGTCTACATGGAATCTATGTCCCCTGAGGATGCATTTAAGTTTGTAGATGCTGAACTAGGTTTTGTGTATGATCTATGTCCCCTAAAATTTTAATATTTTATAGTTTATATCTTTATAATTTATAAATGATTAAATCGAATTTTTATAATTTTAGGGGGGCCAAAGTGTAATTTTACCTTTACTAATTTAAAATTTTTAAAAAAATTTAAAGGCCAAAAGAGCAAATTTACATTTTAGGGGGGGCCGGGGGCCCATGCCAGCCCCCCTGGCTTCGCCCCTGCTTCAACGGTCGACATTGGCATAACTTGCTGCTGTTGGGAGCTATTTCTATGGATGTTTACTCATTTCTTATGATGCGGTCTCGACCTGGGCGATGATCCCGGTCCCCGTTCCTTATAATAAGGGGTGCGTAAGATGTATGCTAGGATTGTAGCTTCTAGATTAGTGTATCAAAGCCAAGCCCGGAATAAGATCAATAGCGCAACATGATCTAATAAAGTACTGTGTGAAGGCCAAAACAAGTAGGTTCACAAAAGCCATTAGGCTTTTTGACACTGGCAACCTTTTGCAGAAGTATGATCACACCAAATGGAAGCCAGTGAATCCTGGTTTGAAGAACTTCATCTATGATCATTTGCAAAAGAAACGGGATAGGTGCACAAAATTTGATTTCAAACTAGATGAACTCGAGCAGTTGTTGAATGAGAAAGGTGACCATGTGTTCAAAGACAAGTACAAAGAAATGCTTAGAACGGATGCGGATTTGGTAGAATCCGAATTCATGTCCATCATCCCCAAAATGGATCGAACATATTTTGTTCGTAGCATCTTCCTTTGGCATATAGCTACGGAGCTTGCCTATTACGATTATCATGATAATCATCGAGTAGGTGCCGCGGGCACTGATTCCTTGTGCAATATTAGCAAGTCCCTGTCTGATTACATGATGTACCTTACGCTGGTGCGGCCGGCCATGCTGTGTAAAGGGTTCACTGATGTGATAAACCGTAAAATTCACCCGGAAGCAAGGAAATTTTTGTTTGAGAAAAAGGAACGAAACTTCTTCAAAAGCCGGAAAAATTTTACCAGGGACCTGCTTAACTTTGTTGCTTTCGAGATCAATCTGGTTTCTATGAATTGCCACACCACAACGTTGGAGCACTGGTGGAGGGAGCTTGCTTTGCGGTGAGATTAAAGCGGTTGGCTGGAGAAATGGGATGGGATGTTGATGACAAATGGAAAATGATTAGCCAGGTGTGGCTGGAGATGATGATTCATGCTGCTAGTCATTGCCCATGGAGGAAGCATGCTCAACAGCTGAGGCATGGGGGAGAGCTGCTCACTCACGTTGCCCTTATCATGGCACATCTTGGATTAAGCATTAAAGTAACCGTGGAAGCTGATTATGATTATGACTCTGACGCCTTCCCACTATTTGATCCGTAACTTTGATTATTTCATTTTAACTATATGTATCCTTGCCTTTGCCTTTGGAACTGCTGGTATTCTTTCTTTGTAATTTATCATATTATAATCCTGTCAAAGCACTTCAGAATTTCAAACATGCAATAAGAAGTCTTCACAGAATAATTCAATCCACCATAATGCCCAAAACCATTACACCAAAATAACATAAAAATCACCTAGAACGTCCTGACAGCTGCCATCATAGTATTAAATTGCAGTCGCAACGCAACGTAACGGAAATGTAAACTACTGCGACGCAATAGCGCAACGCATCAAAGAAATCGCATCATTATCGTTGCGGTTAAAATCCTTTATATAACGCCACAATAGTTATTAAAGAGTGGCGCAACGCCGCATCAACACCGCAATAGGTCGTTTAGAGCTTTGTTTGCTTGATTGCAAACTTAATTACATCTAATAATCAAATTTAAAGCTTCTATAAACTAATGTTGGAGTTTTTCAATATTTAGGCTATAACGAGATAACAATAGTAGGCAACCACCAAGATAATCAATTGCCAAAGATACTTATCTGTGGGTCAAAAAAATAAGAGAATCAAAATGAAAACAACATTAAATCTTGATAATTTTAAAGTAAGAACCGGAAAGAATCATTAGCAGTATGACAGTAACAAGTATGAAACTTGTAGGCATTGTGAGAGACTTGAAAACTAAGTTCCCCTAATAAGATACAATAAAGCAATTAAATGATTAGGTTTCTTGTTATTGAAAATTAAATAAAACTCATAAAATGTATAAATATAATTTGTTAAAAGTAGATAGATCTAAATCATGTTTCATGTAAGCTACAAAACTCTTGTTTAGTTTGACCGAGATTTTTAGTTTTGAACTTTTGGTAGTATATCAAATTTTTATATCAATTATTATATTGAAGAGTTGTGCCTACTTGTACAATTATTTTGGCTAGAACTAGGCATGTAGGTATTGAGTTTTCTTTTAAATTTTTACAAAATAAAGTTGTCTATAGTTATGTGAAATGAAATGAAATGACACTATCACATTAATATATATATATATATATATATATATATATATATATTCTTTCCCCCTAAAATTCGGCTGAAAGCTTTAAAGCAAAAATTGTATAGAATCCAAATTTTTTTTTTACACTACTAGTCTACTACAGAACAACATTTTCGGGTGAAAGAGCAAGAGTATTGAATTTCAAATTCTCTCAACTATTCTCTTCAACATTTCAAGAGCTATTTCTTCTATTTTCTATTTTCTATTTCAAGAGTTGAGTTCTTGAGTTAATAGTGAGGAATCTGACATCATCTCAACTCATTTGTGAAGCAAGAAATACAAGTAAGTTATGTAATTATTATTTTTAAAATATTATTATTTTGTTTATTACTTAGTTTAAATAATATAGTTGTCTTACTAGTTGAATTTAGAGTTGCTATGTAATTATTATTTTTTACATATTTAATTAATAATTAGTTATATTTATATTAAATTTTATCTGAATTTTTGTAAATATTTTGTAGTACGTTAATTATAAGTTTTATATTTTTGTGAATCTTTTGTATTATTAATAATAGGTCTTATAAATTTTTTTCTTTTTTTAGTTTTATGTCTTATTAGCAGTGTTTTAGTGTTAGAGTTTAAGTCTTATCATTTTTGTTTCATTTTGTAGTTTTAAGTCTTATTATTATTATTATTATTATTTTTTTTTAGTTTTAAGCCTTATCATTTTTTTTCATTTTGGTAAATATTTTTTATTGTTAGTTTTAAGTCCTACAATTTTTATTTCATTTTTATGAATCTTTTACTTGTTGGTTTGAACTCAAATAATGGTTAATAATAATTTTCATGCACATATAAGAAAAAATGCCACGCTCAAGAAATAAAGAAGATGTAGCTCCTAGTGATGATTATGGTTGGAGGTGGGGAGAATCTGTTGAAGGTAATCATAATAATGTCAAATGCAGATTTTGTGGAAGAATTATTAAAGTACAAATAACACAGTTGAAAGAGTATTTGGCTGTAAAAAAAAGGAATGTAGCACCTTGTCCACATGTCTCGGTAAAAGTTAGAAAAACCATTGGACAACAGCTTCAAGAATATCATAGTGAAAAAGCTGTGAAGCAGAGGAGGAAAAAAGAATTAGAGGAAAGAATAAGATTAGGAGACCGTGGAGACTATGGTGATAGTGGTGATGATGATGAAGAGTTAACTATCGCAAGACGTAAGAGTGTGAGGTCTCAAGTTGAATGGGAAGAAATGCAACGTCGAAGAGCAAGAACTGTCAAGATTTAATTTTTGAAATTGGAGGTTTTGAGTATGACTCTTATTTTAGTCAAATTTGAGAAATAGTCTTCCAATTAACTCTGTTTATTTATTTCAATCAAACTCTGATTAATCTAGATTATTTTATTATTATTTGACCTATGAATTTAGACTATAAATAGGCTCTTTTACAACCTTAAAACACACGCCCATTAGAGATTAGAACTCAAACACTTTTAGATAATTTTTATGTTTACGTTTTGAGGGTTCTTTGTTTTTTGGGTTTCAGGATTTAGTTTTTATCTCCATCTTTGTACTCTTCGTTCTTTTGCATTATAGTAAAATTATCTTTGCCCATGGTTTTTTATCCTCTTTGGAGGGTTTTTCCACGTTAAATTTGTATGTTCAATTTTTCAATGTCTTCCGCTATTTTTACTTGTTCGTTGCTTGATTGGGTCAATCCCCAACTAGTGATATCAGAGCTAGTTCAATTTTCGTCGACCAGCCCGTTCAGAGAAGTTCGATGGTGTCACAAATTTCAATCTATGGCAAGTTCAGATAATGAAAATTTTAGTTTAGACAGACTTGAAAAAGTTTGCTACTGAGAAAAAGCTAGAGAATCTAAATTAGTCAGAATCAGAAGAGCTTGTTGAAATGGTCTTATCTGCAATCTAGTTATGCCTCATGAATAGGGTATTAAGAAGGTATTGATGGAGAAAACCTCATCTGCCTTGTGGAAAAGGTTAGAAACTCTATATACGACTAAGTCTCTAGCTAACCGTTTAGTGTTGAAACAATGTCTATTTATGTTTTGCATGAACGAATGTGTGCTTCTTAAAGATCACATCATTACCCTTTTAAATTATTTATTTAATGTTGAGGTTCAAGTTGATGATGAAGATTAGGCTATGCTATTATTGTGTTTTTTACCCCTTTTATACAAGTCTTTCAAGCAGACCCTGATTTATGGCAGAGACAAACTCTCGTTTGAGGATGTGAAGGGTCATTTGTTGAGTAAAGACAAACTCGACAATAAGTTTGGTTTGGATAGCAAGGCAGATAGGCAAGCTTTCGTTTTGGTAGCATCAAAGAAGCGAGACAAAAGGTGTCGCTATTGTAAGAAGTTAGGTCACGCCAAAGCAGATTGTTATAAACTGTAAAATAAAAGGGCTGCTGAGAGTAACGAGGAAGATGTAGCTAGTGCTAATTTGGCTGACAAAAGCGATGATGATTTCTTGTTAGTGTCAACGAGCAAAAGTTTCGATCTTACGTCTGAGTGGATCTTAAATTCGGGATGTTCTTTCCACATGTGTCCCAATAAAGAATTGTTCTTTACATATAGTTCAATTGAAGGTGGAGCTATGCGCATGGGAAATGATTCATCCAGTAAGATAATCGGTATTGGTATTGTTAAAATTAGGATCATGATGAGACGATTAGGACACTTTCAGATGTCAGATATGTACCTAATTTACGAAAGAATCTCATCTCCTTGAGTATTTTAGACTTGAAAAGCTGTAGAATCAACATCGAGTCGAGTGGCATTAAGGTGTCTCGTGCTGCTCTTGTTTTGTTAAAAGGTAAAAGAACCGGCAGCCTTTATATTCAAAAGGTTCTACAGTGACCGATGAAATTGGACGTCCCTTATCCATTACAGAGTTGAAGTCAACTCGTTTGGAGCAGAGGCAACTTGGTCATAGAATGGAAAAAGGTATGATCATTTCATTGAAGAGAACTTCTCTTTTAGATGCAAGTTTTGAAAAGTTAGGGCACTGTGTTAGTGAAAATCAAACCCGGGTTAGTTTTGATTTGGCAGCGTACAAGTCGAAGGCTAGAAGTCTTCCAGTTTCTAAGCACAAATTTGACTCAGTTAATTCCTTGCATAGTTCAAGATAGGCCCGCGATAGGCTTTGGCAAAGATGGCGTTGTGGAAATATGAGTCAAGATGGAGATTTGTTGAGTATAACTTCTATTTTAGTCAAATTTGAGAAATAATATTCCAGTTAAACTCTATTTATTTGTTTCAATCAAACTCTGATTCGTCTAGATTATTTTATTATTATTTGACCTATTAATTTAGCCTATAAATAGGTTCTTTTACAACCTGAGAATACACACCCATTAGAGATTAGAACTCATAACACTTTTGGATAATTTTTGTGTTTACGTTTTGAGGGTTCTTTATTTTTTGGGTTTCAGGATTTAGTTTTTATCTCCGTCTTTGTACTCTTCATTCTTTTGCCATCATAGTAAAATTATCTTTGTCTGTGGTTTTTTATCCTTTTTGGAGGGGTATTTCCACGTTAAATTTGTGTGTCTAATTTCTCAATTTCTTCTGCTATTTTACTTTTTCATTGCTTAATCGGGTCGATCCTCAACAGGAGGAGGTAGTAATTCTAGAACTCAAGGAATTAGACGATCTTTTAGTGTCCATAATTCTGAAAGAAGTGGGAAGGAGCGTCAATAGACTAATCTTGACTCTCCTAGAGCTAGATTAGAAAACATGGATCCTGTTCTTGAAAGATCAAAAAGTTCAAAGTAATCAAAACTTAGTTCAAGCTTTCTTAAAAATGCAAAAGCTAAGCTAGGGAAAGTAATGTCCAAGTTGATATTGCATAAAGCTTTACCTACAAGAATCGTAGAGTCACTATTTCTCCAACCTGTACTTCAAGTTGCAGCTAAAGTTAGAAAATTGGTTAGGGGTCCTTAAGCTTATCAGGTGACATGAGTGTATTTGGAATATGAGTATAAAGAGATACAAGAATGGGTAAATAGCTTTAGGCCTATATGGGAAGAAAGAGGGGTGACTATGTGTGATGGGTGGAAAGGGACAACTAATCAACATATAATTAATTTCTTGATTTATAGTACAAAAGGTATTGTTTTTAAAAAATCCATTGATGCTAACAGTGTTACCTCCCATACTACTGGGTATTATTTTGGTTTAATGGGAAAAATGATCGATGAAATCGGTGAAGAATTTGTTGTTCAGGTTGTGACAGACAATAAAGCAGCTATCAAAGCTGGCAGTCATATATTGATGCAAAAGAGAAGGCACTTGTATTGGTCTGCATGTTCTTCTCATTGCTTGGATCTTATTTTCGAAGAAATTGGTGATAGAAAGAGTGTGAAAAAGGTCTTAGATGAGGCAAAAAAGATAACTTCTTTCATATACAATCATACTTGGACAATTGATTATATGAAAAAATATACCAAGGGTGTAGAACTCTTACGACCTAGGATCCCTAGATTTGCTACCAATTTTATTGCTTTGGAGAGCATTATTAGAAGCAAATAAGCACTAAGGGAAATTCTAATATCCCGTTTTTCAATGGTGACAGAACTATGGTTTCAAGGCCCCAAATTCTGGCATGTCGATTCATAAATTTTATTTATATAATATTTATGAAGTCGTTAAGGTTGTATTAAAAAGTTAGGTAAGAAATTTTAACTATTAGACGATTAATTATAGAAAAAGGGCTAAATTGTAAAAAGTGCAAAGGTTAATAATTATTGATGTTTTAGGGCCAATTGATTTTTTTAAATGAAAAGGGTTTGATAGGGTAATTAAACCATATCAATGGTTAGTGGACGGTAATGGAAGGTAATTTTAAGTAAAATATGTTAGAATGGCAATTTTGAAATTTAGTTAAAAATTAAGTTAAAATCAAATTAAAGAAAATAGGATCTTCTTCATTCTTTAGACTTGTTTTGGCAAAAAATACCATGGAAGAAAAATCTTGAACATTCAACTAGCATATCTCTTTGCATGAGTGAGTTTTTGAGTTCCATTTTAATGAATTTTATGTTTTTGAGATTGTTACAAGTAGGTCCAGCTAACCCGTACCTTTGTTTTTGAAAATATTAAAAATTTTGAATGTTTCCATTGATGAACATTGATTTTTCTTGATGTTAATGATGAGTTTAGAGTATTGGTTGTGATTTTAGCTTGTTGATTTTTGTTAGTTTTTAGTTAGAGGATTAAATTGTTAGAAATGTTAAAATCTCATGGTATATTTGTGAAGTGGTGATCTTTTATGGACTGTTTTGAAGCTATATATATTCAGCTGGATGCATTGATTTTAAAAAATGACTAATTTGATGATTCTCGGGTTAAGGGACTAAATCGCATAAAGTGTAAAAGATAGGGACAATTGTGTAATTTATATAAATAGAAGGGTACAAATTTTAAAATTGATTAATATATGAAACCTAAGCTAATTAATGAAATAAATTCTATTTTAGATCAAAATTCTATTGATATACTAGGAAAAGGAAAAGTAACGGAATAGTCCCTGAACTTCTACAATTACTGCAATTTAGCCCAAGTAAGTTCGTAGTGGCTTCCCTCTTATTGAAATTAACTTGTAATTTATGTTGCTATTTGTTTATAAGTTGTTTATATAAAATACAATGATAGTTTCAAATGTTAAATAGATGTGTAAGAAATTAAGAAAAGACTATAATGATGATATTTGAATGGTATTAAGTATATATATGAATGCACATAAGTGCCCTTGTTTTTAATTTTGTACCCATGAATGCACATAAGTGCCCTTGTTTGTATTTCAGTACCCTGAATGCACCTAAGTGCTCCTATTTGTACTTTGATACCCCTGAATGCACATACGTGCCCCTATTTGTACTATGATACTCCTGAATTCACTTTTACCATTTCAGTATTTTACAATAGATACTTTTGAAAATTTGAGTATTTACTTATTATATGAATCGAGTTTAATTAAATTTATAGTAAAAGTTATACTATGTTCTTACTAAGCTATATAAGCTTAAGGTTTTTCTCTTGAGTTGTTTTGTAGATAATCATTATTGACTTTTGGAAGGATTAGTCATCAAGCTCACACTATCCATCTAAGTTGGTAGTTTTTGCATCTTATTTTTGGGTGTGGCATGTATATATATGCACATATATAAAATAATATATGAGTTTGTGAATGTTAATTGACATGGTAATGAATAAGTCTAGTTAATCTCTTAGAGTGCATTTTGTATTGTTGGAACAAGTATGTTTAATGAATAGGTGAATAACTTGATGTTTAGTTGATGAATGGTGAGGTTTAAGGTTGTGGTATGATGCATAACCTTGTAATGGTATATAAATAGAAGGTCTTTTGGTGGTTATTTGTTCATATGGTTGTGTTTAAGGCTATGATTTTGTTTGAATAAGAACTTTGAATGATTGATGCTTTGTTAAGAATGTTTGAAATTATAAAATGTGTTACCAATGAGGGTACACTGGTTAGGCACCTAAGATGGTTGTTTTGGCATATTTTGAGCATGTTTAATTGTGTTTTAAATAGGTTAAATGGCTGGTAAATAAGTTACTTAGTGTCCAAGTAAGCATGTTTTGGTAAACTTGAGTTTTAAGGTACATTTAGGTATACACGGCCTAAGACACGGTCTGTCACACGGTTGTGTGTCGTACATGGGCATCACACACGGGCGTGTGCCCTGATCGTGTTGTAACTCAGTATAGGTGCAGTTTTCACACGGGTTGACACGCGGTCTACGACACGGCCGTGTGAGATTATTTTGAAAGTTACACGGCCCATGCACATGGGCGTGTGAAGTTACACATGGGCATGTTGAATAGTCACACGCCCATGTTTGGGGCCACACGGGCTAGCACACGACCTGCGACATGACCATTTGACCCAAATCAATGAGTTACTCAACGAGGTAGTGAGTATGATGTACCAGTACTCATCCAGGAAATAATTGAGAAACGAGGGTGGAAATTCATATATGATATCCGATCTCTGCCTGATAACGATATTGTCAAAAATTTCTATGCCCAATTGAATTCACCAACATTGACAACACTACAAGTGTGAAGGAAGGAGTTATCTTTATCATCAAAAAAAATTAATGCCATATTCAGTCTACTAGATATTGATGACGATGACTATTCTACCATGGTAGCCAATGTCACTGAAGAGACGATTCAAGACATACTGAAAGTCATCACAATTCAGGGAGCCAAATGGACGGCAACAAGACAATATACTCGTTATTTCCATAGGGAATATCTAACTCGAGAGGCAAAGATATGGTTCTGCTTTATTTGAACAAGTATTATTCATTTTTTTTCGAGTTGCACTGTTTCAATGATTCAAATGATTCTCTTATATTGTGTATTGACCTAAAAGTTAATTAATATGGGGAGAATAATACTTAACTGTAACCTCCTAACTCGACCTAGACGTTATGGCTAGATTGAGAAGGCTATATTAGCCACCGAAATGGCTACGCTAACTTACGTTACTTTTGAATACCTAAAATAAACTCATTTTTGAGAAAAATCGTAGTTGTACTTTGATTTAGTTTAAAAACATTCATTTGATAGGTCATCTGAACTTAAGATTAATTTTATTATTGACAGTGTTGTTTTAGAAAAATCATTTGCTCGTCGCTTTACTTGTAAAAAAAACTTGATGTTAACTAATGCAGCGGGAAAGCCATTATTCATGTCGTTTTGGAAATCGAGTTATCTTATCAATTTTTTTTCCAAAAATGATTTCTTTGAATGCAGCAGAAATTAGAGAACAATGTCAAATTTTACTTAAGCCAGATATCATATGTTTTCTTGTTATTATGCTTGAGTAATCCATGCATGCAAAAATCCCAAATGAAAAGTTACCAAACCACATACCAAAAATAATTAACAATTACAAACCAAAACCAATAGAGGCTTAATAATACTTTAAAAAAAATAGTCTAAGGTCCAAGGTTATTCTCCGTATGTTGGGTCTGGTCCTAGTTTCAAGGTTTACTTAAAAAGTTAAACACTATGGGGGAGTGAGCTTATGAAAGCTCATGTAAGTTGAACAGCTATTTAACTAAACATAAATATCTAATAGAATGAAATATATTAGCATTAACAGAAGAACACAGAATCATCATTCGATTTTCATATCATTACATAGCCATTATCAAATCGATGTCAAATGGTCTATGAGCATAGGGTGATGCAACTGATGCAATGCAAACGTTCCTACTCAAACCATCCACTACACACCACGAGTTCCCCAGAACCCGTCTGCTGAACTCCAATGAATGCAAGCAAAGCTCTATGTGGTAAAACCACCGAATGAACATAATTGTAGAAAATCTAACATTTAACGAATATGTGCGATAAAATTGTCAAATCTCCTTAAATCTTTGGTACAGTGCACTGACTACAAATAAATGTAGACTTAATATGCTGCCGAATCTCCACGGAACTCCCCCATCAACCTCAATATCAATCCCACCCCAATGCACATGCAAGATGTCATACAATCTCATACATAGTCATGAATTCATTACTTTCACATTTCTTTGGCATGATCAACACGCCCACATATTATCAAATACTTTTAGTAAATAAGATCATTTATCCAACTTTCAATTCACCACTAAGATGGTGTCGTTGAACATATCGCAATCTCATATAAACTTACAATGCTTTTCTGAGTGCATGTATAGCAGTCTTTCAAATATTTCATAGCAAATCATTCATACAAATATATCTTGAATAAACCTCATTCTCAATCGGAAACATGCTATGCACTCAACCAACATTCATCATATCAACTAATCGCCATGCTCATATTTTAGCTAACTTGCTAAACAATTAGGGCTCGAAACGTAGCTGGTTTAGCTACTTACAATTTAGTTACTTATCCATTTAGCCAAGCCTGACCAACAAGCTTAATCAACAATTATATCATTTAAAAATAATATTAAAACATTCAAGTTAACGAGTTAGGACCCATACCTTAATTACATTCTACTGCAGAACACTTGTGAATCTCACGGTATCTTCTTAAGACTTTATAACGAGCCTAAATTAAAAATATTCATTTAACTAAATTAATATACCACTTAAACAACCCCCAATCACCTTCTTATGGGTTCAATCCAACCATTACAATTATAATGAATTTTCAAATCCAAACTAGTTAGGTTTCTTACATTGGTTTGATTCGAATCGTATACGCGAACATCTATCAGCTTCACTGTTGATTTGGGGCGTTTAAGTCGGCACCTAACACATATAAATACTAAAAAACCAGTAGCTAATCCAAGACTAATATTTTTATCTTGATGCAGTCATAAATGACTGAAAAATTTCTGGTGAAGTTTTAGTCTTGGACTAGCTATTGATTTTTAGTCCCCTGCAACGGCGCCAAAAACTTGATGCAGTTGTAAACCAACTATAAATCTGACTAAGGGAACTGCACATATCACTTAATAGTATAGCTACGGTGAGCAAAGATATCGTTCCCACAAGGACAAAAAGTACTAGTAATTACCGTTTTTCTATGATTTAATTGACAAATTAGAGTGATTGATTAAAACTAAAATTAACTAAATTAATTAACTAAAGAACACAAAAAAGAACAAACCAGAAAAATAAATTATTAACAACCAAGAAGCAAGACAATACCTAGAAAAGAATCCACCTAGACTTCATCTTTCATTATCAATCTAAATTACATAATTTTTTCACTTAGTAACTTAATCCGTAGAAATCCCTAAATTATGCTAATATCTCTCTTCACGACTAAGAGCAACTGACTCTAGGTTTATTAATTGAAATTTCTTCTAATTAAAACTCATATTATTATATTAACTTGATCTATAGATTCCCCTATTAAATTTGACTCTAATCCACTAGATTTATGTCATCCTATTTCTAGAATTGTATGTAACACCACTCAATTATGCTAGATCTACTCTTAAACAGGGTCTATTCCTCATCTGATTTAAGCACATCAAACATGGATTAATAGCTTAGAAATATTAAACCAAGAATTAAGCACACAAAATTGAGAACAAGATCTAAGTATTTATTGCGTAAAAATAGAAATCAAATAACAAAATCCATCCTAGGGTTCATCTCCTTAGGTATTTGGAAAATTAGTTCATGCTTGCAAATAAAAACATCCAAAACATAGTATAACCACAAGAAATAAAGAAACTCATAATAAACTTCAAAGACATCAAAAGGAGATCTTCAATCTTGATGGAAATCTGCTTCAGAATTGGCTTCAATGGTGTTTTCTGAGTTGTTTTCTTGAGTATACTATGACGGCTTACTCCCCTCTTCTTATCTCTGTCATATATAGGTCTTATAATGCCCAAAAAACCCTAAAAATCTCATTTTCACGTTGTTTGGAGTGTAATTTGTGATTTCCACATGGTTTAGCACATGGCCATGTAGCAGTTGGTGCCACATGGTCATGTGTCCAACTCGCGTAAAATGGTCCAACCTGTATGGCTCTTGAAACTTGCTCAGATTTTTCAATTTTCACCTTCTTTTTTTTTTGCTCCTTTTACTCCCAAATGCTTTCCTAAGTATAAAAAAAATAAATTTAAATGATTAGGAGCATAAAATTCACCATTTTAAAGCAAATAATCATCCAAAAACGCATTAAGAATGAGGCTAAAAAATGTTACTTTTTCCATTTATCAAATATCTCTACATTTAAGCGTTTGCTTGTCTTTATGTAAATTCTCAACCCACATTCAAGTTAACTTTCTTTAATTTATTGTTTTTACCAATCATGTTTTAGGACAATGCATAGATAATCATGCATTGGAAATTCAACGAAAATGACACTAAAGAATACAAGCAATCCAAGCAACGATTTTTAAAGCATAAAAACATAGGTACCTCCGCTATCTCAATAATTACCTGAAATTCAAACTCAATAAGAATTAACATCCTCACTAAAGATCACTCAAAGCACTCAAAGTGTTCAAGGTTCAAGTAATATGCACTCAATAGTCAAACGAGAAATGTTATCACCATATGCTTTCTTGAAAATCAAGTCTCCACCACTATAAAATGAGATGACACACCAATCAAGAGGTCTTTACACAGTTGTAATGGGACTTAGGTTAAGGGTATGGAAAAGGTTAGAAAAGTTGGTTATAATCGATATCGAGTTGATAAATTACCAAATTAGAAAAAATTAGTTACTGAATTAAAAGAAATTACATCAATAAGAATAATCACAAATAGAAACAAGCTTTTTAACAGAAAATTAAACTATTTATTCAAGCCCAATCAAATAATTCTTTTATATTTTTTTATTTTTGATTGATTTTTCTGAACAAAATAAAATTCAGCAATTCAAATAATGAAATATAGTTAGGCAACTAACCAACCAAATCTCAACAAAGGATAATTTTACAACATAGATATGGGTTTTGGGTAAACATTAATGGGTTAGAAAAAAATGTGTTAGGATCAATGGGGTTTACTACGGGTTAATTCAATAAGCTTTTTACAGGTTAAATGGGATAAATCTTAAGAGTCTCTATCATCTCAGTATATCAAATCAATAACGTGGTATCGACATGCATAACCGAAGTAAGTTCTAGAATAACAAATCAAGTTGACACATTCACAACAAAAAATAAAATGAGTACGGAATAAAATATGTGCTCTATAGGCTCAAAGGCTCACAAAAAAAAATTATGGTTTTGATGTCAAACTTGTAAATTTAAAATTTCAAGATAATACTTCAATTCAGGGAGACAACCTAAAATAATAATTTCTAAAAAAAAACTTACCATGCTTGACTCTCTCATGACTTAAAGTATAAATCACACAATGCACAAATATCCACAAATAAATCCCAAAACAAAATCAATAACAACTCCAAATTAAGAGAAATTAGTTCAATGTTAAGCACAAAAAGATTACTTAAACACAAAAAATAATTCAAGGCTATATCACATAAACATATAAAATCCTCCCCACACTTAAGATGTACATTGTCCTCAATGTACAAATAGATATAATTATAGAATAAGCATAATATCAAAAGAGAGGGAGAGAAAAAAACTGCCCTAAATTTTGATGAAATCGCCAGATTTGTGAAAATGGAATCGTGGGCAAATCTAAATGAAGTGCATGTTTCTGAGCAAACTAATAAGAAGATAAACAAAAATAAATAAGAAGGTAAAGAGATTACAAACTCGAACAGAAACAACCATCAAAATAAAACAAAGATAACAGCAAGGTTCAAAATAAAAATAAAAATAAAGAAGTATCACAAATTAAAATAAAACAACTAAAAATAAAAGTACAACCGAAAATAACATAAATAAAATAAATAAAATGAAAATAGATCAGTGATCGTCATCATGAGAGGTGTCGAGATCGCACGACGCATAAGCAGAATGAGAGATATGGAGGTGCTGACGAATTTGATGCAAAACCGCACCAATTTTGTCAAATTGGGCCGGCTACTACTCAACGTGCTCATAATGAAATTGCTCGAGGCGATCTAGCCGTTGTGAAATATCATCGAGTGTGACCGAATTTGCAGGTGTAGCAGTAGAGGGGCTCAGAGGAGTGAGAATGGGCTGCGGTAGTAGTGGGGGATCATCGTGAAGGTGCTCATCATCCTCGTGCTGCTGAGTCATTCGTAGCAACACATACTGATCACTGAAAGGCCCAAGCTGACGAGCAATCATCCTCATGTGTTTCCTACTATTGAAACACTATGGTGTCATGTCCCCAACGAAAGTAAGAGTACCAATCTACTTGGAGGTCTCGAGGAGGCCGAAGTGGCGAGCCAAGCATGTGATGTATAGACCCATACAAAGAGGTCCTCTTCGTTACCGCTCACTCTGATTACGGCAATACTGGGCTCTATGCTCTATAAGAAATATGCATCTAAAATGCCCACGATGCTCGTACTCTCTTTCAGACCAGTCAAACTATGAGCTAGGATAGCGTGAATATAGGGTAGGGCTGGAGGAAGGCACCGAGCCTTGGATTGGCTCGAGTTATATGAAACGACAACCTTAGTGATCTTCGACTAGTAGAGAGAGGCCGTGTAATTAATGTGTCGTGGGAGGGAGGAGATGTAACACCCCAAACCCAGCCTGGACGTTATGGCCGATTCTGGCAATGTCACATTGAAGTATTTTTCGTAAAGTGTGATGTCGTTGAAAAACCCATTCTCCATTTAACCTCTTTGCGTGATCTTAAAGACGTTCTTTTATTTTCAAAATATGAGTTGTTTGTTAAAGAGTTAATTATATTAAAATGTCACTATTATATTTGTATTTTAAGACGTTATTTCTTGCGGAAGCTCTTAAAATAGGTTGCGTATTTGTGGTGTTTCGAAAAACATTTATCTTGTGAAAACCTGCATCTTACCCTACTGCTAGCAGTTATAAATCAAAATAAATAAAAACCAAATTAAATTTAAAATCCATAAAGGCCTCTTATTACAATAAAAATACCCAAAATAAAATTACTTATAATTTAAAAATTAAATATAAAAGTATGTGCGGTTGTGTGGCCACCTTTGAGTTTCTTGCAGCACCGATCCTGTAACGCCCCAAATTTTTAATTTTTGGCTTTTCTTAGTATTGGGCTTGGAAGTGTCTGAATTTGAGATTCGTGTTATTTTGGCTTAATTATATGTTGGGTTAAGTGATTATATGCTCTGGGGTGTGTTTGAGAGGTTCCAAGTTTAAGCGTTAACTTAGGCTAAATTTTAGGTTTTATTTGAATAAAACCTGACTTGAGGTCAGCGGGCTTATATGGAATTGTGGGTAAAAACTTAACAGAATGAGCCTACTGGTCTAGTGGTTAAATGGCAAGGGAATACACTTAGGGTCAGGGGTTCGATTCCCTCCAGTGGCGATGGGATTATTTTTTGCTTCAAGTCTCAGTTAAGAGTTGGGCTTATCAGAAATCTGAGTTGGGGTTTTAAGGGAAATTAGGGTTTATTCCCTTCTTTTTGGAAAAAAGGTATTCTTTTTGTTCTCTGCCGTCTTTTCGTTTATTTTTCCCCAAAAACAACGTTGCTAAAATTATTTTCTTTCTTTTTCCTTCTTCTTCATTTTTTTTCTCATTCGAGTAGTTGTGGCGTGTAGCTAGCGATTTCGTCGATTCGGTAAGTTTGGTTGTTAATAAAGTTAAGTGATTTCTATTAGAGGTTATTAACAGCAATTTGTTTACTGTTTAGGAGATATTCAAGGTTCTGTGGATCGCTGATCGAGCTATTAGTAGCGAGGAATCACCGTTCTTCGTCGAAGGTAAGTAGATCTTGTATTTCGAGATTTGTCCATTCTTATGTTAGTCGATTCAAGTGGCTGATTTGGGTTCGATATTGTCAATCTTAGGCTTTGGAGTGCTCGTGGTTGGATTAGCAGCGAAAACGAACCAAGTGTGTACTTCGATTGCACAAAAAATACCGAAACCAAAACTGTCGATGCCACACGGGCATATGAACTGCCCGTGTAGAGGCCGCGTGGCTATACACGACTATGTGATCGACGAGCCAGGCCGTACGCGTGCCACACGGGCACGACGGACATGGGCATGTGTTAGCTTATAAGCCGTGTGTGAGGCACGAGTTCAGGCAAATAGATCGTGTGGGCCACACAGGCTTGTGGGCCCACATGAGTGTGTAGGAATCTGGGCCAGGTCGTGTGATCCATACGGGCAAGGCCAATTTGGGCCGTGTGACCCACACGTGCGTGTGGGCCCACACGGACAGGCATACAAGTGTGTGACCCTCTTTAGTGTGAAATGTTCTATAAGGTTACACGGGTCGCCTAGGTCGGCTTTGACCTTGTTGTAGGGGCGGTGAACGTTACTTAGACCCCATACTCTGATTGGTTACTGAATTGTATACAAAAGCATGTTATTATAAGCATGTGTATCTGTCTAATCATGTATATCTGTTCTGCCATGATATTGATATGATTAGTTATCTGCATATAAGCATGCCATGATATTTATGACGCATTGTATTGGGTTGGACGAAGATGGTGTGCAGGGTTGGTAGGCATGATTTCTGATATCTGATCTGTTATGCATGTGATATCTGTATGGCTAAGGCTAAATATCTGTATTTTGTTATCTGTTTGTATGCATGCTATTTGTGGGGATGTACACACTGAGTTTGCAAAAACTCACCCCTTTGTTTATTTGTCTGTCAGGTAATCCTCAGTAGTAGATGGATCGGTGCGACGGAGGGCTCAATGGTGACCACTGATAGATACTTATGGATTTTTGAGTAACATTCTATTTCGTTTGATTTATTTTAAATATTTATTTTTTGGGATTGAAATATTTTTAGACTTAAACTATTTCTAAGTTATTTTGGGATTTCAAATTATTAAGTTATTGATTTATGAATTAATGATGTTTTAACTTCCGCGATAATGTAATGTGTTCACCTAATAATTGGATTAGTGATTTCATGATTTAAGTAAAGATAATGAACTATACGAATTTTAACTTGCTAAGGTTTTTTAAAAGCACTCTCATGTGACGCCGCCAGATTTGGCCATAATGTCTAGGCCGAGTTTGGGGTGTTACATTTAGTGGTATTAGATCCAGGTTTGTAAAAACTCGGCTGTGGATTTGGACAGTAAAAAGAATGGGTTTTGAAAAGTAAGTGGTAAAGCGATTTGAAATGTTTTTGATAAATTAGTGGTTCACCGAGTCTCCGGCGCCGATCCTGTAAGTTCTCTAAAACTTTGATATGTATTGTTTGAAAGCATGCTTATAATGAAATTTTATCTGCATCTGTCTGAAATGTTATGAATGTATTTTGAGACTACTATAGGTAGTACTTTTCTAAAACACTTAGGTAGTGTAAACTAAAACTGTAATGAGACGTATTACTCGCGATAACTAACCTTGAAACTCTGATGTTGTTCTACATAAAATATTTTCTAGTAATTATCGAAACTATAAACTGATATGCATAAAAATTTTAAAATACAGATTAATTCGGTAGTTACGATGAGCACACGTGGTACTCGTGGAAGGGGTACTAGAGGTCGAGATAGAGGCCGTGGAGAGATTCGAGCTGAGTCTCTCGCATCTGATACGATCCCTAATTTGGACTCTAGTGGGACACCAGTATCACCTGCTACTGAGACTGGTGCTGAGTCTGTGACCGTGCAGCTGGGGATGATACATTATCCCAAGCTATGCTACGAATTCTGGAAAGGGTCATTGGGGCTAATGTTGGATCTGGAGGCCGTGGTTCAGTTACGGAACGACTCCGGTCGAATGGGGCTGAGATATTTAGAGGCATCGCTGGAGTTGCTCCAAGTGTGGCCGAGTACTGGATGGAGGCCACAGAGCGTATTATGGATGATCTGGACTTTTCTGATGAGCAGAAGCTTAGAGGAGCTGTGTCTCTACTTCGCGATGAGGCATACCAGTGGTGCTTGACTGTTAAGGACGGTATTCAGCCTGATAGGTTGACTTGGGATTTGTTTAAGACCACCTACCAGAGTAAGTATGTGGGGCTAGCTATATTGACACTAGGCGATGTAAGTTTCTGAATCTCACTTAGGGAGACCGTTCAGTGGCCGAGTATGAGGTTGAATTTCTGAGGCTGAGTCGCTATGCGAGGGGTATGGTGACGACTGAGTATGAGCGCTGTGTTCGATTTGAGGATGGTCTTTGTGATAGTCTGCAAGTTTTGATAGCTCCTTAGAGGGAGCGGGATTTCTCAGTCTTGGTCGAGAAGGCCAAGATAGCTGAGGAGGTGAAGTGCTCTAAGCGCCAAAAATGTGAGAAAGGGAAAGTTAAGAGAGTTGGGCCTACTGTTGTGTCTACTGGGGTGGCAGTCTGTCAGCTGTGTAATAGACGCCATCCAGACGAGTGTTGGAGATCTACTGGGGCTTGTTTAAGATGTGGATCGACTGAGCACCGAGTTAAGGATTGCCTACTGAGGGGTAATCAGATGCAAGCTCTGGTTACTGTGATTGCACAGCCGCCGAGAGGGGTACAACAGCCACCTAGGGGCCAAGGATAGGCTAGGGGTGGTAATGGTATGGGTCGAGGTCAGAGAGCACCTGACAAGGGTGCTGGGCTGACTGAGGTGGGCAGCCTGCACTTGTTTATGCTGCATGTCATCGTGAGGATGGAGATGCTCCAAACATCATCACAGGTACGTTTTTCATTCTTAATGTACCTTTTTTTGCATTGATAGACATAGGTTCTACACACTCTTATGTGGCATGTTCTGTGTCTGAGACTTTGGGGATTCTGTATGAGAGTACTTCTAGTGAGATTTTTGTGGTGAGTCTGTTGGGGTAGTCCATTAGGGTTAGTATATTGTTCAGAGACGTTCCTTTGGAAGTCCAAGATACAATATTTCTGGTTGATTTGATGGAACTTTCGTTTGGGGAGTTCGACTTAATTCTGAGGGTGGACTGGTTGGTAAAACACCGTGTGAGTCTGGATTATGCTTCAAAGAGGGTGGTTCTAAGGACCGAAGAGGATAATGAGGTAGTCGTGATTGGGGAACAACGAAATTATCTGAGTAATGTGATATCTGCGTTGGTAGCAGAGAAGCTTGTGAGGAAAGGATGTGAGGCGTGCTTGGCCTACATCAGTGTTTTTGATTTGTAGACTCTTCGATTAAGGACATCCGTACTGTGAGGGACTTTCCAAATGTCTTTCCAGAGAAATTACCAAGGTTGCCTCTGAATTGTGAGGTGGATTTTGGGATAGAATTGATTATTGGTACAGCACCAGTGTCTATCGCCCTTATCGAATGGCACCGAAGGAGCTGGCAGAATTGAAGGCTCAAGTTTAGGAGCTGTTACATCGTAGGTTTATTCGTCCTAGTATGTCTCTATTGGGAGCACCGGTTCTGTTTGTAAAGAAGAAGGACGGTACGATGAGGATGTGCATCAATTATCGTCAGTTGAATAAGTTGACGATCAAGAATAAATACCCACTTTCGAGGATAGACAATTTATTCGATCAGTTCAGAGGAGCTTTAGTGTTCTCTAAGATTGATCTGCGGTCAGGTTATCATTAGTTGAGAGTAAAGGAGGCCGATGTGCATAAGACGACATTTAGGAGTCGGTCAGGTTGACTAATGCACCAGCGGCATTCATGGATCTGATGAACCGTGTGTTTTAGCCCTACTTGGATCAGTTTGTTGTGGTATTTATCGACGACATTTTGGTGTATTCTAAGATTGAAGACGAACATGATGTGAGTTTTGGCTTAAAGAAGTAACCTTTTTGGGTCATGTGGTGTCTGCTGGGGGGATTCATGTTGACCCCCCGTAAGATTGAGGCTGTATTAGATTGGAAACAGCTGAAGAGTGTGTCGAAGGTCTGTAGTTTTTGGGACTGGCGGGATATTACCAATGATTCGTAGAAGGGTTCTTGTTGATAGTAGCTCCATTGACTAAGTTGCTACATAAGGAAGTCCCCTTCGTTTGGACTGACGCTCAACAGGAGAGCTTTGAAAAGCTCAAGACAGTTCTGACTCAGACTCCAGTTCTGATACAACCTGAGTCTGGCAAGGATTTCGTGGTTTACAGTGATGTGTCACATGTGGGTTTGGGTTGCGTCTTGATGCAGGATGGTAATGTGGTCGCGTATGCATCTCGTTAGCTCAAGACTCATGAGGCTAATTATCCGACGCATGATTTGGAGTTGGCAGCGGTGGTTTTTGCTCATAAAATCTGGAGGCATTATTTGTACAAGGAGAAGTGTATCATCTACACTGATCACAAGATTCTCAAGTATCTCCTCACTTAAAAGGAGTTATTTCTTAGACAGCATCGATGGGTGGAGCTGCTTAAGGATTATGATTGCGTTATCGAGTACCATCCAGGTAAAGCTAATGTGGTAGCAGATGCATTGAGCCGTAGGGTTATGACTGATTTGAGGACGTTGTTCGCTTGACTGAGGCTTTATGACGATGGGAGTCTTCTAGCTGAGTTGCAGGTTAGACCGACGTGGTTGGATCAAATTAAGGATAATCATTTGGGAGATAAGTCTCTTGAGTTGTGATTCCGTCGAGTTGAGGCTGGAACTACTACTAATTTTAGGATTGACAGTGATGGGGTATTGCATTTTCAGGATAAGGTCTGTGTACCCAACGATGAGGATTTGAGGTTATCGATTCTTAGGGAGGCGCATAGTCGTCCTTACACTATGCATCCTGGTGTGAACAAGATGTATAAGGATCTTTGAAAGTTGTACAGGTGGCCAGGATTAAAACGTGAGGTGACCAAATTTGTTACTCGTTGTTTGACTTGCCAGCAGGTTAATGCTGAGCATTAGTTACCTTCGGGTTTGTTGCAGCCAGTAAGGATACCAATGTGGAAATGAGAGCGAGTAACGATGAAATTTGTTAGTGGGTTGCCTCTAACACCCACTACGAAAGATTCTGTTTGGGTCGTCGTGATCGATTGACCAAGTCTGCACACTTCATTCCGGTTAGGACAGACTATTCCTTGCAAAAGCTGGCTAAGCTCTACATTTCTGAGATAGTGAGGTTGCATGGGATTCCTATTTCGATCATCTCCGATAGGGATCCTCGATTTGCATCTCGGTTTTGGCAAAAACTTCATGAAGCTTTAGGTTCTCGTCTGGATTTCAGTAATGCTTTTCATTCTCAGAGGGATGGTCAGTCAGAGATAGTGATTAAGATATTAGAGGATATGTTGAGGGGTTGTGTTATAGATTTCCGAGGTAGTTGGGAGGAGTATTTGCTGTTGGCAGAGTTCGCTTACAACAATAACTATCAGTCTAGTATTCAGATGGAATCGTGTGAGGCACTTTATGGTCGTAAGTGTCGCACTCCTTTGTGCTGGACTGAGTTGGGTGAGAGGCGTATTCTGGGTCCAGAGTTGGTTTCAGAGACGAGAAGAAGGTTTGCTTAAGTCGAGATCGACTAAAAGCGGCTTCTGATAGACAGAAGTCCTATGTGGATTTGAAATGGAAAGACATCGAGTATTCTATGAGAGATATGGTTTTTCTTAAGGTCTCGCCATGGAAGAAGGTTCTGAGGTTCGGTCGCAAGGGTAAGCTGAGCCCTCGATTTATTGGGCCGTACCAAATTCTGAAGCAAGTGGGGCCATTCGCATATCAGTTGGAGCTACCTCCAGAGTTGGATCGTATACATGACGTATTTCATGTATCGATGTTGAGATGGTATCGCTCTGATCCTACTCACATTGTGCCTGTGGAGGAGATTGAGGTGAGGCCAGATCTAATGTTCGAGTAGGAGCCAGTTCAGATTTTGGATCGTGACGTCAAGGTTCTGTGTAGGAAGTCTATTCCCTTAGTGAAGGTGCTGTGGCAGAATCATAGCACTGAGGAGGCTACCTGGGAGCCAAAGGATTCGATACGTCAGTAGTATCCTCACCTTTTCTAATCAGGTAAAATTCGAGGACGAATTTTCTTTAAGGGGGTGGAGTTATAACGCCCTAAATTTTTAATTTTTGGCTTTTGTGAGTATTGGGCTTGGAAGTGTCTGAATTTGTGATTCGTATTGTTTTGGCTTAATTATATGTTGGGTTCAGTGATTATATGCTCTGGGGTGTGTTTGGGAGGTTCCGAGTTTAAGCGTTAACTTGGGCTAAATTTTGGGTTTTATCTGAATAAAGCCTAACTTGAGGTCAGCGGGTTTATATGGAATTGTGGGTAAAAACTTAACAGAATGGGCCTGCTGGTCTAGTGGTTAAATGGCAAGGGAATACGCTTAAGGTCAGGGGTTCGATTCCCTGTAGTGGCGATGGGATTATTTTTTGCTTCAAGTCTCAGTGAAGAGTTGGGCTTATCAGAAATCTGAGTTGGGGTTTTAAGGGAAATTAGGGTTTATTCCTTTCTTTTTGGAAAAATGGCATTCTTTTTGTTCAATGCCGTCTTTTCTTTTGTTTTCCCCAAAAACATCATTGCCAAAATTATTTTCTTTCTTTTTCCTTCTTTTTCGTTTTTCTTCTCCTTCGAGTAGTTGTGGCATATAAATAGCGATTTCGTCAGTTCGGTAAGTTTGGTTGTTAATAAAGTTAAGTGATTTCTGTTGGAGGTTATTAAGAGTGATTTGTTTACTATTTAGGAGATATTCAAGGTTCTGTGGATCGCTGATCGAGTTATTAGCAGCGAGGAATCATCGTTCTTCACCGAAGGTAAGTAGATCTCATGTTTTGAGATTTGAGCATTCTTATGTAAGTCGATTCAAGTGACTGATTTGGGCTCGGTATTGTCAATCTTAGGCCTTGGAGTGCTCATGGTTGGATTAGCAGCGAAAATAAACCAGGTGTGTTCTTCGGTTGCACGAAAAACGATTTTTGTGAAAGTCGAAACCAAAACTGTTGACGCCACACGGGCTTGTGGACTGCCCGTGTGGAGGCCGTGTGGCTATACAGGACTGTGTTATCGACAAGCCAGGCCATGCGCGTGCCACACGGGGGCGACGGACACGAGCGTGTGATGGCTTGTAGGCCATTTGCGAGGCACGAGCTCAGGCAAATAGGCCGTGTAGGCCATACGAGCATATGGGCCCACACGGGTGAACCACACGGGCATGTGGGAATCTGGGCCAGGCCCTGTGATCCACACGGGCAAGGCAAATTTCAGCCGTGTGACACACAGAGGGGTGTGAGCCTACACGGGCAAGGCACACGTGCGTGTGAGTTTTAGTGTGAAATGTTCTGTAAGGTTACACGGGTCGCCTAGGTCGACTGTGACCTAGTTGTAGGGGCGGTAAGCGTTACTTAGACTCCATACTCTGATTGGTTAATGAATTGTATGCAAAATCATGTTATTATAAGCATATGTATCGGTCTGATTTTGCATATCTATTCTGCCATGATATTGATATGATCCGTTATCTGCATATAAGCATGCCATGATATTTATGACGCATTGCATTGGGTTGGACGGAGATGGTGTGCAGGGTTGGTGAGCATGATTTCTAATTTCTGATATCTGATCTGTTATGCATGTGATATCTATATGGCTTGTAACGCCCCAATTTTCGGGAATTCTAAAAATGTTGGTAAAATTTTCCTCTATAGCCGAATCTTCTTACCATCCTGTTCATCTCCATCTTTTTCTTCAGATGTTTCTAAACCCTCATAGTCATTTGCCATAAAAAGCCGAAATCCTGAAGGCTATACTAACTACTTGTGCCGATTTCTCCAAAGCCAAATCCTTCAATATTTTTGTTCCTTTGTGATCAACATTCCTCTTCTCTAAACCCTTAACATCTGTCAGCAACATTACTTCAAGGTTATAGCCTCAAATCATCATCTTCTTCATCACCTAAAAAGCCGAAAATACCATAGATTTAGGGGCTTATAGCCGAAACTTCAAATCTCCTGGATTCGAGTTCTACCGTCATTTAGAGGACAAATATACATCAGATCTGCGTAGAAATCAGAAAGGAATAAGTGTGTCTTCTTGAGTATTGGATCAAAGGCTTGGATCTTTGGAGTAACGAGGCTTGGATCTAGTCATTGGTTTTCGGCAAAAAGGTAAGGTTTTTAAGGCTTTTAGGGACATGGTTCGAATATGGGTAAGTGAGTATTGAGATTAGTGCTATAGTTTGCAATCTAAGAATTGTAGTAATCCATTGTAGGGCATCGTAAGGGATCTCAATAGCAGTCGTCACGAAATAGGTGTGTAACTGACACCCTCTCATAGACTAGGTCGGCAAAAGCCAAAAAGCTGAAATGCCGAAAAGCTGGTATTTTGAGAACTTGCGAGTGTGCGAATGCTCGTAAGACAAATGGGTTAATATTTCTGGTAATTTGAAATGATAGAACTGCAGTACGTGCGATTTCGTGCATTATTGATATTTTGGGCTTAATGGGCTAAAAATCGGTTAATGGGCCAACGGGCCCAAATCGGTAAGTATGCGCGATAAGTGTTTCTGATTGCACGTAAATGGTAGAAATATGCATGAAAACCCTAAGATAGCTAAATTACTAGAATACTCCTTTGTATGAAAAATTACCATGATATCCCTAGGTGTAAAATGACCTTTATACCCCTAGGGTTAATTTTGTCTGAAAAGCATGATGATTTAAATCTGTATAATGTATGCCATGAATGAATATCTATTGCATGGGGACATGGGTTATATTATGGAGGAAGTGTCCTGGTGGCTATGCCACAAATTATCTTTTCTGGTGGCTCTGCCACATATATCTATTCTGGTGGCTCTGCCACTTTTATCTATTTCTGGTAACCCTGTCACACTATCTGATCTGGCAGCCATGCTGCATATTTCTGTGGCATGTAGCTGTTGGGTGGGTCGAGTAGTCTCCCCACATGGTGCAAGGTTGGTATGGGGGTGCATATGGTTGGATATGGGTTAGGTTTTGCATAAGCATGTAATATCTGTTTTGATCTGTTATGGGCCTATAGGCTTTATTCTGAATTCTATTTTGGGCTAAGGCTAATTTATTCTGTTTCTGTGGTTTGAACTGATTTAGGCTATGGTTGGGTTTATTTACACACTGAGCTTTCGAAAACTCAACCCCTTTGTTTTTTATCCACGCAGGTGAACCCCAACCATAGTGGGCTTGGAGCCGTGAGGGATTCGGAGTGGCCACATGTTTCTGCAAATTCAGTTTCTTTCTGATGAACTGGACGTCCTTTTAATTTCGTTACGATTTTGGGTTTTTAAATGTAATAAGGCCACTTGTTTATTTTTATGTTTTTGATCTATATTTTATAATGACGAAAATAATTTACTTTAACTATCGAAGTGGATTAGTTTTAGGGCGCGTTTTCCAAAACAATAATTGATTTCAAACTAACATGATCACAAGTAAGGCTTCCGCTAAGCAAATGGTTTTTCAAGAATTAATGACTTTTCTAAAATGAACTTAATCAAATGGGTTTCTTAAAAATATACGTGATGTTAGAGTGTGGCAATGGCGGTGTGCATGTCTAGGATTGGATCCGAAGGGAGCTTGGTACTTAAGCAGTCCGACGGACTCACCTCCTCTTTTCCGGTTTCCTACCTGGTGCACACTTCCATTCACTTTAATCTATTTAAAAGGTATCTTTTAAAACATCAACTAAGTTTTATAAACTAAGTAATACGGAATGTTTTGAATGCTTTGATGTGGCAGGTCGGATCCGGTCATAACGTCTAGGCCAGATTTGGGGTGTTACATTTAGTGGTATCAGAGCCAAGTTACAACAACTCAGCTGTGGAATGGGTTTACAAAAAAAATAAAAATTTTTGAAAATAAAAGTTTTATAAAGATTATAAAACTCTATTTTCAAAATCTGGATCTTTGAGTGGCATTCCGAATCTCCGGCCCAAGTCTGTAAGTATTCTGAACTTTTCTGAATATATTCTGAATTATCTGTCTGTACTAAAACCATTCTAGAATACTCTAGATAGAATGCTATTGAAACCCTAGAAAAGCTTGCTAAAAGACTGAAACTGTAGCTAGACATCGATTCTGCGAAAACCAACTCTGAATTACTGTCTGAATCATAAAACATCTGTAATAATCACTGGAATGCTGAAATTAATGCATAAAATTCGTAATCAGATAATACGATATGAGTACGAGAGCGGCTCGGGGAGGAGGCCATGGATGAGGCCGAGGTAGTGCTCGAGTAGGAACTGCATCTTCTAGGCATATGCCAACAACGGAGGCACCGGTACCACCGACAACTGAAGTGGAGTCTCATGATCGTGGTGCCAAGGATGACGCCCTGTCGTAGGCTATGCTTCGTGTTCTGGAAAGGGTTATCGGGGCAAGTTCGGGCAACGGGATTCGAGGATCGATTTCTAAACGACTCTGGGCTAACGGAGCGGAGATCTTTAGGGGCGTATCTGGTGTAGCCTCGACTGTAGGAGAATATTGGTTGGAGGCCACAGAACGAATTATGGATGACTTGGACCGTACTCTGCGGGCGGAGCGGTTTGAAGAGGGGTCGTATCGTTCTTTGTGAGATGAGGCTTATCAGTGGTGGCTCACCATGAGAGATGGAACCCCAGCTGATAGGGTCACTTGGGAGCTGTTTAAGACGACCTTCAAAGGAAAGTATGTTGGGCCAAGTTATGTGGACGCCCGCAGGAAGGAATTCTTGAATTTGGTTCAAGGAAATAAGTCAGTTACGGAGTACGAGGCTGAGTTTTTGAGGTTAAACTGGTATGCTGTGGGAATAGTCGCTACGAAGTATGAGCATAACGTTCCCTTTGAGGATGGACTCAGAGATGATCTTAAGGTGCTGATTGCTCCACAGAGGGAGCGTGATTTCATGGTTTTGGTGAAAAAAGCTAAGATAGCTGAGGAGGTGAAGCGTACTGAGAGGCAAAACCGTGAGAAAGATTGAAACCATTTTGAAGGGATTCTGGACCTTCGGGTGGAATAAATAAGAATGCCAAAAGGGCAAGAGGAGAGGAGCCGGTTCGAGCAGTTCCGGTGAATGTGGTTAGACCACCAATCTGTGGAGACTATGGTAAGGTACACTTGGGTGAGTGTAGGAAACATTCTGGTACTTGCTTCCGATGCGGATCTATAGAGCATAGAGTTAAGGACTGATCGCTTAGAGAGAGCGATCGAGTTCAAGAGTTCTTTGAGCAGGGTTGCTCAACCCGCGAGAGATGGACCATAACCACCAAGAGGACGTGGACAAGATAGAGGTGAAAATGTAAATAGTCGAGGTCGAGGGGCGCCTGGCAGAGGTGCCAAAAATGTCGAGGCTCGACAGCTGGCGTTGGTGTATGCAGCTCGTCGTCGAGAGGAGGGCGATGCACCTGACGTCATAATCGCATGCGTTTTGGTTTCTAGCATGTCGATGTATCTTTGCTTTGGTGGATATTGGATCTACTCATTCCTGTGTTGCATGTGCCATTCTGGGTTGTTGAGTGTGCGCTCTAAGAAGATTATGAGTGGGGTATCTGTGCTAAGTCCTTTGGGTCACTCGATTAAGGTAGACAAACTGTATAGGGATGTGCCCTTAGAAACACAAGGTAAGATTTTTCCTGGAGATCTAATGGAGTTGCCGTTCGGAGAGTTTGACTTCATTTGGGGAATGGGTTGGCTAGTTAAGCATAAGGCGACTTTAGATTGTGCTGCTAAGCGAATGGTGCTAAGGACCACAGAAGGTGAGGAGGTTATGATGATAGGTGAGCGAAGGGACTATTTGTCCAATGTGGTGTCAGCATTGAGAGCCGAAAAGTGGATTCGAAAAGGTTGTGAGGCCTATTTAACATTTGTAAGTCAGTCAGAAGTGGAGGGGCTGACAGTGGATAAGGTTAGGACTGTAAAAGAGTTCCAAGATGTTTTTCCGGAGGAGCTTCCGGTATTGCTTCCAAACCGAGAAGTCAAGTTTGGAATCGACTTGTTGCTTGGAACGGTGCCAGTGTCCATCGCACCGTATAGGATGGCACTGAAGGAGTTAGTAGAGCTGAAAGCTCAAATTCAAGAGTTGTTGGATAGGGGCTTTATTAGGCCAAGTGTGTCTCCATGGGGAGCACCGGTGCTATTCGTGAAGAAGAAGGATGGGACGATGCGAATGTGTATTGATTATCACCAGTTGAACAAACTGACGATTAAGAATGAGTATCCACTGCCAAGGATTGACGATCTGTTTGATCAACTTAGAGGAGCTTCTGTATTTTCCAAGATCGACCTTTGATCTGGATATCATCAATTAAAGGTTAAAGAGGCAGATATTCATAAGACGGCATTCTGGACTCGGTATGGTCATTACGAGTTTCTGGTTATGCCATTTGGACTGACAAATGCTCCTACAGCATTTATGGATCTGATGAATCGTGTGTTCCAACCATTTTTGGATCGGTTCGTAGTCATCTTTATTGACGATATCCTGGTATATTCTGAAACAGAAGCGAAACATGATGAGCATCTTCGCATTGTGCTACAAGTGTTAAGGGAGAAGGAACTCTATGCGAAGTTCAGCAAGTGTGAATTCTGGTTGAGGGAGGTAACCTTCTTAGGACATGTGGTCTCTGCTGAAGGGATTAAGGTGGACCCTTGTAAGATTGAAGCAATTCTGGAATGGAAGCCACCTAGGTCGGTGTCAAAAATTTGAAGTTTCCTAGGCTTGGCAGGATACTATAGAAGGTTTGTGGAAGGTTTTTCTTGATGGCAGCACCTCTGACGAAACTCATAAGGAAAGGAGTACTGTTTGTATGGACTGAGAAGTAGCAGGAAGCTTTTGAGAAGTTGAAGAAAGTTTTGACTGAAGCACCTGTGTTAATTCAACCAGAATCTGGGAAGGATTTTACTTTGTACAGTGATGCATCACACGTAGGTTTGGGTTGTGTGTTAATGCAAGAGGGTAAGGTGGTTGCTTATGCATCACGACAGCTTAAGCTTCATGAGGGAAACTATCCTACTCATGATTTGGAGTTAGCAGCAGTGATCTTTGCACTTAAGATTTGGAGACATTACTTGTATGGAGAAAGCTGTATTATATACACAGACCATAAGAGTCTTAAATATTTGCTGACTCAGAAGGAGCTGAACCTTAGGCAAAGGAGATGGATTGAGTTGCTTAAGGATTATGACTGTTCGATCGAGTATCACCCAGGCAAGGCTAATGTGGTGGCCGATGCTCTAAGTCGTAGAGCTGTATCTGATCTGAGAGCAATGTTTGCTTACCTAAGTCTGTATGATGATGGAAGTTTGTTGGCTGAATTGCAAGTAAGGCCAACCTAGGTAGATCAGATTAAGGAAAAGCAGTTGAGAGATGTGTCTTTGGTCACTCGTTTCCAACAAGTTAAGGAAGGGGAAACTTCTGAGTTTGGGTTAAATAGCGAAGGAGTTTTGTGCTTCCGAGGAAGAATTTGTGTTCCGAAGGACTCTGACTTAAGACAGTCAATACTTAAGAAAGCTCATGGGGGACTTTGTGCCATGCATCCTGGAGGAAATAAGTTGTATCACGACTTGCGAGAACTGTACTGGTGGCCTGGGCTTAAACAAGAAGTAACAGAATTCGTGGGGAAATGTCTGACATGCCAGCAAGTGAAAGCTGAGCATCAATTACCTTTTGGATTGTTGCAGCCAGTAAAGATACCACTTTGGAAGTGGGAGAGGGTAACCATGGACTTTGTGAGTGGGCTACCCTTGACACCATCGAATAAAGACTCGATATGGGTGATTGTGGATAGGTTGACCAAATCGGCTCATTTCATACCTGTCCGTACTGACTTCTCACTTCAGAAGTTAGCCAAGTTGTATGTGGCAGAAATTGTGTGACTTCATGGTGTCCTAGTTTCGATTATCTCTGACCTAGATCCTAGATTCACATCTTGATTTTGGCAGAAGCTACATGGGGCATTGGGGACACAATTGAACTTTAGTATGGCTTTCCATCCCCAAACTGATGGTCAGTTGGAAAGAGTTATTTAGATTCTGGAAGACATGTTGAGGGGATGTGTTATTGACTTTCGAGGTAGTTGGGAGGATTACTTGCCGTTGGCGGAATTTGTGTACAATAACAGTTATCAGGCGAGTATTCAAATAGAACTGTATGAAGCACTGTATGGGCAAAGATGCCGTACACCTAGTTGTTGGACCGAGTTGGGGGAACGACAAGTTCTTAGACCTGAGTTGGTGGCAGATACTGAGGATAAGGTCAAGCTGATTAGAGACCGGTTGAAGGAAGTAGCTGATAGGCAAAAGTCGTATGCAGATTGAAGCGTAAGGAGATTGAATACTCAGTAGGTGATCTGGTCTTCTTAAAGGTTTCACCTTGGAAGAAGATATTAAGGTTTGGTAAGAAGGGCAAGTTGTGTTCGCGATTCATTGGGCCTTATCAGGTTTTGAAGTGAGTAGGCCCAGTGGCTTATCAGTTGGAATTGCCTTTAGAGTTAGACAGGATTCACAATGTTTTTCACGTCTCCATGTTAAGGCGTTATCGTTCTGACCCTACTCATGTCGTGCCGGTCACAGAAATTGAGGTGCAAACTGATTTGACCTTTGAGGAGGAGCCTGTGCAAATATTGGATCGGGATGTTAAGATTCTGAGAAGGAAATCTGTTCCATTAGTAAAAGTACTTTGGCATAACCATGGCAGAGAGGAAGCTACTTAGGAGCCAGAAGAGGCGATGCAACAGCAATACCCTCATCTGTTTGGACCAGGTAAATTTCGAGGACGAAATTTCTTTAAGGAGGGTAGAGTTGTAACGCCCTAATTTTCGGGAATTCTGAAAATGTTGGTAAAATTTAATATTCTATGTTTTTTCTGCTTGGCGTAAGGTTAATTATGTTAGTGGGACTCTAGAAGGCCCAAGCTTAAGTTAAAACCCGGTAGTTTAAGTTAATTTTAATTCCATAAGGAAAAAGGGGTTCTAGTAACCTGGGCTTTTAAGTATTAATTGTGTAAAATAAAACACAAGGAAGCAAGTAGCATAGTGGCATGTAATGCCACTGGAAAGGCTATAAGTGAGGTATGGATGTTAGGGAGGACCCAGGTTCAAGTCACAATGACAGCATATTAAGGGAATTATTTTTATGAGTATGAAAGGTAAGTAATGGAACTGAAGTGAAAGACTGTTAGGAAGAGTTGGAGTTGCTCAGGAGATTGAGTAAGAAAGGGATAAGGGAGACGATTTAGGAGCTGATTGGGGAGAGCTATGATGGCCGAATAGTGGACTCTTGAGGACCAAGAGTTGGCCGGCCAAGGGGAGCTTTAGGGAGGCAAAATTCGGCTAGGGTTAGTGCCAGTATAAATTCGGCATTTAGGGTAATTTGTGCCGTTTCCTGACTGTTCCCCTCATCTTTTCTTTTCTCCTCTCTTTATCCATTTTCTTTTTCTTCTTCTTTCCTCCATAGCCAAATCTTCTTACCATCTTGTTCATCTCCATCTTTTTCTTCAGACGTTTCTAAACCCTCATAGTCATTTGCCATAAAAAGCTAAAATCCCGAAAGCTATACTCACTACTTGTGCCGATTTCTCCAAAGCCAAATCCTTCAATATTTTTGTTCCTTTTTTATCAAAATTCCTCTTCTCTAAACCCTTAATATCTGTCAGCAACATTAGTTCAAGGTTATAGCCTCAAATCATCATCTTCTTCATCACCTAAAAAGCCGAAAATACCATAGATTTAGGGGCTTATAGCTGAAACTTCAAATCTCCTGGATTCGAGTTCTACCGTCGTTTAGAGGATAAATCTACATCAGATCTGCGTAGAAATCAGAAAGGAATAAGTGCGTCTTCTTGAGTATTGGATCGAAGGCTTGGATCTTTAGAGCAACCAAACTTGGATCTAGTCATTGGTTTTCGGCAAAAAGGTAAGGCTTTTAAGGCTTTTGGGGACATGGTTCGAATATGGGTAAGTGAGTATTGAGATTAGTGCTATAGTTTGCAATCTAAGAATTGTGGTAATCCATTGTAGGGCATCGTAAGGGATCTCGATGAGCGATCGTCATGAAAGCAGTGTGTAATCGACACCCTCTCATAGACTATGTCGCAAAAGTTGAAATCTTAGAAATCTTAGAAAAATTGGTATTTTGGGAACTTGCGAGTGTGCGGATGTTCGTAAGACAAATGGGTTAATATTTCTGGTAATTTGAAATGATAGAACTGCAGTACGCGCGATTTTGTGCATTATTGATATTTTGGGCTTAATGGGCCAAAAATTGGTTAATGGGCCAACGGGCCCAATTCGGTAAGTATGCGCGGTAAGTGTTTCTGATTGCACGTAAATGGTAGAAATATGCATGAAAACCCTAAGATAGCTAAATTACTAGAATACCCCTTTGTATGAAAAATTACCATGATACCCCTAGGTGTAAAATGACCTTTATACCCCTAGGGTTAATTTTGTCTGAAAAGCATGATGATTTAAATCTGTATGATGTATTCCATGAATGAATATTTGTTGCATGGGGACATGGGTTATATTATGGAGGAAGCATCTTGGTGGCTATGCCACAAATTATCTGTTCTGGTGGCTCTGCCACATATATCTGTTTTGGTGGCTCTGCCACGATTATCTATTTCTTGTAACCCTGTCACACTATCTGATCTGGCAGCCATGCTGCATATTTCTGTGGCGTGTAGCGGTTGAGTGGGTCGAGTAGTCTCTCCACATGGTGCAAGGTTGGTATGGGGGTGCATATGGTTGGATATGGGTTGGGTTTTGCATAAGCATGTAATATCTATTCTGATCTGTTATGGGCCTATCGGCTTTATTCTGAATTCTGTTCTGGGCTAAGGCCAATTTATTCTGTTTTTGTGGTTTGAACTGATTTAGGCTATGGTTGGGTTTATTTACACACTGAGTTTTCCAAAACTCACCCCCTTTTGTTTTATCCATGCAGGTGAACCCCAACCATAGTGGGCTTGGAGCCGTGAGGGATTCGGAGTGGCCACATGTTTCTGCAAATTCAGTTTCTTTCTGATGAACTGGACGTCCTTTTAATTTCGTTTACGGTTTTGGGTTTTTAAATGTAATAAGGCCGCTTGTTTATTTTTATGGTTTTGATCTATATTTTATTATGATGAAAATGATTTACTTTAACTATCGAAGTGGATTAGTTCTAGGACGTGTTTTCCAAAACAATAATTGATTTCAAAATAACACGATCACAAGTAAGGCTTCCGCTAAGTAAATGGTTTTTCAAGAATTAATCACTCTTCTAAAATGAACTTAATCAAATGGGTTTCTTAAAATTATACGTGATGTTAGAGTGTGGCAATGGTGGTGTGCATGTCTAGAATTGGATCCGAAGGGAGCTTGGTACTTAAGCAGTTCGACGGACTCACCTTCTCTTTTCCGGTTTCCTACCTGGTGCACAGCTTCCATTCACTTTAATCTATTTAAAAGGTATCTTTTAAAACATCAACTAAGTTTTCTAAACTAAGTAATACGAAATGTTTTGAACGCTTCGATGTGGCACTCGGATCCGGTCATAACGTCTAGGCTGGGTTTAGGGTGTTACATGGCTAAGGCTGAATATCTGTATTCTATTATCTGTTTGTATGCATGCTGTTTGTGGGGATGTACACACTGAGTTTGCGAAAAAGCACCCCTCTGTTTATTTGTCTGTCAGGTAATCCTCAGCAGTAGATGGATCAGTGCGACGGAGGGCTCGATGGTGACCACTGATAGACACTTATGGATTTTTGAGTAACATTCTATTTCGTTTGATTTATTTTAAATATTTATTTTTTGGGATAGAAATGTTTTCAGACTTGAACTATTTCTAAGTTATTTTTGGATTTCAAATTATTAAGTTATTGATTTATGAATTAATGATGTTTTAACTTCCGTGATAATGGAATGTATTCATCTAATAACTGGATTAGTGATTTCACGATTTAAGTAAAGATAATGAACTATACGATTTTTAACTTGCTAAGGTTTTCTAAAATCACTCTCATGTGACACCGCCAGATTCAGCCATGGTGTCTAGGCCGGGTTTGGGGTGTTACAGATCCGCCTAAGCCTGGGAATTACCTGTACAGATAAACAGATGGGTGAGTTATGGGAACTCAGTGTGTGACCCCAAACCAAAAGCAAACAGTGAGCATATACAGTCTAGGCCTAAGCCCCAAATCAGTCATAGTTTAGTCTCAGTTAGGCCTTAACCCATTCTGATATCGATGTCGGTTTAGGCACGAGCCCATCTTGGTGATGATGAATAGAAACGAATGCAAACAAGAAATCCTACCCAACCAGCCTCTACATTCTATCTCCGTCCAACCCTGCACTCCATGTGGGGATAAAATCAACCCACCCATCACTACACTCTAAGTAGTACCGGTTGCAGCACCAAACAATATTTGCAGCAGAGCTGCCAGTACAGTACACTTCCTCCAATCATAACAAATCCCATTCCCAAGCAACATATCATGCATCATGTCATAATGTCATACATGTGATCAATATATTTAAAATGACATGCTCAAACATGATCATACATCTCATAGGGCATATCGGTCATTTTAACAATTAGGGGGTCTAGGTACACTTATTGACCCAACAGTAGGTCCACAATCCTCTCGGGCGACCCGTGCAACCTTAACAGTCACATTGTGAAAATGGGCCCAAGGCCAATAATGCGGGCCCATGTGGGCCTACACATCCGTGTGGCCCATAGAGCCCAGAAATGGCCTTGGCTGTGTGGATTACACAGCCTAGCCCACTATTCTCCACACATCCGTGTGGTTTACCCGTGTAGGGCCCTCATGTCCGTAGGGCCCACACAGCCCAACTCAGTCCAATATGGCCTGATACGAACTCAGTCCATGAAATCGTTCATGGTCGGCCTCAACTATCCAATGCCCATGTTTAGTCACACTGACCACCACACGAGCAAACGTACACTTGTGTAGTGTCATCATTCACTTATTCCAGCTTCTGCTGATTTTCATAGTTAGAATGGAGATTACACACCTTCTTTACGAGGATGCGCGAAAAACCCACGAGCACCAAAACTTATGTTCAATCAAGACATTCTATTAGTCATTTGACAATAGGGTTAAACAATCCCTCTTAACAATATCCCAAAATATTCATAATACTTACCTTGGTCGATCGAATCACACACCTAATCCGTTACACGAGACTGATTACGAACCCCTTTAGAGATATCCTGCAAGACAACCAAGACTTAATAACCTAAACCATTTATTGATTATACCAACAATTTGCACCAACCGCATAATCACTTACCAAAAATGCCAAACTCAGAATAAGAGAAGAGGCAATTGGCCCACACCCCCAACAGAAGCCAAAAGCACATGATTCGATAGAAGCAAGGGCTAGCACAACCACACCCCTAGCAAAAATCGGCAGCAAAGGGGGGTGTTAGGTATAAGACTATTACGGCTGAAAAAGAGGGAAAAATAATAACTGTGTACTCGAACCTGAGATGGAGTATTCGGCTAACACAAAAAGTGAAAGGAGAAGAGAATCGAGAGGAAGAAAAGTGAGGGAGAGTATTTGGCCAAAGCAAACAGATTAAGAAAGAGGAGAAGAAAAAGAAGAAGTAGACACAATGAGGGTAAAAGAAGAAAAAAGCAATCGATTAATAAGAAAACTGATTAAGGGAGAAGGAAGAAGGGATATTCGGCCAAAGAGGGAAAATCGATTGGAAAAGAGGAGAAGAAAGAAAATCGGTGGCCAAGGGAACTGAAGGGAAGAGTAAAATAAAAAACAAAGTAGAACTGAAAGGTACTTGAATTCCCAAAGCAAAAATTTGGCACGAAGCAAAAGGTCAAAGAATGTTGTCAGTAACCGAAAAGGAGAGAAAATGCTCTACCCAAAGCTAAAATTCCCAAAGCCAGAGTACACATTCGGCTCCAACTCTCCCACTCCATTCAAAATCCCATATTTTCTTCCTCAAATCCCTCAAAACCGTCTACTCCTCCCTCAACCACCTAGTTCAAATTTCGTTCAAACTCTTCAGTGTTTCAATCAAACCACAACACTCCCACGGCATAATAGTAAAATAAAACACTCCACTGCGCCCACCAACACGCCACCTATCTCTTAGACCAGCAGGCCTATTTTGTCATGCTTTACCCAAATTTATTTTAAAAGCCTACTGACTAGAGACAGGGATTATTCTTTTAAAAATAAAAGTTTTGCATAAGCTAAGGCTTGAACCCAAGACTTCTCATACTCTTCCCAGGACACTTAACCACTGAAACAGACATGCATTTGTGTAACCCAAACATACAAAAATAAATTCTTAAAATTTTGGAGTGTTACAACTCTACCCCCTAAAAGAAAATTTCGACCTCGAAGTTTACTTGATTAGAACAGATGAAGGTATTGTTGTCTCATCGTCTCTTCAGGTTCCCTGATGGCCTCTTCAGAGCTATGATTACGCCAAAGAACTTTAACCAGTAGGATAGACATCCTCCTTAAAACCTTTACATAATGATCTAATATTTGAACTGGCTCTTCCTTGAAAGTTAAATTTGGTCTAACCTCAATCTCCTCAACAGGAACAATGTGTGTGGGATCAGAGCGATAGCGTCTCAACATAGAGACGTAGAATACATCGTGAATCCGATCTAACTCTGGAGGTAACTCCAACTAATAAGCAATCTATCCCACACGTTTCAGTATGCGATAAGGCCCAATAAATGTAGGGCTCAACTTGCCTTTCTGTCCAAATCTCAGTACCTTCTTCCATAGCGAGACCTTGAGAAACACGAAGTCCCTCACAGAATACTCAATCCCCTTATGCTTTAAATTTGTATACGACTTTTGTTTGTCTGATGCCGCCTTCAGTCAATCCCGAATTAGTCTAACTTTATCCTCGGTAGTAGAAACCAATTCAGGGCCCAGAACACGCCGCTCGCCCAACTCAGTCCAACACGAATGAGTACGACACCTACGACCATATAATGCCTCGTAAGGTGCCATCTGTATGCTAGACTGATAGTTATTGTTATAAGCAAGCTTTGCTAGTGGTAAATAATCCTCCCAACTACCTTGGAAATCAATCACATAACTCCTCAACATGTCCTCTAGCATCTGAATCACCCTCTCTGACTGACCATTTGTTTGAGGATGGAATGCAGTACTGAAGTCCAACCTTATACCTAGAGCTTCATGCGGCTTCTTCCAGAATCGAGACGTGAAGCGAGGATCTCTATCAGATATTATGGAAACCGATACCCTATGCAGTCTCACTATCTCAGACACATACAGTTTAGCCAGCTTCTGCAAAGAGTTATCAGTACGGACTGGTATGAAATGGGATGATTTGTTCAATCAATCCACGATGACCCATACTAAATCCTTCTTAGTAGGCGTTAGGGGCAACCACTAACAAAGTCCATAGTCACTCTCTCCCACTTCCAAAGTGGAATCTTAACTGGCTGACGCAACCCAGAAGGTAACTGATGTTCAGCTTTAACCTGCTGGCGAGTCAGACATTTACCCACGAAGTTAGTAACTTCATGCGTAAGACCCGACCGCTAGTATATCTCTCGAAGGTCTCAATACATCTTGTTTCCACTAGGATGCACATCATAATGACTACTATGCGCCTCTCGCAGTATAGACTGCCTCAAATCAGTATCTTTCAGTACAAAGATTCTTTGATGGAAATAGAGTACCCCTTCCCTATTCAGTCCAAAGTCTGATGTGTTACCACTTTCAATATGTCAGAATCGAAGACCCAGTGACTCATCCTCCAGCTGTTTACCCTTAATCTGTTCAATCCACGTCTGTTTAACCTGAAGTTCGGCCAACAGACTACCATTATCAAATAAACTGAGATGAGTAAACATCGCCCTCAGATTAGTCATAGCCCTACGGCTCAGTGCGTCAGCCACCACATTTGCCTTACCAGGATGTTATTTGATCGTACAGTTATAGTCTTTAAGCAGCTCAATCCATCTACGCTACCTAAGATTTAGCTCCTTCTGAGTCGGGAGATACTTGAGGCTCTTGTGATCTGTGTAAATAATATACTTCTCACCGTACAGGTAATGCCTCCAAGGTTTTAGTGCGAATACCACTGCCGCCAATTCCAACTCATGCGTTGGATAGTTCGCCTTATGAGTCTTAAGTTGACGAGATGCATATACAACCATCTTACCCTCTTGCATCAACACATATCCCAACCCAACATGTGATGCATCGCTGTAAGCAGTGAACTCTTTCCCGGACTTTGGCTGTATCAAGATAAGGGCCTCAGTCAGTACCTTCTTGAGCTTCTGAAAGCTTTGTTGCTGCGCATTAGTCTAGTTAAACGGCACACCTTTACGCAACAACTTAGTCAAAGGTGCTGCTATTAATGAAAACCCCTCAACAAATCACCGATAATATCTTGCCAGTCCTAGAAAACTGAGGATCTCAGATATAGTCTTAGGTGACTTCCACTCCAGAACAACTTCAATTTTTCAAGGATGAACCCTAATCCCCTCAGCAGATACCACATGGCCCAGAAATGGAAGCTTTCATAACTAGAACTCACATTTACTAAACTTGGCATACAGTTGTTTTTCCCTTAGAATCTGCAGAACAACTCAGAGATGTGCATCATGTTCATCTTCAGTTCTCGAATACACCAAAATGTCATCAATAAAAACTACTACAAATCGATCCAGATAGGGTTGGAACACTAGGTTTATTAGATCCATAAAAGCCATTGGTACATTCGTCAATCCAAACGGCATCACTAGGAACTCGTAATGACCATAACGAGCCCTAAATGCTATCTTGTATACATCAGTCTCTTTGACCCTCAGTTGATGGTATCTCGATCAGAGATCAATCTTAGAGAAAGCTGAAGCTCCATGAAACTGGTCAAACAGATCATCTATCCTCAGTAAGAGGTACTTATTCTTAATGGTCAATTTATTCAATTACCGGTAATCAATGCACATACGCATGGATCTATCTTTCTTTTTCACAAATAAAACCGGTGCTCCCCACGGAGACATACTAGGATGAATGAACCCACGGTCTAACAACTCTTGAATCTGTGTTTTAAGCTCCACAAGCTCGTTCGGTGCCATTCTATAAGGAGCGATGGACACCGGAGCTCTACCAGGCAAGAGCTCAATCTCAAACTCAACTTCACAGTTTGGTGGTAACCCAGGCAACTCATTAGGAAAAACATCCAGAAAGTGTTTAACTATTCTGATATCTTTAACAGAAGAAACCCCAACATCTGAAACACTGATGTAGGCTAGATACGCCTCACAACCCTTACGAACCAATTTCTAGGCCTTTAATGCAGAAATCACATTTGACAAATAATTTTAACGCTCTCCAATTACAACTACCTCCTCATCCTCTGTAGTTTTCAGTACCATCCATTTAGTAGCACAATCCAAGTTTGCCTGATGTTTCACCAGCCAGTCCATTCCCAGAATTCAGTCGAATTCTCCAAAAGGGAGTTTCATCAAATCTGCTAAAAAGATCATTCCTTGAACCTCCAAAGGTACATTTCTAAACAGTTTATCTACCCTTATAGACTACCCCAATGGACTCAACACAGTAACCTCACTAGCAGTACTCTCAACCAAGATACCCAAAGTCTTAGGCACACTATAAGCTGTATAGGAATGAGTAGATCCTATATCTATCAGTGCAGTATAAGGTACATTATAGATAAAGAACATGCCAGTGATAACGTCTGGGGTATCTCCATTCTCTCGATGGTGTGCAGTATAATCCAGAGCTGGCTGCCTCGCTTTAATGCGACCAACACCTCTGCCCGGTGCACTCTAACCACGGCCCATACCATTACCACTTCTGGCCTGACCACGGCCTCTCGGTGGCTACTGAACACTTCTCAGCGTCTGTACAGTACCCATACCAATAGCTTGCATCTGATCGGGCCTCTATGGACAATCTCTGATATAATACTCCAATGATTTGCACCTCAAACATGCCCCAATCCTTTTCCAGCACTCGCCCTGATGGCGTCTTCCACAATCAGTACAAGGCTGGGGCCCAGCAGCAGCAATAGGGGGCCCTACTCTGACCGGCCCATCAACTCTCGCCTTTTTCTTAGGCCTCAGAAATGAACTCGAAGGCTTCACATCCCTCTTGTTCCTACCCCTCTCCTTCTCAGGGTTCTGGCACTCAACGCACTTTACATCCTTGGTGATCTTTGCCTTATCCACTAAACTAGCAAAATCTCGCTCCCTCTATGGAGCTATCAAAACCTGTAGACTATCCCTGACGTCATCCTCAAAACGAACACACCATTCGTACTCAGTTGCCACCATTCCTCACGCATAGCGGCTTAATTGTAAAAATTCAGCCTCATATTCAACCACTGATCTATCCCTTTGAGTCAAATTCAGAAACTCTCTCCTCCGAGTATCCACATAGCTAGCACCCATATATTTACTCTGGAAAGCAGTCTTGAAAAATTCCCAGGTCAGTCAATCGGGCTAAGTGCCCTCTTTAACCGTAAGCCACCACTGGTAAGCCTCGTCTTGCAGCAGTGGAATTGCACCCTTTAGTTTCTGCTCAGGGGTGCAGTCGAGATCATCCATGATCCTCTCTGTGGCCTCAATCCAATACTCAGCCACATTAGGGGCAACTCCAGGAATACCCCTGAAATTCTCAGCTCCATTAGACCGGAGTCATTTCGTAACTGGCCCATGGCCCACAACACCAATACTAGGCCTAACGACCCTCTCCAGAATTCGTAACATAGCTTGGGACAGTGCGTCGTCCCCAGCCGCATGATCATGAGACCCAGTCTCAGTCACCGGTGAAGCCGGTGCCTCTCTAGCCTCAACATTAGGCATGTGGCCAGATGACGAAGACCCAGCTCGAGCACCTCCATGGCCTCCATCGCGGCCTCTTATACCCCTTCCACGAGTACCTCTAGTGCTCATTATCGAATTAAATTTTATCTGTATTAACAATTTTATGCATCAGTTTATAGTTCCAGTGTTTATTAACAGATATTTTATAGAAAACAGTATTAGTAATTCAGAGTTCGTTTTCGCAGATCGCAATCTTACTGCAGTTTTTGGTTTACCCTAAATAGAGTATTTCACTACAGTCTACTACCTACAATAGCCTCAGCATTTCAATTTAAACAATCAATAGTTTCAGAAAACTTACAAAATTGGTGCCGGAGACTCGTTGTACCACATATTCAGTAAAAACATTCCAAAATACATTCAAATCATTTAAAACATTTTTTTTAGAAATACCAAGTTTTAAAAGAAATCCAAATCCACAGCCGAGTTTTATAACCTAGCTCTAATACCATTAAATGTAACACCCCAAACTTGACCTGGACGTTATGGCCGATTCGAGTGATGTCACGTTGAAGTGTTTTTCGTAAAGTGTGATGTCGTTGAAAAAACCATTCTCTATTTAACCTCTTTGTGTGATCTTAAAGGCATTCGTTTATTTTCAAAATGTGAGTCATTTTTCAAAGAGTTAATTATATTAAAACGTCACTATTATATTTGTATTTTAATATGTTATTTCTTTCGAAAGCTCTTAAAACAGGTTGCGTATTTGTGGTGTTTCAAAAAATATTTATCTTGTGAAAACCCGCGTCTTACCCTACTGCTAGCAGTTATAAATCAAAATAAATAAAACCAAATTAAAGTAAAAATCTATAAAGGCCTTCTTACAGTAAAAATACCTAAAATAAAGTTACTTATAATTTAAAAATTAAATATAAAAGTATGTGCGGTTGTTGATAAACCGTAATTTATACATATTTATAACCCATGCTTAACGCATTTTATGAATGATTTCCCCTTAGATTTGGTGAATTCGATGCTGCTAATGCCTTAATTTCATTTTTTATCCTTAGGTAAGCATAGGAGAGCGAAAGGAACGAGAAATGGGCCAAAAACGGAGAAAATGGGCCAAAGCACGAAATCAACACGGCCTGAACCTCCTCACACGGGCAGATCATACGGCCGTGTCAATCTGGCAGAATTAAAGCACGATTCACACGGGCAGCTCACACGCCCGTGCCAATCTAACATGCTCAAACACTGCCTGAAGTAATCGCACACGGCCATGCCACACGGGCGTGTCCCTGCCGAACCCTAGTTAAGCTTCATTTGAAAAAGGCCAAATTTTAGGGCTTCTTAGGCATTCCAAAGCCTATAAATACACCCTAAAGGAGTAAGAAAAGGGAGAAAAAGAATAGAGAGTAAGGAATTACTCCGAGGAAGCCGATTGATCCATCTCAGAAGCCGGAGTCACCATCAAGACTGAAGATCTCTCCTCAACCTTCCCTTCAGGAGTTTTGGGTTTTCTTTATGTTTTGTAATTTTTATTATTCTGAGATGTGTTCTTGTTTAGTTATGAACTAAACCCTTAAATACCTAAGGGGGATGAAACCTATGACTAAACCTTGTTATTATTTCTGAATTGTATGATAAATATTTAATTTGTTCTTAATTACGTGTTCTTAATTCTTGTTTTGGCATTTCAGGATATCTCTTCAAGTTACTACTCTTAGTTGGAGGAGGAATAGACCTTGACTAAGAGTAACTTTGTTGTAATTAAGAGGAGTTGATTGCGTGCCTAGGGATAGGGTGATAAGATTTTGCCGGATTAGGGTGAAACCTAATAAGGGAATCCATAGATCGAGTTAATACAACCTTAGGGTGTTAATTAGAGATAACTCTCGATTTTTCAACCTAGGGATTAGACGTTGTTAGTCTCGAAAAGGTTAATAATATACATTAGGGATTTCTACAGAACAAGTTCAATGAATAAATCGTCCGGTTCGGAGTCAGAATAACAAGTAAGAGTCTAGGTGGATTTTTCCTTAGGTATTATCTCAATCAATCGTTTTCCCAAACAGTAATTACCCAATTTCTATTTTCTGCAAGCTCTTAGTTTAATTAGTTAGTCAAAACAATCCTCTTTTATTCAGTTAGATAATAAAAAGATAGTCATTACTAGTACTCATAGTCCTTTGGGTTCGACAATCCGCTCTTACTAAAGCTATACTACTGTTCGATAGGTACACTTGCCTACGTCGTGATCATAGTTAGTTTCAAGAATGAGTCATTATAAATTTATAAAACTTATCACACGAAAAATCGACGATCAAGTTTTTGGAGTCATTGTCGGGGACTAAGATATTAGGAACACTCAATTTTTATTACTTTAGCCATTTATTTTCTTGCAATTTAACTTTAATTTTTACTTTACTAATTTTCTTTCTTTTTCTCCTGGCAGATTCTTATAGTTTATGACTAGAAGAAACCCGTCAGGACCATTGCTTTTCGACGAGGAAATTGATCGTATAGCTCGAAAAATCGACGAGAAATCAGGCACAGCTTAAGATACACAGAAGGAGAGCAAGAGGACGATATCTCAACTACTACTGAAGAGATGGCTAAAAATCAAGACAATCCGCTACCTGAAGAGGCTTCTGAATTCATTGAGGAGATGTCACTGAATAACTATCAGTGGCAAGTCTTGAGGACTAAGCCAACGAAAATAGCAGGCGTTTATAACGTCGATTCGGTCACCATGTTGTCAAATCAGGTAGAACTTCTAAATAAAAAAATTGATGGTTTACTTGGTTCTACACAGGTACATCCAGCGATGAGGTGCGATTCAAGTGGAGGAGGTGTGCCTGCAAAATACTCACCATTCAATCCTACAACCGAAGAGGAACAAGTCAACTATATGGGTAACAATAATTTCAGATCTCATAATAACCCATATAGTAATACTTACAATGCAGGTTGGAAGAACCACCCAAATTTCTCTTGGGGCGGTCAAGGAAATCAAAGACCATAGAATCCTCAGGGTTTTCAACAGCCACCTTATCAACAAGAAAAGAAGCCGAGCCTTGAGGAGATGCTATCCAAATTCATCTAGGTGTCAGAAACTCATTTCCAGAATACCGAGACAGCACTCAAAAATCAACAAGCATCAATTCAAGGGCTTGAGACACAGGTAGGTCAGCTGTCCAAGTTAATATTCAAATGACCACAAAGTAGTTTGCCAAGTAATACTGAACCAAACCTAAGGGAACAGCTCAATGCAATTGATGCTCAAGAAGGATGCGTTGAGACTGAGCCAGAACCAAGGCAAGAAAATGTGGAAAGCAAAGGTGATGGTGAGGTAAGTCATAATAAAACGGTGAACATAGAATACGAACCTCGTGTGCCATACCCTAAAGCAACAAGGAAAGACCGCTCGGATGAACAATTCGAAAAATTCCTTAAACTTTTGAAAAAATTACATATTAACTTACCGTTTAGTGAAGCTCTGTCACAGATGCCAAATACAATGAAATTTCTAAAAGAGCTTCTAGCAAACAAGTGGAAGTTGGACGAAGCGTCACACGTGGAGCTAAACGCAGTGTGCTCGACTATTCTACAGAATAAGCTACCCAATAAATTGAAAGATCTAGGGAATTTTATAATTCCTTGCTTAATTGGTAGTTTAGATGTGAATAATGCGTTAGCCGATTTAGGGGCAAGTATCAATGCCATGCCTTACAAAATGTTTAAACAAATAGGTCTTGGGAAACCTAAACAAACTAGGATGAGCATCCAATTGGCAGATAAAACTATAAGATTTCCTAGGGGTATCATTGAAGATGTACTAGTAAAAGTGGATAAATTCATATTTCCTGTTGAATTTGTTGTTTTAGACATAGAGGAGGAAACCAACACCCCTTTGATTTTAGGGAGGCCCTTTTTAGCAACTGCTAAAACAATTATTGATGTTGGAACAGGCGAACTCACCCTTCGTGTAGGAGACGAGATGATCACCTTTCAAGCTCGAAATTCTAGCATCACATTGAATATGGAAGGTAATGATCCACCTTATCTTACTAAAACTGACAATATGATGCAACCTACTGTGCAGAGATTGAGCCTGAAAGAAGTACACGAGCCATGTTCCAACAACACTAGAAGACCCATTCATGAAGAACGAAGGCTACAGATAGAGGAGCTAGACGAATGCCGAGCACATAAACTGAGAACACCTGATAAACCAACACTACGCCAAAATAAGCTCGATACCTCTCCACATCAACTTAAGGTTGGAGATCAAGTCTTATTAGATGCCGTAGACCCTTACATTGTCACTCCGAAACAGAATGAGGAAACCCCTCTTACGGTACTTAGTATTTTCCCGTTCGGTACAGTGGAGGTAAGTCATCCCAAGTTCGGCACCTTTCAGGTAAACAATTCCTAGCTCAAACTTTATTTTGATAAGAGTGATAGTAGGAATGAGGAGTACGAACTCCTTAAACCACCTTGACCATTCAACAGAGAGGTAAGTCGAGCTTAGACTATAAATAAGTGCTTCTCGGGAGGCAACCTGAGCACTAATTGCACTAACTTCTTTAAATTTTAGTGTTTAACACTTGCCATGACTAACAAAGCTCTTGAAAATAGGTTTACCACAGGGACACGACCAAGCACATGGGCATGTGTAAGACCGTGTGGAAACAGGGCAAGATTTTCCCAAAACACAGGCGACAATAAACCGCCACTGCCGTGGGACATGGCCGTGGGTGAACCTGCCAAAACAACACGGGCGTATGACACGCCCGTGCCTTAGGACCATGGTCGAAGCTAGAAGCTAGCACGGGTGTGCGACACGCCCGTGCCTATTACCTATGGTCGACACTGCCAAAACAACATGGGCGTGTGTATAGTTACACGGGCGTGGGCGAAGCGAGCCACATCGCACACGGTCGTGCGTTACGATCATAAAGCCACACGGCCAAGACACACGGGCGTGTCTCAAGGCCGTGCGATGAACTTTCAACTCACGACAAACACAGGCTAGACACGACCCACATGGGCGTGTTATTATTTCCTCTGAATCAAGCTTTACCTTCAGTTCTATTGACAATTCTCGCTTTCGCCAAACTAGGACATTCATTCAGTACTCAGGAAGTTTCAATTCTTTCCCTATCTTATGATCTTATATTTTCTTATATATCTAACCTTGTACATTGAGGGCAATGTACATCTTAAGTGTGGGGGGGTAATCATTTCATTATCTGAAAATCCCTAAATAGTGCTTTGTTCTCTTGTGAATCTCTCATATCATGTTTAAGTTAAATTTTGATTGACTGATAATTTTGATTGATATTCTTGAATTAAAACATAAGCATTCATGATTAATTGTTAAACTCTAAGACACTAGAAAATCAAGCATGATAAGTTGATTTTTAAGAATTTAAAAATTTAGGCTGTTTCCCCAAATTTAGGTATTATCTTGAATTGAATCCCACAGATTGAAACATCAAAAAGCTATAATTTTTGTGAGATTTTTGAGCCTTTTGCGCATTTATTAATTCTTTCATGCTCACTTTTATTATTGCTTTGAGTGTGCCAATATTGAATTGTTATTCTAGAACTTGCCTGATTATGCATGTCAAGACCACACTATTTGATTTGATATATCAAGATGATAGAGGCACTTAGGATTAACCCATTCATGCCATGAAAAGCCTACCTCCACGATTAACCCTTAGTAAACCCTTTTGAGCCTAGCAAGCCATTCCTTGTACCACCCTCGATATTAACCATTAACCCATTATTATTGAAATCCCCTAAAATTAATTTGATCCCTAATTTTTGTCGAGAATTGATTTGAATAAATTGCTTAATTATGTCTTATTCTTAATAGGTAATCTATGATATTTGACTTGTTCTTAAAAAAAAAAACCCATGTATATAAATCAATAGTTATCTTTTGCTCGTAAGTCTCATTCCATAGTCAAAGAAGAAAGCTTTGTTGTACGCAAGCGATGATTTAATATTTTTTCTAGTTAAGTAATTTTTCAAGTCAATCTCGATTCTAACCCTTTCTTTCAGGTTGTGACCACACCCTCTAACTAAGCCTTGTTACAACCCTTTAAAGACCTTTGGATTGATGTATCATATCGATTTATAGTGGTGGAGATTTGATTTTCATGCAAGCCTATGGTAATAACTTTTCATATTGACTAATGAGTGCTAATTTCATTATCCTTAAACACTTCGAGTGATTTGAGTGAATCTTTAGTGAGGATGTTAAACTCTGTGAGGTTCCGAATCAATGATAACTACTTAGATAAAGGGAGATGCCTAAGTTTTTCATGATTAAATATTCAACTTGGAATGTTTGAGGCTTTAATGTTCTTATAGTTGAGTTCTCAATGTATGATTACTTATGAGATGGTTTGAGATAATATTTATCGGAATTATAAGTTGAGAAAAAAGAGATTTTAACTATGATCCAAGGATTTTGCTTGAGGACAAGCAAATGCTTAAGTGTGGGGGTATTTGATAAACCGTAATTTATACATATTTATAACCCATGCTTAACGCATTTTATGAATGATTTCCCCTTAGATTTGGTGAATTCGATGCTCCTAATGCCTTAATTTCATGTTTTATCCTTAGGTAAGCATAGGATAGCGAAAGGAACGAGAAACGAGCCAAAAATGAAGAAAATGGGCCAAAGCACGAAATCAACACGGCTGGACTCCTCACACGCAGGCAGATCACTGCGGTAGTGTCAATCGGGCAGAGTGAAGCCACGATTCACACGGGCAGCTCACACGCCCGTGCCAATCTAACACGCTCGAACATGGCCTGAAGTAATCGCACACAACTGTGCCACACGAGCGTGTCCCTGTCGAACCCTAGTTAAGCTTCATTCGGAAAAGGCCAAATTTTAGGGCTTCTTAGGCATTCCAAAGCCTATAAATACACCCTAAAGGAGAAAGAAAAAGGAGACGGAGAATAGGAGTAAGGAATTACTCCGAGGAAGCCGATTGATCCATCTTAGAAGCAGGAGTCACCATCAAGACTGAAAATCTCTCCTCAACCTTCCCTTCAGGAGTTTTGGGTTTTCTTTATGTTTTGTAATTTTTATTATTCTGATATGTGTTCTTGTTTAGTTATGAACTAAACCCCTAAATACTAAGGGGGATGAAACCTATGACTAAACCTTGTTATTATTTCTGAATCGTATGATAAATATTTAACTTGTTCTTAATTACGTGTTCTTAATTCTTGTTTTGGTATCTTAGGATATCACTTCAAGTTACTACACTTAGTTGGAGGAGGAATAGACCCTGACTAAGAGTAACTTTGTTGTAATTAAGTGGAGTTGATTGCGCGCCTTGAGATAGGGTGACAAGTTTTGCCAGATTAGGGTGAAACCTAATAAGGGAATCCATAGATCAAGTTAATGCAACCTTAGGGTGTTAATTAGAGATAACTCTCGGTTATTCAACCTAGGGATTAAACGTTGTTAGTCTTGAAAGGGATAATAATATACATTAGAGAGTTCTACGGAACAAGTTGAATGAATAAATCATCTGGTTTGGAGCCAGAATAACAAGTAAGAGTCTAGGTGGATTTTTCCTTAGGTATTGTCTCAATCTATCGTTTTCCCAAATAGTAATTACCCAATTTCTATTTTCTGCAAGCTCTTTGTTTAATTAGTTAGTCAAAACAATCCTCTTTTATTCGACTAGATAATAAAAAGACAGTCATTATTAGTACTCATAGTCCTTTGGGTTCGACAATCCGGTCTTGCTAAAGCTATACTACTGTTCGATAGGTACACTTGCCTATGTTGTGATCATAGTTAGTTTCAATAACGAGTCATTATAAATTTATAGAACTTATCACACGAAAAATCGACGATCAGTTGTGTGGCCACCTTTGAGTCTCTCATAGCACCGATCCACCTAAGCCTGGGAATTACCTATATAGATAAATAGAATGGTGAGTTATGGGAACTCAGTGTGCAACCCCAAACCAAAAGCAAACAGTGAGCATATACAGTCTAGGCCTAAGCCCCAAATTAGTTATGGTTCAGTCTTAGTTAGGACTTAGCCCATTATGATATCAGTATCAGTTTGGGCCTAAGCCTATCTCGGTGACAGTAATAGAACAGTAATGTAAACAAGAAATCCTACCCAACCAGCCTCTACACGCTATCTTCGTCTAACCCTGCACTCCATGTGGGGATAAAATCAACCCACCCATCCCTACACTCCAAGTAGTACTGGCTGCGGCACCAAATAGTATTTGCAGCGGAGTTGCCAATATAGTACACTTCCTCCAATCATAATAAATCCCATCCCCATGCAACATATCATGCATCATGTCATAATGTCATAAATGTGATCAATATATTTAAAATGGCATGCTAAAACATAATCATAATCTCATAGGGCATATAAGTCATTTTACCATGTAGGGGCATTTCAGTCATTTTAATAATTAAGGGGTCTAGGTACACTTACCGGCCCAATAGTAGGTCCACAGTTGTCTCAGACGACCCGTGCAACCTTAACAGTCACACAGTGAAAATGGGCCAAAGGCCCATAATGCGGGCCCATGAAATCGTTCATGGTCGTCCTCAACTATCCAACACCCATGTTTAGTCACCCTGACCACCACACGAGCGAACGTATGCTCGTGTAGTGTCATCATTCACTTATTTCGACTTCTATCGATTTCCGTAGTTAGAATACAGATTACACACCTTGTTTACGAGGATGTGTGAAAAACCCACGAGCACCAAAACCTATGTTCAATCAAGACATCCTATTAGTCATTTGACAATAGGGTTAAACAATCCCTCTTAACATTATCCTAAAATATTCATTAATACTTGCCTTGGTCGATCGAATCACACACCTAATCTGTTACACGAGACTGATTATGAACCCCTTTAGAGATATCCTGCAACATAACCAAGACTTAATAACCTAAACCATTTATTGATTATACCAACAATTTGCACCAACCGCATAACCACTTACCGAAAATGCCAAACTCAGAATAGGAGAAGAGACAATCGGCCCACACTGCCAATAGAAGCCGGAAGCACACGATTCGACAGAAGCAAGGGCTAGCACAACCACACTCTTAGCAAAAATCGGCAGCAAAGGAAGGTGTTAAGTATAAGACTGTCTACAGCTCTTTGATCGTCCCTCTACAATAGCACTGTTTGCAGAAAAAAGGTGGAGTAAAACTCCAATGTGAGCTCAGTATACGTCGGCTCCACGATCACAAAGAACCATTCCCATGGAGTTGTAGCCAATAGAGAATGAATCAGTGTGAATAAGCCCTGTAACACCCCTAACCCGTCTCCATTATCAGATTAGGGTTATGGAGTATTATTAAGCAAAACAGGACATTTCACTTCATTTTAGAACAATTAAACAAATAATTAATAAACTTATAACAAACCAAATCAAGTCATGGTGTAAATACACTTATTAGTCTTAAATCAAGCTTACAAGGCCCTAAAAATAATTTAGGAACAATTCGGGATCAAAACAAAACAAAACAAAATAGAAAATTTCAGAAAAACTTACAAATTTTCTAAACAAGGGTCACACAGTCGTGTGACAATGCCTAGGCTGTGTGAACATTCGAAGTCAGGACACATGGCATGTCCCAACTTGTGTGTCTGCCCATGTGAGTTTTTAAAATAGGGCCACACAGCCATGTCATAGGCCATGTGCCAGACCGTGTGTATATTCGAAGTTGGGTCATACGACCCTATCATAGGCCGTGTGCCAGACCAAGCCAGACACTGACTTGGGCCACACTGTAATACCCTTAACCCGTATTCATCGCCGGAACAGGTTTATGAGGCATTATCGAAACTTTCACAACATTTACAAATAATTCACATTAATTACTATTCATTTACCAAAATTATTCATAACGTCCCTTAAATGGACCCTCGAAGCCCAAAACGAGTATTAGAATCGAGTGTAGGGCTCACACGCACTTGTGGTCTAGGGCCACACCCGTACACCTGTGCTACAGGCTGTGTTTGACATCGTTTAACTCTTTGACTTATGCCACACGGCCAGCCACACGCGCATGTGAGTAGGCCGTATGGTCAATTTAATTTTAAAAAATTAGGTGCAGGGTTCACATGCCCGTGTTCTAGGCCATGTAGCACACACGGCTAAGACACATGCCTGTGTCTTTGCCCATGTGCTCAATTTTAAGCATTCTGTTTCTTGAATTTAAGATGCAGGGGACACACGGCCTAACCACACACCCATGTACTAGGCCATGTGTCACATACGATCTAGACACATGCCCGTGTGTTTACCTGTGTGGACAAAATAAAGTCATTTCTAGCTTCATTTCTCACCCAAAATTTACCAATATCCCAAAACTTACATCCAAATACCAACGAATTCAAACAGTGATTTCAAGTAAATTTTAACATCTAATATGATATATCATTGTATTTATAATTATGTTTATAGTCTTACCTTAGTTTAACCTAAACATTAAACATCACTCGATCACCCATACTTAACACGTATGTATTTATCATTACATAATGCTTTATAAGTACCAAAATAAACTATTGCTAGCCATTCCAATGGCTAAATTACAAACAACATTTATATGTCAACATTTGGCCAAGTTACCTATACATACTATTATACCAAAATGAGGTGAATATTTATACCAAAACAAACTAGCAGATAGTGTGATGATGCTCTAACTGTTCACCAAACTTTACGAGTTTCTGAGCACTATAAAACAGATAAAAGTAAACCTAGTAAGCATATTATGCCTAGTAAGTTCGTAAAACTGCAATTAACCTTACCAATCTCATTTATTAAAATTAAGCATATAATAACATGTTTCCATCAACTTGGCAAAATTACCTAAACACATGCATTCAATCAAACATGTTAGTCACAAAATTCTCATATACATCAAATAAACATAAGTGAGCTCATCATGCTATATTCTTTCAAGACATTATTCATTTCATCTCATAATTTTCATATCATGTCAAGTAATTTATCCGTTGAATCATTGAAATTTCGATAAATACTCAAATAGTACACTTAAAGTGTACAATTCAATAACCCGTCAGTTCATATTTAGGAGTACCCATTAAGGCACTTAATCAGAAAACACACTCTTGAGCCACATATCATATAACAGGATTACTTGGCCAAGCTAAATCCTATTTCCTACATATGCTCATAAGGCTTAATCAGGATTACCCGTTGGGGCTAAATCCTATCTATAACATATGCTCAAGAGGGCTTATATCAGGATTACCAGTCCAGGCTAAATCCTTTCTATAATGAGGTCAATAGGATCACTCGTCTGAGCTAAATCTCATCAGCAATAAATGCAGGACCTCATTCAATAAGGGAAATACCATTTGTCCATCGAAATCTAATATTCAAACGGAACTTAACCCTTTTCAAAACAATATCAAGCATGTATTCAATTCTTATACTATAACATCCAAATTAATTTACATAAATATACATCACATTCTATACAAATAAAACATTCAATTCAACATATTTACATGCTTAATTAAGTTACACGAACTTACCTCGACACTTGTTCGCGTATATAGATTTACTAATCCAAAACTTTCTCCTTTCTTAGATCTAACTTTGAATTTGAGTTATCTGGAACTATATAAATGAATTTAATCATCAATTTATCACATTTCATATTCAATTGGACTCAATTTACATCCTAGGCAAAATTATCATTTTGCCCCTAAACTTTCCAAAAATTCCAATTTCATCCCTAGGCTTGGAAAATGAGATTCATGCAATTTACTCCCTATTCTAAGCCTAACCAAAATTTCAATATACAATTTACAGCACAGTATTTCATAAATTTCAAAATTTTTCTTTAATTTTCACAACTTTACAAATTAGTCCCTAAATCATGTTTTAATGAAAAATCACTTTGTAAAAGATATTTATCTATCAACAACATTTCATTTTCTACCATAAATTTTAAATTTTCAGCATATTCATCCATGGCATAATTTCTATACTTTGATAAATTTTCAAATCAATCCCCCAAATAGATAGAGTAAACTATCCTGGTTTCAAAAATATAAAAATTACTAAAAAGGGGACAAGAAAACTTACCCAATTAAGCTTGATTAGTTTCTTCTCTCTCCTAGGGTTTCCATGCAAATTTTGGGGATGATGGTATAAAATAAGATGATATTTCTATTTAATTTAATTATCATCTTTAATTTTATCACTTTCCAATTTAGTCCTTAGCCTTTTCTAATTTTTCCATGGATGAATCACCAAAAATATCTACTAAATTTTAATTAATGGTCTAATTACCATATAAGGACCTCAAGTTTTGAATTCCATATCTATTTGATCCTTCTAGCTATTAGAATTCAACTTTTTCATTTTATGTGATTTGATCCTTCCCGTAATTAAGCAGTAAATCGATAAAATTTTCTTATCAGAATTTTCACATGATATTCCTATCTAAATACAAATCATGCAAAAATATTAAAATAAATTTTCTTTCAAGCTCGGATTTGTGGTCCCGAAACCACTGTTCTGATTTCACTAAAAATGGGTTGTTACACACACGGTCGTGTCACTGCCTGTGTGCCAAGCTGTGTGGATCCTGCACCTAATTTTGAAATGGCACACTGCCGTGTGACAGCCCGTGTGCAACTATATTACCCCTAAAACAAGCCAAAACTAGTCCAGATCTTGCATGCCAAGACATCCTACTTCCATAAATCTTTACATACCAAAACCATATAACATCACACTCAACATATACCGTTTCAATCCACTAACAAGACCTAACCAATGTGTCATTCAAAGATACCACATTTATTAGCCATTCAAAACAACAATTTAGCTATACAAAGCACATGTAATTGTTCACCAATTCATACACAATGTACATCCAAAATGACCAAATATGATCACACACATCAAATTTACCAACCCAGGCATTATGACCATATTCTCATCACTAAGATTACCAAGCCAAAACACATCACTTATACATTTTCACATCATCCATTGCACTAAATATGCAAATAGCATAAGCTTTACATATTGACAAAAACACACCTATATGCATGCCACATCCCAAAATGAAAAATATAAAAGCCACAAAAATGGCTGGATAGTGTGAGCTTTCAGTTGATCTGTTCAGTCGGTCTGCAGCTTTGACAACTGCAAAAGAACATAAATAAAGCAAGTAAGCTTAAGAAACTTAGTAAGTTCATACTTCAAATCATCAAACTCAATTTACCTTAATTGGCATCAAAGTATAAAAAGATAAAATACAATTCTTGATAACCAAATACACATTCATAATTGACATTAGTTCTTAATCATATAATAGCATAAATCATGATAATCCTCTTCTCAAATAACTTATCAACTCCATAATATCTTTTCATTAGCATAAATGCGCTCATATATAAACAAGTAATTCATTGAACATTTTATGATTTCTAATATCTTGAATGTGCATTAACAGTTAAATCCATAGATCAATCATACATTCCATTAACATTTAGCCCGATGAACTAAGTAGCTCGACTTGGATACTCGAGTAACTACAATGCACCACAAGCATTATAGATGCATAACAGAGGCACCGAAGTACAAACAAAGGCACGAATGAGAAAGCAGAGGTACTGTAGTGCGAACAGAGACACCAAAATATATACAGGGGAATAGAAGTGCAAACAAAGGCACCAAAGTGCAAATCTCATACTAGCGCGCATACTAACCCTATTGGCATGCCAATTGTATCATAGCGATTACTACGTTCAATCGAGCATTACATATAAATTTGTTACCTTTACATATATTTATCAACTAGAGGCACTTCCTCGTTGCCATATACATAACATCAATTCAATACACTCATACTGAAATTGTGAAATCATAAAGATTGACACCATCCACTAATCATCTTCATATAAATTTGATTTCAATATTTAATATACTATAAATAACCTATGAAATTTCACATGTATTAAACAATTAACTAGAAACAATAACATAATCTCAAGAAACTTATAATTTACATATCAAACACTATGAACTTACCTACGATTCAATTCCGGTTAATACGCAGGGACTACTCCGTAATTTTCCCTTTCCTCGATTATTGTCTTTTTGGTTCAGTTTTTTATCTATATAATAATTAAATACAATCTATTAATTACACATACATTTCACATCAATTCAATGCATATGACCCTTATTTTCTCATTAATTACACATTTTCCCTAAACTTTTATATTTTTCACAATTTAGTCCCTAAACTTAAAATCTCTAAATTTAGCAAAATTTGTCAAATACCCTTACTAGTCAAATTTATTCCCATATTAGTACAGTCTATAACTATTCAATTTCACAATAATACCATGTAAATTTTAATATTTTATCAAATCAATCATCAACTCATAAACTAACAAAATTACTTAATAAACTAATTCAAATCAACAACTAAAGCTTCCATCTCATCAATTAACATCTATAATAACAAAAATTCATCAATGGTACCTTTCAAAATCCTTAATAGTTTTTAAAATGAAGCTATGGGTTAATTGGACCTAGTTGCAGCGATCCCAAAAACACAAAAATCACAAGAAATAAGCTAAAAAAGAACTCACATGCAAAGAAGATTATCGCCAAACCTCCCTAAGCTCTTCAATGGTGTTTTTCCTTCAAAATTTTGAGGAAAACTCCACTAAAGAAGATTATGTTTATTTTTATTTAATTTTTTATTTAGTTAAATTAATAATTTATAGATTTACCCTTTAATCAACTTATAAAATATCACATATGCTTACCCATAACCGTCCATCTTAGATAGTGATGGTCTAATTACCATTTAAAGCCACCAAATTAAAATTCTAAAGCTATTGAACCCAATTTACTAATAACAACTAACTTTTTCAACTTTTATAATTTAATCTTTTGTACTTAATTAACTATCTAAACGTTAAAATTTTTCCACCAAAATTTAATACGACCCCAATCTAACTCTATAATCATTAATGAAACAATAAAACACGACCTCACATATCAGAATTGTGGCCCTAAAACCACTATTTTTGACACCACTGAAAACTAGGATATTACAAGCCTACAGTCTGAAGGGCTTCCCAATCGATGCAACTCCCCATGCTCAATACTCTATCCTTAAGATTCTGGTACCTCTGCTCATGGGGTGGGTGGTCGAAAGTGAGGTATTGGTGGTGAGTGGTTACAGTTGGAGAAGATGAAGATAAGGTTCCAATGGTTTTTCTTTTCTTGGAATGAGCGGGGACCTTACTCTTTCCTCGTGTGTTTTGCATTTTGTACCTGAAATAAAAAAATAACCAAAATCAGCATGAAATGACATAGATGTACGAAAAACACCAATCAGAATAAACACAATGGCATAGTCCAATCAAATACACAACAAATAACTGAACCAAACTAAGACCTAAACTATTCAAAAGACTGACAAAAATCTAATAATAATACTAATAACATAATACCTAGCAGGATAAAACAATAATATAATAGTAATAAAAAATGAAACTAAACTAAATATTCATATTAGCCATAAAAAAACATATATAATAATAAAAATAATCCTAGTAAGTATATTTAAAAATAATAATACTAAAAAAACAACTTAGAATAATAAATAATAAAATAAACAAAAAATAAAGAGAGAGCAAACGGTGGCGTTGGGGTTCACGATGGTGACGCACATGGCAACTGTAGATGGAGGTGCGTTGGTCGTAAAAAAAAAAACAACGGTAGCACCAGGGTCTGCACAATAGTGTAAGAGTATCGGTAGTGTTGGGGGACGGTGGTCGATCGAAAGAAAATAGGGAAATGGGAATCTGGGGGTAGGTCGACAAGGTTGGAAAATAGGAAAGGGGTGAGATGGTGGGTTGGGTGGTTGTGGTCGAGTCGGTGATCGAGCGAGAGAGTGGGTGCGTAGCTTGAATGGAAATGCTTGATCGATGTTTAGAAAAGTGAGATGCTTGAATAGCGATGAGGGACAACGACAGAAGACGATGGATGAACGAAGGGGGTTTGCACGAGTGGTGGTTGGTTATCGGACCAACAAGGGAGGAGAAGCAAAGAGTGGATGGGAACGACGACAAGGCAGGTAGATCGGTAGCAAGAGTTTTACTTTGGGAGGACGGCAATTGTTTGGAGGAGGGAATAGATGGGAAAGAAAAAAATTAGGGTTTCATGGACATGTGTTGGACCCGTGTTGGGCCACACGCCAGTGTGCATTGATCGTGATTTTTCGTGATAAGTTTTACAAATTTATAATTAATCACGACGTAGGCAAGTGTACCTATCGAACAATAGTATAGCTTTAGCAAAACTGGATTGTCAAACCCAAAGGAACTAAAAGTACTAGTAATGACTGTCTTTTTATTATCTAGCCTAAGAATAATGGGATTTGTTTTACTTAACTAATTAACTAAACTAAGAGATCACAGAAAATAGAATTGGGGAATTACTTTTGGAAAAACGATTGAATTAAGACAATACCTAAGGAAAAATCCACCTAGACTTCACTTGTTATTTTGGCTCCGAATCAGACTATTTATTCATTTAATTTGTTCCGTAGAAATCCCTATGTTATGTTATTATCCCTATTCAAGACTAATAACGTCTAACCCTGGATTGAATAATTGAAATTTATTTCTAATTAATCCCCTAGGGTTGCATTAACTCGATCTATGGATCCCCTTATTAGGTTTCACCCTAATCCGGTAAAATCTTGTCACCCTATCTCTAGGCGCGCAATCAACTCCACTTAATTATGACAAAGTCACTCTTAGACAGGGACTATTCATCCTCCAACTAAGAGCATTAACTTGAATCAATATCCTAAAATACCGAAACAAGAATTAAGAATACATAATTAAGAACAAGTCAAATATTTATCATACAATTCAGAAAATAATAACAAGATTCGTCTTAGGTTTCATTCCCCTTAGGTATTTAGGGGTTTTAGTTCATAACTAAATAGGAAAACATCTCAGAAGAATAATGAATACAAAACATAAAGAAAACCCAAAGCTCTTGAAGGGAAATTGAGGAGAGATCTTCAGTCTTGATGATGAATCTGGCTTCTAAGATGTATCAATTAGCTTTCCTGGAGTAATCCCTTGCTTCCTATTCTCTGTCCCCTTTTTAGTCCTCCTCTAGGGCGTTTAAATAGGCTTTAGAATGCCTAAAAGCCTTCCAAATCGTCCTTTTCTAAATAGAACTTAACTAGGGCTCGGCAAGGACACGCCTGTGTGCGATTACTTCAGGCCATGGTAAAGGCTGAGAGATCAACACGCCCGTGCTGAGGTTGTTTTAGGCCATGGTAGAGCCTGTTAGAATGGCACGGGCTTGTGTTCTGCCCGTGTGAGGAAGTCCAGGCTGTGTTGTTTTCCCACTTCGGCCCATTTTCTCCGTCTTTGGCCCGTTTCTTCTTCTTTTCGCTCTCCTATGCTCACTTAAGTATAAAACATGAAATTAAAGGATTAGGAGCATCAAATTCACCAAATCTAAGGAGAAATCATTCATAAATGTGTTAAGAAGGGGATAAAAATATGTATAAATTACGGTTTATCATGAATGTCCCGTGTTGAACCTTCAGCCCATGTGCCTATTTGTATTTTTAAAGAAAATTAAGTTCTAGGACTCACACGGCCTAGGACACACCCGTGTCACAGGCCATATAGGTCATTTTAGCCCGTGTGATGCTTCGAAAAGGAATAAAAATACGCCCAGTATCCACACGGCCTAAGTCCCTTATTTTTTTGGCAAATATTTTTCAAAATTTTTTAAGTAATAAATATAAAAAATGAATGTAATTTTTTTAAGTTTTTTTAAATTTTTTTAAATTAAAAAAATGATAATGAATGAAAGTTTTTTTTCTGTTTCAATTTTTTTAAGAAAGTAAAATAAATAAATAACACAAAAATACTCGAGTTGCCTCCCGAGAAGCACTTATTTAGAGTCTAAACTCAATTTCCCTTTTTAAGCTCATAGTTAAGGCAAATCTTGGAGCCAAAGCTCCTCTCTCTTGTTATCAGTTTTACTATCAAAATAAGGTTTGAGATGAGTACTGTTTACCTTCAACGTGCCAAATTTAGGATGTATTACCTCAATTGTACCGTATGGAAAAATAGTTTTTACCACAAATAGGTTGGACTCTCTTGACTTGAATTCTAAAGGAAAAATTCGTAGATCTGATTTGTCCAACAGTACTTTATTCCCAACTTTGAATTGGTTCATTCTCTTCACATGCACATCATGGTGTCGCTTTGTTTCTTCCTTGTGTTTTTTAGGTTTCTCATCAACCCTCGTTCGCCATTCATCTAGTTCGTTAAGCTGCACCATTCGCTCTTTACTTGTCCCTCGAGTTCTATCACTTTGAACAAAATATGGCTCCAACACATTTTCATGAGGGATTTCCTGCAAAGAACATTGAGCCACATGATTACTAACATTAACAGAAAAATTAGTATCATCTTGCTCACTAGGGACTCTCACAAAATCACGTGCTTGAAGAGTAATCTTTTCATCACCTACACAAAGCACAAGTTCACCAGTACCTACATCAATAATAGTTCTAGCAGTGGCTAAAAAAGGTCGACTTAAGATCATAGGTACTTCAATATCCTCATCCATGTCTAATACAACAAAATCAACAGGGAATATAAATTTATCGACTTTCACAAGTACATCCTCAATAATACCCCTAAGATATCTAATTGATCTATCCGCTAATTGAATAATCATCCTAGCTGGTTTGGGTTCCCCAAGACCAAGTTGTTTGAACATCTTATAAGGCATGGCATTTATATTAGCTCCGAAATCAGCCAAAGGTTTTTCAACATTTAAACTACTAATGAGACAAGGAATAGTAAAACTCCCTAGATCTTTAAGTTTGCTGGGTAGTTTGTTTTGGAGAATGGCCGAGCAAACTGCATTGACCTCCACAGTCGACAAGTCCTCTAACTTTCTTTTATTTGTTAACAAGTCCTTTAAAAATTTTACATACTTTGGCATCTGGGAAAGGGCTTCAACAAAAGATAAGTTAATGTGCATTTTCTTTAAGAGTTCAAGAAATTTACCATATTGTTCTTTTATGTGGTCTCTTTTTAATGCTATTGGATATGAAACTCGTAATTTGTAGTATTTGATTATTAGCTTATGCTCTTTCTTACTCTCCTCAACCTCATCACTTTTCACAACAAATTCTAGCTTTGACTTCTTTTCCAGCTCGACTAACCCTTTCACGTTTCAAATAGTGATTGCAGGGATTTGCTCCTTTGGGTTAGTTTCAGTGTTGCTAGGTAAGCTACCTTGTGGTGTTTCTGAAACAAGTTTGGCAAGCTGTCCAAATTGATTTTCAAGAACATGAATCGATGCTTGCTGATTTTTCAATGTTGTTTCAGTGTTTTGAAATCAAGTTTCGCATACCGAAATAAATTTAGCTAACATCCCCTTAAGGTTCGATTTCTTTTCTTATTGATAAGGTTGCTGAAAACTCAGAACTTATTGTGACCTCTAATTTCCTTGACCACCCCAAGAGAAATTTGTATAGATCCTCCAATGTACATTATAACTATTGTTATAAAGGTTATTTTGAGATCTAGAATTATTACCCATAAAGTCGACCTGCCCATGCTTCATGTTAGACTTGAAGGGAGAATATTCTAAATTAATCATCCTCGCTCTATTTGCATCTCACTGCATCACTGGATGTTTAGAAAACTTCAAACCATCAATTTTCTTACCAAGAGCTTCAACCTGATTTTCTAACATAGAGACTGCATCAATATCCAAAAATTCAGCTACCGTGCCAGGTTTTACTCTCTTAACTTGCCACTGATAATTATTCAACGCCATCTCCTCAATAAATTTTTAAGCTGTCTCTAGTATTTTGTTATTCAACATTCCGCCAGCTACTACATCAATCATCTATCTAGTCGAGGGGTTCAAACCATTGGAAAAATTTTGAACTTGGAGCCACAAAGTTAGTTTATGGTGAGGACACCTTCTCAACAAATCCTTAAATCTCTCCCATGTATCATAAAGTGTTCAAATGTCAAACTGAACAAAAGAAGACATGTCATTCCTCAATTTTGCTATTTTAGCCTGTGGAAAATACTTCATCAGAAAATTTTCAATCATTTGCTCCCAAGTAGTGATAGAACTACGTGGAAGTGAATTCAACCACTAATTTGCCTTGCTTCTCAAAGGGAATAGGAACAACTGTAAGCGTATGGCATTATCAGTAGCACCACTGATCTTAAATGTGTTGCGAATCTCTAGATTGTTAGCCAAATGAGTATTCAGATCTTCATCTTGCAAACCATCAAACTTAACATATTATTGTACCATCTGAATTATGTCCGATATTAGCTCAAAATTATTTGCAGCAATAGTCAGTCTCACAATACTCGATTTAGCCCCAATCGGAGTGGGCTTAGCATAATCATACATAGTACGAGGAGAAGGAGCTACCGAAAGCTGTTGATTATTTTGATTATCACTTATCTCCACAGTAATATCTTTTTGCTCTTGATCATCTACTATATTCTATTGATTTTGCCTTGCTTCTCAAACCTCTCTACGATTTCTGCAAGCAATCTTTTCAATCTCACTGTCAAAAGTAATGGACCCTATGGGTTTCCTCTAGTTATAAATAAAAAGAACCTACCAAAAGCAAACACATGAAAAAAATTAGAATGTAAAAATTAAATTAAAAACAAAAAAATATTAAAGTAAAATTTAAAAAATGGCTAAATTAATAGAAATAAAGTTTCCCAAATATTTTAGTCTCCAGCAATGGCGCCAAAAACTTGATGCAGTTGTAAACCAACTATAAATCGGACTCAGGCAACTACACCTATCAATTAATAGTATAGCTATGGTGAGCAAAGGTATTGTTCCCACGAGGACAAAAAGTATTAGTACTTACCATCTTTCTATTCTTTAACCGACAAATTGGAGTGATTGATTAAAACTAAAATTAACTAAATTAACTAACTAAAGGACACGACAAAGAACAAATCAGGAAAATAAATTATTAATAACAAAGAAGTGAGACAATGCTCAGGAAAGAATCCACCTAGACTTCATTTGTCATTATCAATCTAAATTACGTAATTTCTTCACTTAGTAACTTGATCCGTAGAAGTTCCAAAATTATGCTAATATCTCTCTTTGAGACTAAGAGCAACTGACTTTAGGTTGATTAATTGAAATTTATTTTTAATTTAAATCCCTATTATTGCATTAACTAGATCTATGGATTCCTTTATTAGATTTGACACTAATCCGATAGATTTGTGTTGTTCTATTTCTAGGATTGCATACAACTCCACTCAATTACGCGTGATCTACTCTTAAATAGGGTCTATTCCTCCTTTGATTTAAGCACATCAAACATGGATTAATAGCCTAGAAATATTAAACCAAGAATTAGGCACCAAAAATTGAGAACAAGATCTAAGTATTTATTGTGTAAAAATAGAAATCAAATAATAGAATCCATCCTAAAGTTCATCTCCCTAGGTATTTGGAAAATTAGTTTATGCTTGCAAATAAAAACATCCAAAACATAGTATAACCACAAGAAATAAAGAAACTCATAATAAAATTAGTTGTTTTCTTGAGTATTCTATGATGGCTTACTCCCATATTCTTATTTTTTTTCATATATAGGTCTTAAAATGCCTTAAAAACCCTAAAAATCATGTTTTCATGCTGTTTGGATTGTAATTTGCAATTTCCACTCGGTCTGGCTATAACACCCCAACCCTGGCCTAGATGTTATGGTCGAATCTGGCGATGTTACATGATAGTGCTTTCAAAAACTAAATCGTTAATAAGTCCTTTTTATTATCTTAACTAATCTCTAAATCTAGTTATTTGTTTCCAAAACATTATCCATTTATTTACACGTTGTTATAAATTGCGAAAGCTTTTAAAAGGATTTACGTAGTGGTGAATGTTTTGAAAGAAAACATTTGTAACTTTTGAAAACCCATGTTTCCCTACCACTAGTGATTACGGATTATAAGCAACGATAAACAAATCCCAAATTAAAGCAAAAACCCATAAATGCCTTATTACAGTAAAAATACCCCAAATAATAATACTTATAATCATAATCAAATACGAAAATAGATGCGGTTCTGTGGCCACCTTTGAGTCCCTCGCTACACTGATCCACCTATGTCTGGGGATTACCTGCACAGTCAAGCAAAAGAGGTGAGTTTACAAAAACTCAGAGTGTAGCCCCCATGTGCAAAAATAGATAGAATACAGATAATCACAGTCTGGGCATAAGCCCTTTTTCAGTAATAGTGCCAGTCTAGTTTGGGTCGTAGCCTATCTCAGTACAATAACGTCACATATATGCAGTCACAAGAATCCTACCTGACCAGCCTCTACATTCCATCTTCGTCCAACCCTACACTCCATGTGGGGATATAATCAACCCACCCAACCCTACACTCCAAGTAGTACCGAATGCGACACTTTACAATAATATGCAGCTGAGCTGCCAGTAAATCAGGCTTGAGGCCTTTCAATGCACTTCCTCCGAATAGTATAACCCCCAACCCAATGCAATGCAATATACAACATATCATGCCAAATCATGGTATCATACTTGCAATCAGTATAAATTTAGCAGCATGCCTAATATACAGTCATTTAGATGTCTATATCACATAAGGGTATAACAGTCATTTCAGGGGTCTAAGTACACTTACCGACCATACAGAAGGTTCACAGTTGCCTCAGACGACCCGTGCAACCTTAGCAGTTTAATAGTGAAAATAGGCTCGCAAGCTCATGTTGTTTGCCCATGTGGGCCCACACGCCGATGTGGCCCACACGACCCAAATCAGTTCAGCTCGTGTACCAAACACGGCCAGCCTCGTCGACCACACGCCCATGTTTGATCATACGACGTACCACACTGGACAACTGTATACCCGTCTGGTGTCAACGATTCACATTTTCAGCTTTTTGCCGATTTCAATTTGCGTGGTTGTGTTTACACACCTGGCTACGAAAAATGCGTACATTGTTCTTGAGCACTCCAAACCTTGTTTGAACAACTGAGGCCTTCCACACTCAAACCGTTGTAAAAAACTAATCACCAGTTCCTTAGTGATTACCGAAAACGCAGAACCGAGTAAAGAATATGGGTTAATTGAAGGTTAAAACTGACAAGGAAAGAGACCAAGGTAACCACAATTCGGCAGAGAGCAAAACTCAAAGTTCTGTAGCAATGAAAGAAGAAAAGAATCGGCAAAAGAGGGGAAAAAACGTTTGTCGTAGAGAGAGACAAGGCCGAAGGGAACTAAATATATAGCGATATTTGACAGAGGTTTTCGGGATTAACAAAATAAAAATTAAACAGTGGGGATGGAAAGTAGAAAGCCTGTGAAAATAGAGAAATATTTGAGGAAGCAAATAGCGGTAAGGGAAGGAAATTTTGGGGAACAGACCAATTCAACAGAGAGAACTAGAAGGGTGAAAATCGGCAAGAAAACAACCAAGATGAAAAGTAAGAAAATGACCAAAACTGAAAGAATTGAAAGATTGAGTGGAAGAGTGTTCGGCCAAAGAAAGCAAGAAAGAGACGTTTACTAGAGGAGGAGAAGAAAACAACGTCAGAATAGAAGAAAAAAGAAAGGTTTTCGAATGCACCCTCAGCAATAATCGGCCTCCAAGAGAGAAAATGGCTGAGAGAAACAGAAATAGAGAGAAAGTACCATCCAAAATAGAAAACTTGAGAAACAACAGTTCAAATTTGGCGCCAACGCTCCCACTATCCTCAAATTCCCATATTTTCCTCCCCAAATCCCTCAAAATCATCCACTCTTCCATCAACCACCTAATTCAAATTCCACTACCACTCTTCAGTAGTTCGGTTTGACTAAAACACCCACATGGCACTAGCAGCAAAATATAACACTCCACTGCGCCCACCAAGACTCGAACTTAAGTCCCCCAACACTTTGCCACACTACTTAACCATCAGACCAGCAGGCCCATTCTATCATGTTATACCCATATTTATTTATAAATCTACTGACTAAAATTAAGGGTTTATTCACTTAAAACAAAAATTTTGCACAAGCCAAGGCTTGAACCTAAGATCAGACACCCCCGGAACACATAACCACTGAAGCAGATACACACTTGTGTCACAATATAAATAAATAAATATTAAATATTTTTGGGGCGTTACAACTCTACCCCCCTTAAAAAAATTTTGGCCTCGAAATTTTACCTGATCAGAATAGATGACGATACTATTGTCGTATCACATCCTCAGGCTCCTACGTCGCCTCATTAGAGCTGTGATTATGCAAAAGAACCTCCACCAGTGGGATAGACTTCCTCTTTAAAACCTTTACATCACGATCTAATATCTGAACCGACTCCTCCTCAAAAGTCAGATCTAGCCTAACCTTATTTTCCTCAACCAAAATAATATGCGTGGGATCAGAGCAGTAGCGTCTCAACATAGAAACATGAAACACGTCGTGAATCTGATCTAACTCTGGAGGTAACTCCAACTGATAGGCAACTAGTCCCACTCATCTCAGTATGCGATAAGGCCCGATAAACCTAGGGCTCAACTTACCCTTATATCCAAACCTCAATATCTTCTTCCATGGCTAGACCTTGAGAAAAACGTAGTCCCCTACAGACTATTCAATCACTCTACGCTTCAGATCTGCATACGAATTTTATCTATCTGATGTCGCTTTCAGTCGGTCTCGGATCACTTTAACTTTATCCTCGGTATCAGAAACTAGTTCAGGGCCCAAAATACGCCGCTCACCTAGCTCAATCCAACATGAAAATGTGCGACACCTATGACCATATAATGCCTCGTAAGGTGCCATCTGTATGCTAGACTGATAGCCATTGTTATAAGCAAACTCTGCTAGCGGTAAGTAATCCTCCCAACTGCCTCGGAAATCAATCACGCAACTCCTTAACATGTCCTCCAGTATCTGTATCACCCTTTCTGATTGATCGTCTGTCTAAGGATGGAACGCAGTACTGAAGTCCAATCTTGTACCTAAAGCTTCATGTAACTTCTTCCAGGACTGAAACGTGAAGCCGGATCCCTATCAGATATTATTGAAATCGGTACCCCATGCAGTCTCACTATCTCTAACACATACAGTTTAGCCAGCTTCTAGAATGAGTAGTCAGTACGAACTAGTATGAAATGGGCAGACTTGGTCAGCTAATCCACGATGACCCAACGAAGTCCATAGTCACTCTCTCCCACTTCCAAAGTGGAATTTTAACTGGCTGAAGCAACCCTGAAGGTAACTGATGTTCAGCCTTAACCTACTGACACGTCAGACATTTACCCACGAAATTTGTAACCTCACTCTTAAGACCCAGCCACCAATATAACTCACAAAGGTCTTGGTACATCTTATTCCCGCCAGGATGCATAGCATAAGGACTACTATGCTCCTCTCGCAGTATAGACTGCCTCAAATCAGTATTCTTCAGTACATAGATTCTACCATGGAAACAGAGCACCCCTTTGCTATTCAGTCCAAAATCCATAGTATCCCTACTCTCAACCTGTTGGGAACGAAGACCCAGTGACTCATCCTCCAACTGTTTACTCTTAATCTGCTCAATCCACATCGGCTTAACCTGAAGTTCAGCCAACAGACTACCATCATCAAATAAACTGAGGCGAGCAAACATCACTTTCAGATCGGTTAGAACTCTATGACCCAGTGCATCTGCCACCATATTGGCCTTACCAGGATGGTACTCAATCGCACAGTCATAGTTTTTAAGCAGCTCAATCCATCTACGCTGCCTAAGATTTAGCTCCTTCTGAGTGAGGAGATACTTGAAACTCTTTTGATCAGTGCAGAGGATACACTTCTCACTGTACAAATAATGCCTCTAAATTTTTAGTATGAATACCACCGCAGCCAACTCTAAGTCATGCATCGGATAATTTGCCTCATGAATCTTAAGCTGATGAGACGCATACGCTACTACCTTACCATCTTGCATTAAGACAGGAGCCTTAGTCAGTACCTTCTTGAGCTTCTCGAAACTCTCCTGCTGCACATCAGTCTAGTTAAATGACACACCCTTACGTAATAGGTTAGTCAAAGGTGCTGCAATGTAACACCCACTAACCCCAAGCCGTCACCGGAATAGGGTTACGAGGTATTATCAGACTTATACACTAACATTTATACAAAACTGAGTTGTAAACTTTACATTCCAAATCAATATTCATCAAACTTCATCATAAAGTCCCTAATATGGGCCTACGAGGGCCAATACATGCTTTAGAAGTAATTCGGGATTAAACCGACAACTTTGGAAACTTTCTCTTGAAGATAGGGGCACACGCCCGTGTGGCCTGGAACATGCCCGTCTGGCCTACCCGTGGGGCTCAACATGGTCGTGTGGCCTGGGACATGGTCGTGGGGCCAGGCCATGGGCAGATTCTGCCAAATTCACACAGCCTGGGCACACGCCCATGTGACTTGGCCATGTGAAAACATGGTTTTTGACCATTTTTGAGCTATTTTCACTTGCTAAACACATCTATTTCATGTCCAAACATTTATTAATAGTTTTTAAATCAAATATCATTCATTATGCCCTTCAAACTTAGCAAATACTCATTCATTCACTTAAATACCTCTTAAGAATTATGTACCACAATTCATATCAAAATTATACAACATTATCATACTAGTCAAACTCATGTAAGTTTAACTTCCAAAATATGCATATTTCATACCATGCTTCAACAACTTTCATGTTTATACACTATTATAAACAAAATAACACCTTAACAACCTAGGTACATGCCATTTTACCAAAAGAAAATTATTCACCACTTTGAGTCCGGAATTGGCTTGGATGTTGAGTCCTTAACTTTCTTTTGTACCTAACTGCATGCAGGAAACAGCATGATATGTGAGTATGCACTCAGTGGTATTTCTATAAACTGAATACTTAAAAGTATAAAAAAAAATAACATTTACTTAAGTCATATAACAATCAAAGTAAACTTGTAAATCATTAAAATAACAATATTCATCATTCATACTTGCATTCGAGCTTTAAACTTGTAACTTCATGATCTATATAATTTAGTCACTCAATTTTATTTCATAACTTATGAATCTTACCATTTAATTCGATCTACTTCCATTGCCCAATGGTACCTTTCACTTTAACAGTCCACAGTTAATATAACATTCAGTAATAGTCAATATTCAATAAATCATAACTTAATAACAGTCATTCTTTAAAAAGTTTGGTTACCCCTATTAACATGACTCAGACCTGACGAATACATGGGCCCAAATCCAACCCATACACCAGGGATATAAGACAGTGTTTTATCGGCTGAAGCCGGAATACACCGTAAGGGTAACAGTCTCAGTCACGGTATACATAGTACCTTATCGAAACAAATCCGAAATAGTCACAGTCATAGTTAGGTACAGAGTACCTCTTCGGAACGAATCCAAAACAGTCACAGTCTGGCGACACATAAAGTGTCTGATCGACAAAGAGTCAGAATATCCCTAACTCCACTGATCCTATGGCATGCCAACTATATCCGACTAGCCCGACACTGTTAATAGGGTATTCAAATCGTTTCATTTCAATACGTATAGTAGTAATGTGATTTCCATCATATCATTCATATACATTCTAAGTATATATAAAAAAAATAACAATTACATTGTATTAAAACATTAAGCATAGTTTATAGAAATACAAACCGAATTTCTCGAGTTTACTCGATATCCTCGTTCACTTTCTCCTTTCCCTTTTTCGATGATGTTTCTGGTGCTACGTTGGCTACATAAAATTTAACATTTAAAATTATCAATATATATTATTTAACAACACATTCTTGTATTTCCATGTATCTTTTACTTAAATTCCAATTTAGTCCTTCCACCATAACCATTCTTTTTCTTCAAAATAAATCCTATATTTTCATTCAATTATCATTTTAAACTATTCCAACTCTTAAATTTCAGCATAAAACACTAATTATAACATCTTTTCAATTCAATCCCTATTATTGCAAAACCTATATTTTCTTTCACAATTTAATCATTCTCCCACTTCTAACTTGAATTTCCATCAAATTAACACTTAATTCTTCCATTTATTCAACTTAATCAACATCTAAAAATTCAATAACTTTTTAAATTTCAACAAAACTCAAGTAGTATTCTTTCCTAGGATTCCATAGACATCAAAATTACAAAAAAGGGATCAAATTGACTTACCAATCAAGCTTGAACTCCAAAACCCTAAATTTTCCTCTATTTTTTTTCTTTCCCTTTTTCTTTCTTTCTTTCTTTCCCTGCTCTGTTTCGTTTTCAATCTTTCTTTTATTTTTTTATTTTCTTTTATTGTTTTCTTTAATTAGTTTATTATATTATAACTATTATATTATATTTTAAATTATAATTATTATTTCTTAAATATTAAGTAAATACATATATATTCATACATTTGTACCAACTAAAATAATACACATGTATTTATACTTACCACACACTTGACACATAAGGTTTATTTGCTAATTTAATCCCTTAACTTTTCTATAGTTTATAATTAAACCTTTACACTTTATTCAATCTAGTCCTTTCACTAAATTAGCCTTAATTCAAGCTAATTCACTTAACCAAAGTCTAATTAACTACACTACTAGCTTCGTAAATATTTCTAATAAATATTTACGAATTTATTTTACGAAAATTATAACCCAAAACTCAATTTTCGATGACCTTAAAATTTGGGTCATTACATTTCTCCCTCCTTAATAAATTTCATCCTCAAAATTTACCTGTAAAGAGATGGGGGTACTGTGATATCATTGTATCTTCCGGTTCCCATGTTGCTTCTTCAATATTGTGACTTCTCCATAACAGTTTTACTAAGGGAATTTATTTATTACGTAATTCCTTTACCTCATGTGCCAGTATTTTAACCGGTTCTTCTTCATATGACAAATCTGGTTGAATCTCTATATCTTCAGTTGAAATCACATGAGATGGGTTTGACCGGTATCTTCTTAACGTAGAAACATGGAAAACATCATGAATTTTCTGTAATTCAGGAGATAGAGCTAAACGATATGCCACCGGTCCAATTCTTTCTATAACCTCATACGGTCTAATGTATCGCGGACTCAATTTACCCTTTAGACCAAATTTCAAGATTTTCTTCCAAGTAGAAACTTTAAGAAATACTTTGTCTCCGACTGAGTACTCAATGTCCCATCGTTTCAGATCTGCGTACGATTTCTACCTATCAAAAGCTGCCTTCAATCTTTCTTGAATCTTTTTAATAGTACTTTCTATTTCTTGAATCAATTCTGAACCAACCACTTTTCTTTCATTTAATTTCGTCTAGCACACCGGTGATCGACATCTCCGATCATACAAAGCTTCATACGGTGCCATTTGAATACTTGATTGATAACTATTATTATATACAAACTCAGCCAATGGTAGATAACGTTCCCAACCTGATTCAAAATCAATGATACAAGCTCAGAGCATGTCTTCTAAAGTCTGAATGACCTGTTCTGACTGTCCATCAGTCCGTGGATGAAAAGCTGTACTGAAATGAAGTCGTGTACTGAGAGACTCATGCAGCTATTTCCAGAACCTCGATGTAAATTGTAGATCCCGGTTAAAAATTACCGATACAGGAATACCATGTAACCTTACAATTTCCTGGATATAAGTTTCTGCCAACTTTTGAAGTGACCAATCTGTTTTAACTGCTATAAAATGAGCTGACTTTGTGAACCAATCAACAATCACCCAAATAGCATTTTTCTTACTTGCTGACAGTGGTAACCCGGTTACAAAGTACATCGTGATGCAATCCCATTTCCATTCAGGAATATTAATAGGCTGAAGTAATCCCATTTCCCATTTCCATTCAGTGGTAACCCGGTTACAAAGTACATCGTGATGTTTAGCTTTAACTCGCTGACATGTTAAACATTTAGCCACATATTCCACTATATCTCTTTTCATACCTGGCCACCAATACAGTTTCCGTAAATCACGATACATCTTCGTTCCCCCGGGATGTAATGCAAAAGGACTATCATGTGCTTCTCGAAGTATTAACTCTTTCAATTCTAAAGTAGTTGGAATACAAAGTCGATTCTGATATTTCAAACAATCATGCTCATCAATGCTAAAATTCTGTAACATCTCGAAATAAGGCCTAAATGGAATAGTGGTTGTGAAACCACAGATCTAAGATAGAAAAGTTTATTTCGATTAATTTTTATGATTTATCGAGTGATTAGATGCATGTGTTAGAGTATTGATAAGAAATTTTATAGATTGCATGTTTAATTTGCCTATTAGGGCTTATTTGCAGAAGTTGCTGTAACAGCCTAAATTATGGCCTAAACGGAACGATGGTTTTAGAACCACGAATTTGAAGTAAAAAAATTTATTCTGATTAAGTTTTAAGGTTTATTTATTGATTAAAATATTGTGTAAAAATATCGTTAAGAAATTTTACTGATAAAGTGCTTAATTGGACTTTTAGGACTAAATTACAAAAGTTGCAAAATATATGTTCTAATTCATAAGTACTTGATTGAAATGGGATTTTAAAGAGGAGATACTTAAATGGTAACTAGACCATTATGTTTCGTTTGGAAAAAAATGGGCATGACAAAATTTTAAAGAAAGGCCTTAAGGGCATTTTAGTCATTTGGTAATTAAAAGAAATAAAAAGGGAAAATAAAGCCAAAATTGACTCATCCTTTTCATGGAGGCCGAAATTAGCATGGGGGAAGCCATGGATAGGGTTTTCAAGCTTTCCAAGCTCAATAGTAAGACCGTTCTAGCCCCGTTTTTCAAGTTCTTTACGTTTTTGGAATCTAGGTAACTTGATTAAGCTTATTCTAGCAATAATTTAAGCTAGGGTTCATATTTGGAAAAATACCCATAGGTGAAATGTGTTTATTTTGATGTTTTATGGTAGAATATGAAAGCTGAATTTATGTTAAACAACTTTTCCTAAGCAGTTTTAAGCAAAAATGAGTAAAACGACCTAATCGGTAAAAGTTATTATTGTTCATAACTATGTGTTAGAGTGAGAATTTGATGCTGCCATAAAAGGGGAAAATGATCAAAATGTCATAAAACATAAGAATAAGGGATGAATTTTAATTCCTGAGCCTAGGGGCAAAAGTGTAAATATGCAAAAGTTTAAGGGCAAAATTGTAATTTTGCCAAAGTTTGAGTTAAGGAGTATTTTGAATAGTACATTAATTAAATAAGTAAAATATGATGTTTTAGATCCTGGAAAATGAGATTTGAACCTAGAATGGGAGAAAAATAAAAAATCGAGAAAGTTGGTAAAATGGCCGTTTTAGTATTGAGGTAAGTTCATATGTATAATAAGCATTAATTTATGCATGTTTCAATGTAATATTGATATATTTACTATGATTGCCGAGGTGTTGAAAGTAAGTATAATTATGATGATTTAAATGTTCAATATTAATTCAACATGGAAATGAGAAAGTATGTAAGTTTGTATGTAAATATTACATTATCTTTATTTATGTTTTTATATTTCAGCATATTTTATGTATTATAGCTGATTTTTGAATTATAATTGACTATTGGAAGAATGGAATAAAGTACTAGATAGTGAGATACTTCCCGTTTGAACCTTCGGAATCGAAAGATACGGATGGTATGTAGCTAGGTCACATGTGTAATACGGGATGTATACGACGTGTACAAGAGAGCTACGTGATATATGTAGCTAGGTCGCATGCGTGGTTCCAGGTGATAGACACCATGTAGACAAGAGAGCTACGAGATAAACTGGCTAGGTCACATGGGTGGTACTAAGTGTTCACTATGTGTATAAGAGAGCCAAAATTATGTGTAAAATCGAGCTAGGTCACATGAGTGGTGCTAAGTGAAGGCCACTATGTGTACAAGAGAGCTTCAATTTTAAAGGTGGGTTCAGTGCGATATCATCGCGTACCTGTTATAATTCCGAAGCGTTCAACTAAGAAATTGATTAAATGAAATTGTGTATCACTTTGTGATGATAAGTGTAAGTATATAAGTGTGTAACTTATGAAAAATATGCTCGATAGGTGATTGGAAATTAGAAAGATTGTTATGGGTAAGTGATGAATACAATTGAAGTGTGAAAGATCAAAATTGACAATAAAACTGTTCGAGATAGTTGCAGTGATGGGAATCTAAAAATTTACCAAAAATAGTAGAAATTGAATCAGAGACTCAATGAGATATCAAATTAGAGCATAATGAATCTATTTTCATATAACAGAAATAGAGCAAGCAAAGGAATTCTATATTATAAGATATTTAAGTTTTTGAGAGACTGGTTCAGAATGACTATGTGATCCCCTATTCTGACTTGGAAAAATCATTAAAAATTGTACAAAAATAATTATGGGATATAATTTATATGCTTGAAATCCTTAATGAGTATATTTAAAATCAAATAAATGAGAACATACTTTGAATTCTGTACGAGGAGAAAATTGATCCATAGTGAAGAATGGTCAGGGCAGTTGAGCAGTGAAATAGGGGTAACTTCAATGAATTAACTATACTAATTGGATAGACCAAAAATTCTGAAAATTTTATGGTAAGAATATATGTGAATCTAGTTTCAAGAAAATTTAACGGTTTGTAATTCGGAGTTCTGTAGCTCCAAAAATAAATAATTTAGTTGCTGGTACTCTGCTAGACAGCTTATTTTGAACCTGTTTATGATTGTAATAGTGAAAGTATGTGTGTTTGTAATGGTAATATTCTGGGAACATATTGTGACTTTGTTTAAATTATGATAATGTATTGTTATTTAATATTTACATATTTACTTACTAAGCTATAATGCTTACTCCCTTCCTTTTCTTTTTCCTATAGTGTCACAGATGTTAGCTCGAGTTGGAGGTCGCCGGAGGTTAAATCACACTATCAAACTATTGATCGATATATAAAGGTTTTAAAGTATTTTTAAGTTTTTGGCATGTATGGGGACTCGTTTAATTGTTATTAAGTTGCTAGGAGTTGGCCTAAAATACTGACCTATGTTAATTGAAGGTCTCTATTGTATAAAGTCATTTAATGAAGATAGTCTTGATTATGTTATTAATTAAATGATGCAATTTATGAATGTGCATGCTTGCCTATGTGTGCGGTTGAATTAAAGCATTATATGGGCCTTGTAAGCTCTTTTTAAGGGACAGCTTGAATGTGTTTGAAAAAGTTTTAAATTAGAGTGAAATTATGAATCGATTTTTATACGATGATTAGTGATTAAGTCCGGTAATGCCTCGTACCCAGTTCCGGTGTCGAACACGGGTAAGGGGTGTTACATTTAGTGGTATCAGAGCTATGGTTTAGTCGGTTCTCGGACTTACCTAATATGTGTAAGAGTTAAGTTACACATGCCATATTACTACTTGTGATAGTGTGATGCCTCCCGATCTCGATGAAATAGTTCTGTTGAAACAGAAGTGTTTTCCAACCGAGCTACCATCGACAGTGTAAAAGGTGTTAAGTAAGTTCGTATAATTTGGTGGATATATTGGTGTACTTAAATTGATCTTGGTGACTTGTGATGACATGTGTGAGATCAAGTGTAAAATGAAATAGACATAAGTGGAGAAATATAGAAAAGTGAAAAGAAACGAAAGTTTATCTCGTTATAAACTCATCCATGTTCGTTTGACATTGACATGATATTATGTGTCTAACTTATTTGACTAAGTGAATGTGATAAATAGATTTACTCAAATTTGTGGAATGTATGTTTGAGTGCATTTGTTTTAAAATATGAATATGTGTGTAAGTCTGTCTAAAATGAATTATATAACTGTGATAATATTAAGATGAAATGAGACTTGTAAAAGGTAAGAGTACTAGTTCATGATGTTTATGTGATAATGAATGAGTCATGAATAAGAATTTCTCTTGGAATATGAAAGATGAGATGAATGGAAAGTTTATATTATGATAAGTGTTCATGTTGATTGGCAATTGTGTGATGCTATGAGTGTAACTTGTGAAATTAAATGAATGTTATGAGTAATTCTATTTGAGAATTATGAAAGCATGTATAAGTGTATTTGTTTGTATAAGATGATAGGAGGGTTGTGTAAAATGAATATGCATGTTGAGTTATTTGAAGCAAATTATATATATATTGATGAGTGTTAAGTTATATGCATGAATATATAAGAGACAAGTTAGAAGTGTTACAGCCTCACCCCCTTCCAATAAGATTAATTGACAATGTGATAGCATTTGAGAATGGTTTAACAAATGAACTCAGTTGCAGAAAAGATGTCAGGTTAATATGAAGACTTTCTGAATTCTGAAATGTTACAGTTAAAGAAAGATTAAACTTAGTTAATTAACTCATCCAAGTATGATGTTTAAAGTATAATGATTGTGAATAAGAAGATAATGTGGATTTAGTAATGATAGAATTAGACAGAAGAATAATGATTGAGCTGTATTAATAGCTGAATGCAGAGTTTTTGGTTAAAAAAAAAGGTGAAAGCAAATGTGAGAATTGGAAATAGTTTTCGATTAATATAGAGGTCATACAGAGTTGAAACTTAGTTATATTAGATTTCAATTTGATAGTGGGGTGATTTTGAAAGTACTGCTTTGAAGAAAATTTATTTGGAGATGTTTAAGAAATTTTGAGAAAAGATATTGAATCTTTTTACCAGTAAGATTTTCGGGGACGAAAATCCCTAAAGGGGGGAGAAATGTAACATCTCGAAATAAGGCCTAAATGGAATAATGGCTGCGAAACCACAAATTTGAAATATAAAAGTTTATTTTGATTAATTTTTATGATTTATCGAGTGATTAGATGCATGTGTTAGAGTATTGATAAGAAATTTTATATATTGCATGTTTAATTTGCCTATTAGGGCTTATTTGCGAAGTTGTTAATGTGACCGATTTAGGGCCTAAACGGAACGATGGTTTTAGAACCACAAATTCGAAGTCAAAAAATTTATTCTGATTAAGTTTTAAGGTTTATTTATTGATTAAAATATTGTGTAAAAATATTGTTAAGAAATTTTACTGATAAAGTGCTTAATTGGACTTTTAGGACTAAATTACAAAAGTTGCAAAATATATATTCTAATTCATAAGTACTTGATTGAAATGGGAGTTTAAAGAGGAGGTCCTTAAACGGTAATTAGACCATTATATTTCGTTTGGACAAAAATGGGCATGAATAGGACAAAATTTTAAAGAAAGGCCTTAAGGGCATTTTAGTCATTTGGTAATTAAAAGAAATAAAAAGGGAAAATAAAGCCAAAATTGACTCATCTTTTTCATGGAGGCCGAAATTAGCATGGGGGAAGCCATGGCTAGGGTTTTCAAGCCTTCCAAGCTCAATAGTAAGTCCGTTCTAGCCCTATTTTTCAAGTTCTTTACGTTTTTGGAATCTCGATAACTTGATTAAGCTTATTCTAGCAATAATTTAAGCTAGGGTTCATATTTGGAAAAATACCCATAGGTGAAATATGTTTATTTTGATGTTTTATGGTAGAATATGAAGGCTGAAATTATGTTAAACAACTTTTGCTAAGCGGTTTTAAGCAAAAATGAGTAAAACGACTTAATCGGTAAAAGTTGTTATTGTTCATAACTATGTGTTAGAGTGAGAATTTGATGTTTCCATAGAAGGGAAAAATGATCAGCATGTCATAAAACATAAGAATAAGGGATGGAGTTTAATTCCCGAGCCTAGGGGCAAAAGTGTAAATATGCAAAAGTTTAAGGGCAAAATTGTAATTTTACTAAAGTTTGAGTTAAGGACTGTTTTGAATAGTACATTAATTAAATAAGTAAAATATGATATTTTAGATCCTGGAAAATGAGATTTGAACCTAGAATGGGGGAAAAATAAAAAATCGGGAAAGTTGGTAAAATGGCCGTTTTAGTATCGAGGTAAGTTCATATGTATAATAAGCATTAATTTATGCATGTTTCAATGTAATATTGATATATTTACTATGATTTCTGAGGTGTTGAAAGTAAGTATAATTATGATGATTTAAATGTTCAATAATAATTCAACATGAAAATGAGAAAGTATGTAAGTTTGTATGTAAATATTACATTATCTTTATTTACGTTTTTATATTTCAGCATATTTTATGTATTGTAGTTGATTTTTGAATTATAATTGACTATTGGAAGAATGGAATAAAGTATTAGATAGTGAGATACTTCCCGTTTGAACCTTCGGAATCGAAAGATACGGATGGTATGCAGCTAGGTCACATGTGTAATATGGGATGTATACCACGTGTACAAGAGAGCTACGGGATATATCTAGCTAGGTCGCATGCGTGGTTCCAAGTGAAGGACACCATGTAGACGAGAGAGCTACGAGATAAACTGGCTAGGTCACATGGGTGGTACAAAGTGTTCACTATGTGTACAAGAGAGCCAAAATTATGTGTACAATCGAGCTAGGTCACATGAGTGGTGCTAAGTGAAGGCCACTATGTGTACAAGAGAGCTTCGATTTTAAAGGTGGGCTGTGTCCGATATCATCGCGTATCTATTATTATTCCGAAGCGTTCAACTGGGAAATTGATTAAATGAAATTGTGTATGACTTTGTGATGATAAGTGTAAGTATATACGTGTGTAACTTATGAGCAATATGCTCGATAGGTGATTGGAAATTAGAAAGATTGTTATGGGTAAGTAATGAATACAATTGAAGTGTGAAATATCAAAATTGACAATAAAACTGTTCGGGATAGTTGCAGTGATGGGAATCTAAAAATTTACCAAAAATAGTATAAATTGAATCAGAGACTGAATGAGATATCAAATTAGAGCTTAATAAATCTATTTTTATATAACGGAAACAGAGCAAGCAAAGGAATTCTATATTATGAGATATTTAAGTTTTTGAGAGACTGGTTCAGAATGACTACGTGATCCCCTGTTCTGACTTGGAAAAATCATTAAAAATTTTACACAAATAATTATGGGATATAATTTATATGCTTGAAATCCTTAATGAGTCTAGTTTCAAATTAAATAAACAATAACATCCTTTGAATTATGTATAAGGAGAAAAATGATTCGTAGTGAAGAATGGTCAGGACAGTTGAGCAGTGAAAAAAGGGTAACTTCAAAGAATTAACTGTACTAATTGGATAGACCAAAAATTCTGAAAATTTTATGGTAAGAATATACATGAATTTAGTTTCAAATAAAATTAACAGTTTGTAGTTTAGAGTTTTGTAGCTCCAGAAATAAATAATTTTGCTGCTGGTACTCTGCTAGACAGCTTATGTTGAACCTGTGTATGATTGTAATAGTGAAAGTATGTGTGCTTGTGATGGTAATATTCCGGGAACATATTGTGACTTTGTTTAAAGTATGATAATGTATTGTCATTTAATATTTACATATTTACTTACTAAGCTATAATGCTTACTCCCTTCCTTTTCTTTTTCCTATAGTGTCACAGATGTTAGCTCGAGTTGGAGGTCGCCGGAGGTTAAATCACAATATCAAACTATTGATCGATATATAAAGGTTTTAAAGTATTTTTAAGTTTTTGGCATGTATGGGGACTTGTTTAATTGTTATTAAGTTGCTAGGAGTTGGCCTAAAATACTGACCTATGTTAATTGAAGGTCTCTATTGTATAAAGTCATTTAATGAAGATAGTCTTGATTATGTTATTAATTAAATGATGCAATTTATGAATGTGCATGCTTGCCTATGTGTGCGGTTGAATTAAAGCATTATATGGGCCTTGTAAGCTCTTTTTAAGGGACAGCTTGAATGTGTTTGAAAAAGTTTTAAATTAGAGTGAAATTATGAATCGATTTTTATACGATGATTAGTGATTAAGTCCGGTAATGCCTCGTACCCTGTTCTGGCGTCGAACACGGGTAAGGGGTGTTACAAATTCCCTATTGTACCGTTCTGTACTGTCTCTCTCTTCTTCATTAACTTTTCATCTTCTAACTGTGTTGTTCTGATTTGATCAAACATTACTTGTTTTACTATCAATTCAGCTAAAAGACTTCCATCATCAATAATACTGAGTCGTTCAAACATTGCTCTCAATTCAGTTGCAGCTTTTCTACTCAGTGCTTCAGCTACCACATTAGCTTTACCCGGATGACAGTCAATAACACAATCATAATCTTTTAGAAGTTCTATCCACCAATGCTGTCTCAAATTCAATTCTTTCTGTGACAAAAGATACTTGAGACTTTTGTGATCACAGTAGATATAGCATTTCTCACCATATAGATAATGTCTCCAAATCTTTAGAGCAAAAATCACCACTGCTAATTCTAAATCATGAGTCGGATAATTACGTTCATGTGGTTTCAATTGCCGTGAAGCATAAGCAATTACCTTTCAGTTTTGCATCAATACACACCCGAGACTATTTAAAGAAGCATCACTGTACACAACGAAATCTTTTCCCGACTCTGGCAAAGTCAATACTGGTGCTTCTGTCAACATTTGCTTCAACATTTCAAAACTTTTCTGACACTGCTCACTCCAAACAAACGGAACATTCTTTTGCCGTAATTTTGTCATTGGTAAAGCTATCTTTGAAAATCCATTTACAAACCTTCGATAATATCCGGCTAACCCAAGGAAACTACGTACCTCTGACACATTTCTGGGAACTTTCCATTGAAGTATGGATTCAATCTTCTTTGGATCTACTCTTATCTCATCTACTGATACTACATGACCAAGAAATACAACCTCTGTTAACCAAAACTCACACTTACTGTAACGCCGCAATTTTCAGGAATTCTAAAAATGTTGGTAAAATTTAATATTCTGTGTTTTATCTGCTTGGCGTAGGGTTAATTATGTTAGTAGGCCTCCAGAAGGCCCAAGCTTAAGTTAAAACCTGGTAGTTTAAGTTAATTTTAATTCCATAAGGAAAACGGGGTTCTGGTAAGCTGGGCTTTTAAGTATTAATTGTGTAAAATAAAACACAAGGAAGCAAGTAGCATAGTGGCATGTGATGCCACTGGGAAGGCTATAAGTGGCATGTGGATGTTAGGGAGGACCCAGGTTCAAGTCACAATGACAGCATATTAAGGGAATTGTTTTTATGAGTATGAAAGGTAAGTAATGGAACTGAAGTGAAAGACTGTTAGGAAGAGTTGGAGTTGCTCAGGAGATTGAGCAAGGAAGGGATAAGGGAGAGGATTTAAGAGCTAATTGGGGAGAGCTGTGATGGCCGAATAGTGGACTCTTGAGAAGCAAGAGTTGGCCGGCCAAGGGGAGCTTTAGGGAGGCAAAATTCGGCTAAGGTTAGTGCTAGTATAAATTCGGCATTTAGGGTAATTTGTGCCGTGTCCTGACTGTTCCCCTCATCTTTTCTTTTCTCCTCTCTTCATCCATTTTATTTTTCTTCTTCTTTCCTCCATAGCCGAATCTTCTTACCATCCTGTTCATCTTCATGTTTTTCTTTAGACGTTTCTAAACCCTCATAGTCATTTGCCATAAAAAGCCGAAATCCCGAAAGCTATACTCACTACTTGTGCCGATTTCTCCAAAGCCAAATCCTTTAATGTTTTTGTTCCTTTATGATCAAAATTCCTCTTCTCTAAACCATTAATATCTGTTGGCAACATTACTTCAAGGTTATAGCCTCAAATCACCATCTTCTTCATCACCTAAAAAGTCAAAAATACTATAGATTTAGGAGCTTATAGTTGAAACTTCAAATCTCCTGGATTTGAGTTCTACCATTGTTTAGAGGATAAATCTACATCAGATCTGCATAGAAATCAGAAAGGAATAAGTGGTAAGTGCTCATCATTTCAGATCTAGTCTTATTTTACAAGTTAGGAAAAAGCCGAAGTCCCTAAAATCTAGGGAGGCTATTGATTTGGGCATAGGGCTTTAAGGGTTTTTAACTGATGATTTCTTTTGGTTATTAGTGTCTTCTTGAGTATTGGATCGAAGGCTTGGATCTTTGGAGCAACCAGACTTGGATCTAGTCATTGGTTTTCGGCAAAAAGGTAAGGTTTTTAAGGCTTTTGGGGACATGGTTCGAATATGGGTAAGTGAGTATTGAGATTAATGCTATAGTTTGTAATCTAAGAATTGTGGTAATCCATTGTAGGGCATCGTAAGGGATCTCAATAGCAGTCGTCACGAAACAGGTGTGTAACTGACACCCTCTCATAGACTAGGTCGGCAAAAGCTGAAAAGCTGGTATTTTGGGAACTTGCGAGTGTGCGAATGCTCGTAAGACAAATGGGTTAATATTTTTGGTAATTTGAAATGATAGAACTACAGTACACACGATTTCGTGCATTATTGATATTTTGGGCTTAATGGGCCAAAAAAATCGATTAATGGGCCAACGGGCCCAATTCGGTAAGTACGCGCGGTAAGTGTTTCTGATTGCACGTAAATGGTAGAAATATGCATGAAAATCCTAAGATAGCCAAATTACTAGAATACCCCTTTGTATGGAAAATTACCATGATACCCCTAGGTGTAAAATGACCTTTATACCCCTAGGATTAATTTTGTCTGAAAAGCATGATGATTTAAATCTGTATGATGTATGCCACGAATGAATATCTATTGCATGGGGACATGGGTTATATTATAGAGGAAGCGTCCTGGTGGCTATGCCACAAATTATCTGATCTGGTGGATCTGCCACATATATATCTATTTTGGTGGCTCAGCCACAATTATCTATTTCTGGTGACTCTGTCACATTATCTGTTCTGGCAGCCATGCTACATATTTCTGTGGCGTGTAGCGGTTGGGTGGGTCGAGTAGTCTCCCCACATGGTGCAAGGTTGGTATGGGGGTATATATGTTTGGATATGGGTTGGGTTTTGCCTAAGCATGTAATATCTGTTTTGATCTGTTATGGGCCTATGGGCTTTATTCTGAATTCTGTTCTAGGCTAAGGCCAATTTATTCTGTTTCTGTGGTTTGAACTGATTTAGGCTATAGTTGGGTTTATTTACACACTGAGTTTTTCAAAACTTACCCCCCTTTGTTTTATCCACGCAGGTAAACCCCAACCATAGTAGGCTTGGAGCCGTGAGGGATTTGGAGTGGCCACATGTTTATGAAAATTCGGTTTCTTTCTAATGAACTGGACCTCCTTTTAATTTCATTTACGGTTTTGGGTTTTTAAATGTACTAAGGCCGCTTGTTTATTTTTATGGTTTTGATCTATATTTTATTATGATAAAAATGATTTACTTTAACTATCAAAGTGGATTAGTTCTAGGGTGCGTTTTCCAAAACAATAATTAATTTCAAAATAACATGATCACAAGTAAGGCTTCCGCTAAGCAAATGGTTTTTTCAAGAATTAATCACTTTTCTAAAATGAACTTAATCAAATGGGTTTCTTAAAAATATACGTGATGTTAGAGTGTGGCAATGGCGGTGTGCATGTCTAGGATTGGATCCGAAGGGAGCTTGGTACTTAAGTAGTCCGACGGACTCACCTTCTCTTTTCCGGTTTCCTACCTAGTGCACAGCTTCCATTCACTTTAATCTAGGTATCTTTTAAAACATCAACTAAGTTTTCTAAACTAAGTAATACGGAATGTTTTGAACGTTTCGATGTGGAACGTCGAATCTGGTCATAACGTCTAAGCTGAATTTGGGGTGTTACATTTAGTAGTATCAGAGCCAAGTTGCAACAACTCGGTTGTGGAATGGGTTTACAAAAAAATAAAGGTTTTCAAAAATAAAAGTTTTATAAAGATTGTAAAACTCTGTTTTCAAAATCTAGATCTTTGAGTGGCATTCCGAATCTCCGGCCCAAGTCTGTAAGTATTCTGAACTTTTCTGAATATATTCTAAATTATCTGTCTGTACTAAAACCCTACTAGAATACTCTAGATAGGATGCTACTGAAACCCTAGAAAAGCTTGCTAAAAGACTGAAACTGTAGCTAGACATCGATTCTGCGAAAACCAACTCAATTATTCATCAATCATAAAACATCTGTAATAATCACTGGAATGCTGAAATTAATGCATAAAATTCATAATCAGATAATACGATATGAGTACGAGAGCAGCTCGGGGAAGAGGCCGTGGACGAAGCCGAGGTAGTGCTCGAGTAGAAACTGCATCTTCTAGGCATATGCCGACAGCGGAGGCACCGATACCACCGGCAACTGAAGTGGAGTCTCATGATCGTGGTACCGGGGATGACGCCCTATCGCAGGCTATGTTTCGTGTTCTGGAAAGGGTTATCGGGGCAAGTTCAAGCAACGGGATTCGAGGATCGATTTCTGAACGACTCTGGGCTAACGAAGCGGAGATCTTTAGGGGCGTATCTGGTGTAGCCCCGAATGTGGCAGAATATTGGTTGGAGGCCACAGAACTAATTATGGACGACTTGGACTGCTCTGTGGAGCAGATGCTGAAGGGGGCCGTATTGTTGCTGCGAGATGAGGCTTATCAGTGGTGGCTCACCATGAGAGATGGAACCCCAGCTGATAGGGTCACTTGGGAGCTGTTTAAGATGGCCTTTAAAGGGAAGTATGTCGGGGCAAGCTATGTGGACGCCCGCAGGAAGGAATTCTTGAATTTGGTTCAAGGAAATAAGTCAATTGCGGAGTACGAGGCTGACTTTTTGAGGTTAAGCCAGTATGCTATGGGAATAGTCACTACGAAGTATGAGCGTAGCGTCCGCTTTGAGGATGGACTCAGAGATGATCTTAAGGTGTTGATTGCTCCACAGAGGGAGCGTGATTTTGCGGTTTTGGTGGAAAAGCTAAGATAGCTGAGGAGGTGAAGCGTACTGAGAGGCAGAACCGAGAGAAAGATTGGAACCATTTCTGAAGGGATTCTGGACCTTCGGGTGGAATAAATAAGAATGCCAAAAGGGTGAGAGTAGAGGAGCCGATTTGAGTAGTTCTGGTGAATGTGGTTAGACCACCAATCTGTGGAGACTGTGGCAAGGTACACTTGGGTGAGTGTAGGAAACGTTCTGTGCTTGCTTCTGATGCGGATCTATGGAGCATAGAGTTAAGGACTATCCTCAAAGAGCTGATCAGGTTCAGGTTGCTGAACAGAGGGTTGCTCAATCCGCGAGAGGTGGACCACAACCACCGAGAGGACGTGGACAAGGTAAGGGCAAAAATGTAAATGGTCGAGGTCAAGGGGCACCTGGCAGAGGTGCCAAAAATGCCGAGGCTCGACAGCCAGCGTTGGTGTATGCAGCTCGCCGTCGAGAGGAGGGCGACGCACCTGACGTCATAACCAGTATGTTTTTGGTTTCTAGCATGCCGTATACTGCTTTGGTGGATATTGGATCTACTTATTCTTATGTTGCATGTGCCATATCTGGGTCGTTGGGTGTGCGCTCTGAGAAGATTGTGAGTGGGGTATCTATGCTAAGTCCTTTGGGTCACTCGGTTAGGGTAGACAAAAAGATTTTTCCTAGAGATCTGATGGAGTTGCCGTTCGAAGAGTTTGACCTCATTTTGGGAATGGATTGGCTAGTTAAGCATAAGGCAACTTTGGATTGTGCTGCTAAGCGAATGGTGCTAAGGACTGCGGAAGGTAAGGAGGTTATGATGATAGGTGAGCGAAGGGACTATTTGTCCAATGGGGTGTCAGCATTGAGAGCCGAAAAGTGGATTCGAAAAGGTTGTGAGGCCTATTTGGCATTTGTAAGTCAGCCGAAAGAGGAGGGGCTGACAGTGGATAAGGTTAGGACTATAAAAGAGTTCCAAGATGTTTTTTCAGAGGAGCTTCCAGGATTGCCTCCAAACCGAGAAGTCGAGTTTGGAATCGACTTGTTGCCTGGAACGGCACCAGTGTCCATCGCACCGTAAAGGATGGCACTAAAGGAGTTAGTAGAGTTGAAAGCTCAAATTCAAGAGTTGTTGGATAGGGGCTTCATTAGGCCAAGTGTGTCTCCATAGGGAGCACCGGTGCTATTCGTGAAGAAGAAGGATAGGACGATGCGAATGTTATCGCCAGTTGAACAAACTGACGATGAAGAATAAGTATCCACTGCCAAGGATTGACGATCTATTTGATCAACTTATAGGAGCTTCTATATTTTCCAAGATCGACCTTCGATCTGGATATCATCAATTAAGGGTTAAAGAGGTAGATATTCATAAGACGGCATTCCAGACTCGGTATGGTCATTACGATTTTCTGGTTATGCCATTTGGACTAACAAATGCTCCTGCAGCATTTATGGATCTGATGAATCGTGTGTTCCAACCATTTTTGGATCAGTTCGTAGTCATCTTTATTGACGATATCCTGGTATATTCTGAAACAGAAGCGAAACATGATGAGCATCTTCGCATTGTGCTACAAGTGTTAAGGGAGAAGGAACTCTATGTGAAGTTCAGCAAGTGTGAATTCTGGTTGAGGGAGGTAACCTTCTTACGACATGTGGTCTCTACTGAGGGGATTAAGGTAGACCCTCGTCAGATTGAAGCAATTCTAGAATGGAAGCCACCTAGGTCGGTGTCAGAAATTCAAAGTTTCCTAGGCTTGACAGGATACTATAGAAGGTTTGTGGAAGGTTTTTCTGTGATGGCAGCACCTCTGACGAAACTCATAAGAAAAGGAGTACCATTTGTATGGACTGAGAAGCAGCAGGAAGCTTTTAAGAAGTTGAATAAAGTTTTGACTAAAGCACCTGTGTTAATTCAACCAGAATCTGGGAAGGATTTTACTGTGTACAATGATGCATCACACATAGGTTTGGGTTGTGTGTTGATGCAAGAAGGTAAGGTGGTTGCTTATGCATCACGACAGCTTAAGCCTCACGAGGGAAACTATCCTACTCATGATTTGGAGTTGGCAGCAGTGATCTTTGCACTTAAGATTTAGAGACATTACTTGTACAGAAAAAGGTGTATTATATACACAGATCATAAGAGTCTTACGTATTTGCTGACTCAAAAGGAACTGAACCTTAGGCAAAGGAGATGGATCAAGTTGTTTAAGGATTATGATTGTTCGATCGAATATCACCCAGGCAAGGGTAATGTGGTAGCCGATGCTCTAAGTCGTAGAGCTGTATCTGATCTGAGAGCAATGTTTTCTCGCCTAAGTCTGTATGATGATGGAAGTCTGTTGGCTGAATTGTGAGTAAGGCCAACCTGGGTGGATCAAATTAAGGAAAAGTAGTTGAAAGATGAGTCTTTGGTTGCTCGTTTTCAACAAGTTAAAGAAGGGGAAACTTCTGAGTTTGGGTTGAACAACGAAGGAGTTTTGTGCTTCCGAGGAAGAATTTGTGTTCTGAAGGATTCTGACTTGAGATAGTCAATATTGAAGGAAGCTCATGGGGGATTTTGTGCCATGCATCCTGGAGGAAATAAGTTGTATCACAACTTGCGAGAACTGTACTGGTGGCCTGGGCTTAAACGAGAAGTAACGGAATTCATGGGGAAATGTCTGACATGCCAGCAACTGAAAACTGAGCATCAATTACCTTCTGGACTGTTGCAGCCAGTAAAGATACCACTTTGGAAGTGGGAGAGGGTAACTATGGACTTTGTGAGTGGGCTACCCTTGACACCATTGAAGAAAGACTCGATATGGGTGATTGTGGATAGGTTGACCAAATCGGCTCATTTCATACCTATCCGTACTGACTTCTCACTTCAGAAGTTAGCCAAGTTGTATGTGGCGGAGATTGTGTGACTTCATGGTGTCCCAGTTTCGATTATCCCTGACCGAGATCCTAGATTCACATCTCGATTTTGGCAGAAGCTATATGAGGCATTGGGGACATGATTGAACTTTAGTACGGCTTTCCATCCCCAAGCTAATGGTCAGTCAGAAAGAGTTATTCAGATTCTAGAGGACATGTTGAGGGGATGTGTTATTGACTTTCGAGGTAGTTGGGAGGATTACTTGCCGTTGGCGGAATTTACGTACAATAACAATTACCAGGCAAGTATTCGAATGGCACCGTATGAAGCACTGTATGGACGAAGGTGTCGTACACCTAGTTATTGGATCGAGTTGGGGGAACGACAGGTTTTTGGACCTGAGTTGGTGGCAGATACTGAGGATAAGGCCAAGCTGATTAGAGGCCGGTTGAAGGAAGCAGCTGATAGGCAAAAGTTGTATGCAGATTTGAAGCATAAGGAGATTGAATACTCAGTAGGTGATATGGTCTTCTTAAAGGTTTCACCTTGGAAGAAGATATTAAGGTTTGGTAAGAAGGGCAAGTTGAGTCCACGGTTCATTGGGCCTTATCAGGTTTTAAAGCGAGTAGGCCCAGTGGCTTATCAGTTGGAATTGCCTCCAGAGTTAGACAGGATTCACGATGTTTTTCACGTCTCCATGTTAAGGCGTTATCGTTCTGGCGTTATCGTTCTAACCCTACTCATGTCGTGCCGGTTGTAGAAATTGAGGTGCAAACTAATTTGACCTTTGAGGAGGAGCCTGTGCAAATATTGGATCGAGATGTTAAGATTTTAAGAAGGAAATCTATTCCATTAGTAAAAGTGCTTTGGCGTAACCATGACAGAGAGGAAGCTACTTGGGAGCCAGAAAAGGCGATGCACCAGCAATACCCTCATCTGTTTGGATCAGGTAAATTTCGAGGACGAAATTTCTTTAAGGAGGGTAGAGTTATAACGCCCCAATTTTTAAGAATTCTGAAAATGTTGGTAAAATTTAATATTCTGTGTTTTGTCTGCTTGGCATAGGGTTAATTATGTTAGTAGGCCTCCAGAAGGCGCAAGCATAAGTTAAAAACCCGGTAGTTTAAGTTAATTTTAATTCCATAAGGAAAACGGGGTTCTGGTAAGCTGGGCTTTTAAGTATTAATTGTGTAAAATAAAACACAAGGAAGCAAGTAGCATAGTGGCATGTGACGCCACTGGGAAGGCTATAAGTGGCATGTGGATGTTAGGGAGGACCCAGGTTCAAGTCACAATGACAGCATATTAAGGGAATTATTTTTATGAGTATGAAAGGTAAGTAATGGAACTGAAGTGAAAGACTGTAAGGAAGAGTTGGAGTTGCTCAGGAGATTGAGTAAGGAAGGGATAAGGGAGAGGATTTAGGATCTGATTGGGGAGAGTTGTGATGGCTGAATAGTGGACTCTTGAAAGCAAGAGTTGGCCGGCCAAAGGGAGCTTTAAGGAGGCAAAATTTGGCTAGGGTTAGTGCTAGTATAAATTCGGCATTTAGGGTAATTTGTGCCGTTTCCTGACTGTTCGCCTCATCTTTTCTTTTCTCCTCTCCTCATCCATTTTCTTTTTCTTCTTCTTTCCTCCATAGTCAAATCTTCTTACCATCCTATTCATCTTCATCTTTTTCTCCAGACGTTTCTAAACCCTCATAGTCATTTGCCATAAAAAGCCGAAATCCCGAAAGCTATACTCACTACTTGTGCCGATTTCTCCAAAGCCAAATCCTTCAATATTTTTGTTCCTTTGTGATCAACATTCCTCTTCTTTAAACCCTTAATATCGGTCGGCAACATTACTTCAAGGTTATAGCCTCAAATCATCATCTTCTTCATCACCTCAAAAGCCGAAAATACTATAGATTTAGGGGCTTATAGCTGAAACTTCAAATCTCCTGGATTTGAGTTCTACCGTCGTTTAGAGGATAAATCTACATCAGATCTGCGTAGAAATCAGAAAGGAATAAGTGGTAAGTGCTCATCACTTCAGATCTAGTCTTATTTTACAAGTTAAGAAAAAGCCGAAGTCCCTAAAATCTAGGGAGGCTGTCGATTTGGGCATAGGGCTTTAAGGGTCTTTAACCAATGATTTCTTTTGGTGATTAGTGTCTTATTGAGTATTGGTTCGAAGGCTTGGATCTTTGGAGCAACCAGACTTGGATCTAGTCATTGGTTTTTGGCAAAAAGGTAAGGTTTTTAAGGCTTTTGGGGACATGGTTCGAATATGGGTAAGTGAGTATTGAGATTAGTGCTATAGTTTGCAATCTAAGAATCGTGGTAATCCATTGTAGGGTGTTGTAAGGGATCTCAGTAGCAGTCATCATGAAACAGGTGTGTAACTGACACCCTCTCATAGACTAGGCCGGTAAAAGCCGAAAAGCCAAAATGCCAAAAAGCCGGTATTTTGGGAACTTGCAAGTGTGCGAATGCTCGTAAGATAAATGGGTTAATATTTCTGGTAATTTGAAATGATAGAACTGTATTACGCGTGATTTTATGTATTATTGATATTTTAGGCTTAATGGGCCAAAAAAATCGGTTAATGGGCCAACGGGCCCAATTCGGTAAGTATGCGCGGTAAGTGTTTCTGATTGCATGTAAATGGTAGAAATATGCATGAAAACCCAAAGATAGCTAAATTACTAGAATACCCCTTTGTATGGAAAATTACCATGATACCCCTAAGTGTAAAATGACCTTTATACCCCTAAGATTAATTTTGTCTAAAAAGCATGATGATTTAAATCTGTATGATGTATGCCATGAATGAATATCTGTTGCATGGGGACATGGGTTATATTATGGAGGAAGCGTCCTGGTGGCTATGCCATAAATTATTCGATCCGTGGCTCTGCCACATATATATATCTGATACCGTGGCTCACCACAATTATCTGCTTTCGATGACTCTGTCACATTATCTCATTCTCATGACCATGCTACATATTTCTATGGCGTGTAGCGGTTGGGTGGGTCGAGTAGTCTCCCCACATGGTGCAAGGTTGGCATGGGGGTGCATATGGTTGGATATAGGTTGGGTTTTGCATAAGCATGTAATATCTGTTCTGATCTGTTATGGGCCTATGGGCTTTATTTCAATGCATTGCTGGGCTAAGGCCAATTTATTCATTTTCGTGGTTTGAACCGATTTAGGCTATGGTTGGGTTTATTTACACACTGAGTTTTCCAAAACTCACCCCCTTTTGTTTTATCCACGCAGGTGAACCCCAACCATAGTGGGCTTGGAGCCGTGAGGGATTCGGAGTGGCCACATGTTTCTACAAATTCGGTTTCTTTCTGATGAACTGGGCATCCTTTTAATTTCGTTTACGATTTTGGGTTTTTAAATGTAATAAGGCCGCTTGTTTATTTTTTGGTTTTGATATATATTTTATTATGATGAAAATGATTTACTTTAACTATCGAAGTGGATTAGTTCTAGACGCATTTTCCAAAACAATAATTGATTTCAAAATAACACGATCACAAGTAAGGCTTCCGCTAAGTAAATGGTTTTTTCAAGAATTAATAACTTTTCTAAAATAAACTTAATCAAATGGGTTTCTTAAAAATATACGTGATGTTAGAGTGTGGCAATGGCGGTGTGCATGTCTAGGATTGGATCCGAAGGGAGCTTGGTACTTAAGCAGTCCGACGGACTCATCTCCTCTTTTCCGATTTCCTACCTGGTGCACAGCTTCCATTCACTTTAATCTATTTAAAAGGTATCTTTTAAAACATCAAATAATTTTTCTAAACTAAGTAATACGGAATGATTTGAACGCTTCGATGTGGCATGTCGGATCCGGTCATAACGTCTAGGTCGGGTTTGGGGTGTTACACTTACTCAATTTTCCATATAATTGCTTCTCTTGCAATATTTGTAAAACCATTCGAAGATGTTGTTCATGTCAGTTTCAGACTTCGAGTATACCAAGATGTCATTAATAAAAACCACTACAAACTGATCCAAATACGGTTGAAAAATCTGATTCATAAGATCCATAAAAGCAGTCGGAGCATTTGTTAACCCAAATGGCATCACCAAAAATTCATAATGTCCATACCGTGTACGGAATGTTGTCTTCGGTACATCACTCTCCTTTACCTTCAGCTGATAATATCCTGACCTCAAATCAATTTTTGAAAACACGAAAGCTCCTTTTAGTTGATCAAATAAATCATCAATGCGAGGTAACGGGTATTTGTTCTTAACAGTCACCTTGTTTAACTATCGGTAATCAATACACAATTGCATCGAACCATCTTTCTTTTTAACGAATAATACTGGGTCTCCCCACAGTGACGTACTAGGTCGTGTAAACCCTTGATCCAATAAGTCTTGTAGTTGTACCTTCAGCTCCTTCAACTCAGTAGGTGACATTCGATATGGAGGTATTGACACTGGATTTGTACCCGGGTATACTTCAATCCCAAATTCAACTTCCCGATCAGGAGGTAATCCAGGCAATTCTTCAGGAAACACATCAGGAAATTCACATACAGTCTAAATTTTACTACACTGACCCTCAGCTAAATCAGAGTTAATAACATATGCTAAGAAAGCAGCACATCCTTGGTAAAGAAGCTTACTAGCCTTAACTGCAGAAATGATTCGAGCTGAACCACTAGTAGTCCTTATACCATTTACTTCAATTCGTTTACCATCTTCATTTTGGATAGTAAATTTCTTTTTATAACAGTCCAAAATTACTCCATGTTCTGACAACCAGTTCATACCCAGTATAATGTCAAAATCACCGAATGGCATAATCAACAGATCAACAGAAAAGATTCTATCTTGAATCATCAACGGACATCTTCGACATATTTGATTTACTAACACAGTTTGCCCCAATGGACTAGACACTTCTATCATTATTCTAGACAGTTCGAATTTTAAATTTCCTGTCTCAACTAGTTTTGTATTAACATAGGAATGTGACGATCCTGGATCTATTAAAGCATATACGGGTTTTGAATGTAATAAGAACATACCTGTCACTACATCATGAGCATCCCCCTTGCCTCGAGTTCTTACAACATATGCTCGAGTTAGAGCTCTTACTTCAGATTGTTGGGTAGCATTTTCACTAGTTCTTCTAGTACCTCCTCTAGCAATTGGACCACTTCAGCCAGATCCTCGAGCTTTAGAAGCAGATTCAGATCTTTGTGATACTATTGGTGCTGCCTTACCAATCTTCGGGCAATCCTTAACAAAATGATCAGTGGATCCACATCGGAAACAACTCTTAGTTAACTTTTTACATTCCTCTCTATGTCTGTTTCCACAATACTCACATTTTAAAATTTCAGTGTTCTGAGCTGGGCTTCTGATACTGCCAGTAGATATAGTAGTTTGCCTTTTTCTACTTCTGTCTCCTCTTTCTGATCTTGAACTGAATCTTCCACCACCATGAGATTCCCTCGATCGTTTGAATTGCTGATTTGAACTAGCAGTTCCAGGACGTTTTTCAGCTGAATGAACAATTTCAGAGGTTTTGCTCTTTCCCAATACTTGTTTAATCATTTTAGCTCTCTCTACTAGATCTGCAAACTCTGTAATCCGTAGAGGCATCAATTGTAGTTGGAATTCATCTCACAGTCCTCTTAGAAATCGCCTACATCTGTCAGCTTCAGTTAGTATAAATTCAATTGCATATCTGCTCAATCTCAGAAATTCCCGTTCATAATCCACTACGGACATATCTCTCTGTTTCAGCATCAAAAACTCCTGTTTCCAGTCTTCCATATATGTCTCCCCCAAATACTTCTTCTGAAATTCCCGTTGAAAAAATTCCCAGTTTACCTGTTCTTCCAGTATATTCTGAATCACTGATTCCCACCATCAAAGAAACAACACATACTAAACTTTCCTGTGGCGTACATTCTAATTGCTTCAAAATTCTCTTGGTAGTCTCTAACCAATTTTTAGTTGTTGTTGAATCAGTTCCCTTTGATCCCGTAAATTCTGTAGCTCCATACTTTCGCAATTCCTTAATAGGGGCTCTTCGAATAACGGGGATAGAAGTAGTAGCAGGCATACTTCTTACTGCTCTTTGAAAAGATTCGGCAATCATTCTAAATATTTCTGTATTATCTCTTCCAGTATTCGGTGGTTGGTTACCTACCTGGTTTACACTTGGGGTTGCAGATTCAGATTCATTTACATCATATGATTCATCTCCACTATACATTTCCGGATCGGTACCCTCGATACTTTCGTTAGACATCTTTTTCACACTATAAAACAAATCAATTTATCAGTATATATAAATCAACATCTAATCCCGACTCAAAGTTAACATAATAAGGGCATGTACCTCTAGACTCAATTTCAAACTTTATTTAGTCCTAGAATCGACTAAACTTGAATAGCTCTGATACCACTAAATTAACACCCCCTAATCCCAAGCCGTCACCGAAATAGGGTTATGAGGTATTACCGGACTTATACACTAACATTTATACAAAACTGAGTCGTAAACTTTACATTCCAAACTTCATCATAAAGTCCCTAATATAGGCCTATGGGGGCTAATACATGCTTTAGAAGTAATTCGGGATTAAACTGGCAACTTTGGAAACTTTACCCTGAAGATAGGGGCACACGCCCGTGTGGCCTAGAACATGCCCGTCTGGCCTGCCCATGGGGCTCAACATGGCCGTGTGGCCTGGGACATGGCCGTGGGGCCAAGCCATAGGTAGATTCTACCAAACTCACACGGCCTGGGTACACGCCCATGTGACTTGGCCGTGTGAAAACATGGTTTTTGACCATTTTTGAGCTATTTTCACTTGCTAAACGCATCTATTTCATGTCCAAACATTTACTAATAGTTCTTAAATCAAATATCATTCATTATGCCCTTCAAACTTAGTAAATACTCATTCATTCACTTAAATACCTCTTAAGAATTATGTACCACAATTCATATCAAAATTATACAACATTATCATACGAGTCAAACTCATGTAAGTTTAACTTCCAAAATATGCATATTTCATACCATGCTTCAACAACTTTCGTGTTTATACACTATTATAAACAAAATAACACCTCAACAACCTAGGTACATGCCATTTTACCAAAAGAAAAGTATTCACCACTTTGAGTCCAGGATTGGCTTGGATGTTGAGTCCTTAACTTTCTTTTGTACCTAACCTGCACACGGAAACAAACCGTACGCTGAGTATGCACTCAGTGGTATTTCTATAAACTAAATACTTAAAAGTATAAGAAAAATAACATTTACTTAAGTCATATAACAATCAAAGTAAACTTGTAAAACGTTAAAATAACAATATTCATCATTCATACTTGCATTTGAGCTTTAAACTTGTAATTTCATGATCTATATAATTTAGTCACTCAATTTTATTTCATAACTTATGAATCTTACCATTTAATTCGGTCTACATTCATTGTCCATTGGTACCTTTCACTTTAACAGTCCACAGTCAATATAACATTCAGTAATAGTCAATATTCAATAAATCATAACTTAATAACAGTCATTCTTTAAAAATTTTGGTTACCCTTATTAACATGACTCGGACCTGACGGATACACGGACCCAAATCCAACCCACACATCAAGGATATAATACAGTGTTTCATTGGCTGAAGCCGGAATACACCGTAAGGGTAACAGTCTCAGTCACGGTACACATAGTACCTTATCAGAACAAATCTGAAACAGTCATAGTCATAGTTAGGTACAGAGTACCTCTTCGGAACGAATCCGGAATAGTCACAGTCTGGCGACAAATAAAGTGTCTCATCGACACAGAGTCAGAATATCCCTAACTCCACTGATCCTATGGCATGCCAACTATATCTAACTAGCCCGAAACTGTTAATAGGGTATTCAAATCGTTTCATTTCAATATAGAAGTAGTAACAGTTTCCATCATATCATTCATATACATTCTAAGTATATAAAAAAAATAACAATTACATTGTATTAAAACATTAAGCATAGTTTATGGAAATACAAACCGAATTTCTCGAGTTTACTCGATATCCTCGTTCACTTTCTCCTTTTCCTTTTTCGATGATGTTTCCGGTGCTACGTTGGCTACATAAAATTTAACATTTAAAATTATCAATATATATTATTTAACAACACATTCTTGTATTTCTATGTATCTTTTACTTAAATTCCAATTTAGTCCTTCCACCATAACTATTCTTTTCCTTTAAAATAAATCCTATATTTTCATTCAATTATCATTTTAAACTATTCCAACTCTTAAATTTCAGCATAAAACACTAATTATAACATCTTTTCAATTCAATCCCTATTATTGCAAAACCTATATTTTCTTTCACAATTTAATCATTCTCCCACTTCTAACTTGAATTTCCATCAAATTAACACTTAATTCTTCCATGTATTCAACTTAATCAACATCTAAAAATTCAATAACTTTCTAAATTTCAACGTAACTCAAGTAGTATTCTTTCCTAGGATTCCATAGACATCAAAATTACAAAAAAAGGGATCAAATTGACTTACCAATCAAGCTTGAACTCCAAAACCCTAAATTTTCCTCTCTCTTTTTTCTTTCCCTTTTTCTTTCTTTCTTTCCCTGCTCTGTTTCGTTTTCAATCTTTTTTTTATTTTTTTCTTTTCTTTTATTGTTTTATTTAATTACTTTATTAGATTATAATTATTATATTATATTTTAAATTATAATTATTATTTCTTAAATATTAAGTAAATACATATATATTCATACATTTGTACCAACTAAAATAATACACATGTATTTATACTTACCACACACTTGTCACATAAGGCTTATTTGCTAATTTAATCCCTTAACTTTTCTATAGTTTATAATTAAACCTTCACACTTTATTCAATCTAGTCCTTTCACTAAATTAGCCTTAATTCAAGCTAATTCACTTAACCAAAGTCTAATTAACTACACTACTAGCTTCGTAAATATATTCTAATAAATATTTACGAATTTATTTTACGAAAATTATAACTCGAAACTCAATTTTCGATGACCTTAAAATTTGGGTCGTTACATGCAATTAGCGAAAACCCCTCTACAAATAGTCGATAATACCCTGCTAGTCCTAGAAAACGGTGGATCTCAGATACAGTTTTAGGCTGCTTCTAATCCAAAACAGCCTCAATCTTTCGAGGATCAACCCTAATCCCTTTAGCAGATACCACATGGCCCAAAAATGTGACCTCTCGTAACCAGAACTCACATTTACTAAATTTGGCGTACAGTTGTTTCTCTCTCAGAATCTGCAGAACTACGCAAAGATGTTCATCATGTTCATCCTCAGTTCTCAAATACACCAGGATGTCATCAATAAAAACTACCACGAACCGATCCAGATAGGGCTGGAACACTTGTTTCATTAGACCCATAAAAGCCGCTGGTGCATTCGTCAGTCCAAATGGCATCACTAGGAACTCGTAATGACCATAGCGAGTCCTAAACATTGTCTTGTATACATCAGTCTCTTTGACCTTCAGCTGATGATACCCAGATCGGAGATCAATCTTAGAAAAAATCGAAGCCTCTCGGAATTGATCGAATAGATCATCTATCCTCGGTAGGGGGTACTTATTCTTAATGGTCAATTTATTCAGTTGCCGGTAATCGATGCACATACGCATGGATCCATCCTTCTTTTTCACAAACAAAACTGGGGCTCCCCACGAAGACACACTAGAGCGGATGAACCCACGATCTAATAACTCTTGAATCTGAGCTTTAAGCTCCACAAGCTCCTTCAATGTTATTCTATATGGGGCGATGGACACTGAAGTTGTACCAGGCAGGAGCTCAATCCCAAACTCAACTTCACCGTTTGGATGTAAACCAAGTAGCTCATCAAGAAAGACATCCAGAAAATCTTTAACCGTTCTAATAACTTTAAGAGAAGAAACCCCAGAATCTAAAACACTAATGTAGGCCAGATACACCTCACACCCTTTACGAACCAACCTTTTCGCCCTCAGTGCAGAGATTACATTCTACAAGTAGTTCCGATGTTCCCCTATTACAACTACCTCGTCGTCCTCCGCAGTTCTCAGTACCATCCGTTTAGTGGCACAACCCAAGCTCACTCGATTTTAACTAGCCAGTCCATTCCCAGTATTAACCTCACTCGTGGTGCTCTTAACCAAGATACCCAAAGTCTCAGACACAGTGGAAGCTATATAGGAGTGAGTAGATCCTATATCTATCAATGCAATATAAGGTACATCATAGATAAAGAATGTACCCGTGATAACATCCAGAGTATCTCCATCTCTCTCTACGACGCAAAGATAAACTAGAGTGGCTACCTCGCCTCGGATGCCGGCACCTCTCGCTCGGTGCTCTCGATTCTGACTCAAACCGTTACCACCTCTAGGCTGACCACGGGCTCTCGGTGGCTGCTGAACACCCCTCAACGGCTGTGTAGTACCCAAACCTACAGCTTGTATTTGATCGAGTCTTCGTGGACACTCTCTGATACGGTGCTCCAATGATCCACACCTCAAAGATGCCCCAGTTCTTTTCCAGCACTCGCTCTGAAGGCGTCTCCTACAATCAGCATAGGGCTGCGGTCTAGTAGCAGCAACATTGGCCCCAACTCTGACCAACCCATCAACTCTGGCCTTTTTCTTAGGCCTCAGAAATGAATTCGAGGGCTCCGAATCCCTCTTGTTCCTACATCTCTCTTTCTCACGATTTTGGCACTCAGCGCATTTCACTTCCTTGGTGATCTTCACCTTATCAACCAACGTAGCAAAATCTCGCTCCCTCTGTGGGGCTATCAGAACCCGTAAACTAACCCTGAGGTCATCTTCAAAGTGAACACATCGCTCGTACTTAGTCGCCACCATCCCTTGGGCACGCAAAAATTCAGCCTCATATTCGACCACTCATCTATCCCCCTAAGTTAAATTCAGAAACTCCCTCCTCCGAGCATCCACATAACTAGCACCCACATATTTTCCTTGAAAAGTAGTCTTGAAAAACTCCCAGGACAGTCGATTGAGTTGAGTGCCCTCTTCAACCGTAAGCCACCACTGGTAAGCCTTATCTCTCAGCAGTGACACTGCACCCTTTAGTTTCTGCTCGGGGGTGCAGTTGTCCATGATCCTCTCTGTGGCCTTAATCTAATACTCAGCCACATTAGAGGCAACTCCAGCAATAACCCTAAAAATCTCAGCTCTATTAGATCGAAGTTGTTCCTTAATCGACCCTCGGTCTACAACACCAATATTGGGCCCAGCGACCCTCTCTAGAATCCGTAACATAGCTTGGGACAGCGCGTCGTCCCCAGCCGCAAGATCATGAGACCCAGTCTCAGTCACAGGTGAAGCCAGTATCTCCCTAGTTTCTACATTAGGTATGTGGCTAGATGACGAAGACCCAACTCGAGCACTTCCACGGCCTCCACCACGGCCTCTTGTACCCCATTCGCGAGTACCTCTAATGTTCATTATCGAATTGCGTTTTATCTGTATTAACAATTTTATGCATCAATGTTATAGTTCTAATGTTTATTAATAGATATTTTATGAAAAGCAGTATAAGTAATTCAAAGTTCGTTTTCGTAGATCACAGTCTCACTATAGTTTTACTATCATCTCAATGTGCACTTACTAAAGTATTTTCAGTACAATATGCTATCTATAATAGGCTCAGTATTTACTATGTATAACATTTTAATTAAAATTCATAAAAGTTATAGAAAACTTACAGGATCGGCACCGGAGACTCAATGTACCACATATTCAGTAAAACTTTTCAAAACATTTCAAATTATTTGAAAGTAAAAATTCAAGTTTTAAAACCCAAATCCACAGTCGAGTTTTGCAACTTGGCTCTGATACCACTAAATGTAACACCCGAACTCGGCCTAGACGTTATGGCCGAATCTGGCAATGTTACATGATAGTGCTTTCTAAAACTAAATCGTTAATAAGTCCTTTTTGTTATCTTAACTAATCTCTAAATCCAGTTATTTGTTTCCAAAACATTATCCATTTATTTATACGTTGTTATAAATTGTGGAAGCTTTTAAAACGATTTACGTAGTGGTGAGTGTTTTGAAAGAAAACATTTGTAACTTTTGAAAACCCATGTTTCCCTACCACTAGTGATTACGAATTATAAGCAACAATAAACAAATCCCAAATTAAAGTAAAAATCCATAAATGCCTTGTTACAGTAAAAATACCCCAAATAATAATACTTATAATCATAATCAAATACGAAAATAGATGCGATTCTGTGGCCACCTTTGAGTCCCTCGCTCCACCGATCCACCTATGTTTGGGGATTACCTGCATAGTCAAGCAAAAGGGGTGAGTTTACAAAAACTCAAAGTGTAGTCCCCAGGCACAAAAACAGATAGTATACAGATAATCATAGTCTAGGCATAAACTCTTTTTCAGTAACAGTGCCAGTCCAGTTTGGGCCTTAGCCCATCTCAGTACAGTAACAGTCACATATATGCAGTCACAAGAATCCTACCCAACCAGCCTCTACACTCTATCTCCGTCCAACCCTACACTCTATGTGGGGATATAATCAACCCACCCAACCCTACACTCCAAGTAGTACCGAATGCGGAACTTTACAGTAATATGCAGCTGAACTGCTAGTAAATCAGGCTCGAGGCCTTTCAATGCACATCCTCCAAATAGTATAACCCCCAACCCAATGCAATGCAATATACAACATATCATGCTAAATCATGGTATCATACTTGCAATCAGTACAGTTTTAGTAGCATGTCTAATATACAGTCATTTAGATGTCTATATCACATAAGGGTATAACAGTCATTTCAGGGGTCTAAGTACACTTACTAACCCTACAGTAGGTACACAGTTGTCTCGGGTGACCAGTGCAACCTTAGCAGTTTAACAGTTAAAATGGGCTTGCAAGCCCATATTGTTTGCCCGTGTAGGCCCACACGCCTGTGTAGCCCACACGACCCAAATCGGTCTAGCCCGTGTACCGCAAATGGCTAGCCTCGTCGACCACATACTCGTGTTCGATCACACGGCCTACAACATGGGCAACCGCATGCCTGTGTGGCATCGACAATTCACATTTTTGGCTTTTTGCCGAATTCAGTTTGCGTGGTTGTGTTTACACACCTGGCTACGAAAAATGCGTACACCGTTCTTGAGTACTCCAAACCTTATTTGAACAACAGGCCTTGCACACTCAAACCGTTGTAAAAGACTGATCACCAGCTCCTTAGTGATTACCGAAAATACAGAACTGAGTAAAGAAGATGGGTCAATTGAAGTCTAAAACCAAAAAGGAAAGAGACCAAGGTAACCATAATTCGGCAGAGAGCAAAACTCAAAGTTTTGTAGTAATGAAAAAAGAAAAGAATCGGCAAAAGAAGGGAAAGAACGTCTGTCGTGGGGAGAGACAAGGCCGAAGTGAACAAAAGATATAGCAACCACATACCTAGCGATATTTGACAGAGGTTTTCGGGATTAACGAAATACAAACGAAGCACTGGGGATAGAAAGTAAAAAGTCGGTGAAAATAGGGAAGTATTTGAGGAAGCAAATAGCGGTAAGGGAAGGGAATTTTGGGGAACAGACCAATTCGGCAGAGAGAACTAGAATGGTGAAAATCGGTTGGAAAGCAACCAAGATAAAAAGCAAGAAAATAACCAAAACCGAAAGAATTGAAAGATTGAGTGAAAGAGTGTTCGGCCAAAGAAAGCAAGAAAGGGACGTTTACCAGAGGAGTAGAAGAAAACAATGTCAGAATAGAAGAAAAAAGAAAGGTATTCGAATGCACCCTCTGTAATAATTGGCCTCCAAGAGAGAAAATGGCTGACAGAAATAGAAATGGAGAGAAAGTACCATCCAAAACTGAAAACTTGAGAAACAACAGTTGAAATTCAGCACCAACACTCCCACTATCCTCAAATTCCCATATTTTCCTCCCCAAATCCCTCAAAACTGTCCACTCCTCCCTCAACCACCTAATTCAAATTCCATTACCACTCTTCAGTAGTTCGGTTTGACTAAAACACCCACACGACACTAGCAACAAGATAAAACACTCCACTGTGCCCACCAAGACTCAAACTTAAGTCCCCCAACACTTTGCCACACAACTTAACCATCAGACCAGTAGACCCATTCTGTCATGTTATACCCATATTTATTTATAAATCTTCTAACTAAAAACAAGGGTTTATTCACTTAAAAAAAAAAACTTTTGCACAAGCCAAGGCTTGAACCTACGACTTCTCAGACACCCCCAGAACACATAACCACTGAAGTAGATACACACTTGTGTCACAACATAAATAAATAAACATTAAAGATTTTTGGGGCATTACACTGGCACATGGTTGTATGGCAACCCGTGTAGAATGGCCCAACCCGTGTGGCTCCTGAAACTTGCTCTAAGTTTCTGACTTCACTCGTTTTTCACGCCTTTTGCTCTCAAATGCTCTCCAAAGTATAGAAACAAGAATATAAAGGATTAGGAGAATAAAGTTCACCTTTTTAAATCGAATAATCATCAAAAAATGCATTAAGAATGAGGCTAAAACATGTTACTTTTGGCATTTATCACACATACTAGGGTTTCAACGAATGTTTCACTAACACTTAATCAAAAAACTAATACCTCATTTTTTTTCCTAAAAATACACAGACAATCTCAATAATTAGGGCATGACCATACTCTCTCTGTTCACAAACTCGATTCTACTAACCCCCGACTTTTGGGATGTGACATTAACGCAATTCGAGAGTGTGCATAAAGTGAGACATGTTATTGTTATTCCCCATCACTCATCACTTTAATGTGTCGCAAAGGTAACATATCAATGCGAAACATTGAAAAACCTTGCCACAAAGGTATGATCACTACTTATGATATCTCAAAAGTAGTAGGTGACATCACAAGGAAAAAATAGATAGTACAGATTGATTAGGATGAGGTGGCAGAACCAGAAGCCGATTCTAGCAGTACCAAACCACCAGATAATCCTGCACCACCTTTTATGTCTACTCAACCTTCTACGAATTTGGTTAATCTAGCAAAAATTATGAAATTATTGCATCATATGAACAAGCAGCAATGGAAAAACTAGAAGTATGCCAAGATTCGAGATTAATTGAATCAACCTGCTATTTAGAGCTTATTTAAATCTTTTGATTACATTCCTGAGTTTCCAAATGCAATAATCAAGCCATGAAACCCAACTTACTGAATCGGTCCTAAGGATTCCGTTACACCAAGGTAAGATACTAGCATGGATTGGGGGACAAACACAGAAAGTGATGGGTCAATAAATAAATGAGGGGGTTTTCTTAATTTTAGGACATTTCTTTTCAATTGATTTTATTTTTAATTTTTTTAGAACATTAATTTTATTTTTATTTTGTCTTAATTTTTGCAAAATAATTTTCTAGCTACAATTTGTAACACCCCTCGCCCGCATCTAACTCCAGGACGGGGTTCGAGGTGCTACCTGACTTTTACTAACACTTCTACACTAAACAGGGCCATGAAATCTCAAACAATTAAAAATCTTTTCTTTTCACATGTAATCTATCCCTTATGCGGGCTTACGAGGCCCAACACATACATTTGGGGTGGTTCGGGACCCAACCGAGAACTCATGAAAAACTTAGAAAATCTCTTGCATCAAGGCTCCACATGCCCGTGTGGGTATAGAGCACACGCCCGTGTGCTAGGGACATGCCCGTGTCCTGAAATCGTGTCCAAAAACCTGGACATTCTGCCAAAACCACATGGCCAAGACACACACCCGTGCTCTATGACCATGTCCTTCACATGGCTGAGACACATGGCCGTGTCTCTTGCCCGTGTACCACTACCATGCATACTGACTTGAAAAACTTAGGTGCAAGGGACACACTGCTGGACAACATGCCCATGGGGGCGGACCGTGTGTCACACACGACCTAAACACACACCCGTGTGTCTACCCATGTGGACAAATACAAGGTTACTTTCCAAGCCATTTTGTCACCCTCACAACACATGCACGCATACTTATACAATAGCATACAACATGGCAAAATTAGACACTTAAACATCTATAAGCATGTCATGATCATGACTATTTCTCATGCAATAGATATCATAATTCATACATACTAAATCATTATAAACTCATCATATGAGACCTTGGCACTTGCATGCAATAATCACATAATCATGCACAAATTACTATCTCAATACAACCTCTAAGTATACATGCTATAAGCCACCTCACAAGAGATAGTATCATACATATATATGAATAATCATATAGGCCCATAAAGTCATTAGCCGACATAGGCCGATTCACATGGCTACAACACTTTATCAATATAAGCCGACACCTTTAGCTAAATCATAATATCACATACTCAACATTAAAACCCTATACATGCCATAGACTCGAATCACTTGGATTTACTTACGCCGATAGCGTTAACTCGATAGTGTGATAATATCTCTGACGGCCTCCAACCCGAGCTAACCTGGCAACCCTAGAAAACATGAGAAAGAAAGGGGAGGTAAGCTTTACACTTAGTAAGTTCATGTGAAAACAATAAGCAACTCATTAACATGTTTTATCAATGTTTACAACATATTCTCAAGTTCACGACAAGCTATCTTCCTGAGCAATAGGCACTAAATTATTTATATCTGGAGGTACGAAACTCTGAATTAAGTTCTGTTAATTTTCCCTGTAACTAGACTCATTTACCTTTCTACCATAATATTTCTAGAATTTTTAGCTTAGCCAATTAGTAAAGTTTATTCCTCAAAATTACTCCTGATTCACTATCTGACAGTTTCAACCCTTCTGCACTAAAGTTCAATTATCTCATAGCACAAGACTCGAATAATGTTCTCGTCTATTTCTATTGAAACTAGACTCATTTAGGATTCTAATAATATAAATTATAACTCATAAAAATTTTTATTCAATTTATAATTATTTTCTCAAATCAGAATAGGGGATCTCGAAGTCATTCTAACTCTGTCCCACACAACTTCAAATAGCTCATTATAGGGAATTCTTTTGCTTACATGGTTTCTTTTATAAGAAACTAGACTCATTAAGATTTAATTCCATATTTTACTCAGCCTCTAATTCATTTTCCACTATTTTTAGTGTATTTTCAAAGTTACACTACTGCAGTAACTCAAATCTATCAAGGCTAAGTTACTCATTCATGATTATTGTTCACAAAATTGATACAACATCATTTCATCCATCATGGTAAGAACACATATTTATGCATCATAGATATTTCACATACCAAGACATTCTCATAGGCTTAGTGTACGTACCTGCACAACTCGTAACATAACTCAAGTGCATACTCACCAATGACTTACCTCATTGGGACCATCATCAACTCTTTATTCGGATTACCCGTTGAACACTTGGAATACTAATTGGATACTCAGAAAATCTTTGCACATAAGTGCCTAATTGTAGCTAAAGCTACCTCGTATATCATGACATTTCAATGCTCACTCTCGAGCTAGTCATCTAGACTCATAATTCCTAGTGACATGTCACTTGTATCCTATTTTATTCCTAAGGTTCAAACAGGATTCTTCCTCGCCTATCAAGGCTTTGTCTTATCATATTTCTATTAATCACATACACATGAATATTTGTACAATTCATGTAATGATAACATTTAAAATACATGTATAGCATGTTATTGTTTACATATGAACTTACCTCGATACCACAAAGGTGAAAAAGACGTAATTATCCCTTAATCGACTCGATTTTCATCATCTAAAACATCACATTCAGCTTATTAAAACAATGTACTAATCAAATTAGTCCATTGACACACTTGGGAAATTTTTATAATTTTGCCCCTATATTTTGCCAAAATTACCAAATTACCAAATTACCCCTAGGCTCGTAAAATAATTTTTATCACATTTCTTTACTCCTTAAGCCTAGATGAACCACTTTGATAACTATAGCAACTCATAATTCTTACTATCTCACACATTTACAACTTGTTTTACAACTTTGCAAAATACCTCATTTAAGGTGTTTTCATGCAAACTTCTTTCATAAAAGTTGTTTATAACACTACCAAGACTCATAATTTTCCATAAAAACACAGAAAACAACACATTTTCTCTCATGGAAAAACCCTAGACTCTTCAACATTTTGTAAAATAACCCCCTCTTTTGAAAGCTCATGCTTTAAGGGTTCCAAAAATGTAAAAATCATCAAGAAAAACATTAAAAATCACTTACTAGAAAGGGATGTAAGTGGATGATATTTCAAAGCTTTAAAACCCCTTTCTTTTGCTGGAAAAATTGGTCAAGAAGAAGATGAAAAGGGATGATATCATCCTATCTTTATTTTATTACTAATTGGTCAAATAAGTCACCTAAAAGCCATAAATTTTGGCTTTTTGACCAATTGGTCTCCCCTTGGACGGCCACCTCAATAAAAAGGGTCTATTTTCCCTTTAAAGGCCTCCAATTTTAGTTCGCTAGTCTATTAACACCTTTAGGCACAAAAATACAACTTTTACCTTTTACGCGATTTAGTCCTTTTTCGAAATTGGACTAGAAATCGCTAGAATTAACTTACCAAAATTTACATGCACTTATAAAATTATATTATAACATATAAAATAACACTAAAATAATTTTATCTGGCCTCAGAATAGTGGTTCTGAAACCACTGTTTTGACTAGGCCCAAAATTGGGTTGTTACACAATTACTTTTCAAGTATTTGTCCTTCTCTCTATCTGATGGATGTTTTGAACAATGAGGACATTGTTCCGATTAAGTTTGGGGGGGACCGTGCCTCAATTTTTTTTATTTTTTCCCCAGCTTTTGTAGAAGTTGAATTCGTGTAGAGAGGCAAAAAAGTGGAAAAGACGCTCAACATCAGTCGAACATGGTATGTTAGTTCAAATTCAAGATTTTTTATGTTAAAATAAATTATGAGATGAATTTTGATTTTATGAGTATGTAGATTCACCATAATTGTTTTATATTCCTTGAAATTAAGCATGCATGAGGATTTAGTCTCTAGAATTGATTTGGTATTTCCTTTGAGGCAAAACCCTAGATAACAAAGTGGGTTTAAAAATGATTTAGGCATATTTTCATTAAATCGATTGAGCTTTCAAGCCTACCTTATTAATTAAATCCTTTGGAAACCAATTTTCAGTTGTATGGCCTATATTTTTTTGGAAATAACCCATGAAATATGTGGCTTATCTTAAATAATTGTTTCTGTGACCTCTTGAAACTTGAAATCTTAACTTTTCTTACTTTGGAAGTAGTTTTAAGATTAAGTTTGGGGGGTCCAAGAAGATCATTTGGTGTAAAACATTCAAAAATGAGTTACATATATAGAGAAATGCTCCAAAATGTACTTTTTGATCTGTTTATTAAAAAATGAGAAAGAAAAGAGTACCATTAGGCACAAGTTCTGGAAAGAAAAGAGTTGGTAGGTGATTACAAACTTTTGAAGGCCAAGATAAGCTAGGTTTAAGGTTATAGAATAAATATAAACCTATACCAATGCCATAAGATTCATCAATCTATATAATCATCAACTCACAAATGAGTAAGTTCATTAATGTCACATATACTTTTCATATATAACATATTGGGATTTATAAGTCGTAATACATAATCATCAACCTTTTCAATAGATTATGAATCATTCTATTTACTTACTTTCCCTTCCAATCTAAATGCTTAGCATAAGCCAAATCAACATTATCATTTCATGAATTAGTGTATTTATCCATGATATAGGTAAATTCTTCCATATCATAAATAGACTTCTCACATATAAGTACATCATTTATCACATCAAACCTTTTATAACATCATAATACATTCCAATTATGAACTTACCGTTTCATTCCCTTTTCTTACCCGTTTCATATGCATAGTACAAGCATAAGCATAAACATCAATCATAACTGCAAGCTTGGCACAAGCCTAAGCACATCAATAACACATGTTAGTTCATTTAACCATACTCATATGAATTTAACATGGATAATCATTATACTCGAGCATTATTCAATTGGATTTATCATCCATCATAACATAACATGCTTTTCATGTATCTCACCATTTCAATATACTTCACAAATATGTGTCTTGGTTCATATTGAACACATATTTTTCCTTTCTTTTTTCATACCCGTTGAACCGTTTAGAATATTAGCGGATACATGGGGTAGCTCGCACGAAGTGTGCTAAACATGTAACCATAAGCTTTCCTTTCCTTTATATCATTGCTCGCATGAGCTATGAAATGGGTTTGCTCACACGAGCTGTGAAATAGGCCTGTTCTCACGAGCTATGGGTCAGAATGTAAGCTAAACGAAGCTGCTCACACGAGCCGCGGAGTATCCGCAACACATGCCATACTTCAACCATAGGTAGGACATTCAAGACCAGCACCTGAAACATGGAAACCCTAATGACATGTCACTTGTATCCTATGAATTCTTAAGGTTTAAATGGGGCTCGATAGTCGTCGAAACATCGTTAGATTTCTATCGTTTCATTACAAGATAAATGGCATAATAACATATATATATATATTGAGTCAATCACAATAGAACAACATATTAACATTCAATTTAATCAACATTATACAGAATACAGTTCATACGAACTTACCTGGATAAAATGTAGAAATGTCAAAGTACAGGGGCTTTTTGGTAATTTTTCATTCTCCTCAATTTCCCACTCAATCTTGATCATGCTAGCTTTTTAGCTTGCCGAAACTTTAAGGTTAAAAATGGTTTATTTCTCCATGAACATTAAGTGAAGAAGAAATGTAAAAGATGATGAAAGATTTTGGTTTATTTAATTTTAAGTTTAATTGACTAATTACCATTTTACCCTTAAAAACTCAACCAAATCTCACCAAATGCCAAGCCATGTTCATCCACTATCCTTTAAATTGGTTGAATTAAAACTTTAGGCCCTTATTTCATGCTTTTATATCCATTAGATACAAATAATGCTATAGCCATTAAATTTTACATTTTTACAATTTAGTCCTTTCTAATTAATTAATCACTTAAACATCAAAATTTCTTAATGAAACATTAATACAACCTTAATAAAACTCAATGAATATTTATAAAAATATTTATGGCTCGGTTTATAGAAACGATGTAACACTCCTAACCCATATTCGTCATCAAAATAGGGTTACGAGGCATTACCAATCAATTAAAACATATGTCATACATGTTTCAATTTCACATAAATATCAATCTAACATAATCACATAGTCCCTTATAAGGCTCTACGATACCTTAAATCATGCTTGGAAGAGGTTCAGGACTAAACCGACTGTGTGCACAGGCCATGTGCCTCACACGGCCACCAGACACGCCCGTGACTCAGGCCGTGTGAAAACAGGGCATACATACTGACTTGCACCACACGACTGAGGACACACCCTTATGCCACGGCCATGGGAAAACTGGAGGGGTTACTGACTTGGGTCACACGGCCGGTCACACGCCCATGTGCCAGCTCGTGTGTCACACACGACCAGTAGACACGCCCGTGTGTCTAGGCCGTGCCAAACCTATAGCATGACTGCGTAGCATGACTTAATTTGAAAGGCTACCCCAGGGGACACAGGGCCGTGTAGCATGAGCGTGTGTCGCACACGGCTGAGACATACACCCGTGTCTCTGCCCATGTAGACAAAAATAGGCCATTTGAATAGCCAATTTGCCACCCTTTTTCTCATACATACATAACAACCAAAATGGTACCATTTCAATACATTTATAGGCAGCCAAAAACATGCTATTTCATATACATTCCATGCCATTTAATATCCATCCATTCAACAACCAATTCATAACTTAAAACATGCCAAAACAATATGCCATAACTTTAACTTCTATATGCACTTCTCATCATCTTATTAACTATTTCATGTCACAAAACATAACAATTCATCATCTTAAAACTAAGCCACAACATGCCATTTCTCAACCATGTTTCATCATTGACAAATAGCTAAATCAACAAACCATTTAGCCAACACATGAACCAAGCTAAACTTGCCAAACATAAGCCATTATATGCATCACATATCACTTACCAAATTTATAAATCTAGCCAACTCAAATGGCCAAATACACACCAACATTTACATCATATATAAGCCAAATCTTATGGCTGTAACATAACTCAAAACATATCATCATATCACTAGCCTATACATGCCATATACCATATTTACAAGCATCCAAAAATACTAATAAGTAGTCGATAGTGTGATGACGGTTCCTGATGATCCCCAATGTCTGAGCTAGCTTCGATAATATATAAAACAAGGAAAGAACACACAAAGTAAGCTTTAAAAGCATAGAAGCCATACACAAATAAATTACCACATGAATCAAAATCATTTCCATTAATAGGAAAAATATGAGTAATCACATATAGATACTCTAACCTTTCTTAATGAATACTTATTCAATTTCACATGTAATTTCATAAAATACTTCCCTTTTCAATACTCATATGAATCTCATACGTACTTGTGCCACTTAATTCAATCTCATATTATTTCTCGTGTTGACTTTGCCCATTGAACCATTAAAAATCATTAAGGATACTCGGAATCACATATAGCTTGTACAATGCCATATCCCAGATATGGTCTTACATGTTATCACATATCGATGCCACTGTCCCATACAGTGTCTTACATGAAATCATATAACGATGCCAATGTCCCAAACATGGTCTTAAGCGTAATCACAATACAATGCCAATGTCCCAAACATGGTCTTACATGTAATCACATCTCGGCAATCCTAATGTCATGACATTCGTATCCTATACTATTCCTAGGATTCATACGGGACTTTCCGTTAACATAACTTCGTCGATACTTGCTCGTATTTGCTCATTCAACATTCATAGCAATTCAATGACAAATGAACATTCATAAATCAATTTAAAGGCATTTATTTGTATATGAACTTACCTATATATACGATGAATGGATCAGATCGACTATCGACAACTTTCAATTTCCCCTGATCTAAATTCGATTTCTTTCTTTCTTGATCTATATAAATTCAAATTTAGCTCATTTAATCACCTATTCATTCAATTTCATCCAAAAATACCTATTTGGGCATTTTTACACTTTAGCCCCTAAAGTTTTACATTTATTCAATTTAGTCCCTATTTCACAAATACATCAAATTTACACAATTCAATTTAACCCATGCTTAGCCGAATTACCATAGTACCCCTAGCCCATATTTCACATTTATTTTACATTTTAACCCCATAATTTGTACTTTTCATAATTTAATCCCTAAATAGTATTTTTACCAAAAATCACTTAACAAAACATGATAATCTATCAACAAGTATCCATTTTTCATCATCATCTATCAGAAAGCTCAAGCACTCATCAATGGAACTTCACAAAATCATCAACAAATTCAAAAATTAAGGCATGAGCTAGCTAGAACACGAAGCAACGATCACAAAAACATAGAAATCATCAAAAATCGAGCTCAAAACATACCATAATCAAGAACAACAATGGCCAAACCCTAAAACCACATTTTCCTCTTCTATTTATCTTAATAACCAATTATGGATGATGATAATTAGGCTTATTTTAAATTTGTTTTATTTATTTATCATTAATTAGCCATTTTACAATTTTAACATTTACTAAACCATTATATAATCACTTAATATATGCCCATTTATGTCCATTCCCACTACCCATGGTCTAATATCATCATAAGGACCTTTGATTTAATAAACCATAGAAATTAAGCACTTAAAAAATTATAATGCAACTTTTGCATTTTACGTGATTTAGTCCTTTTCTCAAATTAAGCATCCAAACGATAAAATTAAATCACGAAAATCATGCTGTAAACACAAAAAATAATATTAAAATAATTTTTTTGACCTCAAATTTGTGGTTCTGAAACCACTATTCTAATTCAGCTAAAATCGGGCTATTACAAATGAGGTCCAAATACCTCATTTTCTAAAACCACTTGACCTTGGGGTCTTACCACTTGAACTTAATTAATCATTCGAATAGCATAAATTACCATGTCAAAAAAAATTTTAAAAACCATATTTGACTCGTAAATATTAAATAATAATATTTATGAATTTACTCGTTGGATTTGTGGTCTCGAAACCACTATTTTTGATACCACTAAAAAATGGGTTACTACAACTCTCCCCCTTACAAAAATTTTGTCCTCAAAGTTTTTCACCTGATAAAGGTCATCATATCAAATTTTTATTTCATCTTCTTAAAGTAGTCCAAAAATAAATGAATCATAACTTATCACGATTCAAAACTCATATCAGAACTCATATTAGAACATGATACTAAACGCTGTGATTTTCTTCTATCATAACTTTATCATTAGCAACACATCTACAGAGAAATTTCCAACAATCATCTATCAAAACATAACTGAAAGAAAACCCAGATTATCATATTCCAGGTACATTAGATAGTTCATAGCATTTACTTAAAGTTTGAAATTTTTATAACAGACTATAATCAATGCTTCCGACGCATCTGCATCTATAACTTTTAACTGATGATGTTATATTTCATGAAAAACTTCAAACAGTATCATCTGAATACAAGTGTGATAACTATTACTATCAAGATGATTTTAACCCATGACATTTCCCGATTATAACTGATCTGATAGATATATTTCTGTATCATGTCTTCTAGAATATGAATTGTAACATCCCGAATTAGGGCTAGTCAGAATAGTGGTTTCAAGACCACAAATATGATGTAAGAAAATTCATTTTTATTATATTTTTATGGTCTACAATTTCACGAAATTATTTCGTGAAAATGTCATTCAAAAATTTTGACGTTTGGGCACTCAATTTTGTCAAAAGGACCAAATTGTAAAAAGTGCAAAAGTTGAGTTCTACATGTTAAAGTGTCCAATTGTTATGAGTTTTTAAATTGGAGGTCCTTAAATGGTAATTAGACCATTTTTTAATTGTTGGACAAAAATAGACTTGAAATAAGTGAAATAGAATATTTTTAAGTTAGGGGCGTTTTGGTCTTTTAATAATTAAAATAATAAAAAGGGAAAATAAGCCAAGTTCATGCCAATCTTCTTCATTCGGCCGGAAATGCCATGGAAGCAATGGCTAGGGTTTGGTTCAAGCTTCCATGCTCATTTGTAAGTGATCCCGAGCCCCCTTTTTAATGTTCTTTACGTTTTTGAAGTCCCAGTAACTTGATTTACCTATTTCTACCATTATTTTGAGCTAGGGTTTATGCTTAAAAATTTACCCATGAGTGACATGCTAGTATTTTGAGGTTTAATGGTAGATTATGCATGTTTATGGTTAGAGAAACGACCTTTACTAAGTGATTTTTGATGAAAATGTCTGAAAGGACCGTTTTGTAAAAGTTATAAAATTGGACATAAAATGGTGATTTAGTGGAAATTAGGGGCTGCTATAGCTATGAAAATGATTCGGATAGGCTTAAAATGCAAGGAAATTGAATAAAAATCATTTTACGAGCCTAGGGGCAAAAGTGTAAATATGACAAAGTTTAGGGGCAAAAATTTAATTTTTCCTTAATATGATTTTTGGGTCACAATGAATAATCTGACTAATAATTAAGCTAAATGTGATATTTTAGATCAAGGAAAATGAGATTCGGGCTTAAAACGGGAAGATACGAGATTATGGACTATAATGGAATAATTAGTCGTGCTTGGATTCGAGGTAAGTTCATATGATAATAATGGTAATAATGCAATGACATACTTGAATTGTAATTATATTATTGTCTCATAAATTGAATGATTTGTAGTACGGATGTATACAACGAGATTTCGACAAGTAAGTTGTGTGTAAGTAATTCAATAATATTGTGATCATTATGTGTTTAATGTTTGACATTGTATGATACATGTATGTATGACCTAATCAAATTGGCTTGTGTTGATTCAATGAAAGTTTGGCAATAGCCTTGTATCTTAGAAGCCCCGGGTGACCGAAGGAATACTTAGGACTTGGATATCATGACACTGTGATTAATGATGTATGTGGCTGTGTAAGACCATGTCTGGGACATGGCATCAGCGATGATATATGTGCCTATGTAAGACCATGTCTGGGACATGGCATCAACAATGATATATGTGCCTGTGTAAGACCATGTTTGGGACATGCCATCGGCACTGACATGAGACCTTGTATAAGACCATATCCGGGATATCGCAATGATATGTGGATCCATGTAAGACCACGTATGGTACATGGCTTTGGTATTCTAATTGGTGTATGATAATCCTGAGCGTCATTTAGTATTCTGGGTAGTTCCACGGGCAATTCAAGATTTTTGGGTTAAGAGGTGGAATGATATGATTAAGAATGTATGGTACAGGTATGTACACTAAGCTTATGCTTATTGAGACCTTGAAATGTCGGGACCTTGGTGAGCTCAGATGTATGAATTATGATTATACATTTTGTTGCAATATCATGCTAGCTTACATTGTGAAATTGAACATGGAATCATGTATGGTGAGTTCATGATTAGTTGAAAAGGAACTTATGGTAGTTATCATTATATTACATTAAAATAGTTTTGTATAGTAGTCATTGTGGGACTTCGAAAAATCACCAAAAATTGTGAAAGTTGAATTAGATGTTGAATAATACATGAAATTAAATCTTATTGAGTCTATTTTCATATAAAGGAAATGATGTAAGAAAAATAATTCCATACTATGAGATATTCGAAAATTTGTGAGATAGAGTCAGAATGAATTTAGATTCCCCTGTTCTGACTTGGGAAAATCACTAGAGATTGTAAAAAAATAATTATGGGTTAGGATTCATTTTATTAAGTCCTTAATGAGTCTAATTTCAAGAGAAATAGACGGGAATAATATCTGAGTCCTATACTAAGAGATAAATAAATTTTAGTGAAGAAAGGTCGAAGTTGTCAAATAGCAAAATAGGGGATACTTTAAGGAATAAACTGTACTTTTTGGCTAGACCAAAAATTCTAAAAATTTTATGGTAAGAATATATGGGAGTCTAGTTTCAGGAAAAATTAGCAGATCTTAATTTGGAGCTCCGTAGCTCCAGATATAAATAATTTGGTAACTATGACTCGAGAAGATAGCATGACCAGAATATAAATATAAGTGCAATTATGGTTGTATTATCTTAAGAAGCATGTTAGCATGTTGCTTAGGACTTACTAAGTGTAAATCTTACTCCCTCCTTTTCATTTCTTTAGTGCTGACAGGTTAGCTCGGGGCTGGAAATTGTCGGAGGCAACGTCACACTATCAAGTCATCAACTTAGGAGAGCTGACATATATATATGTTAAGCGTTTTCAAGTGAGTGGCATGTATAGAGACTTAGTTTTTATGATAGATGTTGTTATGAATAGCCAAATGTATTGGCTTGTAATGATTTATTGTGTATAGCCATGAGAGGTGGCTTATAATGATTGTGGCTTGTAAGCCAAATTATCCATGCGGTGTTCTCATGCTTTGTGATGTGATTATGTTTGTTTGCTATGAATGGGTAATGTATGACACATGTACATGATGAATGTTTTAGGACCATACGGCGTGGTCATGGCTATGGAATAAACGAGTAAATTGGCATTAAGTTGTTGATGACTGAACATGGACATTTGAAGAATAAGTAGAGATTAATTATTGGGTAATATGTTATGGTTGGTTGTTAAAAACGTGCCTTAGTGAGGCATGCTAAATCATTAATTGATGCCATAATATGTGTCTTTAAAGTGGTTAAGTTTGTGAAAGATTAAGGCAACAAAAAAGCTTAGAAAATAGCCTGAGTTTTGGCCACACGGGTTGAGACACAGCCGTGTGTCTCAACCATGTAGAGGACACGGCCAGGGGACATGGTCATGTACCCAGGGCGTGTGGAGTCTATAGCATTTTCGTGAGAATTTAATTTGTCACACGGCCTAGCACACAGGCGTGTGGCTTGGCCTTATGGTCCAATTTGCTTGCTGACGTCATAGTCAGAGAGTTACATGGCCTAAGGACACGGGCGTGTCCAAGGCACACGGACGTGTTCCTGTGTCCACACGGGCGTGTGACTGGGTTTCATGGAAAACATTTTCAAGTTTTCCCAAAACTTCTAAAGTGTCCGGTTTAGTCCCTAACTACTTTCAAAGTACGTTTAGGGCCTTGTAGGTCCGTTCAAGGGACATCATGCATATGTATGAATGTTTTTACAGAGAATGAAATTTTATGGCTTGGATTTGTATGTTTGTTTACGATTATGTCTGGTAATGCCTCGTATGCACAAAATTTATTCCCAGACCCGAGGATAAACTCAAATGCGTATAACTCAATTAACTTTTCAAATGAATAACCCGTTCTAATTAAAACAAATGAGTCGATCTTATTAATCGGATGACAACATTTCCGAATAATTCCTTCTTCTTGTTGTTAAGATAATCCAGACATACAATCTATCGTAATTCCCTCAGAATACCAATCAAAGATCACCACTAACTGCATTAACTCAAATGAAATATGGCATCCCGTTTTGACTCGTTGACATAATTCGAGATTACCTGAATAATAAGAACCAATATGCAAGGTTGAGCTTGATCTTCCACCGTCTATACTTTTTCGTTACCTATCCCCTTCATGAAAACTATAAATTGGATATAATAAAACTATTTCAATTATTAACATCGAAACTTTGAACCATACCAGAGCCATAACCATCAGATGAGTTAAAACCATAGTGCTATAATAAGACCAACATTTCAATTGTATAGATAGAACAATACCTCAACTTCAATAGTGCATTCTGAAATAAAACAGAAAAACCAAATGTAGTTCAAGTAACAACCAGTACAGAAACACAACCTCTAAAAACCTGAGACCTGTATCATCGTGCTCTCATGATTGAACTAGGAATTATAACTGTAATAGGTGTAATTACCTTTGGCCAATGAATATCCTTTATAGATGAACCATGTTTGATAGATTAAGTAATAAGAATGATAAGAAAACTGAGAAAATGAAATCCAAGATGTGAAGTTATACTGAATTTCTGAAATTACAACTCATATTGAATGATAAAGAGATCAATGATACCCTAGAGAAAATCCAGAAGAAGAATATCGTTCATACGCACTAGAATTAGTTGTAACAGAGACAACATAAATTGCATATATATAATTCAAAGCATCAACCAATAGAAGAAATAAAATAACATTATATGAGTCTTATCATTGAATCTTCTACCGAACATAATAGAATAGAATGCCAAAGAAAAATAGAGCAATGTTGATCATTAATCAACCAGACTAACAATACTTCCGTCTAACATTATGGTTAGCTAGCATTCTCTTATGATAAGAAAATCACATCTAAAGATGAAAAATTTCATATGCCTATCTAGGATAAAAGAATATATAGAATACCGAGAAGAGATCGTTGTAAGTTACTCAGACATAACAACTACATTTAGATAAATTTGCAGTTCAAACACTATCCCACTGACTACTAAAGTCATTGATGACTCCACATTATCCTATTTCACTAAAGAAATCAATTCAAAAGAAATCTTGATTAACCCGTTCTTTAGATATCATACCTGATGAAGTCGATTACCAGTGAATAACTTCTTCTTTAACAGCGACGTTGCGTATCCCAAATGGTCTTCAGAAAAAGAATATAATATCTCTTCTAGAATTCTCTTTATTTCCTAACCAATTCTCGGCTCTGAACACATTAATATTAATTCAATCGTTGAATTCTATAGCTTCTCTTTTGCAGACTTAATCAACATAAATCTTGTATGAATTCCATTGTATGAGACTTTGAAGCTGAGGGGGTGAACATCGTAAAGCCTCTAAATTTGACTCTCAAGAATATACAAAACATAACATTCATTATCAACATAACATTCTCTTACCTTTATGAGTTTCTATTCATCCTTAGCAACTTTTTAATCAGATACTTGAGTATCGCTTTTAGCATTATCAAAAGTAGATCAGGTGGAAAACATCTTTTCCTATAAATAAAACAAATCTCATTAGAGTTAGGAGACATCACACTATCACAGGTTATAGAATAGTATGTATTTCTAGACTTCATACATGCTACATTTAGTTTGAGAACCGACTAAATTTTAGCTCTAATACCACTAAATGTAGCATCTTTAACCCGTATCTGCCGACAGAATAGGTTTATAGAGTATTACCATAAAAACGTAACATAAAAACATACATTTCATACATTATTAAAATCATGAATTAAATCATTCATTCACATGCTTATCATTCCTTAATCGAGCCCTCGAGGCCCTGTAAACACTTTAGAAACAAATCGGGACTAAACCAGAAACATATGGAAACTTAAGGAAACAGGTAGAAAATTACACACTGCAAGGGTCACACGGCCATGTGGCCAGGCCATATGACTCACACGGCCGTGCGGCCAGGCCGTATGACTCACACAGTTGAGACACACACCTGTGTCTTGGGCCGTATGACTTACTTTTTATAGTGTGATATCTCCCGATTCTGACGAGAATTGTTTTAATTAGACAAATGTGCTTTCCAACTAAGCTAATTCTGATAGTGCAGAAAGTGCTACTCAACTGTTTGAGTGAAAATGTGTTTATGATGAGTTAAAACTCATAAAGGTATGAGTAAAAGTTCATAATATCATATTATTGATAAATGTTATGTTATGTGTACATATATATGTGAGAGTTAAATTTGAGGCTTTACGACCCTCACCCCCTCATCAGTAAGGTATTATAATGAAAATTTTTAATATTTAGATTAAATAAGCTCACAAGTGTGGAATTATAGAGTTCTGTGGTTGAAGATTAATACGGTAGTCAGATAAGAGAATGGGTCAGCAAGTAAGGACAACACTAGAAAAGATATCAGATTGATTTGAAAGCCATTCGGATTATGCAATGTCACTGTTAAAGAAGAAGTTGACTTTGATGAAACAACATATTCAGGTATGTTATCTAAAGAATGTATTAACTGGAAGTTCTTCTAAATTGATTTCTATTAATGATGGGATAATGTGAAATCAGTGATGACAGAATTAGTTAGTGGAATAATGTTTGAATTGAAATGATAGCTGAGTGCAGTGGTTATAGTCAGGCAGTTACTATGGTTTCTTTTAGGCATTCTATGTATACATTTACTCTCATAAGTATATGTAGCTGTATATTTTCAGATGAAATTCTTATCGCATGAGAGTACTAGCTAAACATACTGATAAACAAAAGCATTGTTGGTCTGTTTAAGTTATGATCGGCATTGCTCTATCTTTCTCTGGTATTCTATTCTCTTGTGTTGATAGGAAAGTCGACGGTAAAATCCGTATGATGCTAGTATTTTGTTTCTACTTGTTATCGCTCTATTGAATATACATGAAGGTTATATTGCTTCTGTTATCGTTGATTTTAGTATTTATGAATGATGTTTTTCCTTCTGGAAATTTTCTGGGATATCATTGGGATCTTTATCATTCTATATGGGTTGTAATTTCCAAAAAATTCTATATAGCTCAACATTTTAAGATTTCGCTACCTCGATTTTACTATGATTCTATGTAATTAATTGCAAGAGATATTCTTCTAACGGAGATGACTATATCTATTATGATTATAATTTCTGGTTTGATCACGGGAGTACAGTGGTACCATCATCAGATTATAGAGGTTGTGTTTCTGTCTTGGTTGCTGAGAAAACCATATTTTATTTTCGTTTGTGTTCAAAATGCATTATTAATAGCTGGGGTTTTACCTATTTATACGGTTTAGACGTTGGTCTTATTATGGCATTATGATTTTTATATAATGGAAGTGGCTTCAGTATAGTTCAACTCTTTGATGATTAATAGTTGAGATAGCTTTATTATATAATCCTTTCTAGTTTCTTGAAAGAGGGTTGACATCGACAAATGTGTAAACAGTGAAAGATCAAGCTCAAATTTGTATATCAGTTATTATTTCCAGGTAATCTTGATAAATGTCAATGAGTTGAAAGCGGGATGTTATATTACGTTTGAATTATGCAGTTTTAAAGATCTTTGATTATTATTCTGAAGAAAATTGTGATAATTGTATGTCTGAGTTATCTTGACAACAAGAAGAAAGGTTTTCTTTGAAAAGTTATTATTTGATAGCTAAGACCGATCTTGAAGAATTAATCGAGTTATTTGTATTTGAATCTATCCACAAGGCTAGAAATAAATTTTTAACGTCCAAGGGTAAATAGATGAATGGTCTGAATGACGAATTCATATTCTAGAAAACATAATATAGAATTATATCTATCAAAACGGTTCTATTTGAGAAATGTTATGGAAAATTAAAGATGTTTCGATTGTGGAAGTTCTTATTTGTGTGAAGTTTGATTTGGTTTAAATATACACTAATAAAGTTATAAACAGATGAAGATATTTTTTACTGAAGCATTAACTCTAGTTTAGCTTGAGTCAGGTAAAGAGTTTATGATTTTCAGTCATGCGTCATTGAATGGTTTGAAATGTGTTCTAATACAAGAATGTATAGTGATAGCTTATGCTTACATATAGTTAAAGCTACATGAAAAGAATTATACGACATGTTAATTAGAGATGTTTGATCATGTATTTGCATTGAATAGTTAGTGACGTTGATTAGTTGGTGGGTAATGTGACAACTTTAATGATTACTTGAGTTAAAAGTATTTAATGACTCAGAAAGATCTGAATTTACGACAACAAAGATGGCTTGAATTGCTGAAAGACTACAAGTTAGAAATTGATTATCATCCAGGGAAAAACAATTACAGTCACGATGTTCTGAGCAGGAAACCTATGTGTGCTTTACAAGCGGTGAATATGCGATTGATATTATTGGATGATGGATAGAGATTAGCTGAGTTAAAAGCATTTAGCGAATTTGTGAAGTTCATAAATGTATCAATGAATTGCAAGTTAAAAAAAGGGTTCAATGTAAATTGACTATGATTCAAAAATTTCATATTGGAACCAATGATTGTTTGTTGTTTCGAGATAGAGTTCGTGTATCGAGAAATCTAGAAATTATGCAAAAAAATGTTACATATGGCTCACAGTGGTAATTATTTATTCATTCGGGGAATACTAATATGTACAATAATATGATACAGTCGTATTAGCGAATGAGCATGAAACGCGATATTTCTGACTTTGTATCCAATTGTCTGATCTATCAACAAGTTAATGCTAATCATAAAGTGTTTTCGGGACTGTTATAGCATGTGTTGCTATTTGAGTAGTAATAAAATAGAATTTCGATGAATTTTGTAAAAGATAGATGTTATCTGAATTATTGTTGATCGTTTGAAGAAGTCTGCACATTTTATCTTAGTAAGTACAGATGTCTCTCTTGATAGATTAGCTAAGTTATACATGTCAGATATTTTCAGATCACACAACGTGCCAACCTCCATTATTTCAGATGGCTAATCTGAGGGAGAGATTCAGATTATCAAGGTAATGTTTCATTGTTGTGTTTTAGAATTTGAAAGCAAATAAGAAAAATACTTACCGTTGTTTGAGTTGTGTATAATAACAATTTATTAGATGAGCATAAAGATGGCACCATATGAAGTTTTATATGAGATTAGTGATAAAAAGAATTACGGGGTCCATGTGATTAGAGAAACTAAAGAGAAGGTGAAAGTAATTCGCGACAATCTGAAAGCAGTTTCAGATTGATAACAAAAATATACAAATTTGATACGTAAAAGCATTGAATTTTAGTTAGAAAACTAAATATTTGTGAAAGTATTGCAGTGGAAATAGAATTTTTTGATTTAGCTATAAAGAGAAGTTGAGTTCGTGATTTATTAGGCCGTATGAGATTATTGAAAGAATGAGACCGTATGACATTACCGTTAGAACTTGAGAAGATCCATAACGTGTTTCTTATATATATGATGTGATGATACAAATAAGATCCTTTATCTATAGTATCTCTTTTAGAAGTAGAAAATCAGCTTGTTATGATGTATAGCATAGAACAGATCAAAAATCTTAACTTGTGAGATTAAAGAGTTGAGAAATTGATGAGGCTATATGAAAGAAAATCACTAATCTATTTTCTGGTATGATTTTCAGGGACGAAAATCCCTAAGGGGGAGAGTTGTAACAGCCCGCTTTTAGGGCTAATCGGAACAGTGGTTTCAGGACCACAATCCAAATTCAAAATATTTATTTTATTTTTTTATTAAGGTTTACAAAATGATAGAATGTTTGTGTGAAAATTTCGTAAAGAAATTTTACCATTTGAGTGGTTAATTCGGTAAAAGGACTAAATCGCTTAAAGAGTAAAAGTTGAATTCTATTAGCAAAAAGGGTTCAATAACTATAGAATCTCAAAAGAAAATCCCTTAAATTGAAATTATCCCACTAATAGCATGAGTGGACGGTAATGGACTTGAATTAGTGAACTTTTAATGTTAAGACAAAGGTTATTTTAGTAAAATGGTAAATAATGTTAAGACAAAGCCATCATCTTCCTTAATGCACCATTGAAAATTTGAAAAGAAAACAGCCATGAGAGTGCATTAGGTTTGGCCAAACTTTTATTGCTCATCTTGGTACGTTTTTGTTCCGTTTTAATGATTTTTACATTTTTGAACTCGTTGCAGCTTAATTTAGTTAGCCCATATCTCTGTTTTTGAAACTGTTATAGATTTTGAATGATGCCACTGTTGAATGCTTGGTTGTTTAGATGTTTTATAATATATTATTAAATTTTGAAGCTAGATTGACAAGTTTTATAAAATGATTTTTGATGAAAATGTAAATTAGGGATTAAATTGTGAAATATTGAAATTATGTGGTTAAAAGTGTGATTATTTGGAAAATGTAGGCTGCTAAGACAATAAGAAGAATTTGGCTAACCATGGGTAGGATGAAATTGCATGAAATTGTGATTTTATGTGATAAGGACTAAATTAAAAAAATGTGAAATAATAGGGATAAAAGTGTAATTTTTAAAAAATGTGTAAATTGTGTTAAATTGAATGAATTAATGATTAAATATGTAAATTCTGTTATTATATAGATTGAGAAAAATGAGATTTGGATCTAGAATGGGGGAAAACAAAGTATCAGATTAGTCGACCTAATTCGTCGTTACAGCGAACGAGGTAAGTTCGTATGCTAATAAAGTTAAATTGTGTTATAAATGCTTATTTATTATTGAATTGTAATGAATGCTAAACGGCCCTGATTACGAGCAAGAATCGACAGAGTTATGACATCCGAAAGTCCCGTACGAACTTAGGAATAGTATAGGATACAAATATCATGATATTAGGATTACCGAGATGAGATTACATGTAAGACCATGTCAGGGACATTGGCACTGTATTGTGATTATGTGTAAGACCATGTCTAGGACGTTGGCATCATTATATGATTTCGTGTAAGACCATGTCTGGTATATTGGCATCGATATGAGATAACATGTAAGACCATATCTAGGATATGGCATTGTATGAGCTTTATGTGATATCCGAGTATCCTTAGCAATTCCGAAGGGTTCAACGGGCATAGTCAAGACAAGAATGAAAGTATGATCGAAATAAGTAATATAGGTACGTACAAAATTTATGTGAGAATCGAGTGAAAGTTGTGAGTTCATATTATATCATGTATATATGAAATGAGAAAGATTTGTGTATAAATATGTTTTATGCCAAAATGGGTTCATTTAGTTATATGGAGGTATAAATTGGATGTTAAATGAGGCATGAGTTATGTTTGTTTTAACTATTTATACATAAGGTATATAAAGTGTGAAATACCGTACTTGATGATAATTAACACTATTCACCTTGGCTAAAGAAAATGTGAGGAATGTTGGTTTGAATGAAGTTATATTGATAGTTGATTTAGTATATGTAAATGCTTAATATGTGCTTATTTAATAAGATAAGTTTAATATCATACGAGCTTAATAAGCTTTATAGCTTACTTTTTGTTATTTTTCTATGTTTTATAGTGTTTTGGACATTCGCTTGGGTTGGAAGTAGCAGGAGATCGCATCACACTATCCAGTTTTTTATTTCAGTATTTATACATTTGTGACTTGGTTATATGGCATGTATAGACTTGAGTTATGTGGACATGTGTTTTGGTAATGTTGAATGTAAATTTGGCAATTGATGCCTATGTGTTTCATTGGTAATTAGCCATGTGATTTGGCTTAAATGTGGTGTATATGGTAGTATATAATTAGATGAGTATATGAGTTGTGATGTTTGGTCTATGATTGCTATATTAATACTTTGATTATAAATTGGTGATTTGAATTGGCATATTTAGGTATGGAGTTGGATGTTCAAATGGTTAAGTGATGAATATGTGTAATTGTGTTATGCTTGATTTTGGCCTTGTAAATGAATGCCAAGAGGGTTGAATAAATATTTGATTTTAGTATGTACTTTTATGTGGTTTAAAATTTATATAGGTGATGATTTTGGTTGAACATAGATTAAGTATTGTTGGGAAATTATGGTTGATGAACCATGATATACATGGTATGTTTTGGCAAGGAATTGATAGAATGAAAATGTACAAATGATGTCTTGTTTTGTAATTGATATATAAATGGATTATGCATGGTATTAATTAGGTAATTGAGTACCAAGTTGAACTGGTATATTATGTGTATGCAATGTATTGAAATGGTACCATTTTGGTTGCTATGTGTGCATGAGAAAAGGGTGGCAATTGGGTTTGCAACTAGCCTTTTTTTTCCACACAGGCAGAGACAAGGGCGTGTGCCTCAACCGTGTGCGACACACAGTCATGCTACACGGCCGTGTGTCCCTTGGGGTACCCTTTCGAATTAAGTCAGTATACCCTACAGGTTTGACACGACCTAGACACACGGGCGTGTCTACTGGCCATGTGTGACACACGGGCTGGCACATGGGCATGTGGCCAGCCGTGTGACCCAAGTTAGTAACCCCTCCAGATTTCCCACGGCCAAGGCACACGGGCGTGTCTACGGTCGTGTGGTGCAAGCCAGTATATATGCCCTATTTTCACACGGCTTGAGACTCAGGAGCACCTGGTGGCTTTGTGAGGCACACAGCTTGTTCACACAAGCGTGTGAAACTTGTACGCATGAAAATTTTCTAAGTTTCCCAAAGTTTTAAAATGTTATCGGTTTAGTCCCGAACCTCTTCCAAGCATGATTTAAGGTCTCGTAGAGCCTTATAAGGGACAATGTGATTAATTTTGATGGATGTTTACGTGTTAATGGATTTTTATGTGAGAAATGTAAGATGTATGCTGTAATTGATCGATAATACCTCGTAACCCTATTCCGGCAATAGATACGGGTTAGGGTGTTACATAAGTACATCATTTATCACGTCAAACCTTTTATAACATCATAATACATTCCAATTATGAACTTACTGTTTCATTTCGTTTTCTTACTCGTTTCATATGCACAGTACAAGCATAAACATAAACATCAACCATAACCTCAAGCTTGGCATAAGCCTAAGCACATCAATAGCACATGTTAGTTCATTTAAACATAACTCATATGAATTTAACAAAGATAATCATTATACTTAAGCATGATTCAATTGGATTTATCATCCATCATAACATAACATGCTTTTCATGTATCTCACCATTTCAATGTACTTCATAAATACGTGTCTTGGTTCATATTAAAAACATACCTTTCCTTTACTTTTTCATACCCATTGAACTGTTTAGAATATCATTAGATAGGCGGGGTAACTCACACGAAGTGTGCTAAACAAATAATTATAATCTTTTTCTTTCCTTTATATCATTGCTCAAACGAGCTGTGAAATGGGTCTGCTCACACGAGCTGTGAAATAGGCCTGCTCACACGAGCTGTGGGTCGAAATGTGAGCTACACAATGCTTCTCACACAAGCTATGGAGTATCTGCAACACATGCCGGACCTCACCCATCGGTAGGACATTCAAGACCAGCACCCGAAACATAGAAACCCTAATGACATGTCACTTGTATCCTATGAACTCTTAAGGTTCAAACGGGGCTCGATAGTCATCAAAACATAATTAGATTTTCATCATTTCAATACAAGATAAATGTCTTAATAACATATGTATTGATTCAATCACAATAGAACCACATATTAACATTCAATTTAATCAACATTATACAAAATACAGTTCATATGAACTTACCTAGCTAAAATATAGAAATGTCAAAGTATAGGGGCTTTTGGTAATTTTCTATTCTCCTCGATTTTCCACTCGATCTTGATCATGCAAACTTTTTAGGTTGCCAAAACTTTAAGGTTAAAAATGGATTCTTTCTCCATTAATATTCGGTGAAGAAGAAATGTAAAAGATGATGAAAGATTTTGGTTTGTTTAATTGACTAATTACCATTTTACCCTTAAAAACTCACCCAAATCGCATCAAATTCCAAGCCATGTTCATCCACTATCCTTTAAATTGGTTGAATTACTTCTTTAGGCCCTTATGGCATGCTTTTATATCCATTAGATACAAATAATGCTATAGCCATTAAATTTTACATCTTTACAATTTAGTCATTTCTAAATAATTAATCACTTAAACATCAAAATTTCTTAATGAAACTTTAATACAACCTTAATAACACTCCATGAATATTTTTAAAAACATTTATGGCTTGGTTTATAGAAACAAAGTCCCAAATCCTCATTTTCTAAAACCATTTGACCTTAGGGTCTTATCGCTTGAACTTAATTAATCATTCGAAAATAAATTACCATATTAAAAACCTTTTTTAAAAACCATATTTTACTCGTAAATATTAAATAATAATATTTATGAATTTACTCATTGAATTTGTGGCCTCGAAACCACTATTTTCGACACCACTAAAAAAAGGGTTGTTACAAAGGGTGGTAGAATTTTTGTTGTATTTGGATCTTATACAGGTACAATTTGAAAGACTAATACTTCAATCACATGGATTTCAAAGTGGTAATGATCCGGTATGAATTCCAAAAAGGCCAAAACCAATTTCATTTACCTAATTTTACTAAAAGCATAAGTAGGCAATTATCCACTACTTAAATTAGTAGTCCTTAACAAACCATTCAACTCCCATATATAGTAGATTTGACCTTATATTTTGCAAATAAAATTCAGCACCAATGTCCCTTGAATTAAGCCTTCAACCGTCCATCAACTACTAAATGTAACACCCTATACCCAGCCTGGTTGCCAAGCCTGAATAGGGATGCCACACCACCGTCTCATCTCACTCACAACAAGTGGAAAGTTTATTCTAAGCAAAATGTCCTTTATTATAATATGCTTGTAGGTTTTTGGTCACTTAATTAGTTAATTATCCTTATTTTTAGCAAAATTCTCAAAATATGCTCGTAGGTATCAATACTGACACTAGGGTATCGATATTCTCTATGTGATATTGATACCACTTGGAAAAATGATATCAAACTTGCATTTTGTTTCTCGACTAAATCTAGAAGTCTCAAAAATTATTGGCACCTATCATGAAATATCGATACTTTGTCCCCAAGTATCGATACTTGAGCAAAGGTATCAATAATAAATCCCTATTCTGACTTCCTGCACATTTTAAAACATAGAGGTATCGATTTTAAACCCCAAATATCAATACCTCTACCCCTGGGCATAAAAATACAACATACACATGCAATTAACTCATTCCAAAACGGTTACTAGGCGCCATGCGACAAATACTTTGATTAATACTCATTCGATAGCTAAATTTAACAGTTTAAATCATCAAAACGCGGCCAAGCAAGAAACATCGTGCCAACATCTATGTTTATAATCCAAACCAAATATATATACTTATAAAACTAAGAACAAGAAAAAAAATCGGTAAATAGTCTCGATACATCATGGCAATAACCAACCATAAAACTACCACATTGCCTTATTCCCTAAAACGTAAATAAATAACAAATAAACACATATGGAAATAAACGAGATTCCTTTGGATCACTCTCTTGGACAACCATACCGCCCACATCGAACCGTTACTAATCTGCAGTTTTTGAAAAGAGTGGGTGAGCTTAAACAAGCTTAGTGAATGAATAGAATATCCACAATGCAAACATACCATCATCATGCATTCAAAAATTCGTGTATCCGTGTATCCATTTGCATAGTAAATACATACTCATTCAAGCACACATCACATAACACATAGATACATATTTCCACAGTTATAAAAGATAAGATAGATTGGCACTTGAGTTATGAAACATATAGTGAGCTTTATCATCATTCATCAGATACACGGATCTCCATCACACCAAACATAGACTTATAGAGTTAAGCATATCCCAAAACTGAAGCATGCAGTTAACACTCTCCTTATTCCCCCTCATATGTCCCGTTGAATGGAGCTTAGCTCACATTCCCTTATCCCTCCAACATGTCCCAGGGCCTCAACGCCGAAAACCACTATACATATGGGTGAGTACTAACAATCCTATGGCATGCCAACTAATCCAACGGTTTTATAAGGTCAAAAGGCCAAAATATCCGAAACAATCACAAATCACTTATCGTTCATCCGTGCACTATCACTGCATGTTAACATCTTTTGCAAAACATTGTCACTATCATATAACATACATATATTATGCATACGGTTGCACTTTTCACAATAGTTACCATACCTACAAATTATATACTTGAGATTCTCATCACTATGTACAAATACATAAACATCGAAGCACATAAATCACAATAAATATAGATGCAAGAAAACTTACACTCAGAATTTAGAGTAGGGGTCTAGGCTAGTACTAAATTCCCAAATGACACATGACTCATGTTTATGAATTGATATTCCACACACACCCAATACGCTTTTACTGGAAAACTGAAAGCTTCACGAATTCGAGGTTTCACACATAACAATCACACAATAACCATAGTTAGATAACAACCAAAGATTCACTCAAACCAACCAAGTCACTAATCTAAGTTAAGTTCCCAAGTAGCTCAAAACCATTAACTTAACAAAATTAAAATGCTCATAACTCGATCTACGCTAAACCTTTTTGCCTAAAACGAACTTCGTTCATCTTATTAATCATCTATGCCTAAATCCTAACCTTTAAATTACACTAAAATGCACAGTTCATGGTATCGACATTTTTTGACATCTTTTAGGCAATTTTCACAAAATTCATTAAAACATGATAAATCATTAACGAAACTTCAATGAAAGTTTAAATACCTGTCAATCATATTGAGACTAATAGAAAAACATTTTAAAATCAAATTTTTACTCAAAAATCTAAATTTTACCATTATCGACTTTATTATCAACTTTTATTAAAATCTTGCTAATAATTCAATTTTAAGGACTAGATATCATGGAAAACTCATAAGAATTCGTAATGTTACCTTTGATGGAAGATTAAACAAGTTTTAATGCAAATCTAGAAAACCCACGTTTGGAGAATATGATGGAATCTTTAGAGTTTTTGAGTGTTTTTTTCTTAGGGATTTATGAAGGTAATTGGCTTGGGACGTTAGGAAATCAGTTTGGGAAGTAAAAACCAATGGAATAGCAAGGAAGAAAACAAGGGATGACAAGCTTCGTGTTTAGAGAAAACCTATCATGAAAACAAACCTGGGAATGGGGTTTTTAAGTTCAATTTTAAAAACTGGTAAAACTGCAGCATAAATGCTTACTATTTTGACTCTATTGCAAGTCAGTCCTTTTTTTAAAGTTAAGGGTTTCTAGACCACATTTTCAAAAATTGATTTAACAGTTATAATGCCATAGTCGAATATAACTCTGGTTTGCCATGCTACAAAATTTCAAGCACTTTAGAGTTAAAATTCCTAAAATACCCCTAAAACTCCTAAGCCCTATTTTAGGGTGTTACACTAAAAATAGCATTAAAAAATGACTGCCTTTTGACCACGTGTTGGTCAACCAGAAATTGAAAGAACAAAGCTAGCTTCCTTGCTAAAATAGCAAGAAAGACTCATTCTTCCTCACACAAGGGACAGCAACAAAAGGAAGAGAGGATCAAGCTAACTTCCTTGCTAAAATTAACAAAAGACGGCACAAAGCTTGGATATTATGGGGAATACACTATAAATAGGGCGCATTCATCCATTCATGAAAGCACACAATCAGATCAAACACAACTTTTTTATAACATTCTTTGACATATTCTAAAGTGTTCTTACCCTATTCATGGCTTGCTAAACACACTAGTTCAACAAAATAAGGCAATCACTTGCCGAAATGAGAGTAGTTAAGAGATTAACTTGAAGATGATAAGGTGATTTTTAACCTAAAGATGAGGAGGAAAGCCAACATGGAAAGCCGCAATGAGCAACCGCAGATAGCCCCATGCATTCAGCTGTTTACTCTTCGCATTGTAAAATGGCTATGGATAGCCCTCTTCAGCCACTCTTTCTTACCCTTCTCTTTTCTATTAAATTATTATTTTCTATGTCGGGAGATAAGATTGCATCTCACATTTATATTTTTAGTTTAATATGATATGACTTAATTTTGTTTATTCAAAATGGATATGAATCTTGATTTGAGTTCATTAGATGTTTGTTTCTTGAATATTCTGTGCAAATGATTATTCTATTCATTTAAGTTTAAATCATGTTTATACTTGTGAATGTATGGCCAACACTTGTAAGTTATTGAATTAACTGTTTAATCTAGAAAGAGGTAATAGTTAATGGACATAAGACCTAAATGGTGCATATCATGTCGATTTTGGAAGATAATTGTTGTATGAATAAACTGTGTAAATGCCTGAGAGGGTGATTTCTAAGTTAGTTTTTTTACATAGGGATATGCTATTTAACTTAGGAACATAATAGGAATTTGGGAAAAGCCTATGTTTTAATTAAAATGGGTTTAATGAATTTTCATATTGTTACGAATCTCTCGTAATATTCTTCTTATGACTACTAATGAATTCTTGTTAAGTAAAATATTTTATTTTAGTTTATTCATGTTGTGTTATATTATGCCTTGTGTTTATTTCCTGTTGTAGTCATTTTCTGCAATGTATATTGTTTTGTTTTGTGGGTATTTGAACATTGATTTCATCCTTTAATATAAATCGAAACATTCCATCAAAATATTTGTCTTTATCTTGTTGAACCAAATTGATTAAAACTTAACTTGTAAATAATTACCACATAGTACGATAACTCTTTCACCTACTACTTACTACTTACTACTTGTACGACCGTGTACACTTGCATGTAATCACACGTCGATACACTCATTTATTACATAGGTGGATAGAAGAGTCTAAGTACATTTATCCTTAGGCGTAACAACCAACACTCGGATCCGATCGATTTCTGTTGCATATTTATATAAAGATGGCTTGATCGTGACTTTTAATATTAGTATTGAAATATTTAAAAATAACAAACTTATCTGTGACTTTTAGATTTGAGCAAAACATAGGCGAACCTTTTGTTTATAAACGTATTGGGGATGGAAAGGTTGGCGTGAACCTAGGTACAAGTTTAGAACTTGATTAACGATTTGATTGCTCGATCGTCTAAATAAATACTTTCTAAAAAAAGGGGAAGTAAGCTTAGAACTTTGGAATGTACTTAGGTTAATGGAATAAAAGAACGGAATGGATAAAATTGATAAAATGAAACTTGACCCAGAAATGAACCAACACTATATAACAATGTGACCCGATTTCTACAAAGCAAAGTTAAGTCTTAACAAATTGTTTTGATAGAAAGATCGTGACCCACTATCTATAATGAGATAGGAACAAACAATATAGGGTGAACGCCACACTTTGGAAAGGGTAGAAAAGGGAAGTGATAAGATCAGTTATTGAACGCCACAAGAATGTAAGTTCTTGATATGTTTGGTTTTAGTTCTGAAAAGAACATATAGTATATACTCAGTTTTAACTTCAAAGATGGTTGATTAACCTTACAAAGTGTCCTAGGTCGAATATTTATATGCTTTCAAAATGGCCTCTCAAATCCAGCTGTACATGTATCTCCTAGGCACAAAGTACTTTTCAAATTACATTTAATGCTTAAAATTCATCATTCATTCCCCATTGGTTTCGTCTATGCATCCTTAGCCCTTAAGTAATGTTTGTTCATCTTTGAGCAATTAATTGGCTAGAAAATTCATGCATGTGCATCCAAAATGAACGGCCCCTTCATGCACTCCTTAATTGGTCGAATATTCATGCATGGAAAAGGAAGGAGAATTAACCATTGAGTTGCTAGTTCATGAACAAATCATCTTCAATTTTGACCATCAAAATGTCTTCATGATTCAGCCTTTAAGTGACGAAAATTCCATACATCTTCAAGTAGCTAAATGGCCTTTGGATTATCACTTGAATAGTCACATTTGCTCCCCAAGCTGGTTGTCCATTGGTGTTCCTTTAGGACACAATAAACAAACTTTAGGACACTTTAAATATGATAATAAAGCTGTAATAAAATTGGACGAATTTAATAGCTAAATTAAAAACATATTTAAAATGAAATTAAAGTAACTAAATAAACTAACAACTAATTTAACTAAAAACCACCAGAATTAAAGTTTAGCAATTATGAGTTGAAGTAAAATTAAATAAAAGGAAATCAAGCTATGGGAAAGTAACTAAAATCTTCTTATATTTAATTCATCATGTGCAATAAGTTGCATGGACTAGAATCCTTAACCAAAGCCAAATAGTTAGTAAATGGATTGGGTTTAACCCATAAATGTTGAATTAGGCCCATGAATGACTCATTCATTTTAACTTTGGGCCCCCTCACGTTTAGGCCAATCTCGAGTCCTTTTAGTCGAATCACATGACGTGACCATGGTCACGTCAAAGGTGGTCTTTCTCGTTCTATACGTCAATGGCATTCTACTCATTAAGAATGATGTAGAGACATTGGCATCGGTTAAACTATAGCTAACTCAATAGTTTAGCATGAATGACTTGGGATAAGCTAATTTAGTTATTAGTATTTGAACCTTAAGAGATTGAAAGAACAAAGTGAAAGCACTATCGCATAATTCATACATATACAAGATATTGGAACGTTATGCAATAACCGGTTTGAAGAAAGGGAAACAACCTTCTGTATCAGGATTTCATCTCTATTTAAAGGATTCTCCTAAGGCAGCCAAAGAAAGAGAGAACATAAAAAAGGTTTATTATGCTTTGATAGTAGGAAATTCATGTATGTTATGTTGTGCACATGTCTAGATATTTGTTTCGCAATGGGGTTGGTAAGTCGATATCATAAAAATCCAATATCAAGACACTAGCAAGCAGTTAAGCATATACTCAAATATTTACGAAGAACGAGGGATTATATGCTTATGTATTCCAGAGGAGATCTTACTCATATTGGATATACTAATTCTAATTTTCAAACGTGTTGCAATTCGAGGAAACCGATATTAGAATGTGTTTTTGTCCTATGGGATGGGTCCATTATGTGGAGAAGTGTAAAGCAGAGTTGTACTACTAACTCCACTATGGAGGTCAAATATGTGGCTACTTTTGAGGCTACCAAAGAAGCAATATAACTTCGGAAGTTCCTTACAGATCTTGAAGTCATTCTTGGTATGGAAAAAGATATCACACTATATTGTGATAATAATGTGGCGATAGCTAATACCAAGGAAACGAGAAACCACAAGAGGACAAAACATACTGATTAGAAGTATCATAACATAAAGGAGATAGTTATAGACGAAATTTTGGATATAGTAAAGGTCACATCTAAGGAAAACCTTGTGTACTTGTTTACCAAGACTCTACTAGCTAGAAGTTTTGAGAAACACATGGAGAGCATGTGAATGCAAAATATGACTCATCTACTTCACTAGGGCAAGTAGGAGACCATTAAATCTGGTGCCTTTAGTGTAGTATATTTGTTTGTAAACTTGTAATTTTTTCAAATAGATTGGTTAATAAAATAATTCATGGATTACATTAATATACTTTGTATAATTGTCCTCATATGGTCTTTGCATGTAAAGAAAAATAAAAGTAAATATTGGCTTACTGGTGGTCTAATGTTTAAACTAATACTAAGTTATATTACGTGGTCGAATCGTAATACGAAAAGATAACTTATATTAGTAGACGAACCTAAACATGTCTTTAGTCTAAATGGAAATGAGCAAACCGATTGAAAGACTAATGTTCCATTTATCAAGTCCAATTGGGGAGATGCCTTGTCTTGGGCATCAGAGCAGATGACTTCCAGAAGATACAAATATAGATGTGACTGACTGGATTGACAGCACATTAGACTAGACCCAAGAAGAATAGATCCTGAGTCCATTTATGGATTTATTCACTTGTGACTTTCATGGTGTGGCATACTTAAATCATGAGTGGATGACAGATTATATATGTGTGACTCATATACTTTGATGTAAGTAAAAGCCTATGTTCAAATAGATAAGGAACCAAAAGCTGCTGCCTTGGGTATAGAACTTCTTTAATATTTAGTTTCATTCACAAAAATGGAATTCATAGCTCGAGACATGGGTAAATGATATCCTCTCATTAGCATTACATAGTTGATGAAAAGTAAACGTGACCATAGGTCGTTCTTCTTTGTGATGAATGGTTTGATTACTATTTGATAGTAATTTCCTTTTCATGAAGAAAAATGTTATGGTTACAGTGAGATAAAATAGGATCATTATAGGAGAACAGATTTATCCCAAAGAGATTAAGGATATCTTATTAGGGTAACACTGTAACAGCACATTTTTAGTCAAATCAAAACAATGATTTCAGGACCACAAATCCAAAGTCAAATAAATATTTTATTATTATTTTAATGTCTACAGCATGATACTATATTCGTGTGAAATTTTTGTTAAGAAATTTTATTGTTTGACTGTTTAATTTGATAAAATGGACTAAATCGCGTAAAGTGTAAAACTTGAATTCTATTAGCTAAAGGTATCTAATAGCCATAGAAACTTAAATTAAAGGTCTTTAAGTGGTAATTAGCCCATTTATAAAGTTAGTGGGCAAAGATGGACATCTTTTAATGGCTTGACAGGTTATTTGAATAAGGTTAAATAAGTAAATTAGTTATAAATTAATATTAAGTAAAAATAAAACAAAAATTTCACTTTGTTCATCTTTCTCCTAATTGAAATTAGCAAGAAGGAAGCCATTAAAATAGCTTCAAGGTTTGGTCAAGCATTCTTCTTGCATGTAAGTTCAATTTTGTTCCGTTTTTAATGATTTCTATGTTTTTGAGATCGTTGCAGGTTAGTCTAGCTAGCCCAGGGACTAATTTAAAAAATTGTTAAAGGTTTAGGGTTTTTTCATTGATGAATTTTGATATATTTTGATTTTTAATGGTAGAAAACGCATGCTTGTTGTGAGATAAACAACATTTATAAAGTGTGTAACAACCCAATTTCGGTGAGGTAGGAACAGTGGTTTTGGGACCACAAATCCGAGTTAAAAATAAAAATTATTTTATTTTATTTTATGGTTGGCATCATGATAGGAAGGTCACATAGAAATTTTGATACGAAAATTTTATCGATTGTGTGGTTAATTAGGTAAAGGACTAAATTGCATTAAATGCAAAAGATGTATTCTAGTAGCTATAGGTATAAAATAGCTATAGAATTCAAAACTTAAGGTCCTTATATGGTAATTAGACCATTGAAGAGGCAAGGGACTAAATTGGAAATCACTAAAATTAAAAGATGGAAATTAAATAAAAAAGAAATTTTCATCTAATTTCATATCATCTTCCCCAAAATTTCTATGGAAACCCTAGGAGAGAGGAAGACAACTTACCAAGCTTGAAAAGGTATGAAATTTGGGTCATGGATGAATATGCTGAAAATTAGAAATTTATAGTAGAAAATAAAAAGTTATTCATAGATAAACAACTTTTACAAAGCAATTTTTGATGAAAACTTGATTTAGAGACTAAAATGAAAAATGGTAAAAACCCATGGAAAATTCTGAAATTTGTGAAAAATGTGTGTTGTAAATGTTGTTTATAAATTTCGGCTAGGCTTGGAAAGAAGGTTAAATTTCAAGAATTTTATTTTTCGAGCCTAGAGATGAAATCAAAATTTTTGAAAAGGATAGGGGCAAAATGGTAATTTTTCCTAGGATGCAATAGAATGCGAATGTATATGAAATGTGATAGATTAATAGTTAAATTTATCCATATAGATCTGGAAAGACCAATTACGGAACCAGATCGAGAAAAGCAAAAGGTTTCGGATTAGTTGAAATTCAAAAACGAACCATTTTCAAGGTAAGTTCGTGTAACTTAAAAATGTATGTTAATATGCTTGAATTGAATTGTATGATTGTGTTGTTATGTGTTAGATGATATATACATATTGAAATATTTTTAAGTTGTGTAATATAGACAAATTATCGTGTTCCGGTCGAATGTTGAATTTTGATGGTTTGAAAATAATAGTGCATATGTTGCAAATAGAATTTAGCCCGGATGGGTAATTCTAATGTAAGCCCTCTTGAGTTAGGTTATAAATTGGATTTAGCCCGGACGGGTAATCCATATTAAGCTCTTTAGAGCATATGCTACGGATAGGATTTAGTCTGGATTGGTAATCTTACAGTAAAATGTACGACTTAAAGGTGTGCCTTTTTATTATGTACCCAATGGGTACTTTGCACATGTGTATATTACCCGAACATCCATCGAGATTTCAAGAGTTCGACGAAAAAGACTCTTGAAAAGTGGAAAAGTGAAACTGATAGAAGCTTGTAATGTAATGAGCTCATCTATGTTTACTTGATATTCATATGAGATTATGTGACTAACTTGTTTGAATAAGTGTATGTGTTTAGGGAACTTACCCAAAATTGATGGAATATGTATTTATGTGTGCTTGTGTTAATAAATAAGACCGATAAGTTTATTTCTCGTTATACGGACTTACTAAGCATAAAATGCTTACTCCGGTTATTTTTCCCTATTTTATAGTACTCAAAGCTCGCGAAGGTTGGAAGTCAGTCAGAGCAGTCATCTCACTATCCACTACCTCATTTTGGTATAATGGCATGTATAAGCTTAGTTGGCCAATGATGGCTTGTAATGGTTGTTTTGTAACCTAGCCATTGGAGTGGCTAATGATGGCCTAAGTTTTGCTACTTTAAAGTGGTGTTTTGATAATCACATAAGTGCTTATTATGTGTTGGTTTGATGAAATTGTGTTAGCTTATGAGTTTATGACATGAGTAAGTTTATATCCATTGATGCATTAGATAATACTATATGATTGGTGTCAAATTTCTTGTGAATATGATGTTGGATTGGTGGATATATGTTTGTGAGTTTTCGTGCAGGAAAATGGTAAGTTTAGGGTGACAAATGAGGCTAGGAAATGGCCTTATTTTGTCCACACGGGCAGACACGTGAGCGTGTGTCTTGGCCGTGTATGACATGTGGCTGGTCCCATGGGCATGTCGTCTGGCCCTGTGTCCCCTGCATCTTAAAAATGAGAAACAGAATGCTCAGAATTGGGCACACAGGCAAAGACACGGGCGTGTTACACGACCGTGTGAAAACTGCACTTAAATTTCAAAAATAAAAATTCACCACGCGACCTAGCACACGGGCGAGTGACTTGGCCGTGTGACTTGAATTTCTTCATGCTTTAAAAGTCAGAGAGTTACACGGGTTAGGGACATGGGCATGTGTAGTACACTGCCTAACCACACGGGCGTGTCCCTAGACCACACGAGCACGTGAGACTTGCGCTTAGGAAAATTTTTAAAATTTCGCAAAAAATTCCTTGAGTTCCCGATTTAGTCTCAATTTGATTCCCACACTCGTTTTGGGCTTCGAGGGTCCATATAAGGGACGATATGTATGATCTCGGTAAATAAGTAGTAATTTACATAAATTAATTGAAAAATGTTTTGAATGTTTCAGTAATACTCTGAAACCCTATTTTGATGAGGGATACGGGTTAGGGGTGTTACATTTAATGGTATCAGAGTAATTTAACTGATTCTCGGACTAACGTAGCGAGTACGAGTCTAGCTATACATGCTGTTATATAAATTATAGTAGTGTGATCTCTCCTCACCACTTTTAAATGTATTTTCATATAGTAATGTCTTCCAACCAAGCTAGAACCGAGACTGAGGAAGCTGAGAGCACTACTCAAACTTCCATGCAGCGAGCTGCATCTAGTAGTAGTAAAAGGCCCGTATCTGAGGGACAAAGTGAGGTGGCAAAAACAGCCTTCTTTAAATTGATTGATGAATGGTTTAGTGAATATATGAGAATAACTCCTGCTGTTCAATGACCTCCTCTACCTACTTCACAAAATGATGAAACGTTACAGGATGCCAGACCTATTAGAATTGGTAAGGCTCCAGTAGATAAAATCAAAAAACATGGGGCTGAAGAATTTAGGGCTACGACCGATGATGATCTAGAGAGGGTCGAAATCTGGCTAGAAAATACTATTCGGGTCCTAGATGAGTTATCATGTACACCAGCCGAATGTCTGAAATGTGTGGTATCTTTGTTCAAAGAAGCGACCTACCATTAGTGGAAAACCATATCTTTTGTGGTACCTAGGGAAAATATTACATGGGAATTTTTCCAAATAAAGTAGAAAAATAAGTATATTAGTCAGAGATTCTTGGACCAGAAAAAGAAGGAATTTCTAGAGCTCAAACAAGGGAATATGACAGTGTCCGAGTATGAACGGGAATTTGTTAGATTGAGCAAGTATGCTAGTGAATGGGTTCAGACTGAACCCGAAATGTGCAAACGATTTGAAAAATGTCTAAACCAAAATATCAAGCTATTAATAGGAATTCTAGAATTAAAAGAATTCATGCTGTTGGCTGAACGGGCACACAAGGCCGAAGAATTAAGTAAAGAAAAGAGGAAAGCGAAAAGGGAAGCTCGGGTTACGAGCAAAAGATTTATTACCAAGATGCAATCATCTGCTTAAAAGAAATCAAAGAATTATCATGAGCGTTTTGCTACCTCAAGGGAGTATTCAAGAAATGAACAAAGTTCTAAACGTACAACCCGAGGTTTTCGTCTCCCTTAACCACCAGTGTTGGGAGAGTTGGAAACCCTAAACCATGATGCAAAGTCTATAATAAATTGCATTTTGGAGAGTGCCGGATGAGAACTGGGGCTTGCTTCAAGTGTGGTTCTCTCGACCATTGTAAAAGCCTGATTTTGGGTTTAGTTGGAACAGTGGTTTTGGGACCACAAATCCGACGTAGTAAAGTTCACTTTTATTATATTTTTATAGTCTACAATTTCACGAAACGATTTTGTGAAAATTTCGTTCGAAAATTTTGACTTTTGGGCACTCAATTTAGTCAAAAGGACTAAAATGTAAAAAGTGCCAAAGTTGAGTTCGACATGTTAAAGGTGTCCAATTGTTATGAAATTTTAAATTGGAGGTCTTTAAATGGTAATGAGACCATTGGTTAAGTTGGTGGACAAAAATGGACATGGTTTGCAATATTTCTAAAGTTTTTCATTAAGGGTAATTCGGTCATTTGGTAACTAAAGTGAATTAAAAACAAAATTAAAAGCCAATTTTGTCCATCTTCAACCCTTGGCTAAATTTCACATGAGGAAGACATGGCTCGGGTTTTTCAAGCTTCCAAGCTCGATTGTAAGTGCATCCTAGCCCCGTTTTTAATGTTCTTTACATTTTTAAGAACCTTGTTGCTCGGTTTAGCTATTTCCACCATTATTTTGAGCTAGGGTTGTGTTTAAAAATTTACCCATGGATGACATGCATGTGTTTTGATGTTTTATGGAAGAATATGAAAGTTTGGGGTGTGATAAACAACTTTTACTAAGTGATTTTTTATGAAATTGCATAAAAGGGCCTATTTGTAAAAGTTGTAAAATTATATGTAGAAAATGTGATTTAGTGAAAAATCTGAACTGCTATAAGAGGGAATATGAATCGGCTAGGCTTAGAATTTGAGCAAAATAAGTGCTTTTCATCTTACGAGCCTAGGGGAAAATTGTAAATATGTGAAACTTTAGGGGCAAAAATGTAATTTTTCCATAGTGTGATTTTTGGACTAAATTGAATAATGTGAGTATTAAATGAGTTAAATGTGTTATTGTAGATCAAGAAAGATGAGAAATTGACATTGATCGAGGAAAAAAAAGGTTGTAGACTAAATTGCAAATTCGTCATATTTTGCACCGAGGTAAGTTTGTATGTAAATAATGCATCGTTTTTACTTATGTTATCACATTTTATTATGTTTTATGAAATGTGGCTGCATATTGAATGAAATTGACAAGTACCGAAAAGTGAAAAATTTCCCGGTTGAACATTAGGAACAGAGTAGGATACAAGTGACATGTCACTAGTGACTCAAGTGTGGTACTATGTGAAGGCCACTTTGTGAAGAAAGATAACTTTGGTCACAAGTGTGGTACTATGTGAAGGCCACTTTGTGAAGAAAGATAGCTTTGGTCACAAGTGTGGTAACATATGAATGCCACTTTGTGAAGAAAGATAGCTTTGGTCACAAGTGTGGTACTATGTGAAGGCCACTTTGTGAAGAAGGTAGCTTTGACTACAAGGGTGGTACTATGTGTAACACCCCTTACCTGTATCTAACGCCGGAATAGGGTACAAGGGTGTCCTTCACCTGGAACCATGCATGCAACCTAGCTACATATATCCCGTAGCTCTCTTGTCTACATGGTGTACACATAGTATCACCCATGTGACCTAGCTACATACTATCTGTATCATCCAATCTTTCTGAAAGTTCAACCGGGATTCCTCTCTCTTTTCCAACAATTTCTCCAATCAAGTAATTATCAACAAACATATTTCCAATATTATTATAAAATATCATAATACAAGTAAAATTGATGTATTACTTACATATAAACTTACATCTCATTTAATATCAAGGCAATAACATTAAATTACATAGTGCATTATTAAAAATCATATGAACTTACAATTGCTCATAATATCCATATTCATAGAAATCACATTTATGTATGATAATTCAATGCACTTCATGTACCATAGACATATTTTTAAATCAATTCATAAACTTAGCACCATAACATTTAATTTAACATAATTCAATTAATTCACTAAATTTAACTTTCAAATATAAATTACAACATTATTGCAGTATTATTATCATATCAACTTACCTCAAATGCCGAAACGGCTAACTTTCTTGACTTAGCACACAACTTTGTTCTTCCCCGATCTTAATCCAAAATTTCATGTTTTCTTGATCTAACATGTCAAATAACACTTATTTAACACATTTTATCAACACACTAACCAATTCAATTCATATATTAAATTTTGTAAAATTTACAATTATGCCCCCTAACTTTTCAAAAATTACACTTTTTCCCCTCAGCTCGTAAAATAATTTTTATTCAATTTCTATAAGGTTTAAGACATGCTGAACATTTTTCTGTTCTATGACAACTCCAAATTTTCACTAATTCACACACTTATGACCAATTTATAACTTTTACAATTTAACCCCTTTTTGACATTTTTACCGAAATTTATCAAATAAAACTCGTATTTAACACATCAAACATTCATTATCTACTATAAATCATCAAAACACAACCATATCATGAATGGGTAAATTTTTAAGCTCTAATTTCTCTTCAATAAATTAGTAGAAATAGAAAATTTAAGCTTCGGGGATCTCAAAAATATGAAAATCATTAAAAACGGGACAAAAACTATACCTATATAAGCCATAGAAGCTTTGTAATACCCCCTACCCGTACTCATTGCCGGAATAGGGTACGAGGCATTACCGGAGTTTACGAATTAATTTTTTTTTAAAGAAAACTCAATATAATCCCTTTTACAGATATCTAACCTTCCCTGCAATATTAAATCGAGACCAATCCACATCAACCAATCCAATTCAACATATTTTTAAGATAGATTCATGCATTTTTATAAGATAACCTCATCACATACCAAAACCAAGATTTGTTAGCCACACCATTGGCTAACCTTATATTCATTTCAGAAAATCATTTACTTTATCAGCTTATACATGCCATTGATTCCCAAAATAAAGTTTCTTTATATACCGAAATCCTGAGGTTGATAGTGTGATGTGTCTCCGACCAAATCCGATCTCCGAGCTCTTAACACTACAAAACAGGGGAAAAGGAAACAGGGTAAGCACTTTGTGCTTAGTAAGCTCATTTAACAAGAATTATACTTACCTAATATTTTAAGTACAATACAATAAACATTACATATATCCATTCAATGCATTATTACCCTAACATGCACAAACTCAACATTCAAGTTAGTACAATAATTTCCTTGTATCAGTAATATATATCATGATTGATGAGCTCATCAATACCATGATTTCCATTCCCTTGTTATTTTTCCATATTTATCTCGTTGAATTACTCGGAATTTCGATGGATTTTCAGAGGTACACTTTTAGTGTACAAATCCGGGTCCGTCAATTCATATTCATGTGCGCACATTTCCATTTCAGAGGGCACACTCCCACAAACCTCAACCTTGTAGCGGGATTACCAGTCCAGGCTAAATCCCCTGCAATATAAACTCATAGAGTATTGTCGGGATTACCAGTCCAGGCTAAATCCCCTGCAACGACAATTACTCTAATGAGCTTGGATCTAAATTACCAGTCTAGGCTAAATTCAGACCCTAATTCGGATTACCCGTCCGGGCTAAATCTATTTTCCACATATTCTTCGGGAGGGCTATATCAGGATAGGATCACCCGTTTGGGCTAAATCCTTTTTACCGTCAATTCCTTTTCAGAGATCCATCAAATTTTCCTTTCATTCAACCGAGATTTCTTCCCCTTTATATCAAATTTATCAATGTTTCATCAATTTTCATACAATGAACATTCAAATCATATTCACATCAATAACATACATTTCAAGTATTTAAGAATATAATTCAAGTTACATGAACTTACCTTGATACTCGTTTGTATATAAAAATCTACTAATCTCGAACTTTTTCCTTTCCTTGATCTAGCTTTGTATTTGAATCTTCTGGATCTAAATAAATAAATTTAATTATCAATTTAATACATTTCATGTTCATATGCAACAATTTCTATAATTTCATTATTATTATTTATAGCTTATTCAAAGCTGTCTATTTGAGTCATAGTCACAAAATTATTTATAACTCGAGCTACAGAACTTCAAATTTGGATCTGATAAATTTCACTGAAACTAGACTCACATATCTTCTTACCATAAAATTTTCAGAATTTTTTGTTTAGCCAATAAGTATAATTTATTCTTTAAATTCACCCCTATTTTGCTGTCTGACAATTCTGTCCCTTCTTCACTAAAAACTAATTATCTCTTCATAAAAGATTCAAATGATGTTCTTGTTTGTTTATATTAAAAACAGACTCATTCATAATTCTATACATATAAATTTAAGCCCCTAATTATATTTCTTCAATTTTTTATGATTTTTCAAAGTCAGAACAGGGGAATCCGAATTCATTCTGACCTTGTCTCACAAAATTCATTATATCTCATTATTTACAGATCCATTGCTTACAATGTTTTTTCTATGAGAAACTAGACTCAATAAGATTTAATTTAATATTTTTTTCATCTTCTAATTCAATTTCTATAATTTATGGTGATTTTTCAAAGTTAGTCTACTGCTGCTGTCCAATATTGTTTTAGTGCAAGCTGCTTATTACCATTTTTCCCTAAAGCTTTTAATAAATAACAATTTCGTCCCTACTCAATTAGCCTCTCAATTGAGCTGATTTTTCTCAATTAACACTTTATTCTATCACTTTAAACTAGTTTAAAACTTTTAGGAATCAGAATTTCAGCAATAGACTTTAATTCCAAACATTTTCACAAATAGGTCCTAAAAATCAATTTCTATTGAAATTACCTAATAAAATCATCCCATAAACAAATTAAAGCTTCAATTTCATTCTATTTTATCATAGACTTATAGAACTCAACCATGGTGACTTTCAAATTCATCCATGAAATCAAAAACTAATGAATTTAATAGTAGGATCTAGTTGTAAAAGTCTTAGAAACACAAAAATTACAAGAAAAAGGCAAGGATTAACTCACTTGGTGCAAAAATTATGGAATACCAGCTAAGAGAACCCTCCTATGGCATTTTTAGCTGCTGGAATTGAAGAGGAATGAAGAGAAATCTAGATATTTCCTATTTAGTCCTAGCTTTATTTAGTTAATTTTGAATATTCCAATTTTGCCCTTAATTCATCAATTTTTCTGCTGTTTTCATGCCCTTGCCGTCCAGCCCAAATAAATTTTGGGTCTAATTTCCTTTTAAATCCTTTCTCATTAGACACTTAAGCTATTTAATCATTCTAGCAACTTTTACATCTTTTTCAATTTAGTCCTTTTCATTTAATTAACTATCCAAACATTAAAATTTCCTAACGAAATTTTAATACCACATTACTAACATTTCACAAATATTTATAAAATGATTTTTGACTTGGTTTTACGAGATAGAGGTCTTGATACCTTATTTTTACCTAATTTCTTCAATAATTTCTTTTTCTAACTAACCACTAAATCGATAAAATTTTTCTATCAATATTTTCATACGACTTTCCTATCATATCAATTTTCATGCAAAAATATTGAAATAAATTTCTCTTTAAATCGGATTTGTGGTTACGAAACCACCATTCCGATAACCTTGAATTTAGGCCATTACAACTTTCCCCCCCCTTTTAGGATTTTCGTCCTCGAAAATCTTACCAGTAAAGAGGTTTGGGTATTGTTTCCTCATTGCCTCCTCCGGTTCCCATGTCGCTTCCTCAATCCCGTGCTTTTGCCACAATACTTTCACCAAATTTATCTTTTTATTTATTAGCTCTTAATTCAGCTAGGATTGAACCATCATCAGTCAGTGATAACCAGTTATTCATAGCTCGTAAAGCAAATAGAGATTTTCGGTTCAAAGCATCAGCTACAACATTAGCTTTACCCGGATGGTAATCAATAATCAAATTATAGTCCTTTATCAATTCAAGCCACCTGCGCTGTCTCAAATTCAAATCTTTCTGTGTCATCAAATATTTCAAGCTTTTATGATCAGTATAAATATGACATTTCTCACCGTACAAGTAATGCCGCCATATCTTCAGTGCAAATACAATAGCAGCTAATTCAAGATCATGTACTGGGTAATTTCTTTCATGTGGTTTAAGTTGTCTTGAAGCATAGGCTATTACTTTACCTTCTTGCATCAAGACACAACCTAAATCATTTAATGAGGTATCACTGTAAATAAAAAATTCCTTACCCGGTTCAGCTTGCACTAATACATGTGCTTTCGTTAGTAGATCTTTCAGTCGGTTGAAACTCTGCTGACATTCATCAGTCCATTCGAACTTTATATCTTTTTACAATAAGCGAGTCATTGGAGAAGCTATCTGTAATGCCCTGTACCCGAGACCGTCGCTGGAGTCAAACACGAGGTGTTAACAGACTTAATTCATTACTTTAAACAGCTCAAACAATTTATTTTTAAAATTTTTAGTCAAGCTAGCAATCTGCGTCACAGTTGTTTAAAAATTCATATATTGAGTTCCGAAACTCGAAATCCAATTCTATAAATTTTTCCTAAAACTAGACTCATATATCTATTTACTAATTTTTTTATAGAATTTTTGGTCAAGCAAATTAGTACAGTTTATTAGTTAAAGTCTCCCCTGTTTCAGGGTTCAACTACTCTGACCTCTGTGTATAACGAATCAGATATCTCCCTGTATAGAGTTTCAATACTATGCTGCTTATTTCTAATAAAACTAGACTCAATAATGAATCTGTACATATAAATCATGACTTCTAATTATCTTTGAAAAATTTATGGTGAATTTCAAAGTTAGAACAGGGATCCAGAAATTGCTCTCGCCCTGCTGTTTCACAAAAATTTAAACATCTCATAAAATATAACTCATATACCTGTTTTGTTCCATCCATATGAAAATAGACTCATCAAGATTCAATTCCATAACTTATTCATTATTTAATTCCATTTCTACTATTTTTAGTGATTTTTCAAATTCACATCACTATCGCTTATCTGAATCTATTTTATGGTAAATTTTACCCATTTCATGGTTCCCATGGATTAGCTAGCAATTTAGCATACATAACACCAAATATGATCATGATTAGCCATTCCAATGGCTAATCATTACCAAGCATTTCCATACCACTCAATAACCATATCATAAGACCATATATACAAAATGATTATAATGCTATACATGCCATACTCAAAATATACAAGCCATTATGCCAAGATGGTATATGAGATAGTGTGAGCGTGCCTCGACCGTTCCGATTTACGAGTGGCTTGTCAACACTAAAAGGAATGAAAAGGAGGGAGTAAGCACAAATGCTTAGTAAGTTCACATGCAAATAGCAAGTAACACAGCTATATAAGCAAACATAAACATCATTTGCATGATCATCACTGAGACATTCATATCACATTTTCATTTATCATCTTACCATATTGTTGTTATATCGAGTTTTCAACCCGAGGGTTAAGTACATACCTGTTCAAAGTATCCATTTTACAACACTTACCAATACGTCCCTTTCATCTCGAGTATTCCTCCATTTGAGTAGAATTTTACCCGTTGAACACATCAGAATATAATTCGGATACATGGAAAGTTTGCACATAAGTGCCACATATGTAGCCAAGCTACCATGTAACCCGCCCATAAGTGAACTCGGACTCAACTCAACGAGCTCAGGCATTCGCATCCATAAGTGGACTCAGACTCAACTCAACGAGCTCGGATGCCTAGTTACATCTCTCGAACTCGGACTCAACTCAACGAGTTCGGATATTCGCATCTATAAGTGAACTCGGACTCAACTCAACGAGTTCGGATGCCCAAATATCCTAGTGACATGTCACTTGTATCCTAATCCATTCCTAAGGTTCAACGGGACCATTTTCCCAATCATGTGTCTCAACCATCTCCTACGGATTGCCGATACCGATACTCGGTAGTATTTCACATTTTCCAAGTATATCACATAATTTGACATATTATCAAACAATTATCACGAGTATAATATTTCATAATAATTATCATATCATTTAAATAACATAAAAACATTTAAAATAATAACTATGTTACCAACATTTACATATGAACTTACCTCGTATGTGAAAATGGCTACTTTTACCATTTCGTCCACAACTTGGTATTTTCCCCATTTTAGCCCGAATTTTATTTTTCCTTGCTCTATAATTTAAAATATAGTCTAATTAGGGCTCACATTATTCAAATTAACCCAAAATCATATTTTGGAAAAATTATAGTTTTGCCCCTAAACTTTCGCATATTTACACTTTTTCCCCAAAGCTCGTAAATTAAACTTCAGCATATTTTCTTATGTTTTATGACATGCTGAACATTTTTCCCTTCTATGACAACATCAAATTCTCACTCTAACACATAGTTATGAACAATAACAATTTTTACCGATTAAGCCATTTTACTCATTTTTACTTAAAATCGCTTACCAAAAGTTGTTTAACATAATTTCAGCCTTCATATTCTACCATAAAAAATCAAAATAAACACATTTCACCTATGGGTATTTTTCCAAATATGAACCCTAGCTTAAATTATTGCTAGAATAAGCTTAATCAAGTTCACGGATTCCAAAAACGTAAAGAACTTGAAAAAGCGGGGCTAGAACGGATGACAATCGAGCTTGGAAGCTTGAAAACCCTAGCCATGGTTTCTCCTTGCTATATTCGGCCATGGGGTTGAAGATGAGCAAAATTGGCTTTTAATTTGGTATTTTAATTCATTTTACCCCTAAATGACCAAAATACCTTTACTACTTAACTTTCCAAAAATTCCATCCATGTCCAATTTTTGTCCATAGACTTAGAAATTGATAAAATTGCTATTTTAGACCTCCTAATTAATATTTCAAAACAATTTCATACTAGAAACTTCTAGAATGCAAGTTTTGCAAATTATTCGATTTAGTCCCTAATTTCAATTTAAGCACTTTATGCATAAAATTTCTTCACGAAATTTTCACACAATCATGCAATCATATCATAGACCTCAAAATAATCATAAAATAATTATTTCTATCTTGGATTTTGTGGTCACGAAACCACTATTTTGACTAGGCCCAAAATCAGGATATTACAACTCTCCCCCCCTTTTAGGATTTTCGTCCCCAAAAATCTTACAGTAAAGTGGTCTTCACTTTTAATCTCATATTCGGTCTTTGAAGAACTTTCACTTAGGCTATACCTCCAATACATCTCTTTAATTTCTCATATGGTCTAAAAGCTTACTGGTCTCAATTCTCAACTGTTCTTAAATTTTCAACCTTCTCAGTTTCCCATGATATCATGACATAAAACCAGGATCTTAACTTGATTAATGGAGACCGGAATTCCAAGAAATCCAAAAATCAAAGAGACCTGAAGTTCTATGAATCTGATGAGTAGGAATTCATTCAATACCGATATGATTTATAGATTTCTCCAAACATTTAAGAATAGGATACATCACATTTTCCTCTTTCTCGCCATAGAAATAATTACGATATGGCCTCAAGAATAATCCTTCTCATTTCCATCCCAATATCAACATTGACAAGGATAATTTTGATAGATCCCAATGCTCAGCTTTAACCTCTTTAACAACTCAGATTTTATGTAACATCGAATGCTCTAAACTATCACATTACCTCACTGTCTTGAAACGCGTCACAATTCATACAACAATACATTCTTGAAAGTCGAAGTCTTTGCTCAATGTAGACTAGTCCGGTTCGGGACGCTTGATTACCAATATTCTCATCTATCCGATCTCTGTCAACATGTAATAAACTTTTCAGCTTTCATAAGATGAAAACCTTATCATTCGTAGTGACTTTAACTAATATCCAACTCTTTCTAATAAATATACACTTCTCGTTCAGACTATTTACTCTTTTATCAGTAAAAAAATGAAATTCTATTATCAGACTTGAGAAAAATAATCCTGACATAATTGTCACATGAAATCTTTCAAATAAATAATTCACCATACCGACTGAAACTCTTGCTTATATCACCTATGCCTTTACTGATGTCAAATCCTTACACAGAAATTAGAAGAAAAAAAATCCCAATACTAAAATCACCACATTACCAATATCAAATTAGAAGTATAGTCATATTTGACATGATTATCATGAGCTGAAGAACGCACTTCGAACATGAGTCGTAATTGACAAAGTATGGAACAAAGATAACAAGAAAACCGAATAAAGAAATCCAAGATAGAGAAACCCGAAATAAAGAAATCCAGAATAAAAAGATCCATGATAAAGAAACCCAAGATACGATACTATGCCGGAGAATCGAAAACCAAACTCATAGAGAAAATATAGAATACCCCGATAATTCTTCAAAGAAAGAAAGTCCAAAAGAAAACATCATTTAATCCCACTGAAATCAAATATAACAAGATCAATATATCTTCGCATACATATATATCAGATGAAGCATCAAGTAGAAGAAACAGAATTATAATATCATATGTATTCTCTCATCAATTCTTATCAGACGAAATGAAATAGAATACCCGATGAAATAAAACAATATAAATTATAAACCAATCGGACTACCAATGCTTTCATCCAACACTGAATTAGAAGACATTCCCATATAACAAGAATTTCTTTGTAAGATCAATAGCCATAGAAATATTTTCGAGAACGGGTAAACACATAGAACATCTCAAAAGAGATCACTAAACTGTCCGATCATAATCATCACACTCAGATAGTTCACATTTCAAATATCATTTCCCCAACTAGTTCTGCCGTCACAAATTTCATATTAAACCATTCACTAAAGAATGCCAGTTCCGAATAAATTTTGATTTACACTTTTCTCGACCTTGCATCTGAGTAATTCGATTTACCAAAGAGAATTCCTTCTCTAATTGGGACAGTGCATAACTCCAATAATCTTTACGTCAATCCGATACTTTACTGGCTCTAACTTTACTTATCAGCTCATTTTCAATCTCTGATCATACTTATAATTATTCTATCACTGAACTCTTTGGGTTCTCAACCGGAAACTTATTCAATACAAATCTCATGAAATCCCAATATAAGTACCACTTCGGTAAGGGGGAGGGGTTGTAGGACCTCTGACTCGACTTTCTTATACATACGCATATGACACAACTTCCATCATCATAGCAACATCATCAAAATCATGTCATTCATTCAGCAATGCAACATTCATGTTGGCTTAACAAATTTTTCCTCTGTCCCATTTAGACAATATACTTATGCATACATTCTATGTTTTCTAGATAGCTTTACTTATCCATTCATTTAATTAAATTAATTCATGCTCATGACATCATATAGGGCCAAACAAACATAGATATTTGCATCACAATCACAACTTTCATTTCGTGCATCATGTACATGTCATTACAATCATATAATTCAGTCCAACAATTTAACATAGATAAGTTCATTTCATTATAATCCTTTATCTCATAAAAATTATATATCATTAGCATTCATCAACATTCGACGTCCAAATCAAGACAAGGACATTTTCATTCATATCATAATATTATGACTTTTATTCATACCTCTACCACTTTCGATTTATTCCGTTTATCTTATCAAGTAAGCCATATACACTACATCATATGAGCATTAAGCAAATATGGATATTTATCACATATGTATCATAAACTTTTATTCATACTTTTCTGAACCGAACTTATCATAATCATAATTTTACTCAAATACCTTCACATAACATTGAACATGGTCGGCGCAGCTCGGTTGGAGAGTACCCTATCTAAATAAGACGGTACTCATATGCGTCGGAAGACATCACACTATCACAGATCAGTGGCATGTATAGCTAAATTTTTACGCATGCTAAGTTAGTCCGAGAACCGATTCAACCTGCTCTGATACCACCAAATGTAACGCCCGCACTCAGAGACCGTCATTTGGATTCGAACACGAGGTGTTAATGACTTAATTCATTACTTTAAATAAATTTCAAACAATTTATTTTTAAAATTTTCAGTCAAGCTAGTAATCTGCGTCATAGTCGCTTAAAAATTCATATCTCTAGTTTCGAAACTCGAAATCCAATTCCATAAATTTTCCCTGAAACTAGACTCATATATCGATTTACTAATTTTTTTATAGAATTTTTGGTCAAGCAAATTAGTACAGTTTATTAGTTAAAGTCTCCTCTATTTTAGGGTTTGACTGCTCTGACCTCTATGTATTACGAATCAGATATCTCCCTGTAAAGAGTTTCAATGGCTATGCTGTTTATTTCTAATAAAACTAGACTCAATAATGAATCTGGACATATAAATCATGACTTCTAATTATCTTTGAAAAATTTATGGTGAATTTCCAAAGTCAAAATAGGGGATCCAGAAATTGCTCTAGCCCTGTTTCACAAAAATTTAAACATCTTATAAAATATAACTCATATACCTGTTTTGTTCCATCCATATGAAAATATACTCATCAAGCTTCAATTCCATAACTTATTCATTATTTAATTCTATTTCTAATATTTTTAGTGATTTTTCAAATTCACGTCACTACTGCTATCTGAATCTATTTTATGGTAAATTTTACCCATTTCATGGTTCCCATGGATTAGCTAGCAATTTAGCATACATAACACCAAATATGATCATGATTAGCCATTCCAATGGCTAATCATTACTAAGCATTTCCATACCACTCAATAACCGTATCATAAGACCATATATACAAAATGATTATAATGCTATACATGCCATACTCAAAATATACAAGCCATTATGCCAAGATGGTATACGGATAGTGTGAGCGTGCCTCCGAACGTTTCCGATTTCCGAGCTGGCTTGTCAACACTAAAAGGAATGAAAAGGAGGGAGTAAGCACAAATGCTTAGTAAGTTCACATGCAAATAGCAAGTAATACAACTATATAAGCAAACATAAACATCATTTGCATGATCATCACCGAGACATTCATATCACATTTTCATTTATCATCTTACCATATTGTTGTTATATAGAGTTTTCAACCTGAGGGTTAAGTACATACCTGTTCAAAGTATCCATTTCACAACACTTACCAATACGTCCCTTTCATCTCGAGTATTCCTCCATTTGAGTAGAATTTTACCCGTTGAACACATCGGAATATAATTCGGATACATGGAAAGTTTGCACATAAGTGCCACATACGTAGCCAAGCTACCATATAACCCACCCATAAGTGAACTCGGACTCAACTCAACGAGCTCGGGCGTTCGCACCCATAAGTGGACTCAGACTCAACTCAACGAGCTCGGATGCCTAGTTACATCTCTCGAACTCGGACTCAACTCAACGAGTTCAGACATTCGCATCCATAAGTGAACTCGGACTCAACTCAACGAGTTCGGATGCCCAAATATACTAGTGACATGTCACTTGTATCCTAATCCATTCCTAAGGTTCAACGGGACCATTTTCCCAATCATGTGTCTCAACCATCTCCTACGGATTGCCGATACCGATACTCGGTAGTATTTCACATTTTCCAAGTATATCACATAATTTGACATATTATCAAACAATTATCACGAGTATAATATTTCATAATAATTATCATATCATTTAAATAACATAAAAACAGTTAAAATAATAACTATGTTACCAACATTTACATATGAACTTACCTCGTATGTGAAAATGGCTACTTTTACCATTTCGTCCACAAATTGGTATTTTCCCCATTTTAGCCCGAATTTTAGTTTTCCTTGCTCTATCATTTAAAATATAGTCTAATTAGGGCTCACATTATTCAAATTAACCCAAAATCATATTTTGGCAAAATTACAATTTTGCCCTTATGCTTTCGCATATTTACACTTTTTCCCCAAAGCTCGTAAGTTAAACTTCAGCATATTTTCTTATGTTTTATGATATGCTGAACATTTTTCCCTTCTATGACAACATCAAATTCTCACTCTAACACATAGTTATGAACAATAACAATTTTTACAGATTAAGCCGTTTTACTCATTTTTGCTTAAAATCGCTTAGCAAAAGTTGTTTAACATAATTTCAGCCTTCATATTCTACCATAAAACATCAAAAAAAATATATTTCACCTATGGGTATTTTTCCAAATATGAACCCTAGCTTAAATTATTGCTAGAATAAGCTTAATCAAGTTACCGAGATTCCAAAAACGTAAAGAACTTGAAAAACGGGGCTAGAACGGACTTACAATCGAGCTTGGAAGCTTGAAAAACCCTATCCATGGTTTCTCCTTGCTATATTCGGCCATGTGGTTGAAGATGAGCAAAATTGGCTTTTAATTTTGTATTTTAATTCATTTTACCCCTAAATGACCAAAATGCCCTTACTACTAAACTTTCCAAAAATTCCATCCGTGTCCAATTTTTGTCCATAGACTTAGAAATTGGTAAAATTGCTATTTTAGACCTCCTAATTAATATTTCAAAACAATTTCATATAGAAACTTCTAGAATGTAAGTTTTGCAAATTATTCGATTTAGTCCCTAATTTCAATTTAAGCACTTTATGCATAAAATTTCTTCACGAAATTTTCACGCAATCATGCAATCATATCATAGACCTCAAAATAATCATAAAATAATTATTTCTATCTTGGATTTTGTGGTCACGAAACCACTATTTTGACTAGGCCCAAAATCAGGATATTACACTATCATAGAGGATCCCTGTACAAACCTCCGATAATAACCAGCTAGACCCAAGAAACTTCTAACTTCAGATACATTCTTCGGTGGACTCCAATTGACAATAGCTGAGATTTTACTTGGATCTACCTTGATGCCTTCGGCAGATACAATATGTCCTAGAAAACCCACTTCTCGAAGCCAAAATTCACATTTACTGAAGTTAGCATATAACTTCTTCTCTCACAGAGTTTGCAACACAGTTCTCAAATGTTCTGCATGTTCTTCTTCATCCCGAGGATAAACCAAAATATCATCAATGAATACTACCGCAAATCTGTCTAAATACGGTCTGAATATCCGGTTCATTAAATCCATAAATACTGCAGGTGCATTAGTTAGCCCAAACGGCATAACCAGAAACTCATAATGCCCGTACCTGGTTCTAAAAGCTATTTTTGGCACATCCAACTCCTTTACCCGTTTTGGTTCTTTCCCATGGTTGAAGAAGAAAGAATGAAAAAAAAATGATAGCTTTTATCATTTTTGTCTTATTAGGTCATTTTAATTAATTTACAAAATTACCCTTTTTATTTCAACCAAATTTCAAAAATACCAAACAAATATCCATCCACTAACTTATTAAAGGACTAATTATCACATAAGGACTTTCAATTTAAAACTCATAACAATTAGGCACCTCATATATAAAGAACTCAACTTTTGCACTTTTTACAATTTAGTCCTTTTGACTAAATTGAGTGCCCAAATGTCAAAATTTTCGAACGAAATTTTTACGAAATATTTTCATAAATTTATAGACTATAAAAATATAATAAAAATAATTTTTTTCTCGTCAGGTTTGTGGTCCCGAAACCACTGTTCCGACTAGACCCAATTTTGGGCTGTTACAACTCTCCCCCCTTTAGAGATTTTCATCCTCAAAAATCTTACTGGAGTGAGGTTTAGTATCTTTCTCATAATTTCCAGCATCACTAACTAATTTTTTTCAAGATGATACTTTCAGAAACACTTTGTCATCAATTTGAATCCCTAGATAACTCAGTCAACTCTGATATTTCTCTAACTCTGTCCTTCACTTGTCAACCATTCTCAGTCTCTGGTCATATCTATAATTATTTTATCACTGAACTCTTTGATTCCACACTTAGGAACTTAATCAACATGATTCTCATGAATTTCCATTATAAACACCTCATAGGTAAGGGGGTGAGGTCGTACAGCCCCTAACTCGATTCTCACATATATCTATATGACACATTTTTCACTATCCACATATGTCATTATAATTATACTATCCATTTCAAACAATTTATTATCCATATCTGTCTTACACAATTTCCAATTATCTCATTTCAAACAAGTGCACTCACTCATACATTCTATGAATTTTGAATAACTCTAGTCATCACATTTACTAATCAATTTAGTCAAGCATGCAACAGCATATGAAGGCCAAACAAATATGAATAAATATATCACTAAATAAACTTTCATCTCACATATTATCACATATACATATATCACGAATTCTTATTCATACCTTTCCGAGTTTAACACATCATAGCTACACTTTATTTAAATACTTCAATATCGCTATCAAATGGTCAGATGTAGCTCGGTTGGAGAATACTTCATTTTAAACAAAAGGGTCCTCATTAGCATCGGGAGACATCACACTATCACATATTAGTGGCATGTATAACTAGACTCTCACACTTGCTATGTTAGTCCGAGAATCGACTAAATCATGGCTCTGATACCATTAAATGTAACACCCCTTACCCGTATCTGACGCCGGAACAAGGTACGAGGTATTACTGAACTTGAGTACTTGTAATCATTTAAAACCGAGATATAAAATTTCATCAAATTTTAAACTTTTCAAACATATATAATTTTTCCCTTAAAAGGGCCTACGAGGCCCAAAACAATCATTGAAATTGGTTCGGGAACAAACCGAAATCTTTCAGACACTTATAATTTTTTTTTAATACATAAAATAGGTTTACATAACTTTAACCATTATAAGCCAAATCTTATGGCTATATACAATGAAGCAAAAATGAGCCTATACATTTGGCTAAATCATAATATTACTTAATACCAATAACTAATTATCTATACATGCCACTTGTTTGACAATAAATAAGAATTACCACTATTCTAATTTGATAAACTAATAGTGTGATGATACTTCCGATGATTTCCAACCCCGAGCCAACCTGACAACACTAAGAGAAATAGGAAAATGGTGTAAGCTTAAAAGCTTAGTAAGTTGGCATACTAATAATAATAAGCAATTTAATTAACAATATTATCCCATTCCTCAATAAATATGCTCAATAAAATAGAATCATTAATCACATGATTTCATCTTTTTACACAAGATCAGCTGAGGCTGTTTTCCTGAATCATAGTTGCTAATTTAATTATTTCTTAAGCTACAGAACTCAAAATTTAGTTTCGTAAATTTTCCTTGAAACTATACTCATATAAATTTCTATCATAAAATTTTCAGAATTTTTGGTTTTACCAATAAATACCAGATTTTTCTTAAAGTTTCCTCTATTTCACTGTCTAACAATTCTGACCTCTCTATATAAAAACTCAGTTATCTCATTGTACAGAATTAAAATAATGTTTTTGATTATTCCAATCAAAAATAGACTCATTAAGGTTTCTAAGCATATAAACCATGCCCATAATTATTTTTGTACAACTTATGATGATTTTACCAAGTCAGAACAGGGGATCACATAATCATTCTGAACCAGTCTAACAAAAATATAAATATCTCAGAACATAGAATTTCTTTGCTTGCTCTGTTTCTTTTATATGAAAAGAGACTCATTAATCTTTAATTTCATATCTCATTCAGCCTATAATTAAAATCTTACTATTTTTGGTGATTTTTCAAAGTCACGTCACTGCTACTGTCCAAAACAATTTTATTGCTAATTCACTCTTTCACACTTTCTTTGTATTAACCTCATTTTAACATACATATCACAAATCATTTTCACCACATTTCATACATCACAAGTATATGCCCATGATTACAAGGTAACCATAAAATCATTCTCATGTATTGTTTATAACCTTACCACATCCCGGTCACTTAATGAACACATCATTCACATAACCAAGTTCCTGCACTTATTCATCACAAAACTCACAAAGTAGTACATAGTAAGTCTCCCGTTGAACACTTCGAATCAATCCTCGATACTTGGTGGTTTCAGCACATAGCTCCACCCATCATAAAGTTTGGCTCTCTTGTACACATGGTGAACACTTATTACCACCCATGTGACCTAGCCATTTATCTTGTAGCTCTCTTGTCTACATGGTGTCCTTCACCTGGAACCACGCATGCGACCTAGCTACATATATCCCGTAGCTCTCTTGTCTACATGGTGTACACATAGTATCACCCATGCGACCTAGCTACATACCATCTGTATCATCCAATCTTTTCGAAGGTTCAACCGGGATTCCTCTCTCTTTTCCAACAATTTCACCAATCAAGTAATTATCAACAAACATATTTCCAATATTATTATAAAATATCATAATACAAGTAAAATTGATGTATTACTTACATATAAACTTACATCTCATTTAATATCAAGGCAATAACATTAAATTACACAGTGCATTATTAAAAATCATATGAACTTACAATTGCTTATAATATCCATAATCATAGAAATCACATTTATGTATGATAATTCAATGCACTGCATGTACCATAGACATATTTTTAAATCAATTCATAAACTTAGCACCATAACATTTAATTTAACATAATTCAATTAATTCACTAAATTTAACTTTCAAATATAAATTACAACATTATTGCAGTATTATTATCATACCAACTTACCTCAAATGCCGAAACGGCTAACTTTCTTGACTTAGCACACAACTTTGTTCTTCCCCGATCTTAATCCAAAATTTCATGTTTTCTTGATCTAACATTTCAAATAACACTTATTTAACACATTTTATCAACACACTAACCAATTCAATTCATATATCAAATTTTGTAAAATTCACAATTATGCCACTAACTTTTTAAAATTACACTTTTACCCCTAGGCTCGTAAAATAATTTTTATTCAATTTCTATAAGGTTTAAGACATGCTGAACATTTTTCTCTTCGATGACAACTACAAATTTTCACTAATTCACACACTTATGACTAATTTATAACTTTTACAATTTAACCCCTTTTTGACATTTTTACCGAAATTCATTGAATAAAACTCGTATTTAACGCATTAAACATTCATTATATACTATAAATCATCAAAACACAACCATATCATGAATGGGTAGATTTTTAAACTTTAATTTCTCTTCAATCAATTGGTAGAAATAGAAAATTTAAGCTTCAGGGATCTCAAAAATATGAGAATCATTAAAAACGGGACAAAAACCGTACCTATATAAGCCATAGAAGCTTGGCTGAATGGAACTCATCCATGGCTGCCATTTTTGGTTCTTTCCCATGGTTGAAGAAGAAAGAATGAAAAAAAAATGATAGCTTTTATCATTTTTGTCTTATTAGGTCATTTTAATTAATTTACAAAATTACCCTTTTTATTTCAACCAAATTTCAAAAATACCAAACAAATATCCATCCACTAACTTCTTAAAGGACTAATTATCACATAAGGACTTTCAATTTAAAACTCATAACAGTTAGGCACCTCATATATAAAGAACTCAATTTTTGCACTTTTTACAATTTAGTCCTTTTGACTAAATTGAGTGCCCAAATGTCAAAATTTTCGAACGAAATTTTTACGAAATATTTCCATAAATTTATAGACTATAAAAATATAATAAAAATAATTTTTTTCTCGTCGGGTTTGTGGTCCCGAAACCACTGTTCCGACTAGACCCAATTTTGGGCTGTTACACTATGTGCAGGCCACCGGGTATCTGTTATTATTCCGATGTGTTCAACAGGAAATGACTAGGTGTAATTGAATATGACTATATGATGAATAAGTGCAGGTACATGTGTGTAAACTTATGAGCAACATTCTCGATATGTGATCGAACTTTGGTAAGATAGATATGGAGTAAGTGTTAAAATGAAAGTTGCTATAAAAAAAAAACATGAAAGAGTGAAATTTAGTAATAAAATAGTTTTGGACAGCAGCAATTGTGTGAATTTGAAAAATAACCAAAAATGATGAAAATTAAATTAGAGGTTGAATCAGATATGAAATTAAAGCTTATTGAGTCTATTTTCATATGAATAAAACGGTGTAAGCAAAAGAATTTCATCTTATGAGATATTTGAATTTTTGTGAGATAGAGTCAGAATGATTTTGGAATCCCCTGTTTTGATTTGGGAAACTCATTAAACATTGTACAAAAATAATTATGGATTATAATTTATATGCTTAAAATCCTTAATGAGTCTATTTTCAAATGAAACAAACAGGAACATTATCTGAATCCCGTATGAGAAGATAACTAATTTTCAGTGAAAAGGGGTCGGAACTATAGAACTGCGAAACAAGGGTGACTTTAAAGAATAAACTGTACTTATTAGCTAAACCAAAAATTCTGAAAATTTTATGATAAGAATATATTCGAGTCTAGTTTCTGGAAAAATTAGCATATTTTAATTTGGAGTTCCATAGCTCCAAATATAAATAATTTAATGACTATGACTCCCGTAGATAGCTTGATATAAACATGAGTGAATAGTGAAACTATGTGCAATATCATTGTATTATCTTGAGAACATATTATGAGGATTGGTAAAAGCATGTTAATAAATTTTTTTATTATTTACATACCAACTTACTAAGCTATATGCTTACTCCATTTTCTTTCCCTTGTCTTATAGTGTCACCAAGCTAGTTCGAGGTACGAAGATCGTCGGAGATCCATCCACACTATCAACACTCTTTTGGTATTTTGAAAGGAATATTTTGAATTATGGCATGTATACTAGACTTGGTTATTTTGTTTTGTGTCATAATTGTTTTGGCCTAAAATGTTGGCCTATGTTATTTGATAATTCATTTTGTATAAGGCCATTGATGTTGGCTAGTATTGGTTATGTTGTATGTTTATGATAACGCCATGTTGTGTGTAAATGTTTTGGATAGAAAAAGGCTTGGTAAATAGCCTAACTTTCATCCACACAGCTGACCACACGGCCATGTACTCAAGGTGTGTGCCCCTGTTTTTCAATAAATTTTTCAAAGTTTTCAAAAGTTCTCGGTTAGGTCCCGAACCACTTTCAAAGTATGTATTGGGCCTCGTAAGCCTAGATTAGGGACTTTATGCTGAAACATGAAAAGTTTTAATTTGGATGAAATTTTATGACTCGGTTTTATATGATTAGTTATGTTTAAGTCTGATAATGCCTCGTACCCTATCCCGGCGTTGAACACGGGTAAGGGGTGTTACATTTAGTGGTATCAGAGTTATAATTTATTCGGTTCTCAGACTAACATAATGTGTGTGAAAGCCTATCTATACATGCCATAAATATACTATGATAGTGTGATGACTCCTGACAATTTAAATTGTGTTTTTATATAGTAAATGGATCCCGACCAAGCTGTAGCTGACCCGTGCAAGGGATTGCACCAGTTAAAAGTAGATCTCAAACACGTAGTCAGGGAGATGGGTCTTGGGAAGCCTTTCTCCATATGATGAGTAATTGGTATACAGAATTTGTTAGAGCAAATCCAAATGCTCAACCTCCTCCACCCCCTCCTATTCCCCTACCGGTTCCTGTAATTCCTCAAGGTACAGAAATGGTAAGATTGAATAAACCTCTGGTTTATAAGATCCGAAAGCAAGGAGCTGAAGAGTTCAGGGCTAATATAGATGATGATCCCGATAAAGTAGAGTTTTGGCTTGAGAATTCTATTCGAGTATTTGATGAACTTTCTTGTACTCCCGAAGAATGCTTAAAGTGTGCTATATCTTTATTGAGGGACTCGGCATATCACTGGTGGAAGACACTAGTATCTGTTGTTCTGAAAGAAAGGGTTACATGGGATTTCTTCCAAGAGGAGTTCAGAAAGAAGTACATAAGCCAGCGGTTCATTGATCAGAAACAGAAAGAATTTCTCGAGCTGAAGCAAGGTAAAATTTATGTGGTAGAATATGAACGTGAATTTGTTAGACTTAGCAAGTATGCCTAAGAAGGTGTGTCTACCGAGGCTATTATGTGCAAGAGATTCGAGGGTGGGTTAAACGAGGACATCAGACTGTTAGTTGGGATTTTAGAATTGAAAGAATTTGTTGTGTTAGTTGATCGAGCTTGCAAAGCCGAAGAACTGAATAAAGAAAAGAGAAAATTTGTGATTAAGGCCCGAGATGCAAGAAAAAGGCCAATGAGTAAGTCATTCCAATCTCAGTCAAAGAAGTCCAAAGAAATGAATCCTCGATTGACTATTTCAGCTGGGTATTCGCACCGAGACCATGAGAGACCATATTCGGGTTCTAAAGCTCAAACTACTTAAATGGCAAGTGTGGGTAATGTGAGGTCTAAAAAACCCGAGTGTCAGCATTGTGGTAGGCGACATTTCGGTGAGTGTTGGTTAATTAGCCGAGCTTGTTTCAAGTGTGGTTCTCGAGAGCACTATATTAAAGATTTCTGATACGAGCGTGCCCAGCGAACCCCGTCGATCAAGTCTCTCATCGAGCCTTGCATAGTCGGCAAGTCGATCGATTAGTTTTTCACTCCACGAGCTCCAACCAGTTCAAATTCAGCTCATTTGAGCTCGAATTAGCTCAATACTTTAGTCTTTAATTATGCCTTGTTTAATTAAATGCATCTTTAGTTAATGTCAACCATTATTGATCTAGATATTTTAATTATGACATGCATTATGTGTTCTGCATTTAATAAAGCCATGCATTATGTAACTCTCATGTTAGTTTAAGTCAGTTTCATTAAATTAAGTCTTGCATTAAGTAACTCATTTGTTCATTTAGTTTGCATTTTAAAACCATGCATTTAAGCATCTTAGTTTAATAAATGAGTTGCTAGGCATTTATTCAACTCATCTTAGTTTAATTAATAAGTGTTTTTGTTGAACTTTATTTAATAACTGTTGCTCTTAATTAATCTAGTTCCTAGGATTATTTATTGATGCATGAGTTAAAGTTCATTTAATAATGCTTCTCTTAATTAAACTAGTTGCTGGAATAAATGATGCATAAGTGTTAGTTCATTTACATAAGTTAGTTGTTAATTTGTTTTAACCTTAATAATTGAATAAATGTGTCGGTTACATGTGTTAATTTGGGTGACTTTTCACTCACATCCATTACATTTAAAGGTCGTTATGCATTCAATAAGGTGACTTTTCAAGAGATTTCGGTTACAAAGCAAGAGGGTTGTTATAAATAAGGTTTATATATCATTTAAAGGAGGTTTAAGGAGCATTTTATCATCCAAATTAATTTTGACAGCAACCTTTCCACTACCAGCCGTTTTTTCCTTTTTAAAGGTTATTTCAAGCATTCAAACATCATTAAGAAGCTGATTAAGAAGATGGTGTCCATTCGGCTGACCTAGGGCTAACTCAAGAGACATTTTTCAAGCACTTAAAGTCATTCATTCAGCTGAATTAAAGTGAATGCAAGGATGGAGCTATTTCGCTCAAGAATGTAAAAAGACTTGAGTTAAATTTCAGCTTTTAATTGGCACATTAAGTTGAATGTTTGTGACCATTCAGCTAGCCTATTTTAGCACTATAAATAGGTGAAATCAACCTTTGTAAAGAGATCTTTTTGCTTAGTTTAAAACACTATTGAACTTATATGAAATTTATGAGATTTCTTTCTTTCATATTTTGTTGAAGAACTCGTTGGCTTATCTAGGTCACTAGTGGTGTCAACCTGCCTTCTTCTTTATCTTGAACTTATCACTATCAAATAGTGTGGCGTTCACCCTTATACCAAGGTTCCTACTTTGCTAAGTAGCGGGTCGAGGTTATCATATTCTCCATCCGACCACCTTGAAAACTTATAAGCATTTAGGTCAATATTTTCTAATATTGGCTCGTTTTTGTTTTTGAGATCATTTCCATTCCATTCTATTCCATTCCATCCTTTCGTTTCATCATAATCGAACCATCAATTCACTTCACATCTGTTGTTTGTTATTCAATTACTATATTTATTTCCATCTTTTATTATTTTTCTATAACCGAACCTACATAAACTTCATACCCATAAACTCATATTTGAACCCTTCTTACATAGCTTCCGCCATTATTCACTTAAAACATCCTTTGAACAAATTGAACGATACTTCTTCGTAGACGATTGGGCAAACTCGCATACGACTCGACTCACCCCGAGGTGGATCGTATCAATTTCCCTGAGAAGGTCAAAGAAGAAAAAATTCAGAATATTAGACCGGGTAATACTGCCAGCAGAGGTAGACCACCGAGAAATACTAGAAGCGGAGCTAGTAGTAAAAGTGTGGTGAAAGATTCAACTGTGAGATCAGAAGCTAGAGCACCTGCTAGAGCTTATGCGATATGTGCTCGTGAGGAGGCGTCATCCCCCGATGTGATTACTAGTACATTCTCTCTCTATGATACTACTGTTATTGCATTGATTGACCTCGGATCTACTCATTCCTATTTTTATGTGAATTTAGTATCTAGTAAGAGTTTGCCTGTTGAACTTACTGAATTTGTGATTAAAGTGTCAAACCCTTTAGGCAAATATGTGTTAGTTGATAAGGTTTGCAAGAATTGTCCTTTGATGATTCAAGGTCACTATTTTTCGGCTAATCTGATATTGTTACCATTTGATGAGTTTGATGTTATTCTGGGTATGGATTGGTTGACATTGCATGATGCCATGGTAAATTGTAGACAGAAAACCCTTGAGTTGAAATGTGAAAATGGTGAGATTCTTTGGGTTGAAACAGATGAATCAAATAAATTCCCTATGGTGATCTCTCACATGTCTGCTCAAAAATACATGAGAAAAATGTGTGAAGCTTATCTTGCATACGTGTTGAATACTGAGATATCTTAGTCGAAACTTGAATCAGTGCCGGTAGTTTGTAAATTCTCAGATGTGTTTCCGAAAGAATTACCTGGGTTACCTCCGATTAGAGAGATTGAATTTGCTATTGATTTATTACCTGGGACTACAACAATCTTGATTGCTCCGTACAGAATGGCTCCGACTCAATTGAAAGAATTAAAAGCTCAGTTACAAGAATTGACAAATAAGGGATTTGTGAGACCGAGTTTTTCTCCTTAGGGTGCTCCTGTATTGTTTGTAAAGAAGAAAGACGGACCTATGAGGCTTTGTATTGACTACTGTTAGCTCAACAAAATGACTATAAAGAACAAGTATCTGTTATCGAGGATTGATGATTTGTTCGACCAGTTGAAAGGGGCAACAGTGTTTTCAAAGATCGATTTGAATGCGGCTACTATTAGTTGAGAATTAAAGAGTCAAATGTGCCAAAAACTGCTTTCAGAACGAGGTATGGACACTATGAATTTCTTGTGATGCCTTTCGGTTTAACAAATGCTCCGACTATTTTTATGGACTTGATGAATTGAATTTTTCAACCGTATTTGGATAAGTTTGTAGTTGTGTTTATAGATGACATCCTGATTTACTCCCGAGATGAGTCTGAGCATGCCGAACACTTAAGAACTGTGTTGCAGATTTTGAGATAAAAGAAATTGTTTGTTAAGTTCAGTAAAAGTGAGTTTTGGCTTCGTGAAGTTAGATTTTTGGGACACATAGTTTCAGATGATGGTATTCGCATAGTTTCAGATGATGGTATTCGGGTTGATCCGAGCAAAATTTCAGTAATTTTTTATTGGAAACTGCTAAAGAATGTATCCGAGGTTAAAAGCTTTTTAGGCTTAGCCGAGTACTATAGAAGTTTTGTCGAGGGATTCTCGATTATTGCCTCTCCTATGACTAAGTTGCTGCAAGAGAATGTTAACTTTGAATGGATAGATAAATGCCAGCAAAGTTTCGAGAAATTGAAAGCATTATTGACTGAGGCACCGGTTTTGGTGCAAACTGAGATGGGGAAAGAGTTCGTGATTTATAGTGATGCGTCATTGAATGGTCTTGGTTGTGTGTTAATGCAAGAGGGCAAAGTGGTAGCTTATGCCTCGAGACAGTTGAAACCACACGAGAAGAATTATCCAATGCATGACTTGGAATTAGCTGCCATGTCTTTGCTTGGAAAATTTGGCGTCATTATTTGTATGGTGAGAAATGCCAAATCTTTACCGATCACAAGAGTTTGAAGTATCTGATGAATGAAAAGGATTTGAATTTATGACAACGGAGATGGCTCAAATTAATAAAAGATTATGAGCTAGTGATTGATTACCACCCAGGAAAAGCGAATGTAGTCGTTGATGCCTTGAGCAAAAAATCCTTGTTTGCTTTGAGAGCTATGAGTATGAGTTTGGCTTTGTCTGATGGCGGTTCGATTTTGGCTGAGTTGAGGGCTAGACCACTATTTCTTTAGTAAATTTGTGAAGCTCAGAAGAATGATAGTGAATTTCAAGTCAAGAGAGCTCAGTGTGAATCGGGCTGTGATTCAGATTTTCGAATCGGATCAGATGACTGCTTGATGTTCCGTGATAGGGTATGTGTACCAAAAGAAGATGAGTTGATTAGGAAAATTTTATATGAGGCACACGTGGTTGTTTATCAGTTCATCCAGGTAGTACGAAAATGTATAATGATTTGCAGAAATTGTATTAGTGGTAGGGTATGAAAAGAGATATTTCTAAATTTGTATCAAAGTGTTTGATTTGCCAACAAGTGAAACTCGAGCATCAGGTGCCCTTCAGGTTTACTTCAGCCAGTGATGGTTCTCGAGTGGAAATGAGACAGAATCACGATGGATTTTGTAACAGGTTTGCCTCTGACTCTGAGAAAGAAAGATATTGTTTAGGTTATTGTTGATAAATTGACGAAATCAGCTCACTTTATACCGATACGTACTGACTACTCACTTGATAAGTTATTGAAAGAATTAGACCAGTGGCGTATCGGTTAGCTTTACCGGCAGAGTTAGAAAGAATTCATAATGTGTTTCATGTATCGATGTTACGACGATATCGTTTCGATCCCTCACATGTGATTTCTCCGACAGAGATTGAGATTCGACCGGATATGACCTATGATGAGGAACCGATAAAGATTTTGGCTCGGGAAGTTAAACAGTTGAGAAATAAAAGTATAGCCTTAGTGAAGGTGTTGTGGCAAAGACATGGAGAAGAAGAGGCTATGTGGGAACTGGAGGAAGCCATGAGAAAACAGTACCCAAACCTCTATACCGGTAAGATTTTCGGGGACGAAAATCCCTAAAGGGAGGAGAGTTGTAACAGTCTAATTTTGGGTCTATCGGAACAGTGGTTTCGGGACCACAAATCCAACGTGGTAAAGTTCACTTTTGTTATATTTTTATAGTCTACAATTTCACGGAACGATTTTGTGAAAATTTCGTTCGAAAATTTCATTCAAAAATTTTGACGTTTGGGCACTCAATTTAGTCAAAGGACTAAATTGTAAAAAGTGCAAAAGTTGATTTCTACATGTTAGAGGTGTCCAATTGTTATGAAATTTTAAATTGGAGGTCTTTAAATGGTAATTAGACCATTGGTTAAGTTGGTGGACAAAAATGGACATGGTTTGGTATATTTCTAAAGTTTTTCATTAAGGGTAATTCGATCATTTGGTAACTAAAATGACTTAAAAACAAAATTAAAAGCCAATTTTTTGTCCATCTTCAACCCTTGGCCAAATTTCACATGAGCAAGACATGGCTAGGGTTTTTCAAGCTTCCAAGCTCGATTGTAAGTGCATCCTAGCCCTGTTTTTAATGTTCTTTACATTTTTGAGATCCTCGTTGCTCGGTTTAGCTATTTCCACCATTATTTTGAGCTAGGGTTTGTGTTTAAAAATTTACCCATGGATGAAATACATGTGTTTTGATGTTTTATGGAAGAATATGAAAGTTTGGGGTGATTTTTTATGAAATTGCATAAAAGGACCTATTTGTAAAAGTTGTAAAATTATGTGTAGAAAACATGATTTAATGAAAAATGTGAGCTGCTATAAGAGGGAATATGAATCGGCTAGGCTTAGGATTTGAGCAAAGTAATTGCTTTTCATCTTAAGAGCCTAGGGGAAAATTGTAAATATGTGAAACTTTATGGGCAAAAATGTAATTATTCCATAGTGTGATTTTTGGACTAAATTGAATAATGTGAGTATTAAATGAGTTAAATGTGTTATTATAGATAAATAAAGATGAGGAATTGACCTTGATCGAGGAAAAGAAAAGGTTGTGGACTAAATTACAAATTCGTCATATTTTCCATCGAGGTAAGTTTGTATGTAAATAATGAATCGTTTTTACTTACGTTATCACATTTTATTATGTTTTATGAAATGTGGCTGAATATTGAATGAAATTGACAAGTATCGAAAAGTAAGAAATTTCCCGGTTGAACATTAGGAACAGAATAGGATACAAGTGATATGTCACTAGTGACTTAAGTGTGGTACTATGTGAAGGCCACTTTGTGAAGAAAGATAGCTTTAGTCACAAGTGTGGTACTATGTGAATGCCACTTTGTGAAGAAAGATAGCTTTGGTTACAGGTGTGGTACTATATGAAGGCCAATTTGTGAAGAATGTAGCTTTGACAACAAGGGTGATACTATGTGCAGGCCACCGGGTATCAGTTATTATTCTAATGTGCTCAAGGGGAAATGTAACGCCCTGATTTTTGGGATTTTTCAGGTTTTTGTGATTTTTAGTAAATTTTGAAATTTTCGTGTTCTAAATATTAGAATTATGTTTAAATGTGTTAGTGGGCCTTTAGAAGGCCCAAGCTTAAGTTAAACACGGTAAAATATCAAGGTTGGATTTTTAAGTAAATAGGAGATTTGGTTAAGTGGGCTTTTAAGAAGAGCTACGTAAGTTATGACACAAATAAGGCCTTGGTAAAGTGGCAAGGTGGTGCCACTAAGTTCCTAAAAAAGTGGCGCCTGGGAAGGAATTGGAGGTCCAGGGTTCAAGTTGTAAGGTAGGCATATTGTTACTTTTTAATTTTTAGGCATGTACTGGATATGTGATCACTCAAGAGAATATCGGCAAGGGCCTTAGAGAGGTTGGGCCGATTGCTTTAGTTGATATTAGGGTTAGGTTCTTTTCTTTTTCTGTCCTGGAGAATTAGGGTTAGCCACCTGAAAGCTTTCATTCATCTTTTCGGAGTTCTCATAAAAGCCGAAAATGCAAGTCCCTTCTCACTGGTGCCGAATTTTCTTCCTCTCTTTTTCCTCTTTTTTCTTTCTTTCTTTATGCTTCATCTTCTAGCCGAAACCTTCTGATCACCTTATTCACCTCCTCTGCCGATCCCATCCTCCACTAAACCTTCATAGCCGATTGCCGTTAAAAGCCGAAATCCCGAAAACTCACTACTTGTGCCGATTTCTCCAAGGTCAGAATCCTTCAGTATTTTTGTTCCTTTTGATCAAAATTCATCTCCTCTAAAACTTTAGTATCTGTCGGCAACATTACTTCAAGGTTATAGCCTCAAATCATCTTCTTCATCACCTAAAAAGCCGAAATACCATAGATTTAAGTACTTATAGCCGAAACTTTAGATCTCCTGGATTCGAGTTCTACCATCATTTAGAGGATAGATCTGCATCAGATCTGCGTAGAAATCAAAGAGGAATAAAGGGTAATTGCACATCGCTTCAGATCTAGTCTTATTTTACAAGTTAGAAAAGGCCGAAGTCCCTAAAATCTAGGGAGGCTATCGATTTGGGCATAGGGCTTTAAGGGTCTTTAACCAATGATTTCTTTTGATGATTAGTGTCTTCTTAAGTATTGGATCGAAGTCTTGGATCTTTGGAGCAACCAGATTTGGATCTAGCCATCGATTTTCGGCAAAAAGGTAAGATTCTAAAGGCTTTAGGGGCATGGTTTGAATATGGGCAAGTGAATATTGGAATTAGTTGTTGTGGTTTGTGATCTAAGAATTGTGGTAATCAATTGTAGGACATTAAAAGGGATCTCAGTAGCATTCGTCGCGAAACAGGTGTGTATCGAACCCCCTTTCATAGTTCAAATCGGCAAAAGCCGAAATGCCAAAATTTCGGCATTTCGTGGGCTTGTGAGTGTGCGAGTGCTCACAAGATGTTTAGAAATCATTAGATCTGGAAGCGCAAAGTGGTAAGTTAGTCGTGTGTGAAATTTCATGCACTTTGGTAATTGGGCCTCATTAGGCTAAAACTGGGCCCAACGGGCTTACGGGTCCATATGGGTAAGATAATAAAAAAATAAGCAATAAATATGTTCTGTTAGACTGTGGAATCAAAACTGCTTAAAACCGATAAAATTACTGAAATACCTTAATAGGTGGGAAAGTTTACAGATTTACCCCTAGGAGCAAAATTACTGATATACCCCTAGGGTTAAGGTTGACCAGAATGCATGATTTGACTGTTACTGTTTATTGCATACCATGTTATTGTTATTATCTGATGCATGGGACTGGGATATTGATGAAGGAAGTTCTGAAAGTGGCTTGTCCACATACTGGATGCTTTGCCTCAAATTGAGCAGCAATGCTGTAACTGTGGAGTGTAGGGCTGGGTGGGTTGAGATATTCCCCACATGGAGTGTAGGGCTGGTACGGGTGGAGTGTAGCGGTTGGCTATAGGCTGGGTTGGGTTTGCATGCACGCATATATATGTTCTGTTCTGGAATTGGGCCTATGGGCCCCACTGTTATCTGAAAAGGGGCTAAGGCCCAGTTTACTGTATTCTAAAAAGGGCTTCGGCCCGGTACACACTGTTATCTGAATGGGGCTTAGGCCCAATGGACCTGAGCTGACTTGGGCTTTGGATGGGTTTCCGTGCACACTGAGTTTTCCAAACTCACCCCTCTCTCTTCCATCCTTGCAGGTGAGCCCTAGTTGGTAGACTTGGAGCTGGGCGGGATTCAGAGTGGCCACGAAGATAAATTTCTGGTTTTTAAAAAAGTTCGCATTTTACTTTTGATTATTTTTATTTTGGTTAAGCTGTAATAAGGCAGCTCTTTTAATTATTTCTATTTTGGTTTATTAAACTGGTTAGCACTAGGGCGCGTTTATAAAAGTTACTTATTTTCAAAATATCACGATAACCGAGTAAAGCTTCCACAACGTAAATGTTTTAAAAAGGAAATAAATATTTTAAATAGGCTTAAACTAAATTTGATACTCGTGAACAAGTAACATGCTTTAAGTGTGGCAATGGATGTGTGCATGTCTAGGATTGGATCCGGGAAGAGCTTGGTACTTAAGCAGTCCAATAGACTCACCTCCTCTTTTCTGGCTTCCTACCTGGTGCACAGCTTCTATTCACTTAAACTTAACACAAAACATTCTTTAAACCCTAGGAGAGATTTTTGGATAAAACATAACTTCTTTAGTAACATTTTCATGTGACATGCTGAATACGACCTTAACGTCTGGGCCGGGTTTGGGGTGTTACATTTAGTGATATCAGAGCTAAGTTTCAACAACTCGGTTGTAGATCGGGTCCAAAAAGGTTTTCAAAACTTTAAGCCCAAAGAGGGTAATCTTGGAAAAATCTGACTTTTGAAAACAAATTTTCCGTTTAAAGGAGAGAATCTCCTAACTTGATTTCTTTAAATCAAATATTTAAGGAATGGATTCGAAAAAGGCCTAAATCTTTTAAGTTTGTCTAAAAAACTGATAAGGTGGCACACTGAATCCTCGGCACCAAGTCTGTAAGTATTTTTCTGCTCTATATATATACTGAACTGTACTAAAAATAACACTGTAGCTAGTACTTAGCCTTGGATACGATGTTATAGATAAGGTAGTAAAACTGAGACTGTAGGGTAAACTAAGTCCTAGGAAGCTGAGATAGTAGTTAAACTGCGGTTGCACGAGAATAACTCTGAAACTTAATCTGTTCATAAGACATTCCGTAATAAATAGTGGAAACAGTAAACTAATGTCATAAAATTTGTAATCAGATAAATCGATATGAGTACAAGAGTTGCTCGGGAAAGAGGCCGTGGTCAAGGCCGAGGTAGTACTCAAGCTGGATCTGGGTCTTCTGAACACATACCAGCTGGCGAAGCACGACCACCACCGGTGGATGAAAATGGGCCGTATGATCAGGCCACAGGGGACGACGCTTTGTCCTAGGCCATGTTGAGAGTTTTGGAAAGGGTGGCCAGAGCTAATGTCGGGCCCATGAATAGGGGGTCCATTTCTGAGCGACTCTGGGCCAACAGAGCAGAGGCCTTTAGGGGCATATCTGGAGTAGCCCCAAATGTGGCTGAGTACTGGATGGAAGCCACGGAGCGAATTATGGATGACCTAGACTGCTCAGTAGAGCAGAAGTTAAAAGGGGCGGTGTCGTTGCTGCGGGACAAAGCGTATCAATGGTGGATCACTGTGAGAGAGGGTACCCCAGCTGAGAAGGTAACATGGGAGCTGTTCAAGCAGTCCTTCAAGGTGAAGTATGTCAGAGCTAGCTATGTGGATGCACGAAGAAAAGAATTCCTGAACCTGACCCAGGGTAGTAAGACTGTTGCTGAATATGAGGCAGAGTTTTTACGATTGAGCCAGTACGCTAGTGGCATCGTCTCCACCGAATATGAGCGCAGTGTTCATTTTGAGTATGGCCTCAGGAATGAGCTAAGGGTGCTCACAGCTCCGCAGAGAGAGCGCGATTTTGCTGCACTGGTAGAGAAGGCTAAGATAGCCGAAGAAGTGAAGCAAGCCGAACGAAAGAACCGCGATAGGGATCGAAACCGATTCAGGAGGGATACTGGACCAGCTGATGCCGCAAACCGAAATGTTAAGAGAGCTAGGATGGAGGAACTAGTTCGAACAGTTTCAATGAACACAGTTAGACCACAAGCTTGTGGAGATTATGGTAGAATGCATCTGGAGGAGTGCTGGAAGTGTTCTGGGGCTTGTCTTTGTTGTGGGTCAAAGGAGCATAGGATCAGGGATTGTCCTAGGAGATCGGCTCAAGCTCAAGTGGCTGAACAAGGGGTTGTGCAACCTGTCCAACCAGCGCGAGGAGGACTACTGCTTCCAAGAGGTCCTGGACAAGGTCGCGGTGGCAATGGCAGTGGACGTGGGGCACCTGGCAGGGGTACCGTTAATGCTGAGTCTCGTCAGCCAGCTTTGGTATATGATGCTCGTCACCGCAAGAAAGGTGACTCACCTGATGTCATAACTGGTATGTTTTTTATCTCTGGCTTACCTTGTACTGCTCTGATTGATGTGGGGTCAACTCATTTGTATGTTGCATATAACATTTCTGGGGCATTGGGTGTTTGCTTTGAGGAGACTGTGTGTGGGGTAACTGTGATAAGTCATTTAGGTCATTCGGTTAAGGTAGAGAAACTCTACAGGGAGGTGCCTTTAGAGATTCAAGGCAGGGTTTTCTGTGGAGACTTGATGGAGTTACCGTTCGAAGAATTCGATTTAATCCTAGGAATGGATTGGTTGACCAAGCATAGGGCAACTCTGGATTGTGCAGCTAAGAGGATGGTGTTAAGGACTGTCGAGGGTGAAGAGGTAATGATTATTGGAGAACGAAGAGATTACTTGTCCAATGTAGTATCAGCCTTGAGGGCTGAGAAACTAATGCATAAGGGATGCGAGGCATATTTAGCTTTTGTAAGCCAAGCTGGAACTGAGGATCTGACTGTGGAGACCATCAGAACTGTTAGAGAATTTCGGGATATTTTCCCAGAAAAGCTTCCTGGATTACCTCTGAATCGGGAAGTTGAGTTTGGAATCGATTTGCTGCCTAAAACAGCTCCAGTATCCATCGCACCCTATAGGATGGCACCAAAGGAGTTAGTGGAACGAAAAGCTCAAATCCAAGAGTTGTTGGATAGAGGCTTCATTAGACCTAGTATGTCTCCATGGGGAGCACCGGTCTTGTTTGTGAAGAAAAAGGACGGGACGATGCGCATGTGCATCGATTATCGCCAGTTGAACAAATTAACGATAAAGAATAAATACCCACTACCAAGAATTGATGATTTATTTGACCAAGTTAGGGGAGCTTCGGTATTTTCCAAAATTGATCTTCGTTCTGGATACCATCAGCTGAAGGTAAAGGAAGTGGATATTCATAAGACAGCATTCAGAACTCGATATGGTCATTACAAGTTTCTAGTTATGCTTTTTGGGTTGACGAACGCACCTGTAGCTTTCATGGATCTGATGAATCGATTATTCCAACCTTACTTGGATCGGTTCGTAGTCGTCTTTATTGACGATATCCTGGTATATTCTGAAACGAAAACGAAACATGATGAGCATCTCCGAATGGTGCTGCAAATGTTAAGGGAGAAAGAACTCTATGCGAAGTTCAGCAAGTGTGAATTCTGGTTGAGGGAGGTAACCTTCTTAGGGCATGTGGTCTCTGCCGAGGGGATTAAGGTAGACCCTCATAAGATTGAAGCAATTCTGGAATGGAAGCCACCTAGATCGGTGTTGAAAATTCAGAGTTTCCTAGGGTTAGCAGGGTACTACAGAAGATTTGTGGAAGGTTTCTCTGTGATGGCAGCACCCTTGACAAAACTCATAAGGAAAGGAGTACCCTTTGTATGGACCGAGAAACAGCAAAAAACTTTTGACCAGTTGAAAAAGGTATTGACTGAAGCGCCAGTGTTGATTCAACCGGAGTCTAGGAAGGACTTCACTGTGTACAGCGATGCATCGCATATGGGGTTAGGATGCGTACTGATGCAAGAGGGTAAGGTGGTCGCTTATGCATCGCGACAGCTTAAGCCTTATGAAGCGAACTACCCTACGCACGATTTAGAGCTAGTAGCAGTGATTTTTGCGTTAAAAATTGGAGACATTACTTATATGGAGAAAAGTGTCATATACACAGACCATAAGAGCCTAAAGTATCTGTTGACTCAGAAGGAGTTAAACCTCAGGCAATGAAGATGGGTAGAGTTGCTTAAGGATTACGACTGTTCAATTGAGTACCACCCAGGTAAGGCTAACGTGGTGGCTGATGCGTTGAGTCGAAGGGTTGTTACTGATTTGAGAGCCTTGTTTGCACGTTTGAGTCTGTTCGACGATGGAAGTCTGTTGGCAGAATTGCAAGTGAGGCCTACTTGGACTGAACAGATTAAAGAAAAATAGTTGAAGGATGATTCATTAGTTCTTCGATTTCGGCAAGTTAAGAATGGTGAGAATGAGGATTTTGGACTGAATACCGACGGAGTTCTGTGCTTTCGTGGAAGAGTTTGTATTCTGAAGGACCCTGAATTGAGGCGGTTAATTCTAAAAGAGGCTCATGATGGACCCTGTGCCATACATCCTGGAGGGAATAAGTTATATCTAAACCTGCGAGAGGTGTACTGGTGGCCTGGATTAAAATGAGAGGTGACTTAATTTGTTGGGAAATGTCTGACGTGCCAGCAAGTTAAGGCTGAGCACCAATTACCTTCTGGATTACTGCAACCGGTGAAAATTCCGCTATGGAAGTGAGAGAGAGTAACTATGGACTTTGTGAGTGGGCTACCTTTGACACCCACCAAGAAAGATTCGGTGTGGGTAGTTATGGATAGGTTAACAAAATCTGCCCATTTCATACCTGTTCGTACTGATTACTCACTACAAAGGTTGGCCAAGTTATATGTGGTGGAGATAGTGCGACTGCATGGGGTACCAGTGTCGATTATTTCTGATCGAGACCCTAGGTTTACATCTCAGTTCTGGCGAAAGTTGCAGGAGGCATTGGGTACAAGATTGGATCTCAGTACTGCTTTCCACCCTCAGATAGATGGACAGTCGGAAAGGGTTATTCAAATTTTGGAGGATATGTTAAGAGGTTGTATCATCGATTTTCGTGGTAGTTGGGAGGACTACTTGCCATTAGCGGAGTTTGCATACAACAACAGCTATCAAACAAGTATTCGGATGGCTCCATATGAGGCACTTTATGGGCGAAGATGTCGTACGCCTACGTGTTGGACAGAGTTGGGTGAACGACAAGTGCTTGGACTGGAATTAGTGGTAGATACTAAAAGTAAAGTTAAGTTGCTAAGGGATCGATTAAAGGAGGCATCTGATAGACAGAAGTCGTATGTGGATCTAAAGCGCAAGGAGATTGAGTTCGCTATTGGGGATATGGTTTTCTTGAAGGTTTCACCTTGGAAGAAGATCTTGAGGTTCGGCAAGAAAGGCAAACTGAGTCCGCGGTTTATAGGGCCTTATCAGGCTCTCAAACGGGTAGGGCCAGTAGAATATCAGATAGAGTTACCACCGGAGTTGGACAGAATCCACGACGTCTTTCATGTGCCTATGTTAAGATGATATCGATCGGATCCTTCACATGTTGTGCCGATGGAGGAGATTGAAGTAAGGACTGATTTGACCTTTGAGGAGGAACCCGTGCAAATTTTAGATCGAGAGGTTAAAGTTTTAAGAAGGAAGTCGGTTTCGTTGGTAAAGGTACTATGGCACAATCATGAAAGGGAAGAGGCTACTTGGGAGTCAGAAGAGACTATGCGTCAGCAATACCCTCAGTTATTTGGATCAGGTAAATTTCGAGGCTGAAATTTCTTTAAGGGGGTAGAGCTGTAACGCCTTGATTTTTGGGATTTTTCGGGTTTTTGTGATTTTTAGTAAATTTTTAAATTTTCGTGTTCTAAATATTGGAATTATGTTTAAATGTGTTAGTGGGCCTTTAGAAGGCCCAAGCTTAAGTTAAACACGGTAAAATATCAAGGTTGGATTTTTAAGTGAATAGGATATTTGGTTAAGTGGGCTTTTAAGAAGAACTGCGTAAGTTATGAAACAAATAAGGCCTTGGTAAAGTGGCAAGGTGGCGCCACTAAGTTCCTAAAAAAGTGGCGCCTGGGAAGGAATTGGAGGTCCAGGGTTCAAGTTGTAAGGTAGGCATATTGTTACTTTTTAATTTTTAGGCACGTACTGGGTATGTGATCACTCAAGAGAATTTCGGCAAGGGCCTTAGAGAGGTTGGGCCGATTGTTTTAGTTGATATTAGGGTTAGGTTCTTTTCTTTTTCTGTTCTGGAGAATCAGGGTTAGCCACCTGAAAGCTTTCATTCATCTTTTCGGAGTTCTCACAAAAGCCGAAAACGCAAGTCCCTTCTCACTGGTGCCGAATTTTCTTCCTCTCTTTTTCCTCCTTTTTCTTTCTTTCTTTATGCTTCATCTTCTAGCTGAAACCTTCTGATCACCTTATTCACCTCCTCTACCGATCCCATCCTCCATTAAACCTTCATAGCCGATCGCCGTTAAAAGCCGAATCTCGAAAACTCACTACTTGTGCCGATTTCTCCAAGGCCAAAATCCTTCAGTATTTTTGTTCCTTTTGATCAACATTCATCTTCTTTAAACCTTTAGTATCTGTCGGCAACATTACTTCAAGGTTATAGCCTCAAATCATCATCTTCTTCATCCCTTAAAAAGCCGAAATACCATAAATTTAAGGTCTTATAGCCGAAACTTCAGATCTCCTGGATTCAAGTTCTACCATCGTTTAGAGGATAGATCTGCATTAGATCTACATAGAAATCAAAGAGGAATAAAGGGTAATTGCACATCGCTTCAGATCTAGTCTTATTTTACAAGTTAGAAAAAGCCGAAGTCCCTAAAATCTAGAAAGGCTGTCGATTTGGGCATAGGGCCTCAAGGGTCTTTAACCGATGATTTCTTTTGGTGATTAGTGTCTTCTTGAGTATTGGATCGAAGGCTTGGATCTTTGGAGCAACCAGATTTGGATCTAGCTATCAGTTTTCGGCAAAAAGATAAGATTCTAAAGGCTTTAGGGGCATGGTTCGAATATGGGTAAGTGAATATTGGAATTAGTTGTTGTGGTTTGCGATCTAAGAATTGTGGTAATCAATTGTAGGACATTAAAAGGGATCTCAGTAGCAGTCATCGCGAAACAAGTATGTATCGAACCCCCTTTCATAGTTCAAATCGGCAAAAGCTGAAATGCCGAAATTCCAGCATTTCGTGGGCTTGTGAGTGTGCGAGTGCTCACAAGATGTTTAGAAATCATTAGATCTGGAAGCACAAAGTGGTAAGTTAGTCGCGTGTGAAATTTCGTGCACTTCGGTAATTGGGCCTCGTTAGGCTAAAACTGGGCCCAACGGGCTTACGGGTCCATATAGGTAAGATAATAATAAAAAAATAAGTAATAAATATGTTCTGTTAGACTGTGGAATCAAAATTGCTTAAAACCAATAAAATTACTGAAATACCTTAATAGGTGGGAAAGTTTACAGATTTACCCCTAGGAGAAAAATTACTGATATACCCTTAGGTTAAGGTTGACCAGAATACATGATTTGACTGTTACTGTTTATTGCATACCATGTTATTGTTATTATCTAATGCATGGGACTGGGATATTGATGAAGGAAGTTCTAAAAGTGGCTTGTCCACGTACTAGAGGCTTTGCCTCAAATTGAGCAGCAATGTTGTAACTGTGGAGTGTAGGGCTGGGTGGGTTGAGATATTCCCCACATGGAGTGTAGGGCTGGTACGGGTGGAGTGTAGCGGTTGGCTATAGGCTGGGTTGGGTTTGCATACACGCATATTATGTTCTGTTCTGGAATTGGGCCTATGGGCCACACTGTTATTTGAAAAGGGGCTAAGGCCCAGTTTACTGTATTCTGAAAAGGGCTTCGGCCCGGTACACACTGTTATCTGAATGGGGCTTAGGCCCAATGGGCTTGAGCTGACTTGGGATTTGGATGGGTTTCCGTGTACACTGAGTTTTCCAAACTCACCCCTCTCTCTTCCATCCTTGCAGGTGAGCCCTAGTTGGTGGACTTGGAGCTGGGCGGGATTCAGAGTGGCCACGAAGATAAATTTCTGGTTTTTAAAAAAGTTCACATTTTATTTTTGATTATTTTTATTTTGGTTAAGCTGTAATAAGGTCGCTCTTTTAATTATTTCTATTTTGGTTTATTAAACTGGTTAGCACTAGGACGCGTTTATAAAAGTTACTTATTTTTAAAATATCACGATAACCGAGTAAAGCTTCCGCAACGTAAATGTTTTAAAAAGGAAATAAATATTTTAAATAGGCTTAAACTAAATTTGATATTCGTGAACAAGTAACGTGCTTTAAGTGTGGCAATGGATGTGTGCATGTCTAGGATTGGATCTGATAAAAGCTTGGTACTTAAGCAGTCCAATAGACTCACCTCCTCTTTTCTGGCTTCCTACCTAGTGCACAGCTTTTATTCACTTAAACTTAACACAAAACATTCTTTAAACCCTAGGAGAGATTTTTGGATAAAACATAACTTCTTTAGTAACATTTTCATGTGACATGCTGAATACGGCCGTAACGTCTGGGCCGGGTTTGGGGTGTTACAGGAAATGACTAGGTGTAATTGAATATGACTATGTGATTAATAAGTGCAGGTACGTATGTGTAAATTTATGAGCAACGTGCTCCATATGTGATCGAACTTTGGTAAGATTGATATGGAGTAAGTGTTACAATGAAAGTTACTACAAAGAAAACATGAAAGAGTGAAATTTAGTAATAAAATAGTTTTGGACAGCAGCAGTTGTGTGAATTTGAAAAGTCACCAAAAATGGTGGAAATCAAATTAGATGTTGAATAAGATATGCAATTAAATCTTATTGAGTTTATTTTTATATAAATAAAATAGTGTGTAAGCAAAAGAATTTCATATTATGAGATATTTGAATTTTTGTGAGACAGAGTCAGAATGATTTCGGAATCCCCTATTTTGATTTTGGAAAATCATTAAAAATTGTAAAAAAATAATTATGGGTTATAATTTATATGCTTAAAATCCTTAATTAGTCTATTTTAAAAAGAAACAAATGGGAACTTCATCCAAATCCCGTATGAGGAGATAATTAATTTTTAGTGAAGAGGGGTTGGAACTGTCAGACAGTGAAACAGGGGGACTTTAAAGAATAAAGTGTACTTATTAGCTAAACCAAAAATTCTGAAAATGTTATGGTAAGAATATATACGAGTCTATTTTTTGCAAAAATTAGCAGATCTTAATTTGGAGTTCCATAGCTCTAGATATAAATAATTTAATGACTATGACTCACGTAGACAGCTTGATATGAACATGAGTGAATAGTGAAACTATGTGCAATATGATTGTATTATCTTAAGAACATATTATGAGAATTGGTAAAAGCATGTTAATAAATTGTTTATTATTTATATACCAACTTACTAAGCTATATGCTTACTCCCTTTTCTTTCCCTTGTCTTACAGTGTCACCAAGCTAGCTTGGGGTACAGAGATCGTCAGAGATCCATCCACACTATCAACACTCTTCTGGTATTTTGAAAGCAATATTTTGAATTATGGCATGTATAGGGGACTTGGTTATTTTGTTATGTGTCATAATTGATTTGGCCTAAAATATTGGCTTATGTTATTTGATAGTTCATTTTGTATAAGGCCATTGATGTTGGCTATTATTGGTTAAGTTGTATGTTTATGATAATGCCATGTTGTGTGTTGATAAATTTGGTATAAGTGTGTAAATGTTTTGGATAGAAAAAGGCTTGGTAAATAGCCTAACTTTCATCCACACGGCTGGCCACACAGCCATGTGCTCAGGGCGTGTTCCCCTATTTTTCACGAAATTTTTCAAAGTTTTCAAAAGTTCTCGGTTTGGTCCCTAACCACTTTCAAAGTATGTATTGGGCCTCATAAGCCCATATTAGGGACTTTATGCTGAAACATGAAAAGTTTTAATTTGGATGGAATTTTATGACTCGGTTTTATATGATTAGTTATCTTTAAGTCCGGTAATACCTTGTACCCTGTCCCGGCATCGAATACTGGTAAGGGGTGTTACAACCATTTTCTTAAAGATTGCCCGGAAAGGGTTGAGAAAGACATTGAACAGACCCTGATGCCGAGTAATCCGATCTCGAGGGGTAGACCACCACGGTATTCTGGAAATGTCGGTGGTAGTTGTAGTATTGCAAAGGATTAAACAGCTAAATTCGAGGCTTGGGCTCCAGCGAGAACCTATGCAATACGTTCAAGGGAAGATGTTTTGGCTTCAGATGTTATCACTAGTACATTCGTTCTACTTGATACTAATATTATTCCTTTGATTGATCCTGGTTCCACGCACTCATATATATGCACAAAATTTATATCTGATAAAAATATGATTGTTGAACTCACCGAATTTGTGGTTAAAGTTTCAAACCCCTTGGGTCAATATGTTATGATGGATAAAGTTTGTAAAAATTTCCAATTGATGATAGAGGGTTATTGTTTTCCGGCTAATTTAATGTTGTTACCCTTCAATGAGTTTGATGTAATATTGGAATGGATTGGTTAACCCAACATAATACAGTGGTAAATTGTAAGCATAAATACATTGTATTGAAGTGTTAGAATAGTGAGTTACTCCGGATTGAATCTGAGAAACTGGATGGGTTGTCTAATGTGATTTCAACAATATCAGCATAGAGATATATTAAAAAGAGTATAAGGCTTATCTTGCTATTGTACTGGATACCAAATTATTAGAGTTGAAAATTTAATCAGTACTGGTTTTTTAGGAGTTTCCTGAGGTTTTTCCAAAAGAACTACCTAGTTTACCTCCAGTTAGAAAGGTAGAATTTTCCATAGACCTTGTACCAGGGACGACACCGATATCTATAGCACCATATAGAATGGTTCCTAGTGAATTGAAGGAGCTGAAGGTACAGTTGCAAGAGTTGATTGATAGAGGATTTGCCTGACCCAGCTTTTCACCATGGGGTGCACCGGTATTGTTTGTAAAGAAGAAAGATGGATCATTGATATTATGCATCGATTACAGATAGGTTAATAAAGTTACAGTAAAGAATAAACACCCGTTGCCTCATATAGATGACTTGTTTGATCAATTAAAAGGTGTCACTGTATTTTCGAAAATTGATTTATGATTTGGTTCCTATAAGCTATGAGTAAAAGATTCAGATGTGCCGAAGACAACTTTCAAAACCAGATATGGGCATTATGAGCTTTTGGTGATGCCATTCAGATTAACAAATGCCCTAGCAGTATTTATGGAATGAATAGAATTTTCAGACCATACCTGGACAAGTTCATGGTTGTTTTTATTGAAGATATTTTGGTTTACTCTCAAGATGTGAATGAGCATGCTGAACATCTGAGAATTGTTTTGCAAACATTACGTGAGAAACAGCTGTATGCTAAATTCATTAAATGTGCATTCTGGCTACGAGAAGTTAGTTTCCTTGGACATGTTGCATCTGCAGAGGGTATTCGGGTGGACCAAAACAAAATTTCAGCTATTGTAAGTTGGAAGCCACCGAAGAATGTTCTGAAAGTTAGAAGTTTTCTAGGACTAGCAGAATACTATCTGAGATTTGTTAAAGGGTTATCAATGATAGCTTCTCCGATGACTCGATTGTTGCAAAAAGAGGTGAAATTCAAGTGGACTGATAAATGCCAGCAGAGTTTTGATAGATTGAAAGCTTTATTGACGGAAGCACTTGTATTAGTCAACCTGAACCGGGTAAGGAATTTATAGTTTATAGTGATGCATCATTGAATGGTTTAGGCTGTGTTTTGATGCAAGATGGTAAAGTAGTGGCTTATGCATCTAGGCAGGTAAAACTGCATGAAAGACATTACTCGGTGCACGATCTTAAATTAGCAGCTATTATTGTTGCATGAAAAATATGGCGGCATTATCTTTTTGGTGTAAAATGTCACATCTTTACAGATCGCAAAAGTCTGAAGTATTTAATGACACAGAAAGAACTGAATTTGAGACAACGTAGATGGTTGGAATTATTGAAAGATTATGATTTCGTTATTGATTACCATCCGAGGAAAGCTAATGTAGTGGCAGATGCCTTGAGCCGAAAATTCTTGCTTGCCTTACGGGCATTGAACACCCAGTTGTCTTTATCTGATGATGGTTCACTCATAACTGAGTTAAAATTAGACCAACATCTATGCAACAGATCCCTGAAGCTCAAAAAAATGATGATAAGTTGCAACCAAAACGGATACAAAGTGAATCGACTCTTGACTCAGAATTTCAGATCGGGACCGATGGTTGTTTATTATTCAGAGACAGAGTATGTGTACCGAAAAGTTTAGAATTGATACAAAATATTTTGAATGAAGCTAATAATGGTAACATGTCTATACATCCTGGTAGTATTAAGATGTATAGTGACTTGAAAAAGATGTACTAGTGACCGGGAATGAAATGGGATATTTTTGAATTTTTATCGAAATGCTTGATATGTCAATAAGTAAAGACCAAACATCAACTACCTTCGGGATTATTGCAGCCAATTACAATACCAGAGTGGAAATGGGAAAGAGTTACCATGGACTTTGTAACGGGATTACCTTTATCATCGAAAAAGAAAGATGCTGCCTGGGTAATTCTCGATCGCTTATCAAAGTAGGCACACTTTATCCCAGTACGTATGGATTTTTCATTGGATAGATTGGCTGAATTATATGTCTTTGATATTGTAAGGCTACATGGAGTGCCAATCTACACTATCTCAGATAGAGACCCTCAGTTTACATCTCGATTTTGGAGTAAGTTGCATAAAGCTCTGGGCACTCATTTACACTTTAGTACTACATTCCATCCTCAAACAGATGGACAATCTGAACGTGTGATACAGATTCTAGAAGATATGCTTCGGTGTTGTGTACTTGAATTTGGAGGTAACTAGGAAAAATACTTTTCTTTGATTGAATTTGCTTACAATAATGGTTATCAGTCCAGTATTAAAATGGCACCGTATGAAGCTCTATACGATCGCAAATGTAGAACTCCCTTGTATTGGACAGAGTTAACTGAGAAAAAGATACATGGAGTTGACTTGATCCAGGAGACTGAAGAAAAGGTAAAGATAATTAGGGACAGTTTGAAAGCGGCCTTGGACTGTCAAAAGTCTTATGCTGATTTAAAGCAGAAAGAGATAGAATTTCAGGTCAGAAAGAGATAGAATTTCAGGTTGGTGATAAAGTATTCTTGAAAGTGTCACCTTGGAAGAAGGTTCTCCAGTTTGGACGCAAAGGAAAACTGAGTCCACGATTCATCGAGACATATGAGATCATTGAAAGAATCGAGCCTGTTGCATATCGGTTAGCATTACCATCGGAGCTTGATAAAATTCATAATGTGTTTCATGTGTCCATGTTACGACGATATCGATCGGATCCTTCACACGTTATTACTCCAACAGAAGTTAAGATTCAGCCTGATATGACTTACAACGAGGAATCGATTAAAATACTGGCATATGAGACGAAAGAGCTAAGAAATAAAAAGGTGGCATTGGTAAAAGTTCTTTGGTAGTGGCATGGATTAAAGGAAGCTACTTGGGAGCCGGAAGATACTATGAGGAAGCAGTACCCTAATCTCTTTTCTGGTAAGAATTTTCGAGGATGAAAATTGTAACATCCTTAAGCCGTATCCGTCATCGAAAAGGGGTTACGAAGCATTACCGATCAAGATACAACTCAGAACAAACTTTCATTTCAGTAATAATCATCTAATAAAATTTTTAAAACAACTAACATACTTCGATTCTATAATTCTTATAATTTCCAAATTTATATTTAGTCAATACAACCAAAGAATCATGAAAATCGAATGTTAAATTCATAACCAAGTATATGTCACTTTACATACCAATCATATATGTATACTATAACATTTAAGGCATTCAAACAATATATATATATAATAACTTATCAACTATCAAATTATATGCACATACTTTAGAACATGTAAACATACCTCATTTCTTTTCATATAAATAACACATACCATTATTATGTCTATTTCATCTATAAAATATTATCATACCTTTACAACATTTGATTATCTAACTAAAACATTCATGTAACATTGATATATATATATATATATATATATATATATATATAATATTTAAAATTAGCCAATTAAACAACTCAAAATAAACTAATCATTATATTCAAGTAAAATGCCATTTAAAACCATCACAAAAACCACATCCATTAATCAAAATTTTCGTAGCTTCACTTAGTCCACAAATATTTAATACCACAATTATAACATGAACATTCAGGTAAACATATAATGACCTAATTTAAACACATTTGCTGAACCACATATATATAACACATTTTCAACTTAAAACAAAAAACTAATATTTTGGTCTTTTAATATCGTACCTCAAACAAATCAAATTAACCAAAAATAGTTGTATAATGTACTCATTATTTGTTTTCATCGATTATACATAATTAACCAACCATTCAAACATAATATGCGAACATACATTACCATTACAGACCCAATCTGTAATGCCCCCTTACCCGAGGCCGTCGCTGGAGTCGAGCACGAGGTATTGCTAAACTTATTTGAGCACTTAAACAAATTCAGATAACTTATATCATACTTTCCAGACAAGCTGTCCAACTACATCACAATCGCTAAAAAAATCATATCTCGAGTTACAAAACTCAAAATCCAAATCCGTAAATTTTCCCAAAAATCTAGACTCATATATATACTTACTAATTTTTTTTAGAATTTTTGGTTAGGCCAATTAGTACAGTTTATTAGTTAAAGTCTCCCCTGTTTCAGGGTTCGGCTACTTTGACCCCTGTGCACTACAAACCAAATTTCTCCCTGTACAGAATTCAAATAACCATGCCGTTTGTTTCTATTAAAAATAGACTCAATAAGGAATCGATACATATATAGTATGACTCCTAAATATTTTTGTACAATTTTTAATGATTTTTACAAATCAGAACAGGGAAGCTCGAAATCACTTTGACCTTATCTCATAAAAGTTATTGTATCTCATGATTTACAATTCCATTGCTTACATAATTTCTTTTATAAGAAACTAGACTCAATAAGCTTTAATTTCATATTTTATTAAACCTATAATTAGATTTTCATAATTTATGGTGAATTTTCAAAGTCAAACTACTGCTACTAACCAAAAACTATTTTAGTACAAAATATTGTTAACTAGTTTATAACATCTTTACTTCAATTCATTTAAACTCTATACATGTCATATAAATATTTAAACATAAAAAAAAAGCTACCGGAATTGATCTGGATAGTGTGCCTTGTTGTGTTGATCCGATCTACCAACTTCACTTTAATTCAATCTGCATAAAAAAAATATATCAAACACACACAAGTAAGCTTATTGAAGCTTAGTAAGTTCATAGGTTTAAAAGTAATGCTTACCAAACATAATATTTCCAGACAATACCAAAACATTTACTAAAGTTTCTTGCCATTCACAACCACTGTTATAATACTTCACATAGTTGAGCTCAACATTAACAACTACTCAATCTCTTTCATTTGGTTCACTTCTCTTGTATTACTTATTATCAAATTAGGAAACGGCTTACGAAATTGAGTATGTCGTTGTTCGGTGCCACGATTTATAACTCAATATGGTTTTCCTCATTGAAATACCATACCTACATTTTACAACTCGGTATGGGAAATGCCGTACCTACATTTCTTAACTCAGTATGGATTTGATAATACCATACCTACATTTCACAACTCAGTATGGATGATACCATACCTACATTTCGCACTTTTCCATGGAACAACCATGGTCTTATCCGTCAATTCATTACATGTCACAATACAAACGTACTCAATCCTGCGTTTTTCCTAATTTGCATTTCCACATTTATTCTTTCATTAACAAAATTTTCACAATCCCACAACAAATTCATATATAATAACACATTATATCATTCAATCATTCACAAATAAACATCTAAATTCAACCATATGAACTTACCCGGCTGATTTGTAGAAGATATTGAAATTTAGGGACTACTCCGCAACTTTTTCTTTTCCTCATTCTTCTTTGGGTTCTTGATCTATAATATAAAATATTTCCACTCATTAGCATTTATTTGATTTCTATTTCACTTCACAATTTATGCTCTTCAACTTTTAAAATTGCACTTTTACCCCAAAATTTTCAATTTTTACAATTTAGTCCATGCTCAATTCACCCATTAATTGAACTAATTTTTCTCAATTAACACTTTATTTTATCATTATAAAATATTTCAAAACCTTTGATATTCTGAATTTCAACACCAACCTTCAATTCACAACTTTTTCACAATTAGGTCCTAAATACCATTTTCTATCAAAATCACTTAACAAAACCACCTTAATATGAAATTAGAACTTAAATTTCATAATAATTCATCATAAAATTCCCTTACCCATACAGGGTAACTTCCAATTTCACCCAAAAAATCAAAAACTAATGAATTCTATAAGTGGACCTAATTGTAAAAATCATAAAAAATAAAAATTATCAAGAAAAAGCAAGAATTAAACTCACATGATGTAAAAATATGAAAAAACAGCTTTCTCCAGACCTTCTATGGCGTTTTGGCTGAGAAAATATGCAGAGATCTCTAGATTTTTCAATTTTGTCCTTATTTTATATGTTAAAATTGTAAAATTTCCAATTTTGCCCTTATTTCTGTTATTTTTCTGCTGATTTTCTTGCCCTTTCCGTCCAGCCTGTTCACTTTTAGGCTTAATTGCTCTTTAAATCCTCTTTCTTTTAACACTTGAGCTATTTAATCCTTCTAGTAAATTTTATTTTTATTACAATTTAGTCCTTTTTATTTAATTGACTACCCAAACGTTAAAATTTCTCAACCAAACTTTAATACTAACTAAATGACACTCCATAAATATTTATAAAAATATTTATAGCTCGATTTTCAAATTTGAGGTCTCGATAACTCATTTTTGACCCGTTTGACCTTATAAATTCTTTTAATTCACCAAATTCACCAATTCACAAATTCTTCTAAATTCTTACTTGACTCATAAATATTAAATTACTACCTTGTTCAATCTTGCTTGTCGGATTTAGTGATCTCAAATCACTACATCCGACACCACTGAAAATTAGGCCGTTACAACTCTCTTCCCCTTTAAAAATTTCGTCCTCGAAATTTGTTACCTGAAAATAGATGTGGATACTGTGATCTCATTGACTCCTCTGTTTCCTAGGTTGCCTCCTCCATACCATGTCGATGCCATAATACTTTAACCAATGGTACTCTTTTGTTCCGCAATTCTTTAACTTCACGAGCCAAAATCTTCACTGGTTCTTCTGAATAAGTCATATCTGGTTGAAGCTCAATTTTAGTATGAGGAATTACATGTGAAGGATCTGACCTATACCGCCTTAGCATAGACACATGAAACACATTGTGAATCTTCTCAAGTTTCGGAGGTAAAGTCAACCGATAAGCTACAGGACCAACCATTTCCACAATTTCATATGGCCCTATGAATCTTGGACTTAATTTTCCCTTTTTACCAAACCGTAACATATTTTTCCATGATGAAACTTTTAAAATACTCAATCACCCACTGCATATTCTATGTCTCTTCGTTTTAAATCCGCATATGAATTTTGACGATCTGAAGTAGCTTTTAGACTATCTCGAATAATCCGGACTTTCTCTTCAGTTTCTCGAATCAAATCAACCCCAACTATTTTTGATTCACTCAATTCAGACCAACACAATGGAGTCTTGCATTTTCTACCATAAAGAGCCTCAAATGGTGCCATTTTTATACTAGACTGATAGTTATTGTTGTAAGCAAACTCAGCCAATGGTAAATACCTTTCCCAACTGTCACCAAACTCGAGTATACAACATCTTAACATATCTTCTAAAATTTGAATCACTCGCTCTAACTATCCATCTGTTTGAGGATGAAATGATGTACTAAAATTCAATCTGGTACCTAAAGCTTCTTGCAATTTATTCCAAAATCTTGAAGTAAACCTCGGATCTCAGGCTGAAATGATAGATACTGGAACTCCATGTAGTCTCACAATCTCTGACACATACAATTCTGCTAACTTTTTAAGTGAAAAATCTATTTTAACTAGAATAAAGTGTGCTGACTTTGTCAATCTATCAATAATCACCCATATCGAATCTTTCTTTCTTGGAGTCATAGGCAATCCTGACACAAAATCCATTGTAACATGCTCCCACTTCCATTCAGGAATCATAATGGGCTGTAATAAACCCGTTGGCACTTGATGCTCTGCTTTAACTTGCTGGCAAATCAAACATTTTGCAATAAATTCTGAAATTTCTCTTTTCATACCAGGGCACCAATATGTCTTTTTCAGATCACCATACATTTTTGTACTAACCGGATGAATAGAATACATACTATTATGTGCTTCAGAAAGAATATCATTCTTTAAATCAGAATTATTTGGAACACAAATCCTATTATGATAACGCAACATACCTTCATCATCAATACTGAACTCTGAATCTAAATTATCTCGAACCATTTGCCATTTTAGCACCAATTTTGGATCTTCATTCTACAGCTTCTAAATTTGTTGAAGGAACATTCGTTTTACTTTCAATTCTACTAATACAACACCTTCTTTATTAAGAGCCAAATGAGCATTCATTACCCGAAGTGCAAATAAGGATGACTTTCGACTAAGTGCATCAGCAACTAAATTAGCTTTCCCTGGATGATAGTCAATAACCAAATCATAGTCTTTTAGCAACTCTAACCACCGTCTCTGTCTTAAGTTCAGTTCCTTCTGAGTCATTAAGTATTTCAAACTTTTGTGATCCGTATAAATATAATACTTCTCACCATATAAATAGTGTCTCCAAATTTGTAAAGCAAAAACAATTGCAGCTAACTCAAGATCATGTGTAGGGTAATTCTTTTCCTGTGGTTTTAACTACCGTGAAGCATAAGCCACCACCTTTCCCAACTGCATTAACACACAACCTAAACCATTTAAAGATGCATCACCGTACACAACATATGGTATACCTGATTCTGGTTGAGTCAAGACTGGAGCTTCTGTTAACATTTTCTTTAATTGATCAAAGCTCTGCTGACATTCATCAGACCACACAAACTCAACATTCTTCTGTAATAAACGAGTCATTGGTGAAGCAATCATGGAAAAATTCTTTACAAAAATCTCGCTAATCCCGAGAAAACTTCAGATTTCTTGCTTATATTCTCCTGTTTTCCAATTCACCATCGCTGAAACTTTACTTGGATCCACACGAATTCCTTGGTGATATAATATGACCCGTAAATCCAACTTCATAAAGCCAAAACTCACATTTACTAAATTTTGCATATAATCGCTTTTCTCTCAAAGTCCAGTAGTACAATTCTCAAGTGTCTTGTGCATGTTGGATTCTGTCTTTGAATAGACTAATATGTCATCAATAAATACCACCACAAATCTATCCAAATAAGACTGAAAAATTTGATTCATTAAATCCATAAATGCAGTGAGGGCATCTGTTAAACCAAAAGGCTTTACCAAAAATTCGTAGTGACCATACCGAAGTTCAAAAGCGATCTTTGGCACATCGACTCTTTCACCTTCAACCGATAATACCCAGATCTAAGGTCTATCTTTGAGAACACTGCAAAGACCTTTCATTGATCAAACAAATCATCGATATGAGGTAATGGATATTTATTTTTAATTGTTACCTTGTTCAACCTATTCGTAATCAATACACAATCGCAACGAGCCATCTTTCTTTTTCACAAATAAGACAAAGCGCCCCAAGGTGATGTACTCGGTCCGATGAACCCTTTATCCAATAACTCTTGCAATCGTGTCTTCAACTCTTTTAACTCAGTAGGTGCCATTCTATATGGTGTTATTGATATCGGAGTTGTACCTTAATTACATCAATTACGAATTCACCCTCACGATCCGGGGTAAACTGTAATTCTCTCAGAAACACATCAAGAAACTCATTAACAATCGGCAATTGTTCCATCTTCAATTCAGAACCCTGAATATCAAGAATATAAGCTAAAAATGCTTCATTACCCTTCCGAATCAATTTTTGAGCTGCAAAGGCTGAAATAATTCTGACATCATTCTTTTTATCCCCAGACTCAGCTGAAACTATTTCCCCTGTCTGGCATTTTAAATCAATCCGTTTTTCTCTATAATTCACTACGGCATCATGTTTAATCAACCAATCCATTCCAAGAATAACATCAAATTCTTGGAAATGTAACAACATTAAATCAGCAGAGAATTCACAGCCTTGTATTTTCAGTGGACAATTCCGACATATTAAATTAACTAACACACTTTGCCCTAGTGGATTAGTGAATTGTAAATCAAGGTTAGTGGACTCAACAATTATTTTTTTTTCTGACACTAATGCAGTGCAAATATATGAATGTGTAGATCCAGGATCAATTAAAGCATACACAGAATCATCAAAAAGATAGAAATTACCAGCTATCACATCTGGAGCAGAAGCTTCTTCCCTTACCCGGATAGCATATGTACGTGCAGGTGCTCTTGTTTTTGATTGGGCTACAGTATCTCTCGTTTCCGAACGAACAGTCTGAACAGCACTGCTTTGACCCGAACGTTTACTTTTCTGAGGAGTATTTGCTTGCTTCTCCCCTTCTTCTCTATTTTCTTTTAACAATTGAGGAAAGTCCCGAATAAAATGATCAGTTCCACTACATTTATAGCAAGCTCCGGTTCTTCCCCAACATTCACCAATATGAAATCTACCACAATTTTTGCATCTAGGTCTCAAAATATTTTGCACACTACTAACACTATGCCTTGTTGTGTTGATCCGATCTACCAACTTCACTTAAATTCAATCTGCATAAAAATATATCAAACACACACAAGTAAGCTTATTGAAGCTTAGTAAGTTTATAGGTTTAAAAGTAATGCTTACCAAACATAATATTTCCAAACAATACCAAAACATTTACTAAAGTTTCTTGCCATTCACAACCACTGTTATAATACTTCACATAGTTGAGCTCATCATTAACAACTACTCAATCTCTTTCATTTGGTTCACTTCTCTTGTATTACTTATTATCAAATTAGGAAACGACTTACGAAATTGAGTATGTCATTGTTCGGTGCCACGATTTATAACTCAGTATAGTTTTCCTCATTGAAATACCATACCTACATTTTATAACTCGGTATGGGAAACGCCGTACCTACATTTCTTAACTCAGTATGGATTAGATAATACCATACCTACATTTCACAACTCAGTATGGATGATACCATACCTACATTTCGTACTTTTCCATGGAAAAACCATGGTCTTATCCGTCAATTCATCACATGTCACAATACGAACGAACTCAATCCTGCGTTTTTCCTAATTTGCATTTCCACATTTATTCTTTCATTAACAAAGTTTTCACAATCCCACAACAAATTCATATATAATAACACATTATATCATTCAATCATTCACAAATAAACATCTAAATTCAACCATATGAACTTACCCAGCTGATTTGTAGAAGATATTGAAATTTAGGGACTATTCCGCAACTTTTTCTTTTCCTCCTTCTTTGGATTCTTGATCTATAATATAAAATATTTCCACTCATTAGAATTTATTTTATTTCTATTTCACTTCACAATTCATGCTCTTCAACTTTCAAAATTGCACTTTTGCCCCAAAATTTTCAATTTTTACAATTTAGTCCCTGCTCAATTCACCCATCATTTGAACTAATTTTTCTCAATTAACACTTTATTTTATCATTATAAACTATTTCAAAACCTTTGATATTCTGAATTTCAACACCAACCTTCAATTTACAACTTTTTCACAATTAGGTCCTAAATACCATTTTCTATCAAAATCACTTAATAAAACCACCTTAATATGAAATTAGAACTTAAATTTCATAATAATTCATCATAAAATTCCCTTACCCGTCCAGGGTAACTTCCAATTTCACCTACAAAATCAAAAACTAATGAATTCTATAAGTGGACCTAATTGTAAAAGTCATAAAAACATAAAAATCATCAAGAAAAAGCAAGAATTAAACTCACATGATGTAAGAATATGAAAAACCAGCTTTCTCCAGACCTTCTATGGCGTTTTGGCTGAGAAAATATGAAGAGATCTCTAAATTTTTCAATTTTGTCATTATTTTATATGTTAAAATTGTAAAATTTTCAATTTTGCCCTTATTTCCCTTATTTTTCTGCTGATTTTCTTGCCCTTGCCGTCTAGCCTATTCACTTTTAGGCTTAATTGCTCTTTAAATCCTCTTTCTTTTAACACTTGAGTTATTTAATCCCTCTAGTAAATTTTATTTTTATTACAATTTAGTCCTTTTTTTTAATTGACTACCCAAACGTTAAAATTTCTCAACCAAACTTTAATACTAACTAAATGACACTCCATAAATATTTTTATAAATATTTATAGCTTGATTTTCAAATTTGAGGTCTCGATAACTCGTTTTTGACCCGTTTGACCTTATAAATTCTTTTAATTCACCAAATTCACCAATTCACAAATTCTTCTAAATTCTTACTTGACTCATAAATATTAAATTACTACCTTGTTCAATCTTACTTGTCGGATTTAGTGATCTCAAATCACTATTTCTGACACCACTGAAAATTAGGCCGTTACACAAGCAAAATAACTACTACACTTTCAAATATATATACATATGTATAAATCATTATCATTTTACTCAATTATTTAATTAATTCATTAAACCATTTATAAAGATAAAACATAAAATATAATATGCATACCAAAATAATCTCCTATGATGTTTGGATATAACCGAATGTTCTTTAATACCAAAACAAACAATTACACCTTAACCAAAACATATCAACCAAATTCATATATATACTTTTATCCATGCATAAACCATAGCCAAAACAACCACATATACATCCAAAATTTCCAATGCCGAATTACCAAAACAAACACATCAAACATTTTAATTAAAAATATATAAAACCAAACTTAAGCATAATAAGCAAGCCATTTTCACATGGCTAGATTACACAAGCAAAATCCAATATTTCAAAATAAAATCCAGCCTATACATGCCATAATTCGAGTTCAACTATATAAATACCAAAGCAGTAGATAGTGTGATGAACTTTGTTGACGATCCCTGAGCTTGTAACTTGATCCAAAATCTATAAAATAGAAACACACATATACACAGAGTAAGCTAACTTAGCTTAGTAAGTTATAAGCAATTTAAACAAATTAATGTTCTTGATAGATCAATAAAATAAAATCAAAATCAAATATATATTTATATTCAAAATATACTATGGCCGAATATACGAATATATCAATTATCATTATATTCTCCAATTTCAAAGTCATAATTTCATATATAATCAATTATACATATGCATTCATATATACATACTCATAAATCGAGCTTTTAAATTACATACTTAAACCCGTCACAAGACCGAATACACTACCCATAATTATATGCATTTTCAATAGCATCACATAACATTTTTGTCACATAACTTTCAGTCAATATATCCTCATTTCAAATAAGTAAACCACATTCACATACCTGATCACTTTACCTGATTTAACACCTTTGATTACTTTTACCATTGCTAACATAAAATTTGCTAGGCATAAAGTCTAGTATAATACACCGGCACAGAACCTACTAGGCAATAGGCCTGACATAATACACTGGCATAAAGCCTGCTAGGCAATAAAGCCCGATATAATACACCGGCATAAAGCCTGCTAGGCAATAAAGCCCAATTTAATACACCAGCACAAGGCTTGCTAGGCTCAAAGCCCAAATATCACTATTATAAAGTTGTCTCATAAACAATTCATATATCAAAAATTCTAGATATTCCATATAGTTCATACGGACTTTCAAATGTTATAACTCAAACGAATTAAACTCAAATACATTATTTCCATGTTTAATCATATTCGGCTAATTCTAATATAAATATATGAATTCCAAATCAGCATATTAACTTATACATAATTATAATTAACGATATCTATTTGCTTATAAACTTACCTCGAACGATGAAAAATCGGTACGGTCCGACTAGTCGAAAACTTTAGTTTTCCCCCGATCTAAATCTGAATTTCTTTTTTCTTGATTTAAATTAATATAAATTAAACTTATTAAATCAATTATTCAACCAAATTCTTCCAAAACACATAAATGGGAAAATTACACTTTTACCCCTGATATTTCACATTGTTCACAATTTAGTCCCTATTGCATAAAACACAAAATATGCAAAATCTCACAACAACATAGTTAGGCCGAATTTTCCTTGTACTCATACTAGTCCATATATTTCATTTATTTCACATTTTAGTCCCTCAATTTATTATTTTTACAATTTAATCCTAATTACTTAAAATCATCAAAAACTCTAATACAAAACATGTTAATTTAAAACATATCTTTAATATTTCATCATCAAACAACAAAAATCACAAGATTTCGTCAATGGTATAACTCAAAATATTCATCAAAATCAAAAATTTAAGCATGGGTCGGATAGTATTCGAAGTAACGATCTCAAAAACGTAAAAATTATCAAAAATCGAACTAGAACTTACCTTGAATCAAGCTTGAAAGTGCCGAACCTAGGTTTTCTTTTCTTTTTCTTTCTTGTTTAAGTTTTTGCCAAAAGAAAATATAAAATGAATCATGGTTTATTTTTTTTATGATATTATAATGGTTTATAATATTAGTTTATTAAAGTAACCTTAATAAATTTATATCAAAACATTATAATATAAACCTATTGCCCTCCACTTGATAAATTAATGGCTAATTGCAACATAAAGACTTCTATTTTAAAAGCCAATGGCATTTTGGCCTTTTATACATTAAACTACCCAATTTTTAATTTACGCAATTAAGCCCTTTTATTTAATCGGGCATCCAAACGATAAAATTTTAAAACGAAAATTTAGCACACACAAATTCACACATTATAAACACCAAAAATATTTTTAAAAAATATTTTTCTAACTCAGATTCATGGTCTTGAAACCACTATTCTGATAAGGGTCTAAATCGGGCTGTTACAAAAATTTCTAAGGGCGGAGAGTTGTAACAGCCCAATTTCGGTGAGGTTAGAACAATGGTTTTGGGACCACAAATCTGAGTTGAAAATAAAAATAATTTTATTTTATGGTTGGCATCATGATAGGAAGGTCACATGAAAATTTTGATACAAAAATTTTATCGATTGTGTGGTTAATTAGGTAATGAACTAAATTGCATGAAATGCAAAAGATGGATTCTAGTAGCTATAGGTATCAAATAGCTATAGAATTCAAAATTTACTGTTCTTATATGGTAATTAGTCCATTGGAGAGTAGTTAGTAGATATTTTAATAACCCATCCATGGAAAAATTAGAAAAGCAAGGGACTAAATTGGAAATCACTAAAATTAAAAGATGGAAATTAAATAAAAAGAAATATTCATCTAATTTCATATCATCTTCCCCAAAATTTCTATGGAAGACCTAGGAGAGAGGAAGACAACTTACCTAGCTTGAAAAGGTATGAAATTTGGGTCATGGATGAATATGCTAAAAATTAGAAATTTATGGTAGAAAATGAAAATTTGTTCATAGATAAACAACTTTTACAAAGTAATTTTTTATGAAGACTTGATTTAGAGACTAAAATGAAAAATGGTAAAAACCCATGGAAAATTCTGAAATTTTTGAAAAAGGTGCGTTGTAAATGTTGTTTATAAATTTCGGCTAGGCTTGAAAAGAGGGTTAAATTTCATGAATTTCATTTTCCGAGCCTAAGGACGAAATCAAAATTTTTGAAAAGGATAGCGGCAAAATGGTAACTTTGCCTAGAATGCAAATGTATATGAAATGTGATAGATTAATAGTTAAATTTATCCATATAGATTCGGAAAGACCAACTGCGGAACTATATCGTGGAAAGCAAAAGGTTTTGGATTAGTTGAAATTCGAAAACAAACCATTTTCAAGGTAAGTTCGTGTAACTTAAAAATGTATGCTAATATGCTTGAATTGAATTGTATGATTGTGTTGTTATGTGTTAGATGATATATACATAATGAAATAGTTTTAAGTTGTGTAATATGGACAAATTATTGTGTTCTGGTCGAATGTTGAATTTTGATGGGTTAAAAATAATAGTGCATATGTTACAAATAGAATTTAGCCTGGACTAGTAATTCTAATGTAAGCCCTCTTGAGTTAGGTTATAAATTGGATTTAGCCCGGACGGGTAATCCATATTAAGCTTGTAACAGTCTAGTTTAGACCCTAGTCGGAATAGTGGTTTTGGGACCAAAAATTCGAGTCAAAAAATAATTAAATATTATTTTCCGTGCTTATGTTATGTGAATTAGCGTGTGTGAAAGTTTCGTATGAAAGCTCGATCATTTGTGTGCTCAATTTGATAAAAGGACCTAATCGTGTAAAATGTAAAAGTTGCCTGCTAGTTGTTAAAAGTGCCTATTTAATTTGGATTTCTAAAGCAAGGTTCCTTATGTTGTTATTTGTCCATTGATAATGTTAATGGACTTAAATAACCATCCATTAAGCAATTTTATAATGGTTTATTAACGGGTAAATTGGTAAAGGTATATTAAACATATATTAAATAAAACCAAACATAATTTTTGTCATATATCATCCATTTTGCCAAATTTACAAGGAAAGAAGAAACCATATTCTTGTTTTAGGGTTTCGACACTTTGAGGTTGAAATTAAGGTATGTGTTTTGATCGGTTTTTGATAATTTCTACGTTTTTGTGATTGTTGCTTTGTGTTTTACTAAGCCCATGCCTAAATTTCTAATTTTGATGATGATTTTGAAAGGTGTCATGGATGAATTCATGAGCTTTATGTTGTTAAATGATGAAATATGAAAGCTTGATGTTGGGTTAATATCTTTTGTGTTTGGATTTTTGATGATTTTGAGTAAAATAGGCTAAATTGTGAAAATTGTAAATTGAAGGACTAAAATGTGAAATAAATGAGACTTGTATGAGTGCTATGAATATTCAGCCATGTACATGTCTACTGAAATATGTGTATTTTGAGATTTTGTAAATTAGGGACTAAAGTGTCAAAATGTGAAAATGTGAGGGCTAATTTGTAAAATGCCCTAATTATGTGTGCCATAACCATTTTTTTGAGAAAAATGGGAATCGATGAAAACGAAAATTTAGAGTCGCCACCAATCCTTTTTTGATGAGGTGTGATCGGATCACCTTAAATTAATCATTTTCATAAAAGTTAAGATTTACTAAAACGATAATTTTTTGTCTACGAAAATTAAAAAATGAGTTCGGGAGTCGGTTACGCATGAGGAAGGATTAGCACCCTCGATACGTCCAAAATTGGTACCTAGTTGATTAATTAGTGTCTTAGTGTCGAAAATTTGAAAACTTGAAAGAATTTAAAAGACGATCCCTCTATGTATTAATGCTAATTTGAAAAATGATTGAATAAATTAAAACGGATGTTAAGGACTCTCTCATCTCGAAGTAATAAAATATCATACCCAGTAAGTTAGGATACGACATCTTGAACTTTAAGATTGAGCTTGCCTTTTATTAATATATTTTAACTTCTTTTAAAAGGATATTCGGTTAGTTAGAGTGAACGAGCAAAATTGAAACCCAGTAAGTTAGGGCACGTTTCCTCAAATTTTTGAACACCGAATATTGCCTTTATTTGCGAAAAATCTTATTTCGAGGTAACAAAATGTCATACCCAGTAAGTTAGGGCACCGCACCTCGTATCTCTGAAAATAAGCATTTTTTTAAACTCGTATTGTGATTTAAAAGAATATTTCGTTATTTTGGTAAAATGAGAAGAATCGAAACCCAGTAAGTTAGGGCACGATTTTCTCGAAATTCCAAACACGGAGAATCGCTTTTTATGAAAAAATTGTTTTCTTCGGGGCAAGGTTAACATAACATAAGTTGCAATAAAATGAGATACTAAAGAGTGTGTAAATAAATTCAAATTTCGATATTGACAGGCATAACAGAATAAACATAGAAGCAAATGTGAATGATAATAATAAGTACTGAAATAAAATAAATGAAGAAACGGATAAAAAATGAATAAAAATAAAATAAGTGTATTTAAAAAGTAATAGGTAAAAATATAGTAATAGTAATGATATAAATAATAATATTAAAATAAAATAATAAGCAACAATAGTGAAAACAATGAGTATAATAATAAATATAATGATATATAAAAAATAATACTATATATAAAAAGTATATATATATACATGTATGATGAAGTATATGCAACTATTAATAATAAGTATAATAGAGGTAAAAATTAATTATAACATGTGCATGATATGATATTAAGAAATATAATATAGTATTAAGAATGTATACATAGTATATGTGCTAAGAACAATAATAATAGTAAAAATAACCATTAATAATGCTACATAAATAGATATAGTAATAGTATATACATAATATAGTTATTAAAAATATATACGTAGGATAATATGAAAAAAAATAAAAAGTATATATAATATAGTACTAAAGATATATACATAACATATAGAAAAACACAATATTAAAAGGATATATATACGATACACATATATTATAAATGATAATAATGTTAGAAAACAACTATTAATGATATTACATAAATATATATACATTAAAAATAAATAATGATAATATTAAAAGTATGTACATAATATATATATTAAAAAAATGTATACATAATATATAAATATATATATATATAGTATTTAAAAGAAGAAATATACATAATATAATATTGATATATATATATATATATATATATATATATATATATACGTAATATGGAGCATAATACATATATATTAAAAGAATACATAGGTGACGTACAAATACATTAATAAAAACAATAATATCAAAAACTATTAATAATACTATATAACATATATATATATATAAGTATTAAGTAAAAATAATAAAATATAAAAAACAAAATAACAATGGCAAATTAAATGACTAAATGAAATAAACAAATTAATTGAATTAAAGGACTTAATTGTTATCCGAATCAAACTTAAGAGATAAATTAAGAATAAAAAATAAACGAAGGACCCAATCGAAGGCATGAACAACACGGAGGGACTAACTGAGGAAAAAATGCCTGCCCACTGAAACGCACCGTTTAAACACGAGCTAAAATGCAATAGAAGTAAAATCACAAGGGTAAAATTAAAGAAAAAAGAAATAGAATAGGACCCTATTGAACTAAGCCTCAAAAACGGAAGGACTGAGGGTGCAAATAGACCCTCAATCCAAAAACACGCGGATCCTGGGCACAAGTGCGTCGGGTTTTGGGTCGGAGGCCAAAACGACGTCGTTTTGGCCTCTGGAACCCATCCTCAAAACGGTGTCGTATGGGGCCATTATATAAGTCAAAATTTTGGCAAAAATTTTCATTTTCCCACTTTACCAAAAAAAACCGAAGTCCCTTTCTCCTTTTCTCTCTGCCAGCCCAGGATCCGAAGAGGAGCAGTAGGCCGCCGCTTGTTTGGCCGCTGCATGTCGTTGGCCACCGCATATATGATGGCCGAAAAATCGAAAAGGTACCCCTTATTTTATTTGTTTTTGTTTATAAATATGTACGTATATGCTGTTTTTAAAATATAAAATAGAGAAAGATATGTGTAAATAGTTTCAAAAAAAGAAAATAGATAAACCTTGTTTTGAAATCTTTGAACTCCCTTTGGTGTTTTTCTTTGCTGCGATTTTATGCTCGTATTTAGATCTATTTCTTGTTGATAAATGACTAATATCTATATTTGACAAGAAAAGAAAGTGCCGACCTCTCCAATACATTTTTGCTTGGCTTTTATAGCCATTTACAAGCCCTTTTTTTATTACTTATTGTCTTTTCTTCACTTAATCTTGCAGGTGCAACTTGAACGGTGGATGTGACAAGGGCGGTGCTGCAGGCGATGGCAGAGGGCAGTTGGCCCTAGGGGTGGCGGCTGAACATAGGGGGTAGGTTTTTTTTTCTGATTCTTTAATGTATTGGGCTAGGGTTAGGTTTTAGGTAGTTGGGTTTGGGTCTGATTGTTGGTCTATTGGGCTTAGTCAAATTTGGGCTTGTACAATGTGTATATGGATAGTCAAATTTGGGCTTGTACAATGTGTATATGGATTGATTTGAATGATTTGGTGAATAAAATGGTTAAATTTAAATTTATTTAGATTGAGAATTAAAGAAGACGGAATTACATGGGGGAAAGTCGAAAGTCTTCGAGTAGCCGATTCTGTCCATTCGAATCCGTACGAGGTAAGTTGATATACAAATAAACGTGTTTGAATTGAATTATTATTGTTCATATGATATTGAATTATGATGAATGAATATTCAAGCTCTATATGTGCTATCCGAGAAAGTATTTACAAAGTTTTTGACGTCCGAAAAGCCCTGTACTAACCTTAGGAATAGTTAGGATACATATGTCATGACATAGGATTTTCGATATGTGATTTCGTGTAAGACCACGCCTGGGACGTTGGCATCGACTTCTGTTTTACGTGTAAGACCATGTCTGGGACATTAGCATCGTATCTGATTTCGTGTAAGACCCTATCTGGGATAGTGGCATTGATGTTTGATTACATGTAAGACCACGTCTGGGACGTTGGCATTGTATATGCTTTACGAGCTATCCGCGTATCATGATGTTTCCGAACGGTTCAAACGGGCATTCTGAGAAAGTAAATGACTTTGTGAAATTGTACCCGATTCAGGTACGTTTGCATTGTATAATATGTTTAAGAATGAAAGGTAACTATATGTACAATTGATGATTTATGATCTAAGTATATGAATAAGAGGTTTGTGTTGGTGTTTAACTACAAAGTACAAGTAATTTGATGATGTTTATATGCTTTAAATGATAAGTTTACTTGTATATGGCTTACTAAGGTTTTGAAAGCTTACTCTGTGTGTGTTTTCATTATTTTATAGATATCATAGCTATTGGGAGCTCGGGGATCGTCGAGGATTGTCACCACACTATCGAATCTTAATTTGGTACCTTTGAAAATGTATATAGTAAAGTATGGCATGTATAGGCTAGAAGTGTTTTGGATTATGTTTTGTGATGTATATATTTAACCATGTGATATGACTTGGTATGGTTGTGATTATGATATGACTTTGGTATATGAAATGTGAGGTAATATAATCTATTTGATGTGTTCATGAATGGTTAAGAGAAATGGTAAGTTTGATAAGTTTTGGTCATATGTTTGAGATCATGAAATTACAAGTTTTGGTATGTTTTGGATTTAAGGGAATGGCATGAATTGGTACGTGAAATGAACATGTAAATGCTTGATAATGTTATGGCATGAATAATGTATGGTTTGGTATAGAAATTGGCTAAAATTGTTGTGCAAATATGCTTGGTTTGGTGCTTGATGGTTTGACCCAATTGGGGTGGCAAGTTGGCTATTCAAATGACCTAATTTTTCCACACGGGCAGAGACACAGGCGTGTGTCTCAGCCGTGTATGACACACGGTCATGTTGCACGGCCGTGTGTCTCCTGGGGTACCCTACAATTGTAGTCAAGCTCGAGCACGGCCAAGGCACACAGGCGTGTCTTGTGGCCATGTAAGCAAGTCAGTATGTATGCCCTGTTTTGATATGGCCTAGACACACGAGCGTGTCTAATGCCGTGTAAGGCACACGGCCTGTTCATACGAGCGCGTGACCTGTACTTGTTTGAAAAATGTTTAAGTTTTAGAAAAATTTTGTATGTGTTCAGTTTAGTCTCGACCCCTTTCTAATGCATGTTTAAGGTCTTGATGACCTATATAAGGGACTCTATATTGATGTTTGATCTTTGATGCTATGAAGTTTTTGAAATAAATGTTAAATGTTCTGATTTATCTGTAATGCCTTTAACCCTAGTCCGATGATGGATACGGGTTAGGGGTGTTACAAAGCTCTTTAGAGCATACGCTACGGATAGGATTTAGCCTGGACTGGTAATCTTACGGTAAAATGGACGACTCAAGGGTGTGCATTTTCATTATGTACCCAATGGGTACTTTTGCACATGTGTATATTACCCAAACATCCATCGAGATTTCCATAGTTCGACGAAAAACACTCTTGAAGAGTGGAAAGGTGAAACTAATGGAAGCTTGTAATGTGATGAGGTCATCTATGTTTACTTGATATTCATATGAGATTATGTGACTAACTTGTTTGAATAAGTGTATGTGTTTAAGTAACTTACCCAAAATTGATGGGATATGTATTTATGTGTGCTTGTGTTAATAAATAAGACCGATAAGTTTATTTCCCGTTATATGGACTTACTAAGCATAAATGCTTACTCCATTTATTTTTCCCTGTTATATAGTGCTCAAAGCTTTCGAAGGTTGGAAGTCGCTCGGAGCAGTCATCGCACTATCCACTATCTCATTTTGGTATAATGGCATGTATAAGCTTAGTTGGCCAATGATGGCTTGTAATGGTTGTTTTGTAACCTAGCCATTGGAGTGGCTAATGATGGTCTAAGTTTGGCTATTTTAAAGTGGTGTTTTGATAATCACATAAGTGCTTATTATGTGTTGGTTTGATGAACTTGTGTTAGTATATGAGTTTATGACATGAGTAAGTTTATATCTATTGATACATGAGATAATACTACATGATTGATGTCAAATTTCTTATCAATATGATGTTGGATTGGTGGATATATGTTTGTGAGTTTTCGTGCAGGAAAATGGTAAGTTTTGGGTGACAAAAGAGGCTAGGAAATGGCCTTATTTTGTCCACACGGGCAGACACACGAGTGTGTGTCTTGGTCGTGTGTGACACATGGCTGGTCCCATGGGCATCTGGTCTAGCCGTGTGTCCCCTACGTCTTAAAAATAAGAAATAGAACGGTTAGAATTAGGCATACGGGCAGAGACATGGCCGTGTGTCTCAGCCGTGTAGTTGACAAGGCCTGGGACACGGGCATGTTACACGGCCATATGAAAACTACACATAAATTTCAAAAATAAAAATTCGCCACACGGCCTAGCACACGGGTGTGTGTCTTGGCCGTGTGACTTCAATTTCTTCATGCTTTAAAAGTCAGAGAGTTACACGGGTTAGGAACACGGGCGTGTGTAGCACACGACTTGACCACACGGGCGTGTGAGCCCTGCACCTAGGAAAATTTTTGAAAGTTCATGAAAAATTCCCTAAGTTCCCGATTTAGTCCCGGTTTGATTCCCACACTCGTTTTGGGCCTCGAGGGTCTATATAAGGGAAGATATGTATGATCTCGATAAATGAATAGTAATTTACGTAAATTAATTGAAAAATGTTTTGAATGTTTCGGTAATACTCTGAAACCTTATTACGACGACAGATACTGGTTAGGCATGTTACAAAGTGATTTTTAGTGAAAAGTCCAATTAGGGATTAAATTGTGAAATGTGTAATTTTTTTGTTAAATTGTTAAATAAATGAAAAATATGGCTTGCTAGGGACCTAATTGAAATTCAGCTAGCATGGGTTTTGGTTGAATTGCATGAATTTATAATTTTATGAAATAAAGACCAAAATTGTAAAAATGTTGAAATGTCAGGGGCAAAAATTTAAATTTACCTTAATGTGTGTTTTTGGATTAAATTGAATAGAGATATTATTAAATAATTTAATTTTGATTATATTTAGATCAAGAAAGGAGAAATACAAATTTAGATCGGGGAAAGAATAAGGTTTCAGATTAATCAACTTAATTCACTGTTTTTACATTCGAGGTAAGTTCGTATGTAATAAGCTTTGTTATAATTGTTTCTTAAATATTGTTTTGGGTGTTGGCCTGTATGTCCTACCGGTGGCTGAGTTATCCAGCATGTGTTTTGGATTCTCGTCAGCTTGTGTGAGCAGCACCGTATAGTTATGTCATGACCGTCAGCTTGTGTGAGCAGACCCGTTGATAGCTCGAGAGTGAGCATTATTGAGATATGATATTGAGATAGCTTCGGCTATATATGATGGCACTTAGGGTGCGAGATTCCCGAGTATCTTGTATTATTCCAAATGGTTCAACGGGTATATCGAAGATAAGGATGGGTATGAGATTGATACAAGATGGTACAGGTATGTACATAAACCATATAAGTATTGAATCGATGAAAGCTGTGAAATTCATATCAAATTTGTAATGAAAATATGAAAGGTTTGTTAGTTAATATGAGTTATGTGTTGAAATATTCAAATGTTTGAATTGTGTATTTACGAATAGTTGAGTTTATTTCATACGAGCTTAGTAAGCTTTATAGCTTACATTGTTTATATTTTCATGTCTTATAGTGAAATCAAGCTAGCTCGGATTCAGGGACCGTTGGAGATTTCATCACACTATCATGCTATCACTTTGGTACTTTTGAACTTAAGTATTTTGAGTATATGGTATGTATAGGAACTTTGGTCATTTTGGTTATGGTTTGATAATGAATTTAGCCATTTGAAATGCCTTGTAAATGTTAATGTTTTGGTTTTGTATATAGCCATTAGAGTTGGCTTAATTTGGTTGATTTAGTTGTGTATTCATATGTGCATATGACTTTGATTATGTGTTTATTTTGAGTATATGGTATGTATAGGATACTAAGTTGTTGAGATATGAGAATTGGTATGTTTGAATTATAGGTAAAAATAATGCATGTTTGAAATGTAACCATATTGATGATTTAAGAATGTGATAATTTGGTATAAATTGAATGACATATTGTGATATTATGTGCCTTGTATTTGTTGGTATTGAAATGGTTTAATTGATGCTTGGTTGAGGATGATTGAATGCCTATTAATGTGTTATTTTGGTGCCATTTGGTTTGGTCTAGGTGTATACCAATTTTGGGTGGCAAGATGGCTTGGTAAATAGCCTATTTTTTTCCACACCGGCGTGTGTCTCAGCCGTGTGTGACACACGATTCTATTACACGGTCGTGTTTCCTCTGGTGTTGAATTAAAAATTAAGTCAGTATGCTCCACACGGCCCAGGACACGGGCATGTGACTTCACCGTGTGGCATAAGTCAATATACCCTAGAGGTTTGGCACGGCCTAGCACACGGCCTGGCACATGGCCTTGTGTGGCCATTTCTAGGGCACACGGGCTAGTCACACGATCGTGTGTGTTGGCCATGTGACCCAAGTCAGTGAGTTACACGGGGTCGGGTACAGGCTAGGACATGGCCATGTGCTTCCATTTCGAATGTCCACACTGTAACAGCCCGGTTTTAGTTAAATCGAAATAGCAGTTTCGGAACCACAAATTCAATGTCAGAAATTTTTTTTAATATTATTTTTTATATTTACAACATGTTATTTGATATGTGTGAAAATTTCTAATTTTATCATTTAATTGCTCAATTTGAATATAAGGACTAAATCGCATAAAATGTAAAAGTTACATTCTACTTTTTAAAGGTGTCAAATAGCTTTGGCTTTGAAATATGATGGCCTTAAATGGTAATTAGACCATTTTAAACGTTAGTGGACTTATATGGACATTAGATGGATGATATTAAATGATTTATAATAAGGTTAGTTTAGTAATTTGGTTATTAAAGGTTAAAATAAATAAAACAAAGCTAATTAAATCTTTATTCTCATCTTCATGCACCCAAAATTAAAAGAAGAAGAAGCTAAGATAGGGTTTTTCATTTGGCTAGGCAAATTCAAGTAATTAAGGTATGGTTTTTTATCCGTTTTTGATGATTTTTATGTTTTTGTAATCGTTGCAGCTTAATCTAGCTAGCCCGTACCTTTAATTTCGAAACTGTTAAAGATTTTAAGAGTTTTTATTGATGAGTTTATGTGTTCTTTGGTATTTGAAGATGAAATATGAAAGCTTGATGATAGATTTTCATGTTTTGTAAAGTGATTTTTGATGAACATGTGTACTAGGAATTAAATTGTGAATATGCAAATTGAGTGGTTGAAATGTGAAATAAATGAAAGTTTTAAGCTGTTAAGGACCTATATGTAATTCAACCAAGCTTGGGTTTAATGAAATTATGTGAATTTTGTGTATTTGTGAAATAGGGACTAAATTGATTAAATGTGAAAAATTAGGGGCCAATGTGTAAAAAGGCCTAAATGTATGTTTTGGATTAAATTGAAAGAATATGAGATTGAATAATTTAATTTCAATATATTTAGATCAAGAAAAGAGGAATCTAGAATTAGATCGAGGGAAAGGAAAGATTATCGAGTAATTGACTCATTTCGCCATTTTCATACTCGAGGTAAGTTCGTATGTGATGATTTCCTTATAAATGTATGTTAAATGCTTTGATACTGCCTAAACTGTGATTATGGGATTTTTATTAATGTATGAATTGTAAATACGATTCTATGGATATATTAGAAGATGTAATAGACAAGCTAAAAATCACAGTTTAACCTTAGGAATAGATTTGGATATTGGTGACATGTTATAAGATGATATACCGATTTGGCTTCGGGCCATGTTATTAGCACTTCGGGTGTGAGCTATACCAATTTGGCTTTGGGCCATGCATGTCGGATGTTTTGGCTTCGGGCCATAAAAATAATTTTTTGGATAAGTTACCTTGATTTGGCTACGGGCCATGGTATAGGTACTTATCATACGAGATTTATGAGTATTTGATTTCTATTCTGAATGGTTTAACGGGTAAACGAATGATGTGGTTGAGAAAGAGGTTAGTACAAGGCGATACAGGTATGTACAAAATCTACTCGAGTATTAAACAGTAAAGGTTCGATGAGATTGTATTTGATCATGATTTGAGACATGAGAAAGGTTTGTAGTTATTGTGTATATAGATTTGTTATGTGTAGTTGGTTGATTTGCATTTATGCGATGAATTAAGATATTCATATACGAGCTTACTAAGCTATAAAGCTTACTTTGTGTGGTTTTTCTATGTTTTATAGTGAATCAAGGCTAGCTCAGATCCAGGAGTCGTCGGGAACATCATCGCACTATCAAACATCTAAGTTGGTACTTTTGAGTTAAACATCTTTGGTATATGGCATGTATAGGCTAGATGTGGTATTTTGGTTGTGATTATAGCCATGAGAGTTGGCTTGTAAATGATGTTAATATTGATGTGTGTTTAGCTATTAGAAATGGCTTGTAAATGTACATGATTTGGTATGTAAATATATAGCCACGAGTAATAGCTTATTTTGATCTGTTTTGTATGAATATGGTTAAGGTTTCATAGTTGTTCAAATGGTTATTTGAATTATGGTAAATGATCCATATTGTTTGGTATTGTTTTGGCATGTAATTGGCTAAGTAAATGATAGTGAATTGAGTTTTGGTATAGATGAGATTATAATGATATGAATTGTGCATTTGGTTGATGTTTTTGGCTGCCTAATTGAATGATGAAATGGTACCATTTTGGTTGTTTAGGTGAGCATGAGTTGGCAAATTGGCCTCACAAATGGCCTATTTTTGTCTACACGAGCAGAGACATGAGTGTGTGTCTCTGCCGTGTGCAACACACGGTCATGTTACACGGCCATGTGTCCCATGGTGTTGTTATTAAAATGAAGTCAATATGCTTCACACGGTCTCACACACGGGCGTGTGACTGGCCGTGTTGTACAAGTAAGTATACCCCCTAATTGGCACACGACCTAGCACATGGGCGTGTGACTTGGCCGTGTTGCATAAGTCAATATACTCTGCAGTTTTCACACGGTCTGGCATACGGGCGTGTCTTTGGCCGTGTGATGCAAGTCAGTATGTATGCCATGTTTCCATACGGCCTGAGACACGAGCGTGTCTGAAGCCATGTGAGGCACACGGCCTGTTCACATGGGCATGTGACCCCTGTATGGTTGAAATTTTATTAAGATTCCAAAATTCTTGTATGATATCGGTTTAGTCCCGAACCAATTTTAAAGCATGTTTAAAGCCTCGTAAGCCCTTATAAGGGATAATGTGATTGTGTTGAATGATTTATGAGAATGAATACTTTACGGTTGATAAATGAATACCTTACGTTGTGAATTGATCGGTAATACCTCGTAACCCTACTCCAGCGACGGATACAGGTTAGGGGTGTTACACACACGGCCTGTGGTACGTGCGTGTCTTTGGCCGTGTGAGACATACGGCTGGGCTACACGAGTGTGTGTCCTCTGTAGTTTGGAAAATTTTCTAAGTTTTGTAAAAACTTCTTGAGTTATCGTTTTAGTCTCAAACTACCCCAAATGCATGTTTTCAGCCTCGTAGGCTCCTATTAGGGACAATGTGATTGAGTTTGAATGATGATTGCAACAATTTGAAAATGTATGTGAAATAAATGTTTAATTGTTTTATAAGTCCGGTAATGCTCTGTAACCCTACTCTAGCATTGAATACGGGTGAAGGATATTACATTTATTGGTATCATAGCTACGGTTTAGTCGATTCTTAGACTAACGTAGCGTGTGTGAGAGTCTAGATATATATGTCATATATAACCTGTGATAGTATGATATCTCCTGACAGTTTTAAATCGTGTTTTCATATAGTAAATAGATCCCAATCGAGCTGTAGCTGATGACGTTGAAAGTAATGCGCCGGCCTCTGTTCACGGGGTAGCACAATCCGAGTCGAGACCCGTATCAGGTAGCCAGGGAGGAGAGGCTAAAGAAGCCTTCTTCTAGATGATGAATGAGTGGTTTACAGAGTTTGTTCGAACAAATCCAGCTGCTCAACAACCTCCACCCCTACCTAATCCCCAATTGATTCCTGTAGCCCCTAAAGGTATAGAATTTTTAAGATTGAATAAGCTGCAAGTTGATAAGATTTAAAAATATGGAGCCAAAGAGTTTAGAGCTAATGTTGATGACGATCTCAAGAGAGCTGAGTTTTGGCTTGAAAACACTATCAAAGTATTTGATGAACTTTCTTGCGCATCGGCAGAGTGTTTAAAATGTGTCGTATCACTTCTAAAGGACACTGCGTATCAATGGTGGAATACTTTGGTGTCCGTGGAATCGAGAGAAAAAGTTACCAGGGAATTCTTTCAACCCGAGTTCAGAAAGAAATATATCAGTCAATGATTTATCGATAAAAAATGCGAAGAGTTTTTAGAGCTGAAACAGGGTCGTATGTTTGTGACTAAATATGAGCGAGAGTTTGTTAAACTCAGTAAGTACGCTTGAGAATGTGTTTCAACTAAAGCGATTATGTGTAAAAGATTCGAAGATGGGCTGAATGAAGATATTAGATTGTTGGTTAGGATTCTAGAGTTAAAAGAATTCATAATACTAGTTGATAGAGCTTGTAAAGTCGAAGAACTTGGTAAAGAAAAGAGAAAGGTAGATTTTGAGGCTAGAGATTCGAGAAAAAGATCGATGAATAAACCGTATCAGTCTTCGTCAAAGAAATCAATAGATTCGTATCGGGTATCCAAACAGAGATCGTGGAAAGCAATACTCAAGTCCTAAAGCTAAAGCTACATCAGTATCAAGTGTTGGCAGCATGAGAAACAATAAACTCGAATGTCAACAGTGTGGTCGACGACATTTCGGAGATTATTGGATGAATAATAACAATAAAGCCTGTTTCAGCCGTGGTTCGCAATAACACTTTATTCGTGATTGTCCTCAGTTATCTAGGAAAGATAATCTTCAGACTTTAAGGCCGAGTAATACAGTTACCAGGGGTAGACCACCTCGAATTGCTGGAAATGTGATTAGTAGTAAAAGTGCAACAAAAGATTTAGCTGTGAGATTAGAGGCTAGAGCACTTGCCAGAGCTTATGCTATTCGCGCTCACAAAGATGCGTCATCACTTGATGTTATTACCAGTACATTTTCTCTCTATGACACTAATGTAATTGCATTAATTGATCCCAGATTGACTCATTCATATATTTGTATGAATTTGGTGTCTAGTAAGAGTTTGCCTGTTGAGTCTGTTGAGTTTGTCATTAAAGTATCGAACCCCTTAGGCAAGTATGCTCTAGTTGATAAAGTTTGCAAGAACTGTCCTTTAATAACTCGGGGTTACTATTTTCTGACTAATTTGATGTTACTATTGTTTGATGAGTTTAATGTAATGCTGGGTATGGATTGGTTGACGTTACATGATGCGGTTGTGAATAGTAGATAAAAGGCTATTGAATTGAAATGTCAGAATAATGAAATCCTTCGAATTGAATCAGATGAGTCGAGTGAATTGCATGTTGTGATTTTGTCTACGTTAGCTCAGAAATATGTGAGAAAAGGTTGAGAAGCGTATCTTGCTTATGTACTAGATACAAAAGTGTCTGAATCAAAGATAGAATCAGTACCAATAGTCTGTGAGTATCTGAATGTGTTTCTAAAAGAGTTACCGGGGTTGTCACCGATCAGAGAGGTTGAGTTTGTTATTAAATTAGTACCGGGAACATCATCGATATCAATAGCTCCATATAGAATAGCTTCGACAGAGTTAAAAGAGTTGAAAGCTTAGTTGCAAGAGTTAACAGATAGAGGTATTGCATGACCTAGTTGTTCGCCATGGGGTGCACAGATGTTGTTCGTAAAGAAGAAAGATGGATTAATGAGACTTTGTATTGATTACCGTCAGCTCCACAAGGTTACAATAAAGAGCAAGTATCCCTTGCCGAGAATTGATGATTTGTTTGATGAGTTGAAAGGGGTAACAGTGTTTTCGAAGATTGATTTAAGATCTGGCTACTATCATTTGCGAGTGAAAGATTCGGATGTGCCGAAAACTGCGTTCAGAATAAGGTACGGGCATTATTAATTTCATGTTAAGCCTTTCGAATTAACTAATGCTCCTGCAGTTTTTATGGATTTGATGAATCTAATCTTTAGACCGTATTTAGACAGATTTGTGGTTATATTCATTGACAACATTCTGATCTATTCACGAGATGAGTCTGAGCATGCCGAGTATTTGAGGATTGTGTTACAAACCTTGAGAGATAAGAAAATGTTCGCTATATTCAGCAAATGTGAGTTTTGGCTCCGAGAAGTTGGATTTTTGGGACATATTGTTTCAGCTGAAGGCATACGAGTTGACCCAAGCAAAATTTCTACAGTTGTTGATTGGAAACCGCCGAGAAATATATCCGAAGTTAGAAGCTTGCTGGGTTTAGCTGGTTATTATCGATGTTTTGTTAAAGGATTCTCAATGATTGCTACACCGATGACTAGATTGCTACAGAAAGATGTGAAACTCGAGTGGTCTGAAAAATGTCAACAGAGTTTTGATCAGTTGAAAGCATTATTAACTGAGGCACCAGTTTTGGTTCAACCTGAGTCAGGTAAAGAGTTTGTGATTTTTAGCGATGTGTCATTGAACGGTTTGGGTTGTGTTTTGATGTAAGAGGGAAAAGTGATAGCTTATGGCTTCAGACAGTTGAAACCGCATGAAATGAATAATCCGACGCACGATTTAGAGTTGACCGCTATTGTGTTTGCATTGAAAATTTGGTGACATCATTTGTACGGTGAAAAGTGTAACACCCCTAACCCACATCTGTTGCTGGAATAGGGTTACGAGGCATTACTGGTCATTACACAGCTCAAAACAAACCTTCATTACATTTATAACATTTGTAAACTTTAAATAAATTCAAACATGTACTAACATAAAGTGACTTTACCAAATCAATAAAATCTCATTCAATTACCTAATTCATAATTATACAAATGCACATATTATGCATATTAAACTAAGTTAAATTATCCACATGGCATACTTGACATACATATATATACTCAATAACAAACATCATTTCAAAACCAAATATACCTACTCTCACTTCATCCCAAGTTTATGCGCATATGACCATATCTATTTGAACCATTTACGAATACCAATATTAAACACATCATGCCTATTTCGCTTGCTATAAATCATGTCCAAACATAAAACTTTCAACCATCCAAAGAGCCATATAAAACCGACCTATATGATCAAAAATTCAAGCGTAATATATAAGCATATTTACCATTATAAGCCGAATCTAACTAATCAAACCACAATTGATCATATCAAAGGCATATACATTATTATTATTTTTTTTAAGATTAGCCAAATATAAACATGCATTATAACCTAATTTAACTCACAAAATAACCAAAGCAATTATACACACACATTTACACACATGACATTAACATTTAACTAAATAATCATATTCATATCTATACCAAATTTGCTGATATACAAGATTAAAAGTAAACATCACTTTCCATTTATCAATTCACAAAATAAACTCATTTGCATAACCAACTTTCATGATTGAAATCACACTAAAAAAAAACACATCCATCTTCTACATCATTACTCAAGCCGAAACACATATCCATCCACACAAATTATACCATAAAATACACTTCCAAATAAGCTAATTTCATGGCCGATAATTTATCATTCTTTTCATTACCCACTACAGAATCATATATCAAAACATCACAAGTATACCATGAAACATAATTCCCACAATAAGTCTAAAGCATAACTAAATGCACATAAACAATACCACATATATTCAACCATCAACTAACTTATTAATCAAACCAATCTATATAACCTAATAATACACATATATACACCATGAAATATACTTCCAAAATGAGTTTAAGTCAAAGCTGTATACACACAAACTTTAACATTATAATCAAGCCATTTTCGCATGGCTATCAATATATACAAATTCAAAATCAAACACATTAAAACTAGTCTATACATGCCATATGTTCATAGTTTCAAACTTCAAAAGTACTAAATGATAGTCGATAGTGTGACGATGTTCCAAGACGATCCCCGAGCTCGTAGTTAGCTTCCAAAATCTATAAAACACAGAATAAACACACAAAGTAAGCTTGAAAAGCTTAGTAAGCCATAAGCAAATAAATCATTTTAATAATATTTATAATTCAATTCAACTAGGCTGAATTTAACAAATCTCAACCACATATACTTTCATCATATTTGTAAATTCGTATAATCACATTAACTACTTTACTTACCTTTACTTTTCATAAACACATAAACTTCACACATACCTGATTCACGTAGCTCAATTTCACAACCGGTCACTACTTTTCATTGCCCGTTGAACTATTTGGAATCAATAAGGATACTCGGATAGCTTATAAAACTAATACAATGCCAACGTCCCAGACGTGGTCTTACATGTAATCAAATATCGATACAACTGTCCCAGACAGGGTCTTACATGTAAATCTCAAATTGATGCCAACGTCCCAGACGTGGTCTTACACAAAATCTCATATTTGAATCCTATGTCATGACATATGTATCCTAACTATTCCTATGGTTCGTACAAGGCTTTTGGACGCCATAATTCGATCGATTCATGCTCGTAATAAATCATTCCATGCTAACTTCAATTCAAAAATGTAGTTATACATATATACAATTCAATTCGGCTATCTACATAATAAATACATTCAATTTAGCATCATTTATTCACTTACGAACTTACCTCGGACAAAGACGAACGGACCAGAGCGATTATTCGACAACTTTAGATTTCCCCCGATCTAAATATGATTTCCTCTTTAATTGATCTAAATTAATACAAATTTGACTTATTTAATCAAATATTCATCCAAATTCATCCAAAAACACATAAATGAGCAAATTACACTTTTGCCCCTATCATTTCACATTTTTTACAATTTAGTCCCTATTTCACAAAACACAAAATATTCAAAATTTCACCACACCCATGCTTGGCCGAATTTCACTAAGATCCCTAGAAACCCATTTCTTTCATTTATTTCACATTTTGACCCCTCAATTTACAAAATTCACAATTTAATCCTAAATAGGCATTTTTACTAAAAATCACTTAATTAAACTTGACAATATAAGAACATATATTTATTTTTCATCATCAAACACAAAAATAATCAAGATATCAACAATGTAAATTCTCAAATTCATCATCAAATTCAAAAATTTAAGCATGGGCTAGCTAGTATTCGAAGCAACGATCTCAAAAACGTAAAAATTATCAAAAACCTAGCAAACCACATACCTAATTCAAGTTTCCAAGTGTGTCAAACTATTTAAGCAACCATGGTTTCTTTTTCCTTCAACTTTCGGCCAAAAAAGATGAGAAGTCATGGCTATTTTATGTTTTGTTTATTTAATTCATAATAATATATCACTTACCATTTTGTCCATTAATTAAACATTATAAAATCATCAATTATAAGCCCAATACTGTCCATGTTATTATTCAATGGTCAAATTTAAACATAAGGACCCTACATTATAAAAGCCATAGCAATATAGCACTTTAACAAAAAGCATGGTACTTTTTCTTTTTACGCGATTAAGTCCTTTTATAAAATCGAGCACACAAATGATAAAATTTTCACATGAAATTTTCACACATATCACATATCATGCTGTAAACACAGAAAATAATATTAAAATATTTTTTTGACTCAGATTTGTGGTCCCAAAACTACTGTTTCGAATAGGGTCTAGATCGAGCTGCTACAAAAAGTGCCATATTTTTACCGATCACAAGAGATTAAAGTATATAATGATTCAGAAAGATTTGAATTTTTGACAACAAAGATGACTCGAGCTGTTGAAAGATTATGAGTTGGTGATTGATGATCATCTAGGAAAAGCGAACGTAGTCGCGGATGCTTTGAGTAGAAAATCATTATTTGCTTTGAGAGTGATGAATACTCAGTTAAACTTGTCTGATGATGGTTTGATTTTAGTAGACTTAAAATCTAAACCAGTATTTCTTCAATAGATTTGTGAAGCTCAAAAGTGTGACAACGAGTTGCAAGCTAAAAGAGTGCAATGTGAGTCGACTAGTGATTCAGACTATTAGATGGATCTGATGATTGTTTAATGTTCTAAGATAGAATTTGCGTACCAAAAAAATCTGAACTCATTTAGAAAATTCTACACGAAGCACATAGTGGTTGTTTATCTGTTCCTCTGAGAAATACAAAATGAATAATGATTTGAAATAGTTGTACTGGTGGTCGGTCATGAAACGAGACATTTTAGAGTTTGTGTCGAGATACTTGGTTTGTCAACAAGTAAAAGCCGAACATCAAGTGCCTTCGAGACTATTACAGTCAGTGATGATACCAGAGTGGAAATAGGATAGAGTTACTATGGATTTCATATCTGGTTTGCCCTTGTCTCCTAAAAAGAAATATGTTATTTGGGTTGTCGTTAATCGACTGACGAAATCAACACATTTCATTCCGATACATATAGATTATTCACTTGATAAATTGGCTGAATTGTACATCTCTGAGATCATTAGATTGCACGGTGTGCCAGTCTCAATTATTTTGGATAGAGATCCGAGGTTTATGTCACGATTCTGGAAGAAATTACAAGAAGCTCTGGGTACGTGGTTGAACTTTAGCATCGCATTTCATCCACAAACCGATGGTAAGTCTGAGAGAGTGATACAAATTCTCGAAGATATGCTTCGTTGTTGTGTTTTAGAGTTTGAAGGCAATTGGGAGAAATTTTTACAGTTGGTTGAATTTACATATAACAGTAGTTTTCAATCGAGCATAAAGATGGCACCGTATGAAGCATTGTATGGTTGTAAATGCCAAATCCCGTTGTACTAGACTGAGCTTAGTGAGAAAAAGATTTACGGGGTTGATTTGATCAGAGAAACTGAAGAGAAAGTAAAAGTAATTCGCGACAGTCTAAAAGCAGCTTCAGATCGACAGAAATAGTACGCGGATTTAAAATGAAAAGATATTGAATTTCAGATTGGTGACAAAGTATTTCTGAAAGTATCTCTGTGGAAGAAATTTTTCGATTTGATCGCAAAGGTAAACTAAGTCCACAATTCATCAGTCCGTATGAGATTATTAAAAAAATAGGGCCAGTGGCATATCAGCTAGCGTTACCATCAAAATTAGAAAAGATCCACAATGTGTTTCATGTGTCGATGTTGCACCGATATAGATCAGATCCATTTCATGTAATTTCCCTGTCAGAAATTGAAATTCAACTTGATATGACGTATAACGAAGAACCGATCAGAATTTTATCTTGAGAGGTTAAAGAATTGAGAAATAAATGCATAGCTTTGGTGAAAATTTTATGGCAACGTCACGGGGTCGAAGAAGCTACGTGGGAACCCGAAGAAGCTATGAGAAAATAGTACCGTAACCTCTTTTCTGGTAAGATTTTCGGGGACAAAAATTCCTAAGGGGGGAGAGTTGTAATAGCCCATTTTTAGTCAAATTGAAATAGTGATTTTAGGACCATAAATTCGAAGTTAAAATAATTATTTTATTATTATTTTAATGTCTACAGCATGATAGTATGTTTGTGTGAAATTTTCGTTAAGAAATTTTATCGTTTGAGTGTTTAATTTGATAAAAAGGACTAAATCGCGTAAAATGTAAAACTTGAATTCTATTAGCTAAAGGTATCTAATAGATATAGAACCTTAAAGTAAAGGTTCTTAAGTGGTAATTAGCCCATTTATAAAGTTAAACCAAGTCTGATTTATCTTGCTAGCCAGCCACCCAGAGTCCTTCTTGAGATCGAACCTTCTATTGAGCATCACCTGAAAATAAAATAAAAGAGGGGGTGAGTTTTCGCAAACTTAGTGTGTACAACCCTCTATGAAGCAAAAAAACAAGCATTCGAAGAAGAATCATCAAACATGCAATGCAAACCCATCCAAATTATCCATCCACTACACACTAGCTCCGTCCCCCATCATACCATGTGGGGATATAAATATCGACCCACCCAGCCCACACAGCAATGGTAGCCCGGTTGCGAAACTACCTCCATTTACATATTGAGCTTTAAAAGCCGTCGGTGGATCCACGATTGTCAAGCAACCATGCGATCCTCATATACTTCCTCCGTTCCATATTTCCTATCCTATATGCAACCTAAGCAGAATATCATATGTATGCAGCAAATAGGCATGTCACATTGAATAAACTTACATTTAACACATAGGGGTATTTTGGTCATTTTTGCCCTTAGGGGCATTTCGACAATTTTCCCTTAATTATGGTTTTCACTTACCTTGGTCCATTAACAAGTCCCGCGAGCTAAGATGAACGAATACTATGCACCAAGTAGGATTCCAGAGAAGAGGAGGTGGGTCATTAAGACCGCTTAAGTACCAAGCTCTCCCTAGATCCAATCTTAGACATGCATATACCCGTTGCCACACCTTAACCCTTTGAGTTGTCCACGGTCGCAAAATTTAATTAAGTCTTATGTAGTTGTCATATACTAGGCCCAAAACCCCTTACAAAGTCCAAACAAATTCACCTACCTGTATCTGGCCCATTAAGCCCAATCATATTCATATGGCCCATTAGGCCCAAATCACATTTATATGGCCCGTTAGGCCCAGACACATTTATATGGCCCGTTAGGCTCACATTCATATTCATGCTCACATACAAATTCTTATCACATAGCATCAATATTCAGTTTTTGCCTATTGTGGGCCCAATGACCCATCAGGCCCATTTAGCCCATTCCGACTTGTATGGCCAAATCACAACCCAAGTCCACGGAATTGCTCGTGGTCTCAAGAAACCTACTCGGTCTCTCGCCTACGAGCGTCACAAGACTGCAAGACCGCCGTAGCCAAACTTTCAGCTTTTCGGCATTTCGGTATTTCGGTATTTCGGTATTTCGGTATTTCGGCATTTTGACTTTTGCCGATTCATAGTATGTGTGCAGTGTATGTACACACCTGGTAAGCAAGCGTGATGCGATCTCCTTAGCCCAAACCTACAATGATATCACTCAAAGATTAATCTTACATACTTATCGAATACTTTACCAAAAGCTGGAATCTCACCTTAACCTTACCTGAACGCCGAGTCTTTACTAACTTTTACTTTGATCACTAAACACGCATATTTCTCATATCTGAAGAGCAAATTGGCAGGAATCCAAAACTGAGATCTGAAACTAATTCCACTAGATTTGATCAAAGAGTATTCAGCCCTTGAGAGATTCGGCTTTTCGGCTTTTCAAATTTAGTATGGTGAATAAGGTTTATTTGGTACATATTAAAGAAGAAGAGTAGAAGAAGAAATCGGCTAAGTGAAACAAAGAAAATTGTGTAGAGAAAAATAGAAATCGGTAGGAAGAAAAGAAAGAAAAACAAAAGGATTTTTGGCTTTTGGAGAAAGGGGTTTCTGGCAACAAGGTGAAGAAGAATTTTGGAAGTAGCTTGGCAACCCTGTATTCGGCCCCTATTTATAGCCCTTATAGCTGAAATTTTCCATGCTCAAATCCCAATTCGACTCCATCACTTTTCCTTTCTCATCTCCTCGTTTTTCTCCCTGATAACCCCTTGATCTTTTCCTTAATTTTTTCTTCTAAACACTTCCCTTGGAGTCCTCTTTCACATCACTACCATCCTTCTAGAAAGCCAAAATTAAACTTCTAAAAATACTAAGCTAGGATTCGAACCTTGGATCTCCTTGCTAGCTACTAACGCCACCTCCCTACTCTCTAAGTGGCGTCACTTAGCCACTCCTCCACAAGGCTTTTTAATGCTATTTTTTCCCTATTTTTATTTAAAAGCCCAACTACTTGCCAACCCTGATTCTTTTAATAATTAAACTATAATTTCATTTATTCCTAGGTTCGAACTCAAACCTTAATTAAGACCTACTATAATTATCACATGGCTAGGAACATAAAACACAATTTTTATCAAAATCGAAAATAAAGAAATTTTAGGATTTTGGGATTTTTGGGTTTCGAGATTTTTGGGCATTAGACATGTCATTAGGGGTTATTATTGTTTTGGGTGCTGGTCCGTACATCCTACCGGTGGCTAAGTTATCCAGTATGTGTTGCGGATTCTCGTCAGCTTATGTGAGCAGCACCGTGTAGTTACATCATTACCGTCAGCTTTTGTGAACAGACCCGTTGATAGCTCGAGAGTAAGCATTATTAAGATATGATATTGAGATAGCTTCGACTATATATATTGGCACTTAGGGTGCGAGATTCCCAAGTATCATGTATTATTCCAAATGGTTCAACGGGTATATCGAAGATAAGGATGGGTATGAGATTGATACGAGATGGTACAGGTATGTACATAAACCGTATAAGTATTGAATCGATGAAAGCTGTAAAATTCATATCAAATTTGTAAATGAAAATGTGAAAGGTTTGTTAGTTAATATGTGTTATATGTTGAAATATTCAAATGTTTGAATTATGTATTTATGAATAGTTGAGTTTATTTCATACGAGCTTACTAAGCTTTATAGCTTACATCGTTTATATTTTCGTGTTTTATAGTGAAATCAAGCTAGCTCGGATTCGGGGACCGTTAGAGATTTCATCACATTATCCTGCTATCACTTTGGTACTTTTGAACTTAAGTATTTTGAGTATATGGCATGTATAGGAACTTTGGTCATTTTGGTTATGGTTTGATAATGAATTTAGCCATTTGAAATGGCTTGTAAATGTTAATGTTTTGGTTTTGTATATAGCCATGAGAGTTGGCTTAATTTGGTTGATTTAGTTGTGTATTCATATGTGCATATGTCTTTGATTATGTGTTTATTGATGGATATGCGATGCTTGATGATAATTGGTAATTAATGATACTAAATGGTTGAGATATGAGAATTGGTATGTTTGAATTATAGGTAAAAATAATGCATGTTTGAAATGTAACCATATTGATGATTTAAGAATGTGATAATTTGGTATAAATTGAATGACATATTGTGATATTATGTGCCTTGTATTTGTTGGTATTGAAATGGTTTAATTGATGCTTGGTTAAGGATGATTGAATACCTATTAATTTTTTGTTTTGGTGCCATTTGGTTTTGTGTAGGTGTATACCAATTTTGGGTGGCAAGATGGCTTGGTAAATAGCCTATTTTTGTCCACACGAGCAGAGACATGAGCATGTGTCTTAGCTATGTGTGACCCACGATTATGTTACACAGCCGTGTGTCCCCTAGTGTTGAATTAAAAATCAAGTCAGTATGATCCACAAGGCCCAGCACACGGGCATGTGACTTGGCCGTATGGCATAAGTCAGTATACCCTACAGGTTTGGCACGGCCTAGCGCACGGCCTAGCACATGGGTGTGTGTGGCAATTTCTAGGGCACACGTGCTAGTCATACGGGAGTGTGTGTTGGCCATGTGACCCAAGTCAGAGAGTTACACGGGGTTGGACATAGGCTGGGACATGGCCATGTGCTTCCATTTCGAATGTCCACACGGCCTGTGACACGGGCGTGTCTTTGGCCACGTGAGACACACGGCTGGGCTATACGGGCGTGTGTCCCCTGTAGTTTGGAAAATTTTCTAAGTTTTGTAAAAACTTCTTGAGTTGTTAGTTTAGTCCCGAACTACCCCGAATGCATGTTTTGGGTCTCGTAGGCTCGTATTAGGGATAATGTGATTGAGTTTGAATGATGATTGCAACAATTTTAAAATGTATGTGAAATAAATGTTTAATTGTTTTATAAGTTCGGTAATGCTCCGTAACCCTATTCCGACGTTGAATACGGGTGAGGGGTGTCACAAACACACTTATGACAAGGTCATTAGAGGAGCACTAATCAAGTTGATTTTGTAATGGTATGTCGTTAGGGAAAGCTCAACCACGATACTATAGTGGAATGACTTCGTGACTAAATGGGTTTATAATTAATAAGCAAAAAGTTGGAACTTAATTATAAATCATTTGAGCCCTAATCGCATATGTCCAATCAATCCCTTTGCTAGCTTGTGGAAATCAGAAATGAATTGTATATTGAATCAAATGAACATAAATGGGTATAAATGGTAAGAATGGAGAAATGAGAAACATTTGGAAATGAATGTAGTTTTCTCTAAAATGAAAATGACATGGATATGAATTTATAGTTTTTGAGTTAAATGAAGTTCAAAAATAAAAATAAATTATTTGGTCATAGTTATTCTGTTGAATGTAAAAATATTAAATATATTTTCTCATAAATTCTTTTACGATAAAGTCGTCATGATCTTAATGAAATTATAATTGGATGGTGAAAATTATTTAATTAGGAATTTAATTGATTTGAGATGTTTATTTTGGGAAATAGAAAAACAAATATCAAGTTTGATCAAATTATAAAATACTGGGTTAAAAGCCTAAGAAATACTTGTAATTGGACTTAATATGTGTGTGGTCCAAAAGTCCCTCATGTTTAAGAGAGGGACGACAAACCCTAGTTTGTTTAACTAGGGTTGTCGCCCCACCCACTCCTAGTTAGGCTAGGAATACGTTTTTCTATTGAAATAGACTTCTAGTGAGAGTTTATTCTCTAAGTATTAAATTTATTTTCCTGAATAACAATTTTATCGGTTTCTATTGAGAAGAGATTTTGCTTTCACACTAAAAATAAGGGAAAACCATTTCTGGTTTTATGTTTGATTCGAATTGTTTGAGCCTACACTCAAAGCAATTTGTGGTACGAAAATAGCAGATAAGGTCATTTTGTTGAAAGCCAAGAATGACAAAGACCCATCTAGCTGAAAACATATTTATAATTTGATAAAGGGTTTATTGTTATAAATATCACAAATCAGCTTAGCTTTTAGAACTTTTATTTTTTGCTTTACAAGAAAATCATCTTCTAACCGACTTTTTTTCAACATTTAATCCCTTAGCTTGATCCAATGCACAAGTTCGGTTTGCTAGGCTTGTGATTGAAGCTTGCTTTATTTAGCTTGGACTTTTTTTTTTAAGTTAATTATGTGGTTTTTATTTCTGTTAACATTTTGTTACTTTCTTTACTAGGGGTTTTGGCTTTCGATGCTAGATGCTAAAGCCTTGTTCACAATGAAGTCAATTACGTACCGATGGAAATGTCTCAGTTTGGTAGTATACTAAAACGATAAATTCTAATTTTTATTTCAATTAAAACTTTAGTTAGTACAGGTTGTACCAATGCATTTCGATCTATAATAGTGTGTATTGACGCATATGGGTTGATATAAGATTTTAAAATTTTAAATTAATTTTTAATATTTTTATCTTAATTGTTTTTAATTTTTATAATTGAATTTAAAAATAAAATATAATTATTTAAGTTGGTTGAAAATAATTAATAATTTTAAAATTAATATATCATATAAATATATTTATATGGATATAATTGATATATATTTATTTGAGATTATATATTTAATATATATAATATTTAAAAAATATCGATAAAATATATTAATATATACCAAATGTGAAGACAAAATCGATGAGTTATTGGATATCTTTCTTATCCTTTCCCTGTAATGTTGTTTTAGTAATGATATGCATTTCTTTTGAAAATAAAAAGGATTCCTAACATTCAGAGAGCTTGTTTTGTGTTGAAAAATCAAAATGAAAAGACAAATCAAATCTGTTAGGAGAACAGCTACCCAGCCTCTACCTTTTGATTTGCAGCCATCTCTTCATTTTTGTCTTGTTTCCATTCATTTGCTTCTTCTCCATGGACTCCGTTATCTGTTTTTTTTTTCCCCAATTATTAAATCTAAAAAATAAAAGAATTTATAGATTAAATGTAAAGAAAAGCAAGAAAATTATGCATTTTTTCTTTTCTTATAGAAAAAGAAAGAAGAGAGAGATTAGAGTATGTGGTTTACAATTCAACTTTTCCACTTTCCATCCAAGCAATCACTGTTGCCAGCTGCGTACCTTCATTTTGAGGTCAAATTTTACCAAATAAAAATAAAAATAATAAGAAATCACTGTGGAGTGTGGACCCAAACTTGAATTAAGGGCAAAAACAAGGTCAATTGTCTCATGGGGACCCCATCCTTCACATGCATTCCCAGATGCCATGTTTCTAACACCATACCACATGCCCTCTATTCTTTATTATTTTATTTTATATATAATTAAAACTTCCACTTTTTCTTTTTCTTTTACTTTGGATCATGCAATAATTTCCAATTATTATTACAATTATAGATTAAAGTCATTAAGCAAAGGGCTTATACCTATCAATTTTACAAATGTCATGTTACTATTGGGAAAAAGAAATTAAAGTTGTAACACCACCACAAGCCACTCCCATTCAAAAAAGGTTGGTTTTTCCCCAAACTTAAATAGATTAGTGTGAAGTTTTCTTACAGATAACGCATATTCACGGTACAATCATAAAAGATTAAATTTTGGGTTAAATCAAATTTATTAGTTTCATTTTTGTTGAAACTAAGCATCTATTATAGATGACGATGATTCATTTTTTGTTATGACGATTGTTTAGAGAGATAAATAATTGATTTTGAAATGCATTTTATTTTTATGAGTGAAGTTGATTATGAAATGTATTCCATTTTCATAAATAAAAATAGTGATTAATTTTTCTTATTGTGAGTGCTTTAAAAAAAAAATTAGGTATAAAATATGTTCTATTCTTCTCATGAATAAAGATCAAACCTTTTGTTAGGGATAAGGTGAACAACTACCCTACCACATTTTATGTTGAATTTTCTAATTTAGAGACATAAATTTATATTTTTTGAAAAGTAAAAATAATATATAAATTTAGCATTATTTTCATAAAAAGAATTTTTTTTTTATTATTTAAAACGTACGTAGTTTTATAACATTTATTTTTAACACCATCTTAAAGCTTTTATAAATTAGCATACAAAATAAAAATAAATGGCAAAGCAACACAAAAAGAGGAGGCTAATTGCTCCACCGACAGTATATTAGCACATGTGGTGTGAGAAGGCAGAGTAGAAGCCAATCAAGCATGAAAATTACTTGATGTGGGTGGCGTCCCCACTAAAAGTTACTTTTGTTTTGAATTTCACATTTATGATCCCCTAAAACATAAGATTTTTGGTTTTGTCGGCTAAGGTGTGATTGTGGTGGTTTTAGGACCAGTTGAGATGAGATGATCTCAATACCAAATCTCTTATTATTAATTTTACATTTCTAATTGTGTTTCCATTTCAACTTTTCTGGACATTAATGAGGACAGGGAACATTTATGTTCCAAAAGCATTCAAAATTCTGTGAGCTGTAATTTTGATTTTTCTTTAGCATTTATGTGAGAGGCAATTCTTGTTTTTTCCCCATGGCTATTTGTTTGTGACAATTATATGATTTCTCTCATTAAAGTATTAAACCTAAAAGAAAAACAATAAATCTTAAATTGTTAAAATTGGAAACTTTAAAAAATGTTGATTTTTTTTTAAGAAAGCAATTCAAACGGTGTTGTTGTCAATTTCCTTTTGCATGAAATTATAATTTTCATCCTCCACTTTATGAAAATTTTTAAAAAATATTTTCTTTTATTTTAATTTACCAAAATTTGATGATCGAATTTTATTAAAATTAAGAAATTAATCTAATCACACCATAAATTATTTTTATGCAACAAACTAATTATCAATTCAAGATTGTGTATCCATCATTTTTAGCAAAGAGGATCAAACTTTTGATTAATAAAAGGGTTAATATGTAGTTTACCCCTTTAATTTGTCAAAAAGTATTTAATTAGTATTTGAGTTTTTTTTTATCTAGTTGGTACCTAAACTTATATTTCGTCACTCAAATTGGTATTTTTGTACTAACACCGTAAGTTTGTGTGGATGTGACACTAATGACAAATCTGATGGTGACACATGGCAACCTATCAGTATGACACATGATGAACATAATTTAAAAAAAACTTTAAAATATATAAATTAATAAAAATAAAACTTTTTTTGCATCAAGAATGAACCTAGACAAATGGTTGTCCAAGTACATTTAAATTTAGACAATTCTTTGTCTAAGTTTCATTTTGATGTACTTTTAGTAAGTTTATATGTTTTAATTTTTTATAAAATATTTGTTTATTATTATTTTGAAATTAAAAATATATAAAATTAAAATATATAAATTAATTAAAGATATAAAAAAAATTACATAAAAAATGAACTTAGACAAATGGTTGTCCAATTTAAATGCATATGGATAACTCTTTAACCAAATTCATGGTAGATGTTCTTTTTAGTTCTTTTATATATTTATATCTATTTATAAAATCTTAATTTTTTAATTTGTATATTATGTATTGTATTTTTATATATATTTTCAAAATATTATGGCTTTTTGTATATTTTTAATGGTATATATTTTATATTTTTTTTATAAATTTACATTTTATATATTTTTAAAATAATAACTTAAAAATTAATATTTTATAAAAAAATAAAAAATAAATAATTTTACTAAAATTATATCTAGATTTAAGTGTATTTGGACAACCATTTATTCAAGTTTATTTTTAATGTGAAAACAAATATTTTTATTAATTTATATATTTTAATTTTTAACTAACGTGATAACTATTTAAATGTATTTAGATTTTTTAGATTTTTTTAATTTATGTCTACTACATGTCAATTTAAGAGATTATTATATGTTAACATCAGATTGACTATCAATATTAAATCATCACAAACAAAATGTATTAATGTAAAAGGACCAAAAGTAACAAAATATTCAAATATTTTCTAAATAATTTTTATTTTTGAAAAATTTAAGAGGTCAACCTCTAGATTAATTTTTTAGAAATAAAGAATGGAATCCATTAAAAAATAAAAATAAAAAAAATGTTATTTGGTTTTTCTAAAAAAAATATTATTCTTTTGGTAATAATAAATACTAAACAAATAATTTAATTTTTATCAAATAATTGATTAAGAAAATCCAAAATATCCTTAAAAAAAAAAAAAGAGAGAGAAGATCTCAGGAAAAGAAAAAACTCAAGAAAGGAGGTTAAAAAAAAAAAAACTTAGACCCCAGCTTCCAGATCTAAATTCTTTCCCCATAGCCAACAAAACACTCAACAGTCTTTTTTTTTTTTTCTTTTGGGATTATTATTTTTCTCTATCTTTTAGAAGTGCTTCCTCTTCTGCTTGTTATCTCCTTCTTCATTACGCGTCCTCATTTTCAACACTTTCATCACTACTTTCTCTCTCTAAAACTTTCCATTTTTCTTTTATTCTCTTTCTCTGAAATTGCGACCGAACCAGCCAGGTTTCCAAGCAGACTTGGCTTGCTTCTCAATCCAACCCATTTCCCTTTGTTTGTTCTTTTTCCCCCTTTTCGATTATCTTATTACATTATTATAATACCACCGGAGGGTACACTTTTGTGGTGGAGCTGCGATTACTCTTTCTTGTTATGGGAAGTGAAAGGACCAATTTTGGATCTTTTCGAGGAAATTGGTGGTTCTGAGACTTGACTTCATTCAGTACTGAAGAAGAGACCGAGGGTTTTCAGAGTTGGATTGTTTCTTATTGCTGTAATCGGCTATGGACACTGGAGGCCGACTCATTGCTGGTTCTCACAACAGAAATGAATTTGTTTTGATAAACGCAGATGAAAATGCAAGAGTAAGATACTTGTAACGTAATCTAAAAAAAAAAGAGCTTCTGTTTTTTTTTACTTCTTTTTTGTTATTTGAGGAATACCCACTTGCTAATTTTGCTGTTTCATGAAATGGGTTTTTCGTATTTCTTTCTGTGTATTGCACGAAATTGCGAGTAATTTCATTTCTCTGATCAGGATTTCACTAGAAATGTAACATGTTTTTTAGGCTAGATTTACAAAATTTTATACCTTTTTGTTCCATTTTGAGCCTTAAACCCCTGAATCTTTTGAGTTTCTTTGGGGTTTTGGGTTTTTCGTCATGGGAGTATAAAAATAGAGTTGTCTGGGTGTTGCTTGGTTAATAGGCGTTTCCATTTCATTTCGTTTTAGGTGAAGTTCGGTTTTTTTGGTTGTTAACTATATGATTTGTGATGTTTTGAGGTCTGGTTCAGATTTCTTTCTTGCATTTAAGATCTGTTCCTTCATTTTAGATTCTGGGAATTTGGCACAAACTGGAAGAAAGCATATGATTCTGATTCTGCCGTACATATTGGTCTCGTTAAATTGTTGGATTCTTCCAAATCTTTTGGAATTTAAGACATGGATGATTTGAATTTTGTCATAATGCTGAACTAAGCTCTGCTTATTTTTTTTTGGCAATATTGATTTAAATCTTCAATGAATTAGCTTATACAGTTTTTAATGTAGCGTTCAAGTTCCTTATGTATTTATGATTTAATATGCTATTTGAACTTGCAAGTTGCAATGCTCTCACAAAGGAGGAAATAAGAACGGAAGCTGTTTTTGTGAACCACTGTGTTGATAACCAGAAAAATATTAACTAAGATGTGAAGAAAATAAATTCCTTATGTCTGCAATTCTATTTTTGTTTGCAAAATATTGCCTTCATCAAAACATATTAAGTTGAAATGAAAATGTTGGTAGTTCTAATTGGTAACTGGTCAAGGTTTGATGTAATTACAGGGTTAGCCTCTAGTACATTTAGGCATTTGTTAAATTCTGTGAGAATTGTTCTCCTTCAGGACTGTGCAAATAGAACTTTCACCACTGCTTTAGTTTGCACTGGATTTGTTGTTCTGGCATTTCATAATCAGGTACTGATGGTACACTCTTTGTGGTTGTTGTTCTTATCAGATAAAGTCTGTGAAAGAATTGAGTGGGCAAACGTGTCAGATCTGTGGGGACGAGATTGAGATTACAGTGGATGGGGAGCCCTTTGTTGCCTGCAACGAATGTGCTTTCCCTGTGTGCAGACCCTGCTATGAGTATGAGAGAAGAGAAGGAAACCAAGCTTGCCCGCAGTGCAAAACCAGATATAAACGAATCAAAGGTGAAAGTGTTATTGCAATGTATGAGCTACATTGGCATTCCAAATGACTTATGAGTGTCCCTAACTAGTGATGTGAACTGCAGGCAGTCCTAGGGTTGAAGGTGATGAGGAAGAAGATGACATAGATGACCTGGACAATGAGTTCGACTATGATGCTTTGGATCCTCAACAAGTTGCTGAGGCTATGCTCAGTGGGCACCTTAACACTGGTCGTGGTTTCCACCCTAATGGCTCTGGATTGCCTGCACATTCAGAATTAGATTCTTCTCCTCCTAGCTCCCAAATTCCTCTCTTGACCTATGGTGAGGAGGTGAGTCTCCGTTCTCTTCCCCCCTCTTTATATGTATATGTAAGAGTTCCAAATTATGGATGCTCTGTGTTCTTAGTTCTTACACTGCTCTACACAAACAGTAGTTGCATTATAACAATATTTTTATTGTTTTAGCATTCGGAGATTTCTGCTGATCATCATGCTCTCATTGTACCCTCATTTATGGGTCATGGAAATAGAGTTCATCCAATGCCTTATACTGATCCAGCTGTACCTTGTAAGTCATTATCCTTCTGCTTGTTACCAAATGTGAATTAATTCTCTCCAGTCTTGGACCTTAGTGTTTCCACTGCTGCAGTGCAACCAAGACCAATGGTTCCTAAGAAAGATATAGCAGTATATGGTTATGGAAGTGTTGCATGGAAGGATCGGATGGAGGAGTGGAAGAAACGGCAGAATGACAAACTTCAGGTGGTTAAGCACGAAGGGGGGAATGGTGGTGGAAATGGAGAGGAGCTGGATGATGCTGATTTGCCAATGTAAGTGATTGTTTAAAGCATATGATTTGATTTTTGTTACTACTGTTTGTAATCACTGAGCCTTTTAGGCGGATTTGTTTCTAAAATTCTGCACAATTGTACATTTTGCTTATATCTATTGTTGTTCTATTATCATTTAAAAAATTGTTTTTGTTTTCAGGATGGATGAAGGCAGGCAACCACTTTCAAGGAAGCTACCCATTCCTTCAAGCAAGATAAATCCTTACAGAATGATTATCATAACCCGTCTTGCAATTCTTGGCCTCTTTTTTCACTATCGACTTCTGCATCCAGTTAGGGATGCTTATGGCTTGTGGTTGACATCTGTAATATGTGAAATATGGTTTGCTGTTTCGTGGATTCTGGATCAGTTCCCAAAATGGTACCCTATAGAGCGTGAAACATATCTTGATCGGCTGTCTCTGAGGTTTGTAGTAGTGCCCGCAACTTACTATGTTTTATGTTTTTATATGAATATTTGACATGAATTCAGATTTCTGCCTCCATGAATATGGTGCCACTTGCTAATTTGGCCTTTATGCGCAGATATGAGAAAGAAGGGAAATTATCTGAATTAGCTAGTATTGACGTTTTTGTGAGTACAGTGGATCCAATGAAAGAACCTCCACTAATCACTGCAAATACAGTTTTGTCCATCCTTGCTGTTGATTATCCTGTCGATAAAGTCGCATGCTATGTATCAGATGATGGTGCTGCCATGCTCACATTTGAAGCTCTCTCTGAGACATCTGAATTTGCTAGGAAATGGGTTCCTTTCTGTAAAAAGTTCAATATTGAGCCCCGTGCTCCAGAGTGGTATTTTTCTCAAAAGATAGACTACCTAAAGAACAAAGTTCATCCAGCTTTTGTCAGGGAAAGGCGAGCAATGAAGGTATGATTTCTTGTAATGCATTTTAAGATGTATTCTATTTAAGTTATTTTATTTAAAGTTCTAAAAATCTTTGCAATTTCTAATCAATCTGAGGTTGAATTTAGGAATTATGATTTTTTCTTTTGATAACAATGATTAATTTATTTGAATTTATTGTTTGATTGGACAGAGAGAATATGAAGAATTTAAAGTTAGAATAAATGGACTGGTATCCACAGCACAGAAGGTACCCGAGGATGGTTGGACAATGCAGGATGGAACTCCATGGCCTGGAAACTGTGTTCGTGACCATCCTGGCATGATTCAGGTGAGATAGTGTTGCATCTGACTTGCCTTATTATTATTATTATTATATTTTGAAGTGTTTGTTATGGAGAGCAATTGAAGCATTATGGAGGAACTTTACTGTAGAGAAAACACCACCTTTAGTATAGACAGATTTCTTGACAAAATGCATCATTCTTTGTTACCTTAACTATTTATTTGATTTGTTTCTTGTGGCCATGCATGTGGGAGAGACTTGCTCATCAATAATTGGTTGGGAAATTAGGTTTATTTATTTTATTTGTGATAGTTGTTCATGATTTAAGACTTGATTAATTTTTGGTGCCTCCTACAGCATGGCTGTTTGCTAATCCTATCTTATTTTTATTGAGTATTTTAGAATTTTTAGTTTTGAGATAGATTATTTGTTTGATATACTGTAATCCTGAGACAGCATTTGTATGGACTTTGAGCTCCTTGACCCTTGCTATTTTGATTTAGGGGTACTATTATATCTCATAAGTTCATTGATGTTCTTATTTGCAGCACTTGACTAAATTAGTTTCCTGACAGGTTTTCCTAGGTCATAGTGGTGTGCGTGATGTGGAAGGAAATGAGTTACCTCATCTAGTTTATGTTTCTCGTGAGAAGAGGCCAGGGTTTGAACACCATAAAAAGGCGGGGGCCATGAATGCTTTGGTAAGGCACATGTTCTTTATTTTTCATACTGTTTTGGCAGTTAAAACTTGGTTTGAAGCTTATGTACTTCATTGTTTATGTTGAAGATACGAGTCTCAGCAGTCCTCTCAAATGCTCCTTATCTTCTGAACGTTGATTGCGATCACTATATTAATAATAGCAAAGCACTTAGAGAAGCAATGTGTTTCATGATGGACCCCACTTCAGGGAAGAAAGTCTGTTATGTGCAGTTTCCTCAAAGATTTGATGGAATTGATCGGCATGATAGATACTCAAACCGAAATGTTGTGTTCTTTGATGTAAGTTTATTTCATTTTCCCTATCAATTATCTGTTATTTTCTTTTATCTTTCAAAGCCTAATCTCTTAACTCTAAATCAGATCAACATGAAAGGATTAGATGGCATACAAGGACCTATTTATGTTGGAACAGGATGTGTTTTCAGAAGGCAAGCACTTTATGGTTTTGATGCACCTGTTACCAAGAAGCCTCCTGGCAAGACCTGCAATTGTTTGCCAAAATGGTGCTGCTGCCTCTGCTGTTGTTCTAGAAAGAACAAGAAAGCAAAGCAAAAGAAAGACAAGACGAAGAAGTCTAAGCAAAGGGAAGCTTCAAAGCAGATACATGCTCTTGAAAACATAGAAGAAGGAATTTCAGGTAAGGGTTCACTTACAGCCTTTTATTTATTTTTACACTCTAAACTGGAATTTATGTGCATAACACTGTCAGAGTCAAACACTTTGAAGTCATCTGAAGCTTCACAAATTAAATTGGAGAAGAAGTTTGGTCAGTCTCCTGTGTTTGTGGCTTCCACTCTTCTGGAGGATGGTGGAATTCCTCAAAATGCGAGCCCTGCATCATTACTTAGCGAGGCAATCCAAGTCATAAGTTGTGGTTATGAAGATAAAACAGAATGGGGAAAGGAAGTAAGTAAACCAAAATCAATCTGAATACTAATATAGGCAAGTTATAATTTGTTACTATCACATAATCATCCAATTTTCAACTTGCAAACCAGGTTGGCTGGATTTATGGTTCTGTTACTGAGGATATCCTGACAGGATTCAAGATGCACTGTCATGGCTGGCGATCTGTGTACTGCATACCTAAAAGACCTGCTTTTAAGGGTTCGGCTCCTATTAATCTCTCAGATCGTCTACACCAAGTTCTTCGTTGGGCTCTTGGATCTGTCGAAATTTTCTTGAGCAGACATTGTCCCATTTGGTATGGATATGGGGGTGGATTGAAATGGTTGGAACGACTTTCATACATAAACTCGGTTGTATATCCATGGACCTCAATTCCATTGCTTGTTTACTGTACCCTTCCAGCTATCTGTCTCCTTACTGGGAAGTTTATTGTTCCTGAGGTAAGAACTAATGGTCTTGCTTTATGCTCTGTTCTAGCATTTAATCTAGCTTTCAGAGTGAACTTTATTCCTGTTGACACATTTTGAATTGATATCACAACAGTGAGATCTGTTTGAAAGTTGAAAGTTGAAATGTCTGTATGTCCATGCCAGAATCGTAATTGAAGCTGTAGATGAGTTGAGTTACCAATTGGTCAACCTTATAATTATATTGTGATTTAGATGATATTGAACTATATCTTTCCGGTGGTTTATTTTTCATATGAATTTCACTTTTTCTTTAGTAATGTTTAACTTTGTAGCCTCGGGAAAGAGAATCATGTTGCTTAAACGTTAGTTTCTTTGTTAATGGTGGATTACGGTGCACCCCAAGTCATACTCTGTTGATTTTTAGTTTCGTATTGACTAGGATCTTGTCTAACATGGAATTCCTGGATTTCATTTGCAGATTAGTAATTATGCCAGTCTAATATTCATGGCACTCTTCATATCAATTGCTGCAACTGGTATTCTTGAGATGCAGTGGGGTGGCGTTGGAATTGATGATTGGTGGAGGAATGAGCAGTTCTGGGTGATTGGAGGTGTATCATCACATCTTTTTGCCCTCTTTCAAGGTTTACTGAAGGTTCTGGCTGGTGTCAGTACAAGCTTCACTGTAACCTCTAAAGCAGCAGATGATGGTGAATTTTCCGAGCTTTACCTCTTCAAGTGGACATCCTTGCTTATCCCTCCTACCACGTTATTGGTCATAAACATTATTGGTGTTGTGGTCGGAATCTCAGATGCCATCAATAATGGGTATGATTCTTGGGGCCCATTGTTTGGGCGGCTATTCTTCGCGTTTTGGGTTATTATCCACCTTTACCCCTTCCTCAAGGGTTTGCTTGGGAAACAAGACCGGATGCCAACCATTATTCTGGTATGGTCTATTCTGCTGGCCTCAATCTTGACTCTTATGTGGGTACGAATAAACCCATTTGTCTCAAAAGATGGACCTGTACTAGAGGTTTGCGGGCTGAATTGTGATGACTAGGAGATTAGAGAGAATAAAGAAGCAGCAGCATTGGCTCTGGAGTTATAATCTCATTTACCATGGTGGTTGAGTTGGGAGTTGTTGCATAAGGGATTTGTGGTATCCTGAGCTGAATGCATTGCTTCTTTAGGTTATGTTGCATGAAGTATTCATAATGGGCAAAGCAACAAATTTTGGGTAGGTGGCTTGGCTTGTGTAGATATAATTAGAGGGGGTGGGGGATGTCACCTTTGTTATTTGGTTTTTTTACAGAGTTCTTTTTCTATTAATTCTTTTATTATATTTTCATTGTTTTAAGTTCCTTTGGGTTCCTGTATTTTTGGGGGTATGTATTCCTAAAGTTTTAAGGTATTTATTAATTCCTTGCCAATGTGGGGAGGGGATTATAGGCTGTCTCAAAATTTATTACCATTTATCTTCTATTCTATTTTATTCTATTCTGGACTCTGGAGGTGCTCCAATGTACACGTTTATAAATTGAAAGTTGTGAATGTTACATACAATTTGTTCCTCATCTAGCAATACATATAATGTATTTGTTTCGTGGTAATAATTCATGTTTTATTTATGTCTGTATACACAACATTCTGCTTAGATCTTGTAACGTGTTTTTTCATGGTAATAATAATCAGGTCAGATTGATTTATAGGTAGATATAGAATACAGGATAGTTACGGTGGGAGTTTTCACGAGTTACATTAAGATCAGAAGCCAACAATAAATTTATGGATATGTATTTCTAGATCGACAGGCAATTTGTTGTAAATCCATCGACGTGACTGTTCAATCAACCTGGCTTATTATTATTATTACTATTATTATTATTATTAAATTCAATTCTTACTATTCATATTTCTTTTAAATTTTACTGCACAGTTGGTGGAATGATGAATATTCCTTTTAATATTTTAATGCATTTCCTACATTAATTTAATATTAAAAAATAATATTTTCTATAAAATAATAATTTAATATCAAATATTTAAATAAGATTTTATATTAAATTATATTAAAGTATTTAAAATATTTTATTTTTATTTTTTTTTTGAAATGTGAAAATAATATTTTATATTAAATTATATTAATTTTTTTTATTTTCTCCATCTTCGTTGGTTCCCCCTCTCTCCCCAAATTCATCTTCATCTTTCTCTCCAACGTTTTTTCAGAATCTATTATATCATCGTCGTTGCTACTGTCTTCCGCCATCATCAGTCACCAAACATGAATTTATCCAAATTTTACATTGAATGCCATTTTCATATCGATACCGAAAAATGTATCAATAATATTTTATAGGTATCGATACCTATTGCAAAACATCGATAAAAATATGTTTACTCAAATTCCTTCAAAGTCATTAAGCTATTTTGGTATCAATAATGAAAAAGGTATCAATAATTTTTCTTGAGACATCGATACTTTTTACAAAGTATCAATAAAAATGTATTTGATCAAATTCTTTCGAAGTTAGAATGTCGATACTTTTATAAAAGAGAATGCTCTTCCTTAACAAAACATCAATCAACTCCAGCATCCAACTAAATGTCAAAAGATCAATATCTAGCAAATCAAAATCATCACAAAAGCAAAGAAACAAGCCAATCACAAGAACAAACCAAAGTTGCAACTCGGCTTTAGCTCTCCCTTCTATTCTCCCTTTTATGGCAAAGATGCAAAGAGAGAATTATTGCCTCAGCACTTTAGTCTTGCATTTTTCAAGCATATGCTTATAAAGAATCTTGAGCTTATTAGACAAATGTTCAAGGTGTTGATTTATGCTCTACATGAGTCATGCCTTTTGTTGAAGTTAATATTAGCTTTGATTTATAAAGCTTTTATATAACGATATTTAAGATAAATTTTACACATTTGTTATTAAGTCATTTAGAGGAAGTATTATTGAAAATCTCATTAAACATTCTTAAAATTTTAAATATTAAAAATCTTTTTAATAAAATGATTTGATATGTATCAAATATTTTTAAGTCAATCCAAAATGATTTAAAAATATTTTAAATATTTTTCAAGCATTTTAGTGGCTAAGTATTTGTACTTGCCCTTATGTCACTAGCCATAATCGTTTCTAAAGGGTTAAAAATTTCCATACATATTCTTGACATATGGATACCTAACACAAAAATATCAATACCTTCCTTTAGGTATTGATACCTCATTGTGCAGGACTATATTTTAACATGATTTTCAACCTCCAACGCTTATATTTTGTTTTCAACGTCTATATAGGGTTAGAAACAATTGGTATAAATATACCTCAAAAACACTCTAAGAAGCAAGAAATTGATATCCAAGCAAGAAATCAAGAAAAAAAGAATTGAAGCTTTATTTTATTCATCTTTAACTTGTAAATATGTTGTTTAAAAATATGGAATGACTGATATGTGCTTAAGAAAGTGCTTACTTCCTTTACCACTGCAATAGACAATGACTTTCCATATTTAAGGATTGGTAATTTGTTGAACCATATTTTTGGGTTGAGCTAAGATCGTGGAATATATCTAGTTTATCAATGAAGATTATATCACTTGGAGAAACATACTTGGAGAATCAAATCGGGTCAAGTCTATCTAATCCTTTGGATCGAGGTCACATTCGATCGCGGAAGCAACCTTGACTAACTTAGTGCAACATTTCAAATTCATCATGTAATTATCATTCAAATCAAACCAATCATTATTCATATCCAAAGACATGAATTAAAGATATATAATATCTCATTTATCAAGTCTCAGGTTACACAGGTCAAAAAAGGAGTCGAGACTCGAATCCAAACTCAAATATCAAAATCCAATAGCGTGTCTTGAGACAGAACTTCTCTATTTAAGTATTTTTTTCTTTGATGATGATATGTCCTGAGATGTTGTGGTACAAGTCTTCAGTCTAGGCTTTTCATGTCTTGGGATTGGTCTCGGGACACACTTTTCCTATTTTCCTAATTTAACTTCAATGTTTGGTGGCTCAAGAAATAAGGTTCTTGTCTTAAAACCTAAGAACACGTCAACACTATTTTAGGTTCAATGTGTACTTGTCTTGAGACGAAATATCACTTGTCCCGAAACATGACATTGTATGTCTCGAGACCTAAATTAAAAAATGCACATTTTTTAAAATTTTTTAGAGTGTCTCGAGATATATTTCCATTATCTCGAGACCAAATGGTCAAGTTACCTATGTATCACTTCCAAACACTCTTGAAAGAAGTCCCTAACACAATTTTCTTATACCAACATTATACCAATTCATCATTCATCAAATTGACAATTCTAGATGCACTTACACATATAATTTACACCATTCATGCATCAACACTAAGCATAATTGAACAAGTCATCAAACAAGCCAAACTATATTAACATCAAAATTTAGCTAACCAAACTTAACTTTAAAATACTTGAAGACACGATTGATGCCAAAACATACCAAGTCATGCAAAGTGGCTCTTAAACATAAGACTCAATCTAGGTACATGCCATTAATTATAAATTACATATGAAAGAAGTACAGACTTGATCCTAGCTGAGTTAAGTTACTGACCTTGGATGCTTTACCATTTTGATCTACTAAATTGTTCGAGACTTGCAAACAAAAACAAATACAATCGTACGCTGAGTATTAAATACTCAGTAGTGCTAACATAATTTGAAATGAATATATATATATAATTATATGTATTGCAACCTAATTAAGCAACATAGATAGAAATCATTGAATCTCATATTATCAGCTTTGCATTAATCTTACAATCACATAAGATTCCATGTTATCCAATTCTTAAAACACCCCGGGACATTCACTTTATATTTTTAACTATTAATAATATCCATGCACCCTCAGAGAATTAGCGTCTCATTTCTCATAACACTAATAATCTCAACATTCATGTTTATAACATGATCATTTACCATGTATAATTCATATTTGTTTTATTATTACGGTCCTTATTAACTGACTTGGATTTGAGGACGGATACACAAATCAAACCACCAACATACCAATATACGCATCGAATTGCTAGTCAAGCATAAATGCACTAATCCTACTAACTACACTAGAATACGCTCGTACCTTTAAGGAATTTGAGCTAGTGATACGTTTTCGACCCCTACGGTATTAGAGAACTACCAAAATATAATATGCAATCAACGTTAGATATCCCACCTATCAAAACAAACCCTATAGCATGTCAACTATACCCACGACTCTATCCAACATCGTTAATAGGGTATTTTCCTTTACCATTATAATCAAATCACAATACAAAGAGAATAACATCACAATCTTACATTTTAATCTTATAATTTAATAACATTTACTGATAATCATATCATTTAAACTGTGCTCAAATTATTAATGCATAATAACATTTAAAGTCAAATACCATTACACCACATGTCGTTTATAATTTTCATCACTTATACTCAATCAAATTACACCATCTTTACTTAAATATCTTGTGCGTATTTATCATCATATCAATTCTTACCGGGGCATGATTTTGTCAATTAATATTCAATTTTAAAACATAATAGAAAAATATTAATATCATAATGTCGACCTCATCAGTTATCCACATCGTATAGTAACAACCACCAATTCATATAATACTTACAATCTTATTATGTTACTTCCCAACAAAGTAAAACTTGTCAAAACAATTTACTGTTTATAAACAATCAATATACACTTATATATAAATAGGAACAAAGTTATTTATTATTAACAATCATTGAAACACACCATAGTTAAATTAACATGACATTATTTTAATGCAATCTCATAGTCACAAACATATATATACACATTTTAGATGTGATCCAATCGATTCAAATTGATGAAATTTATACATATCTCGAATTGAGTTCGATATCAGTAATATTTTATTATAATTAATCACTTATTTAAATATAAATTGAAGTTAAGTTATGAGAGGACAAACCAAAATCATTATCCATCGTTCAATTCATCTTTATTCCTCGACATTCCAATGTTGTTGTTAATTATGTATAACAAATTCAATTACAAAAATAACATTAGTTTCTCATTCAATAAAGACATACCAACAACCAAACATAATTGTTCACCTTTACATTTAGATCTCTTTTCAACCCTAATATTCAAAATGCTCATATTTTACAATCTACTTGGTCAAATCTAAATTCAACTTCATATTTATTCTCTAGCGACCTCCTACTATCATTCCTTAATATTTATTTCAAAAAATTCACTTTTTACAATTTGATCCTTAATCACTCAACAATAACCATTAAATTTAATTAACCTTATTCCAACATTATCCATTTAACTACCAACATGCTTCTCACTTAAACCAAGCTCAACCATTAATATTTTCATAGCTTCCTACAACAATTTCTTAAGATTCTCTACCATGGCAACTTAAACATACTTCAATAATTGAAAATTCTAATTGTTGGGGTTGTTTTTATCATGCTCACTACCATGGAATCTATTAAAAAATTTAACATAACACTTATCTAATCAAGATTTTTAGCCGAATATGGGAGAATGAAAATGCAAGCTTCTATGTATTCTAGTTTCGGTTTGGAGAAGAAAACATGAACCAAGAATATGACTTCTCCTTCCTACGATTTCCAATATATATCTCTAAACTAATCATTTAATTGACTTTAACTTAACTTAATCATTAATCTTATGGTTATGTTTACCCATTAAACAATTAAGTGGAGTTGGGCGGTGGTGATAAAGTTTCACCATTAACCAAGCTTTAATTATGGTCCAATTTCATTAAGGTCTTTGGTTAAATTGCTACTTAAGGCTTTGCGAAGTTTTATATCAAATTCTACTTATTTTGGTCACTATGCAATTTAGTCCTTGTACTATTTTTATTATTCTATTTAATTATTACCAAATAATTTTATTTCAAATTTAATGACTAATATTTCTATTTTCTAATTCCATACTCGTCTCGTAATTACTTGATTAAAATTTTTAGATAGATTAGTTAATAAATTTGATCCTAAATCAAATTTTTCAACACCAACGAAAATCAGGTGTTACTTAAAGCCAACAATCCTTATTTACCTTACATTGTATGTTACTATTATATTGTATTTAGCTAGTTTTTGTTGGAAAAAATTCAGTTTGAAAATAATTCCTTGCATAATGGATTTTTTTTTTTGAAAACTGAGTGATTTTTTATTTTTATAGAAACAACTTTTTCCCAAAATAGTACCTATGCTTTAAGCGATAAAAATACTTGATATTCCTAGATTTCAACCAAACGATCTTCTCCGCTATTCTCGTACCACGTGCTGCTTTGATGTGGGCTCGAACAATTACAAATCAAACACAAAACCATAAATAATTTTGTTATTTTTAGTAGAAAAGTAAATCTCTCTCGTATAGAAACCAATAGAATTGTTATTCCCGAAAATAGAATTTATACATAGAAATAAATTTTGACTATTTTTTGGTAGAATAACAATATATCAAAAATTGTATGTTTAGACTTACTGGTGCCATATGTTTATAGGGAGAAGAAGTGAAACCCTAGTTGAATTAGTAGAATGCATTTAATGCCTATTTAATAATAATAATAAAAAACCCCTAGTTGAACTAGGAGAGAGAGGGGCAGCTAGCCTTAGTTATTTTTCTAGGGTTGTCGCCCCTCATGTTTAATATGATGGGTTTTCGGCCTCTCCTAGATTGGGTCCAATTATACATGCTTCTTGGATTTTTAACCCAACACTTTATAATTAAATCTAACCAGTACATTTTTTTTTATTTCTCAAAATAAACATTATTTATTAAAATAATTTAAATTAATTAATTTTCCAAACTCAATTCTAATTCTGTTAAAATCATGACAACTTTACCGTAAAAGAATCTATGAGCAAATATATTTAATTTCTACATTCAACAGATTCACAATGACCAGTTAACTTAATTCAATTTTTGAACTTCAATTAATTAAATAATAATTTGAAAAACTTAAATTAAGTCCACGTCAATTTCATACTTAGTGAGAAACCCATATTCATTTCTGAATGTAACCTATTTCTATAACTTTTATCATTTCTATCAATTTATGTTCATCTGATTCAACATACAATTCATTTCTGGTTTCAATGAGCTATCGGAGGGATTGATTGGACATATGTGATTAGGGCTCAAATGATTTATAAATAACTTCCAACTTTTCGCCTATTAATTATAAACTAATTTAATCATGAAGTCATTCCACTATAGTATCGTGACCGAGCTCTCCCCAATTACATACCATTACAAAAGCTACTAGATCAGTGTTTGTCCAATGGCCCTGTTATAAGTGTGTTACCCTCATAGGATATCTTTAATCTCTTGGGATAAGTTCATTCTCCCAATATGATCTTATGTTATCTCATGGTAACCATTACATCCCCCTTATGAAAAAGTTAATTACTATATTATAATAATTAATTCATTCATTGTCATACCGCAAATTTGGATGGTCCAAATTGAAGGTGTGTAGACATGAAGTTGTCTATTCTAGCACACTCTAATGGTTAGATCACCAGATTGTAAATTTCTGGCGAACTAATGTCTTAGTGATTTGAGTATCCTCTCATGGAAGTAAATCAGGATTTAGTTTTTGACGTGTTTTTAAATAAAAGAAAGAATTCGATAAAAGAAAAGTAAGCTTTGTGTAGGTGACTGCCAAATGTATAATTCGCCTAGTTTGCTTAAGCATTGTGAAGAGCAAGTCTTTGTAATTAGATCTGGTTATAAACCAACTAAACTAACTAGACAAATAACATCTGGAAAAGACTCTCATTTATGATTCTTTTGGATTCTGTAGGTCATTAGGATGGGCATATTTTGAAATTCCTTGACACATGCCAATTCTACTAAACAAAAGTGGATTATATATATGTGTGGGAAGGGTTCGTGAGAAAGTTTCTTCTTCCTTGAAGATGACTCTTTAGTTCTTTCTTTTTTCTTAAATACTAAACATTAATTGCTAGTTGTTCTTTTTAAGTAAATTGGAAGTTAAAGATTCTTGGGACTAGACAGAGGATGTTCCATCTCTTGGTAAGTTTGGTAGCTCTGCATGTTAAGAGTTCAGATGTTATGAAGTATATAGACAATAATATATGAATAAGAAGCCCTGCATGGGGATTCTTTTTGTAGTTGAAGTGTTAGTAATGTATTTGTAAATGGGTTTTAATGGTGAATTCATATTCTTTAAGCAATGTTGCTGCTGGTTCGAATTGGATGTCTGAGTCTGAAGATGGTAGTTGTAGTAGATGACTCTTAGGTGAGTCCCTAATATCGACTCCTACAAGTCTTTCTAAAATAGTCTCTTGTGAACGGTGTTTTAGAAATGGTGAATGAGTACATGAATGATTATTGAAAATAAGTATATATTCTTGATATAGGTCCATATGAGTCTAGACTATAATGAATTGTGTGTATGAGTGTATGTGATTCTATGAAGTGCCTATGCATGTATGCTTGGAATGTGTACTATGAGATGTGATTGTATTGATGTGTATGAAGCGTGTATTGAAGTATGATTTGGTCAAGAAAGTGAGTTAGCTTACTTGAATGTGTGTTTATATTGGATATGTGATATGTGATAGGAAATGTTTGGGAATGGAGTGTATCTAATTGTAGAGGGGTTGAAATTTGAGTTTGGTCACCGTGGTGGTATTCGAAGAAGTTCGTCGGGATAGTAAACATGAATTCTAATATTAAATTCTGAAGAAAATTCCATGGCCATGGCACATTCTGAAAAGGGCAAATGAGCCACATTTATCAACTGGGGTTCTCTGCGTGCCCTAGGGCGATGATGGGAAAACCTTACGTGATGTGAGTTTAGGCAAATCCATATCGCAAACACGACAATTCATAGGGTTTTTAGGTGGCATTCTGATAGCCTTTATGGCATATTCTATTAGCCTTTGTGGTACATTCTATTAGCCTTTGTAATGCATTATGTTAGCCTTTTTAGCATATTCTGTTAGCCATTGTGGCACATTTTGTTAGTCTTTATGGTATTCTGCTAGCCTTTGTGGCGTATTATGTATGTCACCTTGTTGGTGTATTCTGTTGGGCCCTAATGGTGTACTCTAGTAAGTCTATGATATTTTCTGCCTAAAGCTTTAGTATGAAAAGTTTTGTTCAGCAAGTTCAAAGAGGGCATTTGCCCTGGTTATTTGTCAGTTTAGTATATGGGTGTATTCGATACAAGATCTTGTCAATTTGAATTATCGTACTATTAAGGTAGAATTCTAAGTTATTTGATATTCAATGTATCTATACAGTATCATGTATCGTTTTGAGCTCTGATGGAATCTGAGTTGTTATATTGGATGTCTATTGTCTATAACAAACATGTGCATAATTCTTCTAAATGATCTAGAGGATTCTTCATCAGTATGAGTTTGTGTTGGGATGAATTAGGATTTAGTCTGAATTATGACCTGATTTAGCAATATCAATTTGGGTATCTGCCAAAAGTATGAACAGTAAGTGGTATCCTCCAAGAATAGTGCCTATGATAAACTGTTTAAGAATAACTATTGAAAGATATTTGAAGAGAAAAGAAAAAAAGTAGTATCTATTGTCAAGACTTGGAGTTAGCCAAATAGTTGGATGAATGAGAATATGGTGAGAATGATAAGTGGCATATAAGTATGAAAGTATACAATAGACAACGTGAAGGTTTTCGCCAAAGGTAGTTATAGAGAAATACAAATACTCAAGATGAACTTATCAAGAACAATTTTAAAGGTAAGTTGTGTTCAAAACTTACTAAGTTCCTTTGAACTCACTGGTGTTATATTTATGTTTCAAGTATTGTTGTTTAAGTGGGGGTGCTAGGAGAGGCAACACTAGGAATGTGCCACGAAGCGGTGAGTTGGGATATTATGCATATAGGAAACGTCTTAGGAGATTTCGTTTAGTTTACTACATTTTGTCAAAGTTTGTTTTTAATAAATATTTGGATTGTGATGTTTTTAACTATGTTTTAAAAAAATTTCATGGTATGTAATGTAAGTTTTACTTTGGTTCAGAAATCTTATTAAAATAAAGTAAAGTTTGTTAAATTAAAATGTATTGCCCCTTTCTTTTTATTTGAAAATTTTGCTAAGTATTCTGAGTAGTAATACCCAAGATTAGAACCCGGTGAATAGGGTCGAGTTGAGGGTGTTATATTCATCACAAAGAGAAATTACTTGTGGCCATGTTTACTTTTCATCCATCATGTAATTCCAATGAGAAGATTATGAATTCTACTATTATGAATGATGCTACATATTGCAGAAGTTGTATGCCCAATGCACCAGCTTTCGGTTCCTTATCTAATCGAAGTTAGGCTTTTACTTACATCAAAGTACATGAGTCACACATACATAGTCCTTTATCCACTTAGGATGAAGGTATGCTACGCTATGAATGTCACAAGTGAATAAATCCATAAATGGAATCAAGATCTATTCTACTTGGGTCCTGTCCGATGTACTGTCAGTCACATCTATGTTTCTATCTTTTAAAAGTCATCCACTCTAATGCCCAAGACAAAACATCTCCCCAATTTGACTTGATAGACAGCATATTAGTCTTTCAATTGGTTTTCTCATTTTCGATTAGACTAAGAATATGTTTAGGTTCATCTACTAATATAAGCTGTCTTTCTATATTACAATCTGACCACGTAATATTTCTTAGTATTAGTTTAAACATCAAACAACTAGTGACAAAATATTTGCTTTTCTTTTTCTTTGCATGCAAAAACCACATGAGGAAATTATACAAAGGGTATTAATGTAATTTATGAATAATTTTATTAACCAATCTGTTCGAAAAAATTACATGTGTACATAGACGAAAATACTATAGTTGGGGCATCAGATCCAACAGTTTCCCACTTGCCCTAGTGAAGTAGATGAGTCACGTTTCACACTCTTATGCCCTTCATATGTTTCCAAAAAACTCTCTAGCTAGCAGATTCTTGGTAAACGAATCTATATGGTTTGTCTTCATATGCGATCTTTGACTATATCTATTATTCAAACAATCACTACCATCTCCCTTATTATACTTTTTATCTATCTGTCTTGTCCTTATGTGGTTTCTTTGGGGTTTAGCTATATCCACCCTATTATATTGTCATTGTTGGAAAAAATCTTGTCCAAAAATGATTTTCTTGCACAACAAAAAATAAAATTTTAAAAACAAGACCGATTTGTGATATTTATAGCTACAAACATTTTCTTGAAAATGTAATACCAATGAGAATATATCATTTACCCATGTCTTGAGCTTTGAATTCCACTATTTTAAATAATGCTACATACTGCAGTAGTCGCATACCAAACTTTTGGTTCCTTATCTATTCGAATTTAGGCTTTTAGTTACATCAAAGTATATGAGTCACACATACATAGTCCATCATCCATTTAGGATTAAAGTATGCCACACTCTGAATGTCACAAGTGAATAAATCTATAAACAGATTCAAGATCTATTCTACTTGGGTGTAGTCCAATACACTATCAATCTAATCAGTCACACCCATGTCTCTATATTTTGGGAGGCATCCACTCCGATGCCCAAGACAAAGCATCTCCCCAATTGGACTTGATAGATGACATATTAGTTTTTCAATCGTTTTGATCATTTTTATTAAGGGCATGTTTAGGTTTTTCTACTAATATAAGTTGTCTTTCCGTATTACGATCCGACCATGTAATATCGCTTAGTATTAGTTAAACATTAGGCAACCAATGACCTAATATTTGCTTCTATTTTGATTTACATGGAAAAACCACACTGAAGAAATTATACAAAGGATACTAATGTAATTTATTTGTTAACCAATCTGTTCGAAAAAACCACTACAAATGAATATACTACACTTAGAGCACCAGATCAGACAATCATAGCTTTTTTCATACCTCATATTCGACCTTCTATAGTGAAATTAGCAGTGCAAACCTACTTAATACTGATACACACTATGGACCCACTACCTAGGATAAAGACACAACATGATTTCAATTTCCTCAAATGTCAATACGTTTGAAAGTCGAAATTAGTTTATCCAATAGGAGTAAGATCTCCTCTAGAATACAAAAGCATATAATCCCTCTCCATAAATACTTGAGTATATGCTTATCTTCTTACCAATTTCTTGGGCTAGGATTTCCCTAATATCGATTCACCAACTTTACTGCAAAATAGATATCTGAACACGTGCATAACATAGCATATGTAAGACTCCTATGCCCACTGGGATGATCGACGAACAAGGAAATTATTGGAAGGATTAAGGTTCCACAATAAGAAGAAAACAACATTTCATTTTTAAGTTAAAAAGATAATGTACTGCTATATTTTGATGCTCAATGAGCTCACATTTGTAATTACAAACCAAAGTAATAAATATGAATACATACTATCATTTATAGAATGAAGGTCTGATTTTCGGAGAGGTGACGATGTCAAACCTCTGATACAAAAGAGATCTAAACATGGGTGCGAATCGGGTAAAGGAAAAGTACAACGAGAATAAAACCCTAAACAAGAATAAAAGGGATGGCTCACAAATGAGGCCGCGATCTGGCTGAGTCCCTTCACACGATCCGCAACAACCTACAATACTTGAAAAAAAATTGGGAAAAGAAGAAACAGGGTAAGTTCAACATGAACTTAGTGAGTACCAGAGATCTATAACCTTTGCATAAAAAAATAACACATCAATACATCCCCATGCAAGTATGCTAAGAGATAATAAGTCAAGAAGCTAATCTTTGGGGGTGAACTAAAGTATTCAACAGACATGGCGTACACCCTCACTACAACTCTTCGCTTTTATGGTGCACACAAAAATTTAGCTCACGCATGCCATAGCTAGCACATACTACAACTTGCATATTGCAACAACTCACACTTTACCACAACTCACAAATACTACGAATCACATATTGAACAACTCGCACATTCTACGGCTTGCATATTAAGTATATTACAAATTCTACGGCGCGTATATTTAACAGCTCACAAATACTATGATTCGCATATTGAACAACTCAAATATGCTATAGCTGGTAAAAACTATAGCTTGTAGAATGATGCAATTTGCACGTTATTGCAGTCCATTCTTTTATCACAGCTCACACATGATCACAACTCGTACGTGGGCACAACTCGCACATTTGGCATGAATCGCATGTATTACTTTACAAAGTTAGCTCGCACCTAACTATTTTACATAGTCAGTTGGCACCTTATCTTGGTTCACACATAAGTAGATTATAGAGTCAGTTCACATATTGATACAGCTTACACATTGCCATTACACACTCATCAACTTATCTTGCACATAATCACTTTTTGTAGAGAGCTCGCACATGAATACTTATAGAGTTAGCACACACATGAATACTTTACAAAATCCGTTCACATATATGTCCTTACTTGGTTGCCTCGCACATGACCACTTACATAGAACTCGCATATCACAGCTCGCGCATATTATGGCTCACATATCACAGTTCGCGCATTTTACAGCTTGCACACATTCAATACATCATCAACTTAAACATATACAATGCAATGACAGTTCTCATATACAATGCTTTGCACTCATTTCATATATTCGATGCAATGACAGCTCGCATATATATTCCATCACAAACTAGTTAATGCATTCGATGCAATGATAGTTCGTATATACATTCCATCACAAAATAATTCATGCATTCGATGCAATAACAACTCGCATATACATTCCATCACAAACAAGTTCATGCATTCGATCCAATGGAAACTCACATACACATTCCAACACAAAACAATTCATGCATTCAATGCAATGACAACTAGCATATACATTCTGTAATAGCTCGCTCGGCATAGATCGTATCGATATACTATTAGGTGTATGGTCGATTAAGCCAAGGGTAGAATAAGGGATAAATTGGTGATTTTTCCATTAATTGTTTGGGTGGCTGATCTATCGTAATTCATTGTTGCAGATTAAACTATTTTTTATACTTAAGGAACTTGAATAAAAGCAATTTCATCATGTTTTACTTAGTTTTTAACTTTTAGTTATCAAATAATAAAAAGTGTGATTTGAGCCGTTTATATGACTTTAAGGGCTAAAGTAGGTGTAGAAGAAGACTAACGTGTTTGGTGAATGTGCAGGACATCATTTGGAGGCATGAGAACATGAGACTAGTCACTATGTTGCAATATAGAGGTTCAACGTTGCAACATAGTTAGTAGGATGTCCAAAATAGAAAGACTGCCTTAGGTGTCGTAATATAGCCAAAAGATATCATGACATAGCCTTGAATCTGATCTTGAGCCAAGTGAACTGCCACTAGTGTCGTGACATAAGGCAGAGGATATCGTGACACCGACTTGACGTGAAGAATTAATGAGCTGTGGGTGTTTTTGTCCGCATAATTAACCTTAATGTAAAAAGGCCAGCCGAACTAGGGTTATAGGCGACATCCAACCCTAAATCTATAAATAGGCTTCACTGAGTACTTCTTAGATGACTTTTTTGTATCTTTAAACTTTTATTCTAGTTTAGGTTGCGACTTTTATTTTCAGTTTTTAGTTTCCTTTGTAATTAGGATTTCTTTTCAATTTTGTTTTCACTTTTTTTTACGAAGGATCTAATTTGTAGATTCATCAAACTCTTGTTGATTTCTGTGCTTTCAATTCATTAATTCAATTCAGGATTTCTCTTAAACTTTTACTCTTGATTTATTCTTCATGTTGATCTTATTTATCAAGTTTATATGATTTATGGGGTTTATGAGGAACTAATCTTCTTGTGGGGGATTAGTGAGTAGATGTGGGAGTCATTAATTTCTATGTAAGGTTTCTTAACAAATCAATTGGTTGGGATAGGAAGAAATTAAACGCGAGTCCTGACAACAATAAGAAGTCGTCTAGGTGGGAATGAACTTAACATTGGTATTGCCTATCCGTGAACCCTTTACCCCAATCCGGTCTAGACTGTGAGGTTGAGAGATAAGTAGTTCTTTCCAACTCATTAATTTAGTGGAAGATCGAGAGATGCTGCTAGGTTAGCAACTAGTTGATTGAGTAGAACCTGACATAGGAATTAGTTATGACCACTGAAGCAAGCTAGTCTTCCATGCTTAGATTTGATTGATTCAAAAAATTAGTTTTTGTTTTTATTATTTTATGCTATTTATTTATTTTTCTTATAAAATAATTTCTCTTCACTTTATGTTTTGTCATAATATAATTTAATTTTACTAATTAGATCTATTAACGTTGGAGTTATTATTAATTTAGCATTCTCCTCCATTGGGAACGATCCTCGGAGTACTTCCATACTTTGTTGTAAAAACTATATTACAGCCTGACTCGTATACTTGTGGAGACCACCAACTCTTATTTGGTTGTAGGAATTATACTCTAGACGTTAGTATGTTCGGAGGCGGTCAAGTTGTTGGTGTCGTTGTCAAGGAGGCAACGTTACTAAATAAGTTTTAATTTTTATGATCAATAGAATAATTGGGAAAATTTTAAATTATAGATACGATTTTTATTTTCCTTTACTAATGTTTTTATTTTTCTTTGTTGTTTCACTGTATGACTCATAGTAGGGGCACACTTATAGAGCCACCCATTGATCTAAAAAGAATAATTTGGAGAAATCATCGATAGCAACAACAACAATAGATGCAAAAAAACCCAACTGCTGTAGGCAACACACTACGAGAAAACCCATTTTTTGACGAACTTGACAAAGATAACATGCAAGATTTACCACTGCCATAACTACTGTTAAACCCACCGATGACACCGAAAGAAAGGAATTAAGAGACTACGTGCTACCAAATCTGGATATGGTACAAAGCAGTATTACGAGGCCGACCATCATGGAAAATAATTTCGAGGTTAAATTAACCATGATGCAGATGATCCAAAATAATCTGTAATTCAGAGGGATCATGACAGAGGACCCAAATCAACATTTAAAATGGTTTCTCCAACTTTGTGATACGTTTAAATTTAACGGGGTCACCAATGATGCTATTCATCTTTGGTTGTTACCCTTCTCCTTAATCGATAACGCTTTCTCTTGGTTAGAGTTGTAGGCACTAGGATCTATCACGAAATGGAATGAATTTGCGGAGAAGTTTTTACACAAGTTTTTTCCTATCTACCAAGACGGTCCAACTCAAGAGGAAGATTGTCACGCTTAAACACCTAGAAGGAGAAAGGTTTGACGAGGCGTGGGAATGGTTTAAGATGTTGGTCCAAAGATGTCTGCACCATGGTTTACCCGAATGGTAGCAATTGCAAATGTTCTATAATGGGTTGGATGCATACGCACGATTAGGACTTTATGGAGCCATAGGAAGAGCCTTGATGAATCAAACATACGAGGATGTGTATGATCTTATTGAAAACATGGCGATGAATTCTTGCCAGTGGCCAAATGAGCGATTTATTTATGGCTAGAGACCATCCACATTAAATGTTATCCATAAGGAAGATAAATATGAATAAATTTTGGACAGACTCAACCGGATATATTTAATATCTAGTGGATCTTCAATATTTTGTGGAGACAAACCTCTTAGTCAATATTTTGATAGCCCAGCTGAGAATGTGAATTATATTGGTAATAGGGTTGGAAATCCCTATTCAAACACTTATAATCCCGATTGGAAAGATCACTCGAATTTGAGATCGGGCGAAAATCAACGAAAAGGTAATAATCTCCATTCTGTTAAAGAAAATGCTTCTTACCAACCTCTATATATGCAAAAACCTCAGGAAAGGGCCAACCCAAAAGATGATACTATTGGATCAAATCGAGGGAGATATGCATTCAATGTGTACCAAAGTAAAATAGGTGCATTCTGAGTGTACCCAAATGACAAAGACATTGACTAAACTTGAAGATCAAATAAGCCAATTAATGAGTATTATGGGACACATTAAAAGACAAATTGGCACCAAAACCACAAGAAACACCGAGAATAATCCTCGAAGGAAAGGGAAGGAGCATGTTAAAGTAATTGCGCTCTATTCGGGTAAAGTACTAAGTAACCCAGAGAACCCACCTCAAGAGGAGGGCAAGGAGGATGCCAGTGATTTTCGAGAAGAAGCTCCTCAAATCAACGATGCTAAACCAAAAAAGGTACCTAAGTCGGCAACTAAGATGGTAGTTGAGCCAAACAGAGAACCTACACTAACCAAGGTACCATTCCCTTCACAGTTAGAGAATAAGCAAAAACAGGATGAAGCGAAATTTGTAAGTTTTGCAAACTTATTCAAGTCGCTTAATGTTAACTTGCTTTTGATAGAATTAATTGAAAAATTTCCTAAATACGCTAAGTACTTAAAAGGAATTATAGTTAGGTGTAAAGAAATTAAAATGGGTGTCTTCTATTTTGTCTAGAATTGCTTTGGTAGTCTTAAGCTCTCTAGTTTCTTACAAAGGGTACCGGTCATGCTTGCCAACATATAACAACGAGCTATGTTATCAAACTACTCCCAGAATTTTCTAGCTTCAACTTAAGTGGTCGGAGGGAATTTATTATCAAGGACTATCTTTAGTTTCTTGTAACACCTTATACTCGACCCGATCGTCGGATCCGGGTACCAAGTATCACAGTACCCGAGTCACCTATCAGCAGTTCTAACTTGACTTATTCATTTTTTACAATAACTTTACTTCAATCTCTTTAATTATCAATTAGTTTTACAAATAAACCCTCTAAATTCACTAAGTTTTTTTTATAATAATTTTTCCTTACTAAGCATAATCAACTATTTACATTGACTAGTAAATTAAGACTCCAACAGTAACATCCCTTACCCGTACCCATGCCCGGGGACAAGTACGAGGCGTTGCCAGACAGACATACAGGCGGAACCAGAAAATACGGGTCATAAAATTTCTTTTCAACCTTAAGTCGATTTATTTGCGTGGGCTGACGAGGCTTTTATTTAATACCAAGAATAAATCAGAACAAAATCGGATCTTCGGCATGAATTCCTTGAACAATATCCCACACGCCTGTACAGGGGTTTACACACGCACGTGGGTAGGGGAACACGCCCATACCCCCAAGCCGTAGGGCTATATTGACTTATGGACACGGCCATGGCACACGCCCGTGGGTTTACCCCGTGTCCATAACTTGAGCATCCTGTTAAATTAACACGGCCAAGACACACGTCCGTGTCTCTAGCCCGTGCTTGATGCTAACTTAAAATTTTAAGTGCAGGGGACGTACGGCCATACCACACTCCCATGTGAGTGGCCCGTGTGTCATACACGGCCTAGACACACGCCCTTGTGTCTCACCATGTGGACCATATAAGGCTATTTTTCAAGCCCTAGGACACCCTTTTATCACAGTCATACTTATTGGATGTCAATTAACAAACAATATTCACTTAATACTTATGAATGGTCTCCATAAAACCTTATTGCATAGAAACCTCATATCATTAGTTTACGCATGCCATAATGTTCCTTAGTAGTCTGAGGGATGATAGCAATATTTGCCTCAACATTAGATTTTGGCTCGTTATTTACTCATTGCCAATTATGATCCTCCCAATTTCGATGAATTGGTTACATTGCACAAATATGTCTATATTATGACGTATACATGAACATGAACATTTAACAATTCATTTAGCTTGATGGTGGGATAACATACCACAAAAGACCATATATCAAAGCCATTACAAAATGTATAAACAAGGCATCCAAGCTTTTACATTGGTTAGCCAAATGGCTTTTAACAAAATAACTCAAAAGCACATATACATGCCAAATTAACAAAATAAAAGTATTCATATATCAAAGCGGACCTAGTTGATAGTGTGTTGTAATCTCCAACCGTCCTCCAAGCCTTATGAGTCTACAAGCTTTGAAAAGTAGGAGGAAAGAGAGGAGTAAGCATTTACATGCTTAGTAAGCTCGATTAACCGGAAAGTAAACTTACCAGATAATTTAGCATTCAACCATATTTGATTAGTAAACTCAATTAGCATGAAATGCTTTTCCTAATCATGCACTCAATCAATGTGTTAGATACATATATATATCAATAACCCTATGGAATCTAACTTAGATGAGCTCATAATTTTACAATTCATCTTATACAGGTGTATCATGTTAGTCTCGTTGAGTTTATAGGCAATCTCGATGAAAATACCCATTATCCGTTAATCCATGTAAATGATCATATCAGATATGCACTCCCGTGAGCCTCACATTCTTATGGTGGAATTACTAGTTCAGACTAAATCCTCCATTCAGAAAACTAATAAGGTGATGCCGAGATTACCAATCCAGGCTAAATCCCATTCATGGCAAAGATCCTTAATGAGCTAGGATCTGAATTACCAGTCCAGGCTAAATTCAGACCCTATTTAGATTACCCGTCTGGGCTAAATCCACAGTGCACACTTATTCTTCGGGAGGCTCAATCATTCGGAAGGAATATCTGTCTGGGCTAGATCCTTTTCAGAGATGAGATCAATGGATTACCCGTCCAGGCTAAATCCTTACTGCAACACATGCAGAATCTCATTTTTCATGTATATTTGTAATAGCCCAATTTAGACCCTAACCAGAACGGTGGTTTCGGGACCATGAATCTGAGTCAGAAAAATATTTTTAAATTATTTTCTATGTTTATTTTGTGTGAATTTATATCTGTGAAAATTTCGTAATTTAATTTTGTCGTTTGGGTGTCCGATTAAATAATAAGACTTAATCGCGTAAATTGAAAATTTGATAGTTTAAAGTAAGAGGGCCAAATAGTTGGTGATTTTCTAAGTTGGAGTATTTATAATGTAACTATTCCATTAACATGTGGCTTGTACGGTAATGGACATAGGTTATATAATTTTATTATTATTTCATTAATGTTAGTTAGGTAAATTAATAATAAAATAATATATGTTATTATATAATAAAATAATAAGCCACATTCATGTTATTTCCTTCATCTTTGCACCGAAACTAAAACAAAGAAAAAGAAAGAAAACAAAGTAGGGTTCGGCCTTGTTCAAGCTAGATTAAGGTAAGTGTTCAGCTCGGTTTTTGATAATTTTTACGTTTTGAAATCGTTGCTTCGAGTACTACAAAACCCATGCTTGAAATTTTGATTTTGATGAATATTTTGAGTTGTGCCATTGTTAATAGCTTGTGATTTTTTTTGTTTGATGATGGAAAATAAAAGATATGTTTTAGATTAACATATTTTGTATTGGAGTTTTTGATGATTTTGAGTAATAAGGACTTAATTGCAAAAATAATAATTTAAGGGACTAAAATGTGAAATAAATGAAATAAATGGGCTTGTATGAACACTAGGAATATTCGGCCAAACATGGGTACCTTGAAATTTTGCATATTTTGTGTTTTGTGCAATAGGGATTAAATTGTAAAAAATTGTAAATGTCAGGGGTAAAATGGTAATTTGCCCATATATGTGTTTTTGGACTAAATTGAATGAAAATATGTTTGAATGAGCTTAATTTGAATATTTTTAGATCAAGAACCAAAGAAATCAGATTTGGACTAGGGAAAAACGAAAGTTATCGACTAGCAGCTCCGTCCCGTTTTACGACGTCTGAGGCAAGTTTATAAGCAAATACACATGCCTAAATGTAGTTAAATGTTAAGTATATATGCTGGTATATAATATATGAATTTATACTTGTAAATGCCGAATGTGTATGAGTTTGAAAACTATGTTCGAGCTTTCGATTCGACCGAGTAACGACGTTCGAAAGCCCTGTATGAACCTTAGGAATAGTTAGGATACATATGTCATGACACAGGATTCCGACATTTGTGTTCCTTGTGTATGATTATTGAACCGAAAGTTAAAGGGTAGGTGTACATTTTGTGCTTATATTCGAATGAAGCAATTGAATTGCTAATGTGATATGTTATGTGAAATGTGTTAACATGTGAATAAATAAGCAAGACATTTGGAAATGTATCAGGCTAAAGTCCCGCAACCGTCTTGGAAATGTATCAGGGCTAAAGTCTCGCATGAGCCGTCTTTGGAAATGTATCGGGCTAAAGTCCCGCAGTTTCGCGAGCTTCGTCTTTGGAAATGTATCCGGGCTAAAGTTCCGCGAGCCGTCTTTGGATAAAGTCCCATGAACCGTCTTTGAAATGTATCCGAGCTAAAGTCTCGCGAGCTTCGTCTTTGAAATGTATCCGGGCTAAAGTCCCATGAGCCCGCGGGCCGTCTTTGAAATGTATCCAGCTAAAGTCCCGCAGAGCCGTCTTTGAAATGTATCGGGCTAAAGTCCCGAGCTTTGCGAGAAGCTTCGTCTTTGGAAATGTATCGGGCTAAAGTCCCAAAGGCCGTCTTGGAAATGTATCGGGCTAAAGTCCCGCGAGCCGTCTTTGGAAATGTATCCGGGCTAAAGTCCCATGAGCTTTGTCTTTGGTAATATAATTTGGGTTTTATACCTAGCGGGCCAAGTGCCGATGAATTTGATAAAAGTATAAAATTACAAGATCCTACACTAAGTTGACAAATTGAAAGTGCATTACATATTAAGTTGGCAGTGCGTATCATGTACTCGTATGCGATTTGATTTGAATTAAATTATAAATATATAAAGTGATGCATCTGTGAATAAGTGTTATGACTATAAATGTGATCGTGATATATTCGGTAAATGTGTGAAGTTATGTGAAGTGATTCTATGTTTATATTCAAATATAAACACTTGGTCCTTGTGGAAAGGTTTGCGGAAGTATATGATTTATTTTTAGGTGATTACGATCATGGAAAATTAAATGTGAATATGATATTGTATTTTATTCATTTCAATTGAACTAAAGCTGTTAGTGAAGCATTTTAATGCCTATGTTATATGAGTTCGATCTTGAATGACATGATATACATGTTTAGATAATTTGAATGCAAGGAATGTGTGAAAGAGCAAATTGTAATAAATCTGCTTGGGACAGCAACAGTAGCGTGATTTTGAAAAATCACCATAAATTGTGAAAATTGAATTAGAAGCTGAATAAATTATGTAATTAAATCCTAATGAGTCTAGTTTCTTATAAAAGAAACCTTGTAAGCAATAGAATTGTAGATAATGAGATATTTGAAGTGGCGTGAGATAGAGTCAAAATGACTTTGAAATCCCCTGTTCTGTTTTTAGAAAATCATTGTGAATTGTACAATGATGATTATAAGATAAAATTTATATAATTAGACTCCTTAATGAGTCTAGTTTCAAATTAAATAAATTATAACATAATTTAAATTCTGTATAATGAGAAAATTGATTCGTAGTGAAGAGTGGTCAGAATAGTCAAACAGTGAAACAGGGGAAACTTCAATAAAAATCTGGTATTGATTGGTCAAACCAAAAATTCTGAAAATTTGATGGATGGAAGATATATGAGTCTATTTTCAGGGAAAATTATCGGCACTTAATTTGGAGTTTCTTAGCTCCAGTTATAAATAATTTAGTGACTGTTGCTCAGGAAGACAGCTTGTAGTGAATTTGTGATTTTGTTGCAAACATGGTTAAAACTAGTTAATGAGATGCTTTTCGAGCTCTTATAATCTTATTTGTGATTTGAATATTTGGTTTTAATTGAGTTCAGATTCAAGTGAGATGAATTTGCTAAATATGCTTTATGTTCATGGATACTTGGCTAAAATGGCAATTACCTAGGAATGATTTCTTGAAAATTTGAAATAATCGATGTATAAGTAAATTAATTGTTTGCATTGCTTAAAACTTACTAAGCATTGAAGCTTACTCCGTGTTCTCTTTTCCATTTCTTATAGGTTTATCCTTTAGTTCGAGCTGGAAGAGCCGGAGATATCATCACACTATCGAGTCATTATGTGAGTTGAGAAGATTGTATATCATCATGTTTTAAGGCATGTATAGGATAGACTATAGGTAGAATGATATTTCGACTTTGTATACATTATAGCCATGCGAAGATGGCTTGCTCATTTTGTTTAGAGAAGCCTTATAATTGAACTACTTGATAGTAGTTATTTTGTTATTAGATATTCGGTTATGTTTTGATAGTTAGTCATTTTGGAAATTTATAAGAGCTTTTATGGAAAAATCAATGAGACAGGTTTGCATTGTTGATAATTTTATGCAGTAAGTATCTTTGACCTTATAGAAGTTTTGTTCAGTCAAGTAATACCTCATAACCTTATTCCGGCAATGGATACGGGTTAGGAGTGTTACAATATTAGGGTTCCTCCATCGGATTTCCCATTCAACCTCAACCGAGACGTTTTTCATCATTTTATTATACAATTGTATTTTTTACAATTACATATTTTGAATAAATGCAATTCATCATCATACATTTATTAACGTATACAATTTAGCATAATATATGTTTACTTAGGGTTATCCGAACTTACCTGGTATTCGTTTGTTTAATGTTTCAGTCAGTCCGAAACCTTTTGTTTGCCTCGATCGACCTCCAGAATTTGTTCCTCGGGGTCTATAACAATAAGAATAGATTATTAACCATTCATTTAATCCATTTCAAGTCTAAATTCCACCCCCAATCAAAATGACCATTTTGCCCCTATTCTTTCACGTTTTTACGATTTAGTCCCTAGGCCCTATAATGAAACTCATGCAATTTCTACCTTACCCAAGCCTAGCCAAACATTTTTCTCTCCTATGATAACTCTCATTTTCCATTAGTTTCACATTTCTACCACATATTTTGTAACTTTCACAAAATAGTCCCTATAAGGGTTTTTCATGAAAATCACCTAAAAAAATGTTTAACATACAACATCCTTTCATATTCCTCCATAAACCCTCAAAATACAAGCATGTCATGCATGGATAAAATTTTAAACATAAACCCTAGCATGAAATATGGGTAGAAATGGAAAGAATAAGTTACCGGGATCTCAAAAATACGAAGAACATCAAAAACGGGGCTTGAGAGCACTTACTATTGAGCTTGGAAATTGAAGAAACCCTAACTATGGAGAGCTCAAAATTTCGGCAGCTATGGGGAAGAAGATGGCTGGTTTTTGCTTCTTTTTCCCCTTTTTAATTCATTAAAATGGTAAATGACCAAAATACCCTTAGACCCTTTCTTTAAAATTCATCCATGCAAGCCCATTTTTTTGTACAAATTTCTAGAACTTGGTCAATTTACTATTTAAGGACCTCTAATTCATAATCTAAAGCAATTTCATACAAATTACTTTTAAAATCCATGTTTTGAAACTTATTCAATCTGGTCCTTAATTCCCAATTGAACATCTTATACTTAAAATTTCTTCATGAAACTTTAATGTAAACATATTGTCATATTCTAAACCCTATAAAAATCATAAAATAAATATTTTAACGTCAGATTTGTGGTCCCAAAACCACTATTCTGACTAGGCCCTATTTTGGGATGTTACATTTCTCCCCCATTAGGGACTTTCGTCCCCGAAAGTCTTACCAGTAAACACGATCGGGTATTGACTTCTCATGGTTTCTGTCGGCTCCCATGTAGCTTCTTCCACACCATGTCGATGCCATAGAACTTTTACTAGAGCCACATTTTTGTTTCTCAATTGTTTAACTTCGCGGGCCAATATCTTAACCGGTTCCTCACCATAGGTCATGTCTGGTCTAATCTCAATCTCTGTAGGTGAAATCACATGAGAGGGGTCTGATCGCTACCTCCTTAACATAGATACATGAAATACGTCATGAATCTTCTCCAACTCAGGAGGCAATGCTAAACGATAGGCTAGGGGTCCAACTCTTTTGGTGATTTGATACGGTCCGATAAATCGCTGACTCAGTTTGCCTTTATGACTAAACCTTAACACCTTTTTCCATGGAGACACTTTCAAGAACACTTTATCTCCAACTTGGAACTCGATTTCTTTTCTTTTTAGATCAGCATAAGACTTTTGCCTATCTGACGCCACTTTTAGACAATCGCGTATCACTTTAACGTTCTCTTCGGTCTCTTTGATCACATCAGCCCCATGAATTTGATTTTCCCTGAATTTTTTCCAATATAACGGGGTTTTGCACTTTCTACCATACAAGGCTTCATAAGGTGCCGTTTTCAAACTCGTTTGAAAACTGTTGTTATAAGCAGATTCTAAAAATGATAAATATTTTTCCCAGCTACCCTGAAATTCGAGGATGCAACAACATAACATATCCTTGAGAATCTGAATCATTATCTCAGACTGACCATCTGTTTGAGGATGAAAAGCCATACTAAAACTCAACTTCGTACCCAAGGCTTCTTGTAACTTCTTCCAGAATCTCGAAGTAAACCTCGGGTCTCTATCTGAAATGATCGACAGTGGTACTCCATGTAGTCTTACTATCTCAGAAATGTAGAAGTCAGCCAATCTATCAAGGGAGAAATCTATTCTTACCAGAATAAAATGAGCCACTTCGTCAATTGATCCACTACGACCCATATGGCATCTTTTTTTTTAGAGTCAAGGCAGTGCTATTACAAAATCCATGGCGATTCTATCCCATTTCCATTCGGGAACCATTATAGGTTGTAACAAACTTGAAGGTACTTGATGTTCAGCTTTAACTTACTGACATACTAAGCATTTTGATACAAATTCAGAAATATCGCTTTTCATGCCGTTCCACCAATACATCTTTTTCAAATCGTTGTACATCTTAGTACTTCCCGGGTGAATTGATAAATGGCTATCATGTGCTTCTTGTAAAATTCTCCAAATAAGCTCTCTACTCTTGGGTACACAAAACCTATCTCAGAACATTAAGCATCCATCAGAACCAATTCAAAAATTAAACTCAATACCCGACTCACATTGAATCTTTTTTGCTTGCAAATCACTGTCATTAAACTGAGCATTATAGATTTCCTGAAGGAATGTCGGCCTAGCTTCAATTTCTGCCAAGACCGAACCATTATCGAGCAATGCTAGACGGGTATCCATGGCTTTTAGTGCAAACAAGGACTTTCTTCTCAATGCATATGCGACTATATTCTCGTTTCCTGGGTGATAGTCAATGACCAAATCGTAGTCCTTAATTAGTTCTAACCATCTCCGCTGTCTCAGATTTAATTCTTTTTGAGTCATCAAGTATTTCAAACTCTTGTGGTCTGTGAAAATACGACAAGTCTCACCATATAAGTAATGCCTCCAAATCTTCAAAGAAAAAACGATGGCGGCAAGCTCTAGGTCGTGTGTCGGATAATTTTTCTCGTGTGGCTTTAACTGTCGTGAAGCATAAGCTATCACCTTGCCATCTTGCATAAGCACACAACCTAATCCATTCAAGGATGCATCACCGTAGACCACAAACTCCTTTCCCCGTTTAGCAATATTAAAACATGAGCTTCAGTCACCAATGTCTTCAACTTCTCAAAACTCTGCTGACATTTCTCTGTCCATTCGAACTTAACATCTTTCTGAAGCAATCTCGTCATTGGGTCGCTATCATAGAGAATCCTTTCACAAACCTTCGATAGTAGCCGGCTAAGCCCAAAAAGCTTCTAACCTCGGTTACATTTCTAGGCAGATTCCATTCTATAATAGTAGAGATCTTACTTGGATCAAATTGTATGCCTTCACCCGAAACAATGTGACCCAAAAATCCAACTTCCTGAAGCCAGAACTCACTCTTGCTAAACTTAGCATATAGCTATTTTTCTCGCAGAGTTTGCAATACAATTCTCAAGTGCTTTGCGTGCTCTACCTCATTTTTAGAGTAAAATAAAATGTCGTCAATGAACACAACGACGAACTTATCCAAATATGGCTGAAAGATCCTGTTCATAAGATCCATGAATACGGCTGGTGCATTAGTCAGTCCAAATGGCATGACAAGAAACTCATAATGTCCGTACCTCGTCCTGAAAGCTGTCTTAGGTACATCCGACTCCTTGACCCGTAGCTGATAATAACCAGACCTCAAGTCTATCTTGGAGAAGATGGTGGCTCCTTTCAACTGGTCGAATAAATCATCAATTCTTGGTAAAGGATACTTATTTTTGACAGTTACCTTGTTAAGTTGTCGATAATCAATACATAATCTCATCGAACCATCTTTCTTTTTTACAAAAAGTACGGGGGTACCCCAAGGTGAAAATCTCGGCCGTGCAAAGCCTTTATCCGTCAATTCTTGTAACTGTGCTTTTAACCCTTTCAACTCGGTTGGCACCATTCTATACGGAGCAATAGAAATGGGAGTCATCCCTGGCATCAATTCAATGCCAAATTCTATCTCCCTCTCAGGAGGTAATCTAGGTAGTTCTTTCGGGAATACGTCTGGATATTCACACACTATCGCACAGACTCAATCTTCAACTCTGTTTCCTTTGTGTTTAATACGAACGCAAGGTAGGCTTCATACCCTTTCCTCATATATCTTTGGGCAACCATTGCCGTGATTACCACTGATGGCGTACTCAATTCTCTTGAATCAACCCGTAAAATCTCACCACTCGAGCACTTCAATTCAATATACTTATTGCCACAGTTTACTATTATATCATGGAAGGCTAACCAATCCATACCAAGTATTACATCAAATTCATCAAATGGTAACAACATGAGGTTAGCCGGAAAATAATGACCCTGAATCGTCAAAGGATAATTCTTACAGATTCTATTAACCATCACAGATCTACCTAGTGGGTTCGACATTCTAATACTAAATTCCATAGGTTCAACTAGTAATTTCATCCTAGATATCAATCTCATGCAAATGTATGAATGTGTCGACCCTGGGTCAATTAAAGTAATAACACGTGTATTAAAAAGGGAAAAAGTACTCGTGATAACATTAGGAGCAGAGGCTTCTTCTCGAGCGCGTACCGCATACGTTCTTGCCGGAGCTTGAGCCTCAGACTTTGCAGTATTCTTAGCTGCAGCTTGACTACCACTGACATTCCCCGGATGTCTCGGAGGTTTACCCCGTGGAGCAGGAGTACTTGATTTCGAGGTTGATCCCTCTTCCCATTCATTTCTTTCAGGGAAGTCTCTGAGGAAATGGTCAAAACAACTGCATCGGAAACAAGCGCCAGTCTTCATTTGGCACTCTCTGAAGTGGAATTTGTTACAGCTCTTACACTTCGGCCTTTGATCATCTACACTTCCCACACTAGTCGCCTTTGGGGAGGAGGACTTCTGAAGCTGTCGTTTAGAACCTCTCGCTCTACCTGAATATCCCACCGATGAAGTGGAGCGTACTTGTTGACTCATTGCTTTCTTCGTGGAAAACGAAAGCATTTTACCACTGGACCTCTTGCTCGCAACTAGAGCTTCTCTTTTGCTTTCTTTCTTTCATTACTAAGTTCCTCAACCTTCTTGGCTCGATCAGCCAATGTAGCAAATTCTCGTATTTCAAGAATTCCAATCAACATCCTGATATCCTCAATTAAGCCTTCCTTAAAACGTTTACACATTTCTGACTTAGTTTGGACCCCTTTAGATGCGTACTGACTTAGTCGTACGAACTCCCTCTCATATTCTGCTACAGACTTGTTCCCTTGTTTGAGTTTCAGGAGTTCCTTTCGCTTCGAGTCTAAAAACCTTTGGCTAATGTATTTCTTCCTAAACTCTGCCTGGAAGAAATCCCAAGTGATAGCCTCTTTTGGCACTACTGAGGACACTGTCTTCCACCAATGGTATGCAATATCCTTCAGGAGAGATACAACACACTTTAAACATTCCTCGGGTGTGCACGATAATTCATCTAGTACCCGCATAGTATTTTCGAGCCAGAACTCGGCTCTTTCAGCGTCATCATCTACTTTAGCTCAGAATTCCTCGACTCCATACTTTCCAAGTTTATCTACAAGGGCTTAACAGTTTTTACTGGTACCACGCCTCGTGGCACATCGGCATCAGGTTGGTTAGGGGGGAGGTCGCGGTATGTTGGGGCGATTTCTCAGATAATCCTCGAACCACTCATCCATCATATCAAAGAAGGCATCCCGGGCCTCTTCTCGGCCTTCAGGCATGGGCCTTCTACTACTACCAGAAGTAGTCTGGCGTATGGAAGCTGGAGCATGACTTTCGGCTCCCTCGGACTCATCTTGTGCTTGATTGGAAGACATTTACTATATCTTAAAACAATATAGAAAATTAGGAGATATCACAATATCAACATTCGGATATTGGCATGTATAGAAAACTTTAACATCCTCTATGGTAGTCCTAGAACCGACTAAATTGTAGCTCTAATACCACTAAATGTAACACCCCATACTCGTACCCGTGCCTGGAGACAAGAACGAGGCGTTACCAGACAGACATATAGGCGGAACCAGAAAATACGGGTCATAAAATTTCTTTTCAACCTTAAGTTGATTTATTTGCGTGGGCCTACGAGGCCTTTATTTAATACCGAGAATAAATCAGAACAAATTTAGATCTTCAGCATGAATTCCTTGAATAATATCCCACACGCCCTCTTGGGTAGGGGAACACGCCCATGCCTCAAGCCGTGGGGCTATACTGACTTATGGACACGGCCATGGCACACGCTCGTGGGTTCTCCCTGTGTCCATAACTTGAGCATCCTGTTAAATTAACACGGCCAAGACACACGCCCGTGTCTCTAGCCCGTGCTTGATGCTAACTTAAAATTTTAGGTGCAGGGGACATACGACCATACCACACGCCCATGTGAGTGGCCCATGTGTCACACACAGCCTAGACACACGCCCGTGTGTCTCACCATGTGGACCATATTAGCTATTTTTCAAGCCCTAGGTCACCCCTTTATCACACTCATACTTATTGGATGTCAATAAATAAACAATATTCACTTAATACTTATGAATGGTCTCCATAAAACCTTAAATCATGGAAACCTCATATCATTGGTTTACGTATGCCATAATGTTCCTTAGTAGTCTGAGGGATGATAGCAATATTTGCCTCAACATTGGATTTTGGCTCATTATTTACTCATTTCCAGTTATGATCCTCCCAATTCTGATGAATTGGTCACATTACACAAATATGTTTATATTATGACATATACATAAACATTTAACAATTCATTTAGCATGATGGTGGGATAACATACCACAAAAGACCACATATCAAAGCCACTACAAAATGTATAAACAAGGCATCCAAGCCTTTACATTGGTTAGCCAAATGGCTTTTAACAAAATATCTCAAAAGCACCTATACATGCCAAATTAACAAAATAAAAGTATTCATATACCAAAGCGGACCTAGTTGATAGTGTGGTGTAATCTCCAACCGTCCTCCATGCCTTATGTGTCCACAAGCTCTGAAAAGTAGGAGAAAAGAGAGGAGTAAGCATTTACATGCTTAGTAAGCTCGATTAACCGGGAAGTAAAATTACCAGATAATTTAGCATTCAACCATATTTGATTAGTAAACTTAATTAGCATGAAATGCTTTTCCTAATCATGCACTCAATCAATGTGTTAGATACATATATATATATCAATAACCCCATGGAATCTAACTTAGATGAGCTAATCATTTTACAATTCATCTTATACAGGTGTATCATGTTAGTCTCGTTGAGTTTATAGGCAATCTCGATGACAATACCCATTATCCGTCAATTCGTGTGAATGATCATATCAGATACGCACTCCCGTGAACCTCACATTCTTATGGTGGAATTACCAGTTCAGGCTAAATCTTCCATTCAGAAAACTCATAGAGTGATGCCAGGATTACCAGTTTAGGTTAAATCCCATTCATGGAAAATATCCTTAATGAGCTAGGATCTAAATTACCAGTCTAGGCTAAATTCAGACACTATTCGGATTACCCGTCCGGGCTAAATCCACAGTGCACACTTATTCTTCGGGAGGCTCAATCATTCGGAAGGAATACCCATCCGGGCTAGATCCTTTTTAGAGATGAGATCAATGGATTACCCGTCCGAGCTAAATCCTTACTGCAACACATGTAGGATCTCATTTTTCATGTAAATTAGGGTTCCTCCATCGGATTTCCCATTCAACCTCAACTGAGACATTTTTCATCATTTCATTATACAATTGTATTTTATACAATTACATATTTTGAATAAATGTAATTCATCATCATACATATATTAGCGTATACAATTTAGCATAATATATGTTCACTTAGGGTTATCCGAACTTACCTGGTATTCGTTTGTTTAATGTTTCAGTCACTCCGAAACCTTTCGTTTGCCTCGATCGACCTCCGAAATTTGTTCCTTGAGGTCTATAACAATAAGAATATATTATTAACCATTCATTTAATCCATTTCAAGTCTAAATTCTACCCCCAATCAAAATGACCATTTTGCCCCTATCCTTTCACATTTTTACGATTTAGTCCCTAGGCCCGTCTAATGAAACTCATGCAATTTCTACCTTACCCAAGCCTAGCCAAATATTTTTCTCTCCTATGATATGTCTCATTTTCCATTAGTTTCACATTTCTACCACACATTTTATAACTTTCACAAAATAGTCCCTATAAGGGTTTTTCATGAAAATCACCTAGAAAAAGATGTTTAACATACAACATCCTTTCATATTCCTCCATAAACCCTCAAAATACAAGCATGTCATGCGTGGATAAAATTTTAAACATAAACCCTAGCATGAAATATGGGTAGAAATGGAAAGAACAAGTTACCAGGATCTTAAAAATACGAAGAACATAAAAAACGGGGCTTGAGAGCACTTACTATTGAGCTTGGAAATTGAAGAAACCCTAACTACGGAGAGCTCAAAATTTCGGCAGCTATGGGGAAGAAGATGGATGATTTTTGCTTATTTTTCCCCTTTTTAATTCATTAAAATGGTAAATGACCAAAATGCCCTTAGACCCTTTCTTTAAAATTCATCCATGCAAGCCCATTTTTTTGTCCAAATTTCTAGAACTTGGTCAAATTACTATTTAAGGACCTCTAATTCATAATCCAAAGCAATTTCATACAAATTACTTTTAAAATCCATGTTTTGAAACTTATTCAATTTGGTCCTTAATTCCCAATTGAACATCTTATACTTAAAATTTCTTCATGAAACTCTAATGTAAAAAAATTCTCATATTCTAAACCCCATAACAATCATAAAATAAATATTTTAACATCAAATTTGTGGTCTTGAAACCACTATTCCCACTATGCCCTATTTTGGGATGTTACACCAACATATTTATACTTAATAAATTCCCCCAAGGCGTAGCCTCTAAGGATGGCCCTCTATATGCATGATACATCTACTACACTACCCACGTAGGCTCGACAATGTTTGGCTTAGTCCCTCTACATGATCCTCCAAGCATCCCTTGACCCTACATTCATGGTGAAAACATACGTAAGTTCAAAAGAACTTAGTGATGATCTATACAATAGTCTTGTTAAGTGACCTAAGGGTCTCAGTCATCAAAGAAAAACAATGCATATAATTAAACTCTCTAATTTTAGTAATAGGTCCTATAATTTGACAGTTGTAGGCAACTTTCTTTTGTTCCTCTTGAATGGAACATTTGCGGACATATCAGGCCAATTGAAAAGCATTTGGGCTCTTGTGTAAGCCTTTTTTGAGATGCCATTATGTCAGGATCTATCTCAGACTTTCATACTTTCCTTGTGGTTAGACTCATCAAATGACACCTTTGAAGAAAATATGCGGATTGGCAAGGTACGTTTGGCGTACTTGCGGATATTTCGCCTCAACGGTAGATTTTTATCTTGACCCCTTTCTTTCCACATTTGACTCAATACCTGAGTACAATGTTACTCCACCATTACCTTTTTGTATCTCGTTTCTATGTATCCCCTTCTCTAAAGGAAAACCCATTTAATGATATTCTCATTTGCAACCCTGAATTTGTAATTTAGTTGATAATTAAGCATCCCTTTCTTTACAGACTTATACTCACAAGATAGTTTCGTAGGACTTTCCTATTTCAAACCAATCTAACAAAATACTATTGATAATAGATAGTTCCCGATGGACTATTTCTTTCCTAGATTACTTTTGGCAGAATTCCATATTCAATAGTCTTTGGTGGACTTCTACTTCAGTTAGCACTATGTGGATTATCCCATGCCAGAAAGCCCTGACGGACCTCTTCCTTCTTTAAAAATCCCAAGCGAACTATATCAATCATTCATCCTTGGGCAAACATACCCTTCCACGTGATCCTTTGGTGAACTACCCACTCATCTACTTCTTTATCAGTCACTAATTAGGATTTCAAATATGATAATCCATTATGTACTTGCTTAGCTAATAATGGTTCCGCATTGATAAACTATAATATATACATATTTTTACCCCATGCTTGGCATATTTTTGGATGATTTTTCATTGATTTCATTGAATTCGATGCTCTTAATCCTTTAAATTCATGTTTTATACTGAGGTGAGCATAGGAAAGCAAAAAGAGTAAGAAACGGGCTAAAAATAGACCAAATGGGCCTAAATCTATGTTTCACAGGGCCTAGGCATTCCCACACATTCCCCTATGAGTCACATGGGCAGGCCACACGCTCGTGTGTCATGGCCTTGTCGACATTAAATCAAGTCAGAATTGCACACGGCCTGAGCACCTTCACACGGGCGTGGCACACTGTCGTGTCCCTGTCGAGCCTAAGTCTAATTCTACTCGGAAAAGGCTTATTTTGGGCTAATTTGGGCATTCCAAAGTCTATTTGAAGACCCTAGAAGAGGATTAAGGGACGTGTAGAGTGGAAGGCAAAAAAACCTAAAGACAGCCATTGGAATCAGCTTGGAGGCAGGATTTACATCAAGACTGAAGATTTCCATTCAATTCGCTAGGGGTTCTTTGGGTTTCTTTATGTTTTGTTGTTTTCTAAATCTTGAGATGTTTTCCATTATTATGAACGAAACTCCCTAAATACTTGTTCTTATTCTTAATTGTGAGTTTTAAATTCTTGTTTTAATATTCCAGGGTATTAATTCAGGTTTTGATGTGCTTATTCAGTGGAGCAAAAGTCCCTGTTTAATAGTAGATCCCCATAATTAAGCGGAGTTGCATCCAATCCTAGAGATAGGACGACATAAATCTACCGGATTAGAGTCAAATCTAATAAAAAAATCCATAGATCGAGTTAATGCGACAACAAGGGTTTTAATTAGAAAGAGATTTCAATTAATCAACCTAGAGTTAGTTGTTTTTAGTTTCGAGAGAGATATGAACATAAATCAGGGATTTCTACGGATTAAGTCAAGTGAATAAATAGTCTAGTTCAAAAGTAATAAGTGAAGTCTAGGTGAATTTCTCCTTGGGTATTGTCTTCTTCTTTGGTTTTCCAAAAGTATTTTCCAGCTTTAAATCTTTGTCATAATTTTAGTTAATTAAATAATTAGTCCTAGTTTAAAACCTCCCTTAATTCTTAGGCTAGATAATAAAAGGATAATAATTACTAGTACTTTTAGTCCTCGTGGATATGATATTTTTGGTCTCACCATAACGATACTACTGTTCGATAGGTGCGCTTGCCTTAGTCGAATTTTTAGTTAGTTTCACGACCATCACGCATCAACTCAAGTAGACCCTTAATGGCAAATACTAGATTCGCCAATACGTTAAGGAATTTCTCCTGCCTTTCACATATATCTACATTAAGTCATTTCTATCAGTTCTAATTACTATTACATTTTGGTGGGTCCTCTTATTATCCCATTTGTCCATTTTCTCAGTTGTGCCTCGATCACCCCGTCATACTTCTCACCACATGAGTCATACAGTGACTTCTCCTTTTGTACCCTGGCGGGTTTCTTGGTTCACCATCCTGGCGGACTTCTTTTGTTACCTTAGCCCATCTAAGGTCTTACTCAATATGGTGTCATGTTTACTATCCTAGTGGACTTCATATATTTCTATAGCCCAGCTATGGTCTTACACAATAAGGTGTCATGTTTACCCATAGACTTCTGATTCTGAGGAATCAATAAACCTCTTTCGAGTTGTCACCCTTGTAACACCTATTTTTAGTGAAATCGAAACAGTGATTTTGGGACCACAAATCAACAAGTAAATTATTATTTTATTATTATTTTAATGTCTATGGAATATTAGTAAGGTCATATTAAAATTTTGTTAAGAAATTTTTGATGTTTGCTTGATTAATTAAGTAAAACAGACTAAATCGTAAAAAGTGTAAAAGTGGATTTCTATTAGTTTAAAGGGCTAAAAGGCTATCATAATGAAACCAAATGGAATCAAATGATAATTAGACCATTTGAATAGTTGGTGGACATATATGGACATAGCTTAAGTGATTTTTAAAGTTAAAAACAAAGGTTAATATAGTAAATAGTAAATTAAACTAAAAACAAATAAAAGAAAAAATGTACTCGTCTTCTCCAAAGCTTCTTTCCACCGAATTTTGAAGAAAATAAGGCCATTCTTAGGGTTCTTAAATTTGGCTAGCTTGAAGGAGTGCATGTAAGTGATTCTGAGTCCTGTTTGTAATGATTTTTATGTTTTTAAGGTCGTTTTAGGTTAATCTAGCTAGCCCATGGATTAATTTGCAAAATTGTTAAAGGTTGAGGGACTTATCGTGAATTTGTTTGAATGCTTTTTGATGTTAAATGATAGACTATGAATCTTTTTTGAGAAATAAACATGTTTTGTAAAGTGATTTTTGAGGAAATTTGCATATAGGGATTAATTTGTAAAAATAATAAAAGTTCATGTTAAATTTATAGAATGATGATTGGTATGGATTGGTTTAAGCCCTTAGAGAATTCTGTTAGCTTGAATGGGGGATTAAAATGCTTAGATTTCAATTTATGAGCTTAAGGACTAAATTATAAAAAGTTAAAATATTAGGGGTAAAATAGTAATTTTGCATAAATATGAAATGTAGGCTAAATTTAATGCTAGAGGTATTAAATAGATTGAAAATTTTCTATTTAGATCAATATAAATCATGTACGAATCTAGATCGAGGAAAAGCAAAAGCTATGGATTAGCTCGATTTATCTTCACGTACCTAGTTGTCGAGGTAAGTTCGTGTGAATAGCTATCGTTTTAATGCTATTTCAAATTGTATGTTAATATGTTATTTATCATGTAATTGAATGATGTGTATCCAAATCAATGCTATGAAGGTTATCAAGTCTCGGTTGAACCTTAGGAATTTGTAGGATACAAATGACATGTCATTAGGGATTTCATGTTTTGGGTGCTGGTCTTGAATGTCCTACCGATGGCTGAGGTCTGGCATTTGTTGTGGATACTCCACAACTCATGTGAGCAGCGTCGTGTAGCTTACATTTCGACCCACAACTCCTGTGAGTAAGCCTATTTCACAGCTTGTGTGAGCAATGATGTAAAGGAAGGGTTACAGTTATATATTTAAGCACACTTCGTGTGAGATTTACTGGGTATCTGATGATATTCTAGATGGTTCAACGGGCAAGGAAAGGGATGGAAATGGTAAGTTTCCAAATGGAAATATGCATATGCTCATGGAAAGAATGAATGAATCAAATGATGTATTTTTATATGGAAATGACTTATCCTCTGGTTAATCCAAATGAGTTATGTATAAATGCACTAACTTGTGTATTGATGATGATGTTTAGGCTTGTGCCAGGCTTGTGGTTTGGGTTACGTTATGCTTATACTTATTGTTTTGTAAATGGAATGGTAAGTTATGTTTCATTTTCTACGAACGTACTAAGCATTAATTGCTCACGTAGTTTTTTTCTTATGCTTTATATATTATCGAAAGCTCGATCAGTGTGGAAGCTCGCCGGAGATCTATCACACTATCTAACATAAATATCGGTAGTTTTTTATGTTTTGGCAAAGATTATAATGGCATGTATAGGTGGACTTTTAAGGTTATTTTGCTGAATGTTTAGCTGTGATTTGGCTTGTATAAGTTGTGGATGTTATCTTGGTTTGGTACCATTTGATTCTTGCTAGATTATGTTGTTGTAGCTATCTTATGAAGCATGTTTTGGAATGGTTCATATGGTATGTTTTGAAATAGCTTGATTATGTTTAAAATATGGCATGTTTGAAAGGTATTGAACTAGTAATTGATTATTGAATTGTGGTAATATATACATGTTTAGCTAAGTTTTGATGAATGCATTTGAGGTGCCTTTGAAAGGCATATTGGTTAGTTGAATTAGGACTTTTGGAATGACCATTATATGTATGTTTAGGTATGGTTTAATGGCTTGTAGGTGTGCACATATGGTTTAAATGTTTATGCATGAATTGGTGTTGAGAATGACTTGTTGTGGGTGAATTTTAGGTCTGCACGGCCTGAGACGCGGGCGTGTAACTTAGTCGTGTCTGACACATGGCTAATGACATGGCCGTGTGTCCCCTGAAGGTTCCTTTGCAAGCAAGTCAGTGAGTTACACGGCCTAACACACAAGCGTGTGGGGCTATTTCGAGAGTTACACGGCCTGACACATGAGCCTGTGACACGGCCGTATGACCCTACTCAGAGAGTTACACGGGTGAGGACACGGGCTGGGACACGGCTGTGTATCTTGGTTTGAAGGTTACATGGGCGTGTGTCTCAACAGTGTGAGGCACATGGCCGCGTGACCCCTATATCCAAATTTTTGTAACTTTTTCCTAGATTTTCTAAATGTTTTCAATTTAGTCCTGAATTATTTCTAAGGTATTTTTAAGGCCTCGATGGCTCAATTTAGAGATGATATGTAGTTGAACGATTTGTTTATAACATGTTTATGATAGTAAATGAAATGTATGATTAAATGTTCCATTTATACGGTAATACTCTGTAACCCTAATTCGGTGATGACTACGGGCTAGTGGTGTTACAACTCTAAAATACCTATAAATTGTTTACACGGTGTTGCCTCGAAGGACCAGTCGATAACTATCATCGCGGTGTCGGTCCATAGAGTCGATAGATCATCATCACAATGTCGCTCCAGTAGATAACCATTCCACGATGCTTCCCAACTCCCTTGAATCTCATAGCAATTTTCTCGTTCCTCTATTTCGCCAATTATTCCTATATTCATCGACCCCGTTAAAGTGAATTCCTTCATACTCCGCATATAATATAGACATGTATTTCATACATATCATTATAAATACTAATACATTAAAGCATGTCTCATCTAATCACATCAATACACCAACACTAGGTACATTCAGAGAGTATACTAGCAAACATTCATTCATGTCCATATTCATATGCATGTATAGTTCGCCCAAACATTGTAAGCATATACAACCAAAGATTTCAGGCTAGATCTAGAGCTACATACAAACATAACAATTTAGTAGCTCAAAATAAACAACACCCAAGCTGGAGTACAGAAACTCACCTGAACTCTTTCATCCTCGTTAGCTTAGGTTTTCCAACACCAAAGTCTCCACTATCCTGACAGCTAAGCATGGCAACCATATATTGGTTAAATCAAAGACATTCAAACCTTAAAACCAAAAATTTTGAATCATTCAAAGTTTTCCAGTGATTTCAGAAATCCTTACTCCCCTTTCTCAATCCACACTACAAAAAGATATAACGGCTTACCCACACCTAGAATTCTCTACTCCTTAACTTCCATCCTCATGATTACTACCCCATGTAGTGCTTTCCTCCATTTCTCTCCTTCGAAGCAACTGAAGTAGAGAATGGAGAAGGAAGGAAAGTAAAATAGAAATGCAGAGAATTTTGCCTTCAAAAAATCCTCTACTTAAAAATATATATAACCCTTCTTTCACAAGGCTTAGCCAGTTAAAAATCCTCCACTTAAAAATACATATAACCATCCATTAGAAATCATTTTACCTTCTACTAAAGGATTGACCAGTTCCAACCCAATTGAGCCAGAATTACATCTCAACTAATTACTAACTTACCACTTTCCCATGTTTTCCAATAGATCCTTACACTTTACCACTCTATTTAATTAACTCCCAACTTTTATTTAAATTCGGGACATAAGTGAAAACCCGGTGTGACAACTCCCCCACCCTTAAAGAAAATTTTGTCCTCGAAATTTCCTCTCATGACTAGTTCCATAAGCGAATTCGGGCTCATTTAATAACTTAGGGGAGGACACCACTATACTTCTTTGTTGCTTTAGCATTAACCACTATCTCAGATTTACCTTAAACCTATCCCACTTGAATATTGAATCCATCCATACTCCATATGTAGTGGTTAATGGTTTAAGGATAACCTTACTATTATACTGGCAGAGCCTCTAGCTTACTCTTCGAATCAAGCAGTCGCCACCAAATACTACTTAGTGGAATTCTATAGACAATGACTTTTTGGTGGATACTTGATCGATAGCTCATACTAGCAGATTGGCCCCCTTCTTGTCTATCTAAGGGTTTAAAAACAATAATTCCATTTATCAACAAGTGTTAGTTGCATATTCGAGGGCCTAAATAGTTTATTACCTTTTTTAAACTCAAGTTTCTCTCAAACGTTTGCTATTTAATTGAGACCTAAAGGAAAAAGAAATCCTTTCATCTGAAATCAGTTCCCCTTCCCTCAAATTTATTGTCGTGTAAGTTCATTCAGAATCCTCAATCTTCATTATTCCTCCAAGTCCATCACCAAAGTTAATCTTCCTTTGTAAGCATTTCCTTACTTCCAAGTGATCCTTCATTCATCTCTTACTTTTTACATCTATATCAGCAAGTCTGGGATTGTACCAGCGTCAAAAGGGAGGGCCGGTGGTTTCAGGCCTAAGAGTTAGAGGGGTCACCAGAGGAGTTTTATAGTTACAAATGATAATGATTTCTAGTCCCAAGGAACTAGTACTTTAGCAAGAATGCCATTGTATAGATGCTAAAGGAGGAGATGGTAGGTCACTTGGCAACTCATCATATTCGCTTGTCGAAATTCACATATCAATTCAAGATCGTCACTGGGGAGATATGTCTGAGTGATTCTAGTAAGGGCCTCATACTACCCCTTTACCTATTAGAAGCTGGCTTCCACCTTCCCTTGCACCATTTCTTTCGCACAGTCTTTGAAGAATATGGGATTGCACTAGGGCAATTGACTGGTCTATCCTGGTAGACCTTGGTGGCATACTTCCTACATTGTAGCCATCGGAATGAGTCCCTCATGTAACACCCCTTACCCATATTCGACGCCAGAACCGGGTACGAGGTATTAACGGATTATCACACAACTTTCATACAATTCCGAGTCAGCAATTTGCGTCCAAATTAAAAAAAAACCATTCATATACAATCACAATGTCCCTATAATAAGCCTACGGGGCCCATAACATGCTTTGGAAGTGGTTCGGGACTAAATCGAAAACTTTAAAAAATTCTACAACACTTAGGAAATTTTCCACTAAATAGGGATCACACGCCCGTGTGGATATGGGACATGCCCGTGTGGTTACAACGCTCATGTCCCAACCCCGTGTAACTCTCTGTTTGTCACCCAAGAACAAATTAAAGACACACGGCCAAGTCACACGCCCATGTGCTAGGCCTGGTGGTCGAATTAAAATTTATGATTTTTCATAAAATAAGTGTAGACTTCACATGCCCAGGACACACGCTCGTGTCTCTGCTCGTGTGCTCAATTCTGAGCATTCTGATTCTCAAAATTAAGGTGCAGGGGACACATGGCCTAAACACATGCTCGTGGGGCAGACCTTGTGTCACACACAGCCTAGACACGCACCCATGTGTCTACCCACGTGGAAAAAAATAAGGCTATTTACAAGCCATTTTGCCACCCTTTGATGCATACACCTACACAACACAGCATAGCACCAATTCAAGCATTTACATACAACCAAATCAGCCGCAATCAAGACATCCACACGTCATTTACATGCTACAATCTATTATATACAAAAATCACATACTCATCAACTCAAATCATGCAAGTTTCCACATTCATGAAGAGCATCATCATATAAATTACTTGTACCAATAGTAGCCAATTTCAAGTGGCCTTATACAAAATGAACTTTCAACCAACACAAGCTAACAAATTTGGCCAAATCAATTATGACACATAAAAAAATGACCAAGTCCCCTATACATGCCATAACTTAAAATGTTGAAATCATTGGCACCAAAATAATTGTTGATAGTGTGAGTGGATCTCTGACGATCTCCGATTCCCTAGCTAGCTTGGTGACACTATAAGACAAGGGAAAGGAAGGGAGTAAGCTATAAAGCTTAGTAAGTTCCTATACAAATAATAAGCATCATAACCACACATCTAACATACAATTAGCATGATAAAAATTAACATGAATGATATCAAAATCTTTAGTCTTAACTTACTCAATCATAACCTTACCAAGGGTTCATCATTTATCGAGCTCATGACGTATGAGTTTTACGTACATACCTGTACCAACTCCTAACATGCCATAATCTTTCACAACTTTGACATTCCCATTGAACACTAGAAATATTAACGGATACTCAGAAATCTTGCACATAAGTGCCACATATGTAGCCAAAGCTACCACATATCTCATAGTACATATAGACCAGTTTTTGAGCTACTCACGGGCCTGCTCACACAAGCTATCAGTCAAGACGTAGCTACACAATGCTGCTCACATAAGCCGTCAGGTATCCACAACTCATGCTGGACTACCCAGCCACTGGTAGGACGTACAAGACCAGCACCCGGATCACATAAACACATGGGTTCCTAGTGACATGTCACTCGTATATTATTCTATTCCTAAGGCTTAACAGGGAATTCTCACTTGTCAAAACTTTGTCAAATACGTCCAAAGAGTCAATCACAATTCATATGATATTAAAACATTTAAAACATAAATATAACAATGCATTATTTACATACGAACTTACCTCGGTACAAAAATAGTAGGATTTGACATAATCGTCAAACCTTTTGTTTTTCCCCCGATTTAGGTTCGAACCTCGTTTTTCTTGATCTATAACAACAAATTTAGCTTATTTAATACACAAATTGTTCAATTCAGTCCAAAAATCATATTATGGCAAAATTACATTTTTGCCTTAATATTTTACATTTTTACAATTTAGTCCCTAGGCTCGTAAAATGATTTTCATCCAATTTCTTCATTACCCAAGCCTAGCCGAACCATTTTCATACTTATACCAGCCCAAATTTTCCACTTAATCACACTTTTACTACTTATTTTATAACTTTACAAATAGGTCCTTTTTGACATTTTTACCGAAAATCACTTAGCAAAAGTTGTTTATCTAACATCAAACATGCATTTTCTACATTAGCCATCAAAATACACACATGTGTCACATGGGTCAAACCCTAGACCTTAATCATACCTCAAATAAGTGCTAGAAATAGGTAGATCAAGTTACAACGACTTCAAAAATATAAAGAGCATTAAAAACGGGGCTAGAACGGGCTTACAATCTAGCTTGAAAGTTGGCCAAAACCCTAGCTATGGAGACCCTTCAATTTTCAGCACTAAGGGATGAAATTAGAAAGGTGAACATCTTTTATTTTAGTTATTTTGGCTTTATTTACCAAATGACCAAAATGCCCTTCATGCATAACTTTAAAATTTCAGCCTACCATGTCCTTTTTTGTCCACTAACTTAACAAATGGTCTAATTACCATCTAAGGACCTTTAATTTAAAATTTCATAGTAATTAGACGCCTTTAGCTTCTAGAACTCAAGTTTTGCACTTTTTGCAAGTTAGTCCTTTTTACTAAATTGAGTACTCAAACGTCAAAATTTTCGAACGAAATTTTTATAGAATCATTCCATAAAATTGTAGACCATAAAAATATAGGAAAAATAAATTGTTCTACGTCAGATTTGTGGTCCCGAAACCATTGTTCTGACTAGACCAAAAATCGGGTTGTTACAACTCTCCCCCTTTTAGGGATTTTCGTCCCTAAAAATCTTACTAGAAAATTGGTTTGGGTATTATTTTCTTATCGCTTCCTCGGGTTCCCACGTAGCCTTTTTGACCCCATGTCGTTGCCATGAAACTTTTACTAGGGCTATACCTTTATTTCTCAATTGTTTAACTTCCCAAGCTAAGATCTTGATCGGTTATTCACCATACGTCATATCTGGTTGTATCTCAATTTTTGTCGGTGAAATTACATGTGAGGGATCGGAATGGTATCGTCGCAACATCGACACATGAAACACATTATGAACCCTTTCCAACTCTGTCGGTAAAGTTAACCAATATGCAACTAGTCCTATCCTTTCAATAACCTCATACTGCCCAATGAAATGTGGACTTAACTTGCCTTTACGGCGAAATCTCAGAATCTTCTTCGACAGAGATACTTTCAAAAATACTTTATCACCAATTTGAAATTCAATCTCTTTTCTTTTCAAATCTGCGTATGACTTTTGTCGATCTAAAGTAGCTTTCAAGCAATCACGGATTACCTTTACTTTTTCTTCAGTTTCTCTAGCAAAATCAACCTCGTGAATCTATTTGTCATTAAGCTCTGTCCAATACAACGGAGTTCGACACTTGCGACCATACAATGCCTCATACGGTGCCATCTTTATACTCGACTGAAAACTGTTATAAGCAAATTCGACCAATGGTAGATATTTCTCCCAACTACCTTTGAATTTTAGAACACAACATCAGAGCATATCTTCAAGAATCTAAATTACTCTTTCGGGTTGACCGTCAATTTGCGGATTAAATGTGGTACTAAAAATTAACTTTGTACCCAAAGCCTTTTGTAATTTCTTTCAAAATCTTAAAGTAAACCTCGAATCTCTATCCGAAATGATAGAAATAGGCACTCTGTGCAATCTTACAATCTTAGAAATGTACAATTCAGTTAAGTTATCAAGTAAGTAGTCAGTACGTACTAGAATAAAATGAGCCGATTTCGTGAATCTATCAACAACAACCCAGACGACATCTTTCTTTTTTGGAGTCAAAGACAAACCCGTTACGAAGTCCATTATAATTCTATTTCATTTCCATTTAGGTACCATCATTGGGTAAAGTAAGCCCGAAGGCACTTGGTGTTCGACTTTTACTTGTTAACAAATCAAACATCTCGAAACATACTCTGAAATATCTCGTTTCATGCTTGACCACCAATACAATTTCTTCAAATCATTATACATTTTTGTACTACCTGGATGAACTGATAAACAACCACTATGTGCCTTGTGTAAAATTTTCTGAATAAGTTCATCATTTTTCGATACACATACTCTATCCCGGAACATTAGACAATCATCTGAATCGATCCAAAAGTCTATATCACTACCCGATTCACACTGAGCTCTTTTAGCTTGCAATTCACTATCATTTTTCTGAGCTTCAAAAATTTGCTGAATAAATACCGATCTAGCTCTCAACTCGGCCAAAATTGAACCATCATTAGATAGGGTCAATCTCGTATTCATTGCTCTCAAAGCAAACAAGGTCTTTCTGCTCAAAGCATATGCGACTACATTCGCTTTTCCTGGATGATAATCAATCACTAGTTCAGAATCCTTCAGTAACTCGAGCCATCTCCGTTGTCACAAGTTCAAATATTTTTGAGTCATCAAGTATTTTAAGCTCTTTTGATCTGTAAAGGTATGACATTTCTCACCATACAAATGATGACACGAAATTGTCAAGGCAAAAACGATGGCGGCCAATTCCAAATAGTGTGTCGGATAATTCTTGTCATGCAGTTTCAACTGTCTAGAGGCATAAGCTATCACTTTGCCTTCTTGCATCAACACACAACCCAAACCATTCAATCAAGTGTCGCTATAGATTACAACTTCTTTTCCCGATTCAGGTCGTACTAACACCAGTGCCTCAGTCAGTAATGCTTTCAATTTCTTAAAACTTTGTTGACATTTTTTGGACCATTCAAATTTAACATCTTTTTGCAACAACTTGGCCATAGGAGTAGAAATCATCGAAAATCCTTTAACAAATCGTCTATAATAACTGGCTAAGCCTACAAAGCTTCTAACTTCAGATACATTCCTTGGCAGTTTCCAATCAACAATTGCCAAAATCTTACTTGGATCAACCTGAATACCATCACCTGAAACAATATGTCCCAAAAATTTGACTTTTTGGAGCCAAAACTCACTTTTAATGAATTTAGCAAACAATTTCTTATCCCTGAATGTCTGCAATACAGTTCTTAAGTACTCGACATGCTCAGACTCGTCTTGAGAATAAATCAGGATGTCATTGATGAACACAACCACAAACTTATCTAAATATGGTCAGAAAATTCTATTAATCAAGTTCATAAAAATAGCAGGTGCATTAGTTAACCTAAAAAGCATAAGAAGAAATTCATAATGCCCATACCTTATCCTGAAAGCGGTTTTCGGCACATCCGACTCTTTAACTCTCAATTGATAGTAACCAGATCTCAAATCAATCTTCGAGAATATCGTGGCCCCTTTTAACTGATCAAATAAGTCATCAATCCTTGGTAAAGGATACTTTTTCTTTATAGTCACATTGTTGAGCTGTCGGTAATCGATATAACGCCTCATAGATCCGTCTTTCTTTTTTATAAATAACACTGGAGCACCCCAGGGAGGATAACTCGATCTCGCAAAACCCTTATCTGTCGACTCTTGCAAATGAGCTTCCAATTCTTTTAATTCAGTCAGTGCCCACAAAGACGGACGACCAGTGGCCATGTTTACTTTTCATCAATCATGTAATGCTAAGAATTAGTTTGTAGTTCAATGATTAGGTGTTTAGTTTACCCTTGATTCCATGTTTGAATCCCGATGTGAGCAAAAAGAAAACTGTGTTTTAATTTTTGTTATTTCAACTTTTATAAATAAAACTGATTGGCCTTTTGTTAAATTGCATTTTTTTTAAAATGAAAATAATAATTTTCCCTAAAATTATCATGCTTTCCCATTCTCTGTCACGTTCTCCATTTATTTTTATTTTTTTTCTTTATTTCTCTTTTTACTCAAACGTCAGTTTCTTCTCCAAAGTTCAAATTTTGGTTTTCTTTTTTCTTCATTCTTGGTTGCTGCGTAATTGTTAATTAGTGCTCCTTAGGCAATTCTTCGTTCAGTCTAGTGGGGAATCGAGTAAGTGTTAGTATAGTTTTTTTTTTTTATTTCTTCTTTTTAAGTTTTAGACTAATGGTTGGTCGATTCTTTAGTATTGGTTTGGTTGAATACTTATAGGTTAGTATGTTTATTAATTTGAGATTTTAGTTTGGTAAAGTGGTGACGAATTGGTTGATTTTGGTGCTGGAAAAAGTGGATTTCAGGTGTGTGTTTTTGAACTGGTAGTGGTTAGGGATCATTTTACCATTAAAATTCATGATATTCAAAAAATTCTGGTACAGTTTTGGGGCCACACGGGCGTGTGCTATAACACCCCAAACCCGGCCTAGACTTTACAACCGAATTTGACGTGCCACATCAAGTGTCTTCAAAAACTTGAGCTTGATGGTGATAAACCGATTTTTAAGTTAAAAGCCTATATAGTTTTTAATGCTTGAGTAAACTCGGTAAATTATGTTATCAAAACGTATTCAGCTTAATAAAACTTTTGTTAATAATGATTCTTCTACTTTGATTAAAACCGCAGAAGCTTCTCTAGTTGAAAACCTTAAGGATTAAATTTGCAGGTTTTTCTTAGAAAACATTATTATTTTTTTGAAACCCAAAGTTCCTACTCTAGTAGTTTAAAATTACGTAAACAAAATCCCAATAGAAGTTAAAAATTCCCCAAATGGTCTTATTACAAAAATTAAACCCAAATATAAAATCTTTGAATAAGTTATGACATAATCAATCAATCTGCCGTGGTGTGGCCACCTCTGAGTCCCTCACGGCTCCAAATCGTGTAAGGCTGGGGATTACCTGCACAGTTAAAAAGAAGAATGAGTTTAAGAAAACTCAGTGTGTAATCCCTCGCCAGTCAAACAGTAATCAGTGCATATATTACGGTTTGGGCCTGAGCCCTATTCCGTGATAGAGTGGGTCAATGCCCGTAACAGTAAGTATAGCACAAGTATGCAACCTATCCCAATCCAACCGTCTCACCTCCCTTACCAACCAACTCACTATGTGGGGACTAAGTCGACCCACCCAGCCAACACAACTGTATCGCAGCAAGGTTGCTAAAAGTAATGCAGCAGAGCTGCTAATAATAATAAACGTGGTGTAGCCACTAATGTCAGAATACGTGGAAGGGGCACTAAAATGATAAAATGTGGCAGAGCCACTAGTACAGTACTTCCTTCAAATCAGAATCCCGACCCCAATGCAGAATGTCATGTCATAATATTACGTGTATGCAAAGTCTCACACTCAGATACAATCATGCATATATCATACAACCATCTATCAACCTACTTCTAAGGTATAATGGACATTTCCATCCATTAGGGGTAAAGTAGAAATTTTTCCCCTCAGGGTTATTTTGGTCCTTTAACTAATTTTAGGGTTTCAGTACAGATAACGACCGCTTTAAGTGGTCTACAGTCGTCTTGAACGACTCAGATAACCCTTATAGCCAAAACGGTGTAATGGGCCCAAAGCCCATTACTTGGCCCAAGTGGGCCCACATGCTCATGTGGCCCAAATAATACAATTACAATCGTGACTATGTGGTCTCCATAGTTCATTTCATTATTTTTCACCTACAATCAACTTTATCCATGTGGGGCCCACGAGCCCATTGGGCCCGTACGGCCCATCTCGGCCCAACAAGGCCCAAAAGGCCCCTGTCTATGAAAATGCACGTAGAGACCTTTGCAACCTATCGCCCATGATCTGTAGGCTCAGTTTACCCCATGAGCGATCACACGCTCGCGAGGCCACAAATGCCGAAGTTTTGGCTTTTCGGCTTTTGTCTATTTACAATAGCCTTGGTATGAATACACACCTATGTTCATCGTTTTGCAATAGCATAAGGTTGGGTGTACGATTACACACTTTTTTGGAGAGGAAAACAGTCTCACCACACGCTCAACCTAAATCCAAAAATAATGATCCACAATCAGTTTTTTAGTCACTTGGATTAACCATTCTTTAGAATCTCTTTACACACATCACGATATACATCGCTTATCTTGATAGCACAAGTGGGGTTCAAGCTACCCTCACCCACAATCACCCCCTAATTGGAAACAATCTATATTAAAGTCCACTTTATTACACCACTTAAACATAATCCACTTTAACCACGAGAACTACTTACCAAAACAAGGACCAAGAGAGGAGAGTAGCAGTATTCGGCCTACCCCAACATACACTACAGTCGAGAGCACGATGCCACGAACACACCCCTGACGATAGCTGATAAAAAGAAAGGGATTAAAATGGGAGACTAATATTGTATAGCAAAAGAAGGAGAAGTGGCACAACCATGAACCCACATATAGATGAAAGCAATAGCAAGGTGTGACAACCCGAATCAGGGCCTAATTGGAATAGTGATTTCGTGACCACAAATTCGAGATAGAAATAATTGTTTTATAATTATTTTATAATTATTTTGAGGTTTATGATATGATTTCATGATTTCGTGAAAATTTCGTGAAGAAATTCAATGCATAAAGTGCTTAATTTGAAGTTAGGGACTAAATTGAATAAGTTGCAAAACTTGCATTCTAGAAGTTTCTAGTATGAAATTGCTTTAAAATATTAATTAGGAGGTCTTAAATAGAAATTTGACCAATTTTAAGTTCATGGACAAAATTAGGACATGGAAGGAATTTTTGAAAGTTTAGTAGTAAGGGCATTTTGGTCATATAGGGGTAAAATGAATTAAAATACAAAATTAAAAGCCAATTTTGCTCATCTTCTTCATGGAGGCCGAAATTAGCATGGGGGAGGCCATGGTTAGGGTTTTCAAGCTTTCCAAGCTCAATAGTACGTGATTCCAAGCCCCGTTTTTAATGTTCTTTACGTTTTTGGAATCCCGGTAGCTCGATTAAGCTTATTCTAGCAATTATTTAAGCTAGGGTTCATATTTGAAAAAATACCCATAGGTGGAATGTGTTTATTTTGATGTTTTATGGTAGAATATGAAGCTTGAAATTGTGTTAAACAACTTTTGCTAAGTGATTTTTCGTAAAAACGAGTAAAACGGCATAATCGATAAAAATACCTATTGTTCATAACTATGTGTTAGAGTGAGAATTTGATGTTGCCATAGAAGGGAAAAATGATCAGTATGTCATAAAACACAAGGAAATAGGATGAAGTTTAATTTTCGAGTCTTGGGGCAAAAGTGCAAATATGCAAAAGTTTAGGGGTCAAAATGAAAATTTGTAAAAATATGATTTTTAGACCCACATGAATAGTGTGATTAGTTATTAGGCTAAATGTGATATTATAGATCAAGAAAGGCGTGGAATCGATCTCGAATGGGGAAAGGAAAATGTTTTGGACTAAATTGCAAAATTTCTATATTTTGCACCGAGGTAAGTTTGTATGTAAATAATACATTAACTTCATTTACATTTTTATATTTCAGCCTATTATATATATTTTAGCCGATTTTGAAGCATAAATTGATTATTGGAAGAATGGAAATAAGTAATAGAGAGAGAAATCCCGGTTGAATATTCGGAAGAATTGAATAATATAGATGGAGTGTAGCTAGGTCACATGTATGATGCCGAGTGCACATCATGTGTACAAGAAAGCTACACGATACTATGTAGTAGCTAGGTCACATGTGTGATACGAGAAGTATCCCATGTAGACAAGAGAGCTACAGGAGAGAGATAAATGTAGCTAGGTCACATGTGTGATATGGGAAGTATCCCATGTAGACAAGAGAGCTACGGGATATATGTAGCTAAGTCGCATGCGTGGTTCCAGGTGAAGGACACCATGTAGACAAGAGAGCTACGAGATAAATTGGCTAGGTCACATGGGTGGTACTAAGTGTTCACCATGTGTACAAGAGAGCCGAATTATATGAAATATGATGGTAGAGTGTGTCTTTGAAACCATCAAGTATCGGGAATTGATCCGAATTGTTCAACGGGATGGCTTTATGGTGACAATGTAATTATGGACCTATACTTGTAATGTATGAAATGTAGTGAAAATGAATTGTGATATGTATGTTAAAATGAGGTTAATACAAAGAAAGTGTGAAAGAGTGAATTAACACTAAAACTGTTGTGGGACAGTAGCAGTGACGTGATTTTGAAAACTCACCAAAAATAGTAGGAATTTAACTAGAAGCTGAATGAGATGTGAAATTAAATCTTGATGAGTCTATTTTCATATAAAAGAAACGGAGCAAGTAAAGGAGTTCTATATTTTGAGATATTTATAATTGTGTGTGACTTGCTCAGAATGACTATGTGATCCCCTGTTCCAACTTTGAAAAATCATTAAAAATTGTACAAAACAAATTAAGAAATATAGTTTATATGAATAAATTCATTATTGAGTCTAGGTTTAAATGAAATAGGTTTCATGATTATTTGAATTGTATACTGGGAGAAATTAAATTCGTAGTGAACAGAGGTCAGATCAGTCGATCTGTGTAACAGGGGAAATTTTAACTAATAAACTGTACTAATTTGCTTGACCAAAAATTCTAGAAAAAAATTTGTGAATAGATATATGAGTCTATTTTCAAGGAAAATTTACGGAATTGAATTTTGAGTTTCGTAACTCGAGTTATGATTTATTTAGTGAACATGACGCAGGAGAGACAGCTTGACCAAAGTGGAATAAATAGTGAAATTAAAAGTAGATACACTTGAGTTATTATGTAATCATACTAAATTCTTTATTCATTATTTATGTACTTGCTTACTAAGCGTAAAGCTTACGTCCTTTTTTTCATTTATTTTTAGTTTGTCAAGTCAGCTCGGGGTTGGAGATCGTCGGAGGCAAAGATCACACTATCAAGCCATTACCCTTGGAGTATTGGCTAGTATATGTTAAATGTTTTCATGTGAGTGGCATGTATAAGAAGTTTATTTCATGTCATGTATTATTATTATGATTTGGTTTACGTATTGGCCTACATTGAGCTTTTGTACATGGCCGTGAGATGTGGTCTTTATTTATTGTGGTTTGCAAGTTTTAATTTTGGGCAGAACTTTGTGACCCGATTTTATATGTTTGTGAATGTTTAAGTCCGGTAACGCCTCGAACCTTGTTCTCGAGTCGATCACGGGTGAAGGGTGTTACATTTAGTGGTATCAGAGCTATGGTTTAGTCGGTTCTCGGACTAACCTAGCATATGTAAAAGTCCACTATACATGCCACTGATCCGTGATAGTGTGATGTCTCCCGACGCGTATGAACACCGTCTTGTTTAGACAGAGGTACTCTCCAACCGAGCTGCACTGACCATGTTCAATGTGATGCGAAAGTGTTTGAATAAAATTACGATTATGATGAGTCTCGATTTAGAAAAGTATGAATAAAAATTTATGATATATATATAAGTGATAACACGTGAGATGAAAAGGTCATATTGTAATAAATATCTATACATGCTTGATGCTCCTATGATGTAGCGTATTTGATTTACTTGATAAGGTGAATGGGATAAATAGAAATTCGTAGAGGTATGAGTAAAAGTTCCTAATATTATGATATGAATAAATATGTCATTGCCTTGATTGAACATTGAATGTTGATGAATGTGAATGATATTTTTTTATGAGATAAATGATTATAATGAAATGAATTTATCTATGTTAAATTGTTTGGATTGAATTATGTGATTGTAATGATATGTATATGATGATGCATGAAATGAAAGTTGCCATTGTGATGCAAATATCTATGTTTGTTTAACCCTTACATGATGTCATGAGTATGATTTGCTCGAGTAGATGAATGGATAAGTCAAGCTATTCAAAAAAATAAATAAAATATGATGCATGCATAATTATACTTGACTAAATGAGATAAACTGGAAAGTGGGCATTAAACCAATATGAATGTTAGTTACTCGAAATGAATGACATGATTGAGATATAATTGCTCTGATGAAAACTGTGTTTCATGTATATGTATATGAGAGTTGAGTCGGAGGCCCTACGACCCTTCCCCTTATCAAAGTGGTGTTTTATAATGGGATTTCATGAGATTTGTCTTGAATAAGTTTCCGGTTGAGAAACCAAAGAGTTCGAGTGCTAGAATAATTATAAATATGATTAGAGATTGAAGAATGAGTTGATAAGTAAAGTCAAAGCTAAAAAAAAAAAAAAAGTATCAGATTGGCATAAGGATTATTGGAGTTATGCACTATTCCAATTAGAGAAGAAAATTATTTTGATAAATTGAATTACTAAGGTACAAGGTCAAGGAAAGTGCAAAACAAAATTTATTGAGAACTAGTCTTCTTTAGTGAAAAATAATATGAAATTTGTGATGACAGAAATAGTTGGGGAAATGATATCTCGAGATGTGTAATATCCGAGTGTGACGACATTACTGGGATGATTTTAGCAGATTTCTTCTAAGATGTTTTATGTGTTTATCCGTTCCAGAAATATTTCTAGGGTTGTTGATCTTTTGAATAAATTCTAGTTATATGAGGATGTTTTCTAATCTCGATGTTAGGCGAAAGCATTGGTAGCTTTGATTGGTTTATAATTTGTATTGCTCTATTCTTTCGGGCATTCTATTATATTCTGCTGATTTAAAAAAAAAAAAAAAAAAAGAGAATATGTATAATACTATGATTTTGTTTCATCTACTTGATGCTCCATTTGATATGTATATATAGGAAGATACATTGTTCTTGTTGCATTTAATTCAGTGAGATTAAATGATGTTTTCTATTGGATTTCTTTTCTTTAAGGAATTATCGGGATTTTCTATATTTTCCTATGAGTTTGGTTTTGATTTTAGGCATAGTATCGTATCTTGGGTTTCTTTATTCAGGTTTCTCTATCTTGGATTTCTTTATTTGGTTTTCTTGTTATCTTTATTCGTAATTTGTCAATTATGACTCATGCTTGGAGTGCATTCTTCACTCGTGATAATCAGGTCAAGTATGACTATACTTCGATTTGATTTGGGTAATATGGTGATTTCAAAGATTGGGATTTTTCTAATTTTCGTGTAAGGTTTGACAACAAAGAAAAGCATAAGTGATAAAAGTGCGAGTTTCAATCGGTATGGTGGATTACTTCTCTCAAGTAAGTCAATTATAGTTAATGTCTTCGATTGAGATGTTTTGGTTACTTAGCTAATGCAATTGAAATAGTTTTGATTAACGTAAGGAATGAATAGTAAAGGATGGCATGATGAAATATTTTGTAACTAGAAGAAAGGATTATTTTAGAGGTTATATCGTAATTATTTCCGTAGTGGAAAGAGGAAAATATGATAGTGAGTAGTAAACTAAAAGAGTATAGTGAGGATCGACTTCTGATGTTGAATTTCAGATTGTATTTGATTCATGATATTATTATTCTGAGGCTTATACAGAAAGAATTGTATGAAGCTCACAGTGAAATTTGCCTATTCATTCAGAGAGTAATGGCGTAATCTTGTAATTTGATTCGAGATGTTATTGGATTATGATTTATTGATGATGAAAATCTGTATGATTATTTCGGAAGAGTGTAGGTCCCTTTGATCGTTGGATTTCTTGGAATTCTAGTCTCCATTAACCAAATTGAGATCTGGTTTTATGTCAAGATGACAAGGGAAACGGAGAAGGCTTGAAAATTTAAGAACAATTGAGAGATGAGTCCGTAAGCTTTCATAATATATGAAAAAATTAAAAGATATATTGGAGGCACCACACGAGTGAAAGTTCTTCAGCACCGAATCTGAAATTTATGCATCTAAGTGAAGACCACTTTTTAGGTAAGATTTTTGGGGACGAAAATCTCTAAAGGGGGAGAATTGTGACAACCAATCGGGGGCTCTGATCGGAATAGTGGTTTCGTGACCACAAATTCGAGATAGAAATAATTGTTTTATAATTATTTTATAATTATTTTGAGGTTTATGATATGATTTCATGATTTCGTGAAAATTTCGTGAAGAAATTCAATGCATAAAGTGCTTAATTTGAAGTTAAGGACTAAATTGAATAAGTTGCAAAACTTGCATTCTAGAAGTTTCTAGTATGAAATTGCTTTAAAATATTAATTAGGAGGTCTTAAATAGAAATTTGACCAATTTTAAGTTCATGGACAAAATTAGGACATGGAAGGAATTTTTGAAAGTTATGTAGTAAGGGCATTTTGGTCATTTAGGGGTAAAATGAATTAAAATACAAAATTAAAAGCCAATTTTGCTCATCTTCTTCATGGAGGCCGAAATTAGCATGGGGGAGGCCATGGCTAGGGTTTTCAAGCTTTCCAAGCTCAATAGTAAGTGATTCCAAGCCCCGTTTTTAATGTTCTTTACGTTTTTGGAATCCCGGTAGCTCGATTAAGCTTATTCTAGCAATTATTTAAGCTAGGGTTCATATTTGAAAAAATACCCATAGGTGGAATGTGTTTATTTTGATGTTTTATGGTAGAATATGAAGCTTGAAATTGTGTTAAACAACTTTTGCTAAGTGATTTTTCAGTAAAAACGAGTAAAACAAAGATAATCGATAAAAATACCTATTGTTCATAACTATGTGTTAGAGTGAGAATTTGATGTTGCCATAGAAGGGAAAAATGATCAGTATGTCATAAAACACAAGGAAATAGGATGAAGTTTAATTTTCGAGTCTTGGGGCAAAAGTGCAAATATGCAAAAGTTTAGGGGTCAAAATGAAAATTTGTAAAAATATGATTTTTAGACCCACATGAATAGTGTGATTAATTATTAGGCTAAATGTGATATTATAGATCAAGAAAGGCGTGAAATCGATCTCGAATCTGGGAAAGGAAAATGTTTTGGACTAAATTGCAAAATTTCTATATTTTGCACCGAGGTAAGTTTGTATGTAAATAATACATTAACTTCATTTACATTTTTATATTTCAGCCTATTATATATATTTTAGCGATTTTGAAGCATAAATTGATTATTGGAAGAATGGAAATAAGTAATAGAGAGAGAGAAATCCGGTTGAACATTCGGAAGAATTGAATAATATAGATGGAGTGTAGCTAGGTCACATGTATGATGCCGAGTGCACATCATGTGCACAAGAAAGCTACACGATACTATGTAGTAGCTAGGTCACATGTGTGATACGAGAAGTATCCCATGTAGACAAGAGAGCTACGGGAGAGAGATAAATGTAGCTAGGTCACATGTGTGATACGGGAAGTATCCCATGTAGACAAGAGAGCTACGGGATATATGTAGCTAGGTCGCATGCGTGGTTCCAGGTGAAGGACACCATGTAGACAAGAGAGCTACGAGATAAATTGGCTAGGTCACATGGGTGGTACTAAGTGTTCACCATGTGTACAAGAGAGCCGAATTATATGAAATATGATGGTGGGTGTGTCTTTGAAACCATCAAGTATCGGGAATTGATCCGAATTGTTCAACGGGATGGCTTTATGGTGACAATGTAATTATGGACCTATACTTGTAATGTATGAAATGTAGTGAAAATGAATTGTGATATGTATGTTAAAATGAGGTTAATACAAAGAAAGTATGAAAGAGTGAATTAAAACTAAAACTGTTGTGGGACAGTAGCAGTGACGTGATTTTGAAAACTCACCAAAAATAGTAGGAATTTAACTAGAGGCTAAATGAGATGTGAAATTAAATCTTGATGAGTCTATTTTCATATAAAAGAAACGGAGCAAGTAAAGGAGTTCTATATTTTGAGATATTTATAATTGTGTGTGACTTGCTCAGAATGACTATGTGATCCCCTGTTCCAACTTTGAAAAATCATTAAAAATTGTAAAAAACAAATTAAGAAATATAGTTTATATGAATAAATTCATTATTGAGTCTAGTTTTAAATGAAACAGGTTTCATGATTATTTGAATTGTATACTGGGAGAAATTAAATTCGTAGTGAACAGAGGTCAGATCAGTCGATCTGTGTAACAGGGGAAATTTTAACTAATAAACTGTACTAATTTGCTTGACCAAAAATTCTAGAAAAAAATTTGTGAATAGATATATGAGTCTATTTTCAAGGAAAATTTACGGAATTGAATTTTGAGTTTCGTAACTCGAGTTATGATTTATTTAGTGAACATGACGCAGGAGAGACAGCTTGACCAAAGTGGAATAAATAGTGAAATTAAAAGTAGATACACTTGAGTTATTATGTAATCATACTAAATTCTTTATTCATTATTTATGTACTTGCTTACTAAGCGTAAAGCTTACGTCCTTCTTTTCATTTATTTTTAGTTTGTCAAGTCAGCTCAGGGGTTGGAGATCGTCGGAGGCAGCATCACACTATCAAGCCATTACCCTTGGAGTATTGGCTAGTATATGTTAAATGTTTTCATGTGAGTGGCATGTATAAGAAGTTTATTTCATGTCATGTATTATTATTATGATTTGGTTTACGTATTGGCCTACATTGAGCTTTTGTACATGGCCGTGAGATGTGGTCTTTATTTATTGTGGTTTGCAAGTTTTAATTTTGGGCAGAACTTTGTGACCCGATTTTATATGTTTGTGAATGTTTAAGTCCAGTAACGCCTCGAACCTTGTTCTGGAGTCGGATACGGGTGAAGGGTGTTACACAAGGTTTGGCTATTGCTAGAAATTCAGCAATCCAAGAAGAACTCACTTACCTTGATCAAAATAAGGAGAGATTCAGTAGAGAAAGGGGATATTAGGCTAGCGCAGAAATAAACCCAAATGAGGTAAAAGAGAGAGATAAGTGGTATTCGGCCAAAGCTCCAAGGAAAGGAATGCAATAGAGATGTGATGAAAATGAAGACAAGTCAGAAAGAAAGAAGAGAAAGAAGAGAGTTTCGGTACAGGCTTGAGTATGAACTAGAGTAGTGTTCGGTCAATAACTTAGAAGAGAAAGAAAAAGAGAGAAAAAGGTTATACCATTCGGCACAAAGTGGAATCAAAATAAAAAAATTTCAGCTTAATCTCGAAAGGCACAAAAAGAAGTCGGAGAATGGTACTAAAATGACAAAAAGGACAAACCCAAAATAGGAAAGGAAGAATTCGGCACCTACTCTCTACCCAATTGCTGAAAATACACTCCCCAAAACCTTTTGGCCGAATTTGCACCCACCAGCACTCCCATAAGGCTACAACTCCTTCCAATTCAAATTTCCAAAAAATCTCCAAGATTCTCCCCTTATCCCTCATTGATATCCTCCACAACAACCTCTAAGACCCATTCAAACTCTCCATCACCAGAGTTCAAATCCAACACTAACTCTTGCCGTCCCTCGCAGCAAAAATTATCATCCCTTGCGGGCCATGGGGTTCGAACCCTAGCCTTCACAGTTGCCAAATCATGCCACAAGCTACCAAGCCACAAAGCTCTTTTGTGTTAACATACAACAACGATTATTCAAAAGGCCTGGGTGCGAGTGTCCAGGTTCTTTTAAAAGAAAACAAAAATTTAGCAAAAGCCAAAGCTTGAACCTCGGACTTCCCAGACACCCCCAAACACACCCAAATCATTTAACCACTACACCAATCATGCAATTTGAGTTAGACCAAGAAAACTTACAGACCCTCAATTTTTAGGGCATTACAACTCTACCCCTTTAAAAAAATTTCAGCCTCGAAATTTACCTGGTCAAAATAGGTAAGGGTATTGATGTCGTATTGCCTCTTCTGGTTCCCACGTGGCCTTTTTTGTGCTGTGATTGCGCCAAAGCACTTTGACTAGTGGAACAGATTTCTTCCTTAATACTTTAACATCACGCTCCAATATCTGCACTGGCTCTTCCTCAATTGTCAAATCAGACTTGACTTCAATTTCTCCAACTAGCACGATGTGCGAGGGGTCTGAACGGTACCGCCTTAACATCAAAACGTGAAACACGTCATGGATTCTATTCAGCTCTGGAGGTTACTCAAGTTGATAAGCGACTGGTCCCACATGTTTAAATATACGGTGTGGCCCAATAAACCTAGGGCTAAGCTTGCCTTTTTGCCCAAACCTCAAAATTTTCTTCCACGGCGACACTTTAAGAAAAACATAATCCCCCACAGCGTACTTGATCTCTTTACGCTTTAAGTCCGCATAAGACTTCTGCCTATCAGATGCTTTCTTTAACCGATCTTGAATCAACTTTACCTTGTCCTCAGTATCAAAAATTAGTTCCGACCCCAAAATTCGCCGCTCACCTAATTCAGTCCAACAGGTAGGAGTACGACACCTACGACCATATAACACTTCATATGGTGCCATTTGAATACCGGACTAGTAGCTGTTGTTATATGCAAACTTTGCCAGCGGCAAATAATCTTCCTAACTGCCTCTGAAATCTATTACACAACTCTTAACATGTCTTCCAGTATTTGAGTCACCCTCTCTAATTGCTCATCTGTCTGAGGGTGGAACACAGTGTTGAAATCCAGTCTTGTACCCAAAGCCTCGTGTGACTTTTTCTAGAATCGAGATGTGAATCTAGGATCTTTGTCAGATATGATAGAAACCGGTACACCATGTAACCTCACAATCTCGGCCACATACAACTTGGCCAACTTCTATAACGAATAATCAGTGTGGACCGGTATAAAGTGGGCGGATTTAGTCAATCGATCTACAATTACCCATATTGAATCCTTCTTACTCGACGTCAAGGGTAGCCCACTCACAAAATCCATAGTTACCCTCTCCCACTTCCAGAGTGGAATTTTAACTCGCTGTAGTAACCCAGAGGGTTGTTGATGCTCAGCCTTAACCTGCTGGCATGTCAGACACGTACTCACATAATTCGAAACTTCACGTTTCAACCCCAGCCACCAATATAACTCACGAAGATCTCAATATAACTTGTTCCCACCAGGATGCATAGCATATGGACTACTATGCGCTTCTCGTAGAATAAGCTGCCTTAGATCGAAATCCCGCGGTATACAAACTCTTCCAAAGAAACTTATACTCCTTCCCCATTCAGCCCAAAATTCGTAGTTTCACCCTTTTCAACTTGCTGAAAACGAGAAACTAGCGACTCATCCAACAACTGTTTAACCTTAATTTGATCATTCCAAGTCGGCCTCACTTGCAGTTTAGCTAACAAGCTACCATTTTTGAGCAGACTGAGACGAGCAAACATTGCTCTCAAATCAGACACCACCCTAAGGCTCAGTGCATCAACTACCACTTTAGCTTTACCAGGGTGATATTCAATTGAACAATCATAATCTTTAAACAACTCTATCCACCTTCGTTGCCTAAGGTTCAACTCCTTCTGAGTAAGGAGGTACTTGAGGCTTTTATGATCCATGTAAATAATCGTCTTCTCACCATACAGATGATGCCTCCAAATCTTCAGTGCAAATACCACCGCAGCTAACTCCAAATCATGAGTAGGATAATTCACCTCGTGAGGCTTAAACTGACGGGACGCATAAGCAACCACCTTTCCTTCTTGCATCAACACACAACCCAACCCAATGTGTGATGCATCACTATAGATAGTAAATTTCTTCCCAGACTCCGGCTGTATCAAACTAGGGGCCTTGGTTAAAACATCCTTCAGTTTCTCAAAACTCTCTTGCTGTTTATCAGTCCAGTTGAACGGTACCCCTTTATGCAATAACTTGGTCAGAGGTGTAGCAACCAGTGAAAATCGTTCAACAAAACGTCTGTAATACCCAGCCAGACCCAGAAAGCTTCAAATCTCAGATACCGTCTTTGGTGGTTTCCAATCCACTACAGCTTCAATTTTTCGAGGATCTACCCTAATTCCCTTTGCCGACACTACATGACCCAAAAAAGTCACTTCTAGCAGCCAAAACTCACACTTGCTGAACTTTGCGTAAGACAATTTGAAGATATGGATCATGATTCTCTTTGGTTCTCGAATACACCAGGATGTCGTCTATAAACACAACTACAAACTGATCCAAATAAGGCTAGAATAATCGGTTCATCAAATCCATGAAAGCTGCTGGTGCATTTGTCAACCCAAACGGCATCACCAGAAACTCGTAACACGTCAGCCTCCTTAACCTTTAGCTGATGATACCCAGACTGAAGATTTATCTTGGAGAAAATCGTGGCTCCTCGCAGTTGGTCAAACAAATCATCTATCCTCGGTAAAGGATACTTGTTCTTGATGGTCAGTTTATTCAATTGACTATAATCGATGCACATGCGCATGGATCTGTCCTTTTTCTTCACAAACAACGTTGGTACTCTCCACGGAGACACACTCGGTCGAATAAATCCTTGGTCCAATAGTACTTGAATTTGAGCCTTTAACTCTACCAGCTCCTTCGGTGCCATCCTATAAGGGGCGATGGACACCGGTGCTGTCCCCAGTAGAAGCTCAATACCGAATTCAACTTCACGGTCTGGAGGCAACCCTGGAAGCTCTTCAGGAAAAAACATCCAAAAACTCCTTCACAGTTCTGACATCCTCAACAGAAGGACTTTTAGTCTCAAAATTACTAACGTACGCCAAGAATGTCTCACAACCCTTGCGAACCAGTTTATCGACCCTTAACTCCGAAATCACATTAGCGAAATAATCTTTTTGCTCTTCTATCACAACCACCTCCTCGCCCTCTGAAGTCTCCAACACCAACCGCTTATCAGCACAATCCAACTTTGCACGATGTTTCACTAATCCATGCCTAATATAATGTCAAATTCCCTAAACGACAGTTCCATCAAATTCGCCAGAAAGACCACCCCTTGAACATTCAAGGGCATATCTCTGAACAATTTGTTTACCCTAACCGATTGTCCCAGTGGACTCAACACAGTCATTTCACTAACAATATTTTCAAACTGAATACCCAGCATCTCAGACACAGTGCATGTGACATACAAGCGCATAGACCCAATATCAATTAAGGCAGTGTATGGGAATTTATAAATCAGTAACATACCAGTTATGATATCAGGGGCGTCACCATCCTCGCGGTGACGAGCAGCATAAACCAAGGCTGGTTGTCTTACCTCAGTCTTACCCGTTCCTCTGCCTAGTGTTCCACGACCACGTCCAAACCCATTTCCACCTCTGGCCTGACCACGGCCTCTCGGTGGCTGTTGACCACCTATCACCGGCTGAACATAACCTTGTCCTGTAGCTTGCATCCGAGTGAACCCTTGAGTACAGTTCTTAACCTGATGATCCATAGACCCACATCTAAAGCATGCCCCAGTTCGCTTCTGGCACTCACCTTGGTGAGCTCTCCCATAATCAGCGCAACATTGTGATCCTGCAGCAATAACAGGAACTCCAGCTCGAACTGGACCATCGGACTTGGCCCTCTTAATAGGCCTACTTGAAGAACCTGATAATCCAAAATCCCTCTTATTTTTTCCCCTATCCTTCTCGCGGTTCTGGCGCTTAGTGCGCTTCACATCCTCATCAATTTTTTCTTTCTCAACAAGGGCTGCAAAGTCTTACTCCCTCTGTGGAGCTATCAGCACACACAACTCATCCCAGAGCCCATCCTTGAACCGCACACAGCGTTCATACTCAGTTGCGACTATCCCGCGAGGATACCAAATAAGCCGTAAAAATCTGCCTCGTACCCTGCCACAGTCCTATTTCCTTGGTTCAAGTTCAGAAATTCTTTCCTTCGGGCATCCACATAACTTGTGCCCACATACTTCCCTAAAAAGGCTGCTTTGAAAATGTCCCATGTCAAACGGTCAGCTTGTGTGCCCTCTCTCACAGTGAGCCACCATTGGTAAGCCTCATCTCGCAATAAAGACACCGCCCCTTTCAACTTCTGCTCCACAGTACAATCAAGGTCATCCATTATCCGTTCGGTAGCCTCTAACCAATATTCTGTCACATTCGGAGCTGCACCAAAAATTCCCCTAAAGATTTCTGCCTCATTATATCGGAGTCGTTCAGAAATCGACCCCTGGCCCACTGATCCCATACTCGCTCTAGCAACCCTTTCAAGAACCCGTATCATTGCCTGAGACAAAGTATCATCCCCAACTGCTTGATCATGAGACCCTGTATCGATTACCGGTGAAGCTGGTGCCTCCCTAGCAGGCATGTGACCCGATGCCGAAGACCCAGCTCTAGCACTTCTTCGGCCTCTACCACAGCCTCGTGTACCCCTACCCCAAGTACCTCTAGTCCTCATATTGATATACGCTTAATCTGGATTTAAAGGTTTTATGCTATCATTTTATAATTCCAATAATTATTAACAGATATTTTATGATAAACAGTATTTAAAGTTTTGTTTCCTCAGATCGAGATCTCACTACCGTTGTCAGTCTTCTACAGTCTCAGTTTATTCTAACTAAAGAGTTTCAGTATAGTACTACTATCTATAGTAGTTTCTTAGTATAACATTACAGTTCATAGTAGTAAATAATGGCAAAGAACTTACAGATTTGGCACTGGAGACTCGATGTGCCACACTTCCAGCAACATCGTTTCAAAAACAATTCGAATCCTGTTAACATATTTTTTTTTCCAAAACCAAATTTTAGAAAAACTTTCCAAAATCCCAATTTTGAAAGAAAGAACAAATTTTTCGCCACCCATTTTACAGCTAAGTTTTGCAACTTGACTTTGATACCACTAAATGTAACACCCCAAACCCGGCCTAGACGTTACGATCGAATTTGACGTGCCACATCAAGTGCCTTCAAAAACTTGAGCTTGATGGTGATAAACCGGTTCTTAAGTTAAAAGCCTATATAGTCTTTAATGCTTGAGTAAACTTGGTAAATTATGTTATCAAAACGTATTCAGCTTAATAAAACGTTTGTTAATAATGATTCCTCTACTTTGATTAAAACTGCGGAAGCTTCTCTAGTTGAAAACCTTAAGGATTAAATTTGCAGGTTTTCTTAGAAAACGTTATTATTTTTTTGAAACCCGATGTTCCTACTTTAGTAGTTTAAAATTACATAAACAAAAGCCCAATAAATGTTAAAAATTCCCCAAATGGCCTTATTACTAAAATTAAACCCAAATATAAAATCTTTGAATAAGTTATGACATAATCAATCAATCTGCGGCTGTGTGGCCACTTCTGAGTCCCTCGCGGCTCCAAATCGTCTAAGGTTGGGGATTACCTATATAGTTAAAAAGAAGAATGAGTTTACGAAAACTCAGTGTGTAATCCCTTGCCAGTGAAACAATAATCAGTGCATACAGTATGGTCTGGGCCTGAGCCCTATTTGGTAACAGTGCAGTCTGGACCTAAGCCCTATTCAGTGACAGAGTGGGTCAATGCCCGTAACAGTAAGTATGGCACAAGTATGCAACCCATCCCAATCCAATCGTCTCACCTCCCGTACCAACCAACTCACCATGTGGGGATTAAATCGACTTACCCAGCCAACACACCTGTATCGCAACGAGGTTGCTAAAAGTAACGCAGTAGAGCTACTAATAATAATAAACATGGCGTAGCCACTAATGTCAGAATACGTGGCAAGGCTACTAGAATGATAAAACGTGGCAGAGCCACTGGTACAGTACTTCCTTAGAATCAGAATCCCAACCTCAATGCAGAAATTCATGTCATAATATTACGTGTATGCAATGTCTCACACTCAGATACAATCATGCATATATCATACAACCATCTATCAACCTACCTCTAGGGTATAATAGACATTTCCATCCATTAGGGGTAAAGTAGAAAATTTTCCCCTCAGGGGTATTTTGGCCTTTTAACTAATTTTAGGGTCTCAGTACAGATATTGGCCGCTTTAAGTGGTCTACAGCCATCTCGAACGACTCAGATAACCCTTATAGCCAAAACGGTATAATGGGCCCAAAGCCCATTACTTGGCCTAAGTCGACCCACACGCTCGTGTGGCCCAAATATTCCAATTCCTGTCGCGACTATGTGGTCTTCATAGTATATTTCATTATTTGTCACCTACCGTCAACTTTATCCGTGTGGGGCCACGAGCCCATTGGGCCCGCAGGGCCTATCTCGACCCAACAAGGCCCATAACGGCCCCTGTCCATGAAAATGCACGTAGAGGCCTTTGCAGTCTATCGCCCATGATCTGTAGACTGGGTTTATCCCACGAGTAATCGCACGCTCGCGAGACCACAAATGCCGAAGTTTCGACTTTTTGGCTTTTGTCGATTCACAATAGCCTTGGTGTGAATACACACCTATGTTCATCGTTTTGCAGTAGCATAAGGTTGGGTGTATGATTACACACCTTTTTGGAGAGGAAAATGACACTCACCACACACTCAACCCAAATCCAAAAATAATAATCCACAATCAGTTTTTTAGTCACTTGGATTAACCACTCTTTAGTATCTCTTTACACACATCACGATATACATCGCTTATCTTAATAGCACAAGTGGGGTTGTGACAGCCCTAATTTGACCCTAGTCGAAAAGTGGTTTCGGGACCACAAAACTGAGTCACAAAAAAAAATAATTAATCGTTATAGACTATGTTTATTGTATGTGTACATGCATGTGTGAAAGTTTTAAGCTTCGATTTAGTCAATTGCATGTGAATTTAGTTAATAAGACTTATGTGTAACACTTTTGAAATGTGATAGGTTAATCTATAACGGTCTATTAAAGCATGTGTGGAAAAAAAATGGTTTTGCATGTCAAATACCCCTTTTTTGTTAATAGTGGCCGGCCATGATGATGACTTATATTAAAATATGTATTAAATTTTAGTTAAATGGTTATTACTTTATATAAAAGAAAGGAAATAAATAAAAGAAATAATAAGAATAATAAGTAAAATGGGTGATGAAAACAAAGCTTGAATTTTGGTTCTTCTTGGCCGAATGTAAAGAGGAAGAAGGGAGAAAAGCATTCGGTCATCTTAAGTTAACATTAAGGTAAGAAGTTTATGTTAATTCTTGAAATTTTGGTTAATCTTGAGTGAGATATCAAGTTATCTTTGTAAACCATGTTGAATTTTTAATTGTGGGAATGATTAGGGCTTTCGGCTATGGTAGTTAACAAAGGTGATAGTTGTTGTTTCATGTTAAATTTAGATGAATAATGGTAGATGAGTGTTTGAACTATACAAATGATCATAGGTGAGCATTAGATGCTAAGGGAAAAGAATCGGCTATCTTGTTATGTACTAAGACTGAATGTGAATTTGGTTATGTTTGAGTATTATATATGCTTAAAATTGATGTAGTATAAGTTACCAATGTTCTTACCGAATATGTATTTGATAAAAGAGGAGGTTGTTATTGAATGTTTAACTAATTTAGATAATTATAAGTTAAGTCAAGTTTGGTGAAAGGTATTTATATGCGGCTATTAGCTAGATTTTGTTAAAATTGGATAATTAAAAATGGTAAGTTTAATTGAAGGAGTCATGCTTTGTGTGCCTTAATTGCTTATTGAACATTCGGCTATATCCCTAGTGAATGGATGAATTGATAATAATTGTTTATAGAGAATTGCTTTGCTATGTTTATGTTAACAAGATGAGAAATGAATTAAGATGGTCTTAGGGTACCAATTAGGAGATAGGAAGTTGAGCTAAAGATAGAAGATTGTGAGTAAATATTTCATAGACATTTTCTTTTTGGCACTTAGTTCACATGAATTCAAGCTTATTAAGTGATCACATATTCGGATCTTGATGATTTTTATGCCATGAATAATGAGTTTGATTAAAAGGTTATGTAAACTTGATCTAATCAATAATTTAGTTGTGACTTGTAACATAGTGGTATTTGGCCGAATGTTTTGTAAAGGAAAAATTGTGTGTATGTGTGTGTGTCATATTGGAATGAAAGTGTAATTATTAAATGAGAGGTATGGATAAGGTTTAATATGACTAAACTTGTTTAACATAGCTCAAGAGCATAGAGGGGCAACATCGGATAGAGGAAAAGCTAAAGTCACGGAATAGCCAAACCGAAATTTTGTTCAGAAGGATATAAGGTAAGTTTTGAGTAATCACATTTAGTATAAAATTTACGATGCCTTGATATGTATATACTAGATGAATTTTATCTTTTTAGTTCTATTTGAATTAAGATGTGTGGTAAATAATTTAATTATGTGACCTATAGTTGAATGGTCAATTCGGGTTAAGTTTGATTGATGAAAGGTAGATGTGATTTGTTTGTATGGCTTTTAAATCGAAATGAAAATGAAGGTGTATATTTTGTCCTTATATTCGAATGAAGCAATTGAATTACCAATGTGATAGGTTATGTGAAATGTGTTAACATGTGAATAAATATGTGTGAATTATATCCGGACTTCATGTCTGCAGGCTATATGCGAGAATTATGTCCGGACTTCATGTCCGCAGGCTATATGCGAGAATTATATCCGGACTTCATTTCCGCAGGCTATATGCGAGAATTATGTCCGGACTTCATGTCCGTAGGCTATGTGCTGGAATTATATCTGGACTTTAGGTCCGCAGGCTACGTGCTGAAAATATATTTGGGCTTAAAGTCCCCAAGGCTTTATGTTAGTAACTGGACTCGGGTTTTAACCTAGCAGGCTTAACATTGATAATTTGAGTAAGGTTATGAATTGAATGCACGGGGTAACTGCTATTAATTATGTATTATACAGTATGAAAATCAGGTACGTATTTCATACACATAAGTGAACCCACCTTTAGATAGAAGTATCACTAACAAGGAATGGAATATGCATATGTGTATAGATATATGTATGGATGAATACTGCATCTATGAATATGAGAATAACCATTTCGAACGATGTCTTTTATTATATGAAAGAATACGATTAAATTAATTATATAATCCATGTTGATGATCGAGGTTTAGGTTGTAATTTCTTTGTATTGGTATGTATATGTATGTATTTTCGGACAAATGGTATAAAGCTGATTTCGAGTTTAGTATTTTGAAATGTTGATTTATATGTCAAATCTTATCTGTTTGAATTACTTAAGACTTACTAAGCATCATTTTGCTCACTTTGTTGCCTTGATTCCTTGTTTTATAGATCCTGTTCGTTAGCTATCGTTCTCGGGAGTTTCAAAGTCGAAGTCATCCACACTATCTAAAGCTCTTTCGGTACTTTTGTAGCTGAACTTTCTTAATGGCATGTATAGGACTGACTTTTGTTGTTAATTAAGTATCTTTTTGGTATTGTATATTCGTATAGCCATGCAAAAATGGCTTGTTAAGTTATTATACGTATTTCATATAGTTAATGTGTATGTGTGATTGGTATTCAATTAATGTTTTAAATGTTTTTGTTATGAGTTGAACTTAGGAATTATTCTATAGTGTTAAATGAGATTTCGTGTTTGATTTGTAATACTTCTTAATCCCTCCGGCGACGAGTACGGGTTAGGGGTGTTACAGGGGTTCAAACTACCCTTACCCGCAATCACCCCCTAACTGGCAACAATCTGCATTAAAGTCCACTTTATTACACCACTTAAACATAATCCACTTTAACCATGAGAACTACTTACCAAAACAAGGACTAAGAGAGGAGAGTAGCAGTATTCGGCCTACCCCAACATACACTACAGTTGAGTGCATGATGCCACGAACACACCCCTGATGATTACCGATAAAAAGAAAGGGATTAAAAAGGGAGACTAATATAGTATAGCAAGAAAAGGAGAAGTGGCACAACCATGAACCCACATATAGATGAAAGCAATAGCAAGGTTTGGCTATTGCTAGAAATTTGGCAATCCAAGAAGAACTTGCTTACCTTGATCAAAATAATGAGAAATTCAACAGAGAAAGGGGATATTCGGCTAGCACAGAAATAAACCCGAATGAGATAAAAGAGATAGATAAGTGGTATTTGGCCAAAGCTCCAAGGAAAGGAACGCAATAGAGATGTGATGAAAATGGAGAAGAGTCAGAAAGAAAGAGGAGAAAGAAGAGAGTTTAGGCACAGGCTTGAGTGTGAACTAGAGTAGTGTTTAGTCAATAGCTTAGAAGAGAAAAAAAAAAGAGAGAAAAATGTTATACATTCGGCACAAAGTGGAATCAAAATCAAGGAATTTTGGCTTAATCCCGAAAGGCACAAAAAGAAGTCAGCACAAAAGAGAATGGTACCAAAATGACAAAAAGGACAGGCCCGAAATAGGAAAGGAAGAATTCGGTACCTACTCTCTACCCAATTGTCAAAAATACACTCCCCAAAACCCTTTGGCCGAATTTGCACCCACCAGCACTCCCATATGGCTACAACTCCTTCCAATTCAAATTCCCAGAAAATCTCCAAGATTTTCTCCCCTTATCCCTCATTTATATCCTCCACAACAACCTCTGAGACTCATTCAAACTCTCCATCACCAGAGTTCAAATCCAGCACTAACTCTTGCTATCCCTAGCAGCAAAAATTATCATCCCTTACCTGCCATGGGATTCGAACCCCAGTCTTCACAATTGCCAAATTAGGCCACAAGCCATTTAGCCGCAAGGCTCCTTTGTGTTAACATACAACCACGATTATTCAAAAGGCCTAGGCGCCAGTGTCCAAGTTCTTTTAAGAGAAAAATAAAAATTTAGTAAAAGCCAATGCTTGAACCCCGAACTTCCCAGACACCCCCAAACACACCCAAATCATTTAACCACTACACCAATCATGAAATTTGAGTTAGACCAAGCAAACTTACAGACCCTAAATTTTTGGGGCGTTACATGTGCCGCACACGGGCAGTCCACATGGCCGTGTGCTGTTGAAGAAGTTAGGGTAATTTGTTAGTCACACAGCCTAAAGTGGCTAATGGGGATTCGAGTAAGTGTTAGTATAGTTTTTTTTATTTTTATTTTTATTTCTTCTTTCTGAGTTTTAGACTAATTGTTGGTCGATTCTTTAGTACTAGTTTGGTTGAATACTTATAGGTTAGTATGTTTGTTAATATGAGATTTCAGTTTGGTGAAGTGGTGACGAATTGGTTGATTTTGGTGCTAGGAATAGCAGATTTCAGGTGTGTGTTTTTGAACTAGTAGTGGTTAGGGATCATTTTACCATTAAAATTCATGAAATTTAGAAAATTCTGGGGCAGTTTTGGGGCCACACGGGCGTGTGCCGGACATGGGCGATCCACATGGTTGTGTGCCATTGAAGAAATTAAAGTAATTTGTTAGTCACATAGCCTAGAGTGGGTCATACAGGCTGGCCACACGGTTGTGTGACCTCTGTAGAGAAATTTATCCTTTTTCACACGGACGTGTGCCTCAGTCACAAGGCCGTGTTTCTTAGCCACACGGGCGTGGGAATTAGCCACTCGATCGTATCTACTTTGCTTCTTAAATACATTGATTTTTGTCACCCGACACAATGAGTTACATGGTTTGGCCACACGGCCATGTAACTCTGTCACATGGGTGTGTGTCTTAGCCACACGGCTGTGTAAACCCTTCACATGGATTGGACCTTTCCACATGGCTTGGGTACACGACCGTGTGGTCCTATTTTTGCAGATTTTAATTTTTGCTTGTAATTGACTCATTTTATGATACGAACTCGTTTCGGTGATGATTCGATTCGTTTAGATGCCTAATCATGAATTTGAGTAAGTTGTTCTTCATTTCAAAACAAGATAAGTTTAAACAAGAATAGGCTGAAAAAAGAAGGAAATGAGTTTTAAAAATAGAATAGCAAAGTGGTTAAAACAAAGAAAATGGATAATTTACTAAGGCTGAAAAGAACCAACAATATTGGATTACTGACCCAAATCTCAAATGGCTCTTAAGTTTAAGGAAAACAGCAAAGGATAAACCTTGACCCACTATCAATTAGTGATAGGAACCAAAGGTATGTGAACGCCACACTTGAAAGTGCTAAGTTTGGTTAACAATAGAAAAGATAGTCATCACAAGCAATGCTTGATAAGTCAGATCAGTTCCAAAAGAACAATGAGAATTGGATAACTCACAAAACTGAAGTTTAATATAAATTCAGCAAAAAGGTTCTCTTACAATAGGCTGATTACAACTATTTATAGTGTTAAAAGAGGTTAGTCGAATAGTCACTTTTATTTAGCTTAATGAGCTGAAATGAAAAGTCACAACTTTTGAAATTCTAACCTAAGTAACTCCACTCTTCAATACACTTCAATTCAGCTGAATCAATGAACTTGAATGCTTAGGAAAAGCTTTTGAAGTCTCTTTTGGCCAACCAAATAGACACCAGCATCTTGATGGAGTTTTGAATGCATGAAATGATCATTTAAGAAACAAAACGGTTGAGGTAGATGGAAAGGTTGATGCCGAATTAAAAAGAAGATATAATGCTCTTTTAATTTTTATAATAGCTCTTTAAATCATGTATAATGACTCCCTTGTATGTAACCAAAATGTCCCCCTTGTATGTAATCGAAAATCACTTGAAAAGTCACATTAATGAATTTGTAACAGCCCTTGAATGTAACGATTTCCAGCTGAAAAAACACCTGCAATTAAACACATTAAAACAAACATATTAAACACATTTAAACACTTATTAAACACAAAACACATTAAACACTTAACTTAATTAAATAAACTCAAAACTCATGCATCAATGAATTATTCCAACAACTGGATTAATTAAGATAAGCATTTATTCTAACTACTCAATTAACTAAGATGCTTAAATGCATGGTTTATAATGCAAACTAAGTAAACAGATAAGTTATTTAATGCAAGACTTAAACTAACATGGGAGTTACATAATGCAAGTCATTATTTATGATGCATACTTAACTAACATGAAAGTTACATAATGCATTACTTTATTAAATGCAGAACACACAGAGTGCAAGTTAAAATATGCAAACTTATTAATTTAAATAAAAATTAATTGAATTAAAAAGTCCTTAAAAACATTGGCCCAATAATCAATCAGGCCTATGAGATGTTTCATCTTACACTTGGGCCCCTCAAGTTTAGGGCAATCTCGATGGCGTCGAGTTGTGTCATAACATGATGCGATCGGGTTCGCATCATTTTAGTTCCTATGTAATGAAACACTTATTTAAGCCTCTGTAAATGTGATTGGGACTCACCTCAGCTTGGATTCGTGTATTTTTGTGCACTTAGATGCTTCTATTTAATCATTTGTTAGGTGATAATGTGATGTGATGAATAGGTTTGAGTTTAATGTTGTTATCATTGCTCAATAATTAAAGTCAAGTTTAACCGAATTTGAATCTGTTTAACTGGATATGTGTACACCTGTTTTTATATGTTCATCTGTATTTTGTGTGCATTTTTCCATTTGCATAAAAAAATTGGGGGTTTTGGTTGTGAAGAGAAGGATTCTGATTTGAGTAGTTTATCTGCAATATTTTGTACAGTGGTTTTACCGTATTATTATAAATGTCAGCTCAACTGCATATGTTTATTCTAGTGGCTTAGTTCCACAATTGTGGTGTGTAGGGTGGATGGGCCAACAATGGTTCTTTGTGGTGTGTAGGATGGATGGGCCTACCATAGCCCAATTATGGTGTGCAGGGTAGTCGGAGTGGTGTTCTAATTGGTTGGATGGGTTTTAATATTTATTGTTACACATCCGAGCATGTTTCATTTGTATGAACATTTGAATAAGTATTTTGGAATATTAGTATAATACGTTGTTAAGTTAATGTAGTGAAGTAATATGTATGTTATGAAATTGTTTAGTTTTTGTGTGTTTCAGTTTGCATATTTGTTACGTGTTCTGATAATGTAAGTGAGTGAACTTAGTAGAGGTTTCAAATTTATGAATGACTCTGTTAATTTTTGTTTTGATGTGATCTAATTGCTTAGTTTTAAGACTCACATTGAGCTCATGTAGCTCATTCCCTTAGTTTCCTCCTTTCAGGTAAACTTTGATCTTAGAAGTTGGACTCAGCAAATAGATGATCTCGAAGTTTTAGAAGAGTTTGGTTTGGGTTAAATAATGTTTCTTAAAATTTAGTTTATTATTTTCAATTGGTTTGTAAGGAAGATTATAAAAACTGTGGTATGGGTTTTGTCTTTGGATTTTCGCTAAATTTGTGTTTTTGATTTTCAACAAATTTTTTTGAGAATTTCGCGCATGGTTTTTACCTGATCTTTCTACTACTATTTTAAAATTCACTTGATTTTGAGAAAGGACCTATGGTTTTCTACTAGAAAGTAAACAACATATTTTTCGTTGTATCACTGGTTTTGAATTTTGGTTTACGATTGGCAAAATCTGACGCATTTTGAAGTTGTTCAAGGAACATCAAGTTGGTTTATTTTAGATTTAATTGTTAACGCCAATTAAATACCGTTTGCAAAATATAAGATAAATTTTATAAAATTTGTTAAAATTAGGAATCAAAAATATTTCAGAAAGAATTTTTATGTTTAAATGGGTATTTTTGTGTTGAATAATTTTGGTGGCCAATGTGACTTCCGGAATCCAAGTCTTTTTTGACAGTTTAACGAAATTACCCCAACATTTCATTTTTATGCAGTCTTGTCCCTAGGTCCAAATCATGCAATTTAACCATTTTCTATTAAATCCAAGCTTAGCTGATCAATTAGCCCATTCATTACAGTCCATACTTTCTTTTATTTTGCATCAAGTCCTTGTACTTTTACTATTTTCATATTTTAGTCCTTGAACATTAAAATCAACAAAAACTACTTTACAAAATATTCATATTTAACAACAAAGCTTAATAATCTATCATAAAACTTCAAAAAAAAACCTCAAATTCATTAATGGCACAATCCATAACATTTGAAAGTTTTACAAATTAGTCCCCGAGTTAGTTAGATTAAGCTAATACGAGCTCAAAAACATAAAAATTACAAAAAAAAGGGGACAAGATTTCCTACTTAATCGACGGAACCTAGCTTGGCTGAAGGCTTCTCTTCTAAAAAATGGTGGAATCAGTTTTTGAAAGAAGAAATAAAAATATGATAGCCATTTTGGCTTTTTATTTTATTTACATTTTACTTAATTTCATAAATTACTATTATAACCTTAAATTTTCAATAAAATTTCATGCAATTAGCCTTGTAAACCATCCACTATATATTCAAATTATATAATTACCAATTAATGAGGGTTTAATTACACAATTGGTCCTTCAATTATTTTAATTTTTAACTAAACAAGCTTACTTTCAATTTAATCCTAAACTAATTAGGACTAAATGACAAATAGTCTAAAAGTTAGTGGATTTAATCATGTCTCCACCGCTCTGAATTTTTTACCATGGTTTAATTACCATTTTGGTCCCTTTACTATTTTAAATCAAAATCAATTAACTTTTAACTCTTTTACAATTTAATCTTTTTACCACAATTAAGCAATAAATCATCAAAATTACTGGACCAAACTTCAATTCACATATAATAGGACTCCGTAAATATTTAATAAAATTATTTACGGTTTTAAATTATGGAAACAGGATCCTAATACCTCATTTTCAATAACCACTTGTCTTTTGAACTGAACCACTTATACTAACTTTTAATTCAACTAGTTAAAATCCTCAAATCAAAATTCAATATAAAAATTATTATTGACTCATATAATTTAAATACAAATTATTCAAACTTACTCGTCAGACTTGTGATCCCGAAATCACTATTTTTGATACCACTGAAAATTGGGTTGTTACAAGTTCTCTTTCTATACTACAACCTGACCACGTAATACTACTTAGTATTAGTTAAACATTTAGACAACCAATTAGCAACATTTACTTCTATTTTTCTTTGTGTACAAAAACTATATGAGGATAATAATACAAAGTATATTAATTTAATTCATGAATAATTTTATTAATCAATCTGTTCAAAAATATTACAAGTGTACTTAGACGAAAATACTACATTTAGGGCACCAGATCCAACAATCTCCCACTTACCCTAATGAAGTAGATGAGTCATGTTTCGCATTCTTATGCCCTTCCACATGTTTCCCAAAGAGCTCTCTAGCTAGAAGAGTCATGGAAAAACAAATCCCTAAGGTTAGTCCTCAAATGCGATCTTTAACAACATCCATTATTTCATCAAACACTACTGTCTCCCTAAATGTGTTTTGTCCTTATGTGGTTTCTTTTAGGTTTAGCTATATCTGCATTGTTATGGTGTTATAGCTTTTTCGTAACTCATATTTGACCCTCCAGAATGAAGTTAGCAGTGTTGTCCTACTTGACACTTATTTACACTATGAACTCGTTGTTTAGGACAAAAACACAACCCGTTATTGATTTTCTCACATCCCAACATGTTTGGAAGTCAAAATTAGTATATCCGATAAGAGTGAGATATCCTCTGAAATATACAAGCATATAATCCCTCGTTCTTTGTAAATACTTGTGTATATACTTAATTTCTTGCCAATGCCTTGGACTTGGATTCTTCTGATATCGACTTACCAACCCCAGTGCAAAATAAATATTTATGCGTGCGTATAGCATAGGATATATGAGACTTCCTACTATCGAAGCATAAGGAACTTTTTTCATTTTTTCTCTTTCTTCTGCTGTCTTAGGACAACCCTTTAAAGAGACATGAAATCTCAATACGGAAGGTTAATTTCCCTTATTTGAATTGATCATTATATAACGCTCTAATATCTTGTCTATGTATGAAGCTTGAAATAGTTCTATCACTTTGTTCTTTCGATACTTTAAGATCTGAATACCTAGAACAAAATTACCTTTTCCCAAGTTTTTCATGTTAAACTATTAGGTTAACCACAATTTGACCGATGACAATGTCCCCACATTATTTCCAATGATAGAATATCATCAACATATAGAACGAGAAAGACCACATTTACATCCCATAAATATTTGTAAACACAATGTTCATCTACGTTTTCCTCAAATCCAAAATCTTGACCGCCTGATCAAATTTTTAATTCCATGAGCGGGATGTTTGCTTAAGTCCATATAAGGATCTAAGCAATTTGCAAATTTTATGCCCATTTCCTTTAGCTATATATCTGGGAGGTTGCATCATGTAGATGTTATCTTCAAGATAGTCGTTCAAAAATACTATTTTGACATCCAGTTACCAGATCTCGTAATTAAGAGTTGTCATAATGGATAGTAATATGCAGATTGACTTGAGCGTGGCAACCGGAGAGAAGGTTTCTTTGTAATTGATACATTCTTTCTAAGTATAACCTTTTGCTACAAGTTTGGCCTTGTAAGTTTCTACTTTTCCATCCGCATTTCGTTTCCTTTTCTAGACCCACTTACACACTATGGGTTTTATCCCTCTTATTAAGTCTACAAGTTCCCACACTGAGTTTGAATACATAGAAGCCATCTCAGCTTTCATAGCTATATCCCAAAGCTTGGAATCAACACTCTACATCACTTCGTCATATGTAAGTGAGTCATTATGTTCCTGTTCAGCACACTTAGTGTTAAAAACACTTCCTCCAGATTAGAAAACTCAAACCTATGAGAGACCCTCTCACTGCGATGATGCTCCCTATGTTACTGATCGTTTACAGGTCTACAATTAGGAGTTGGTTCTGGAACCATTTCCATAAGGTTTTGTATATTTCTCGAAAGCTCCTCGAGTATCTCTTTACTTTGAGGTTTGAAGTCATTCATGTAACTTTCTTCTAGAAAAGTAACATGAGTTGAGACTATAACAGTTTGCTCTTTCAGGTTATAAAACAAACCACCCTTTGTTCCTTTTAGATATCCTACAGACATGCACAATTCCATTTGTAAGTCCAACTTCATCGCGTCTTTATCCAATACGTAGGTCGGGCATCCCCAAATCCTAAAATGATTAAGACTCGGCTTTTTGGCATGCCACAATTTGTATTAGGTTTTCGATGCTGCCATAGTTGGCACATCATTTCAAATATAGGAAGCCATTTGTACAACGTATCCCCAAAAAGATGTTAACAACTTCGAATAACTTAACATCGAACGTACCATGTCAAACAATGTTTAATTTCTTCTCTCTGCCACACCATTCTGTTGTGGAGTGCCCAAAGTGATTAACTAGGATAGAGTCTTATTCTCTATAAGGTACCCTAAGAACTCATCAAATAAATATTCCCCACTTCGATCAGACCGAAGTGTCTATATGTGTAACCTAGTTGTTTCTCCACTTTCACACGAAACTCTTTCAATTTATCAAAGGTTTCACGCTTGCGGTGCATTAGGTATACATACCCATATTTGGAATAGTCATCAATAAATGTTACATAATACTCTTAACTACCTCTTGCGCTAATACTCATGGCACCACACACGTCAGTGTGTACAAGTTCTAGGGGTTTTTTGGCCCTAATTCCTTTTTGCATTAAAAGATCGCTTAGTCATCTTACCTTCCAAGAAAGATTCAAATTGTGGAAGAACGACTTATTTAAGTGAACTTAAGATGTCGTCTTTCACAACTCTAGTGATTCTTTCTCAGTTAATATGATCAAGTCTTATATGCCAAAGGTACGCCACATTAGAGTGAGAAATTTGAAGTCTTTTATTTGATATTCCAGTCTCAAGCAGTGTATACATCTTTAGCTTGATAAAAAAAATTATTTGACATCCATCTTCTAAATATTGCAATTCCATTATTAAAAGTCACGGTCATAAACATGCAATATCTTTTAAAATAATCTTCCTAAAATTATCAAAATAAAGATGTACATCTCCCACTGCTCCCCCGATCAGCAATAATAAGCTCTTATCTCTAAGATCTTTCATCTCCTTGAATCCCTGTAGAGAAACACAAACAGGATTAGTGGCTTTAGAAAATGACCTAGTTTTCTATTGAGTCTTCTACTAAACAAGCTTTTATCATAAAGAGTTTCATACATTTTCCTTTAGTAGCTAGGTATTTCATCCACTCTTTACAGTTTACCTTGAAGTGCCCTTTCTTTTTCCAGAAGAAGTATTTAGACTTAGATAAGTCTTTAGGCTTTTTACTTCTCTTCCTTTCCACTTGTGGTGGCTCAAAGGCCTTAGCCTTACCTTTCTTAGCATGCTTTCCCTTCCTTTTTGAGGAAGATGCAATGATCATATTCGCTTCTATTTTTTGGATTGGTTGACCACGATTCAACATCAACTCATAGGATTGTATGTAACACCCTCAACTCGATCCAATTCACTGAATCCAAATCTTGGGTGTTCTCACACAGAACACATAACCTATAACAACAAAATTTAATGAACAACTCCAAATTACAAACAATCCTAGTTTAAAATTACATTCCAAAACTAAATTTCAACAAATCAGCAAGGTATTTAAATAAATATAATTATACAAAATAAATTGTTCTTAACACAATTATTTAACTGATACAAGGTTATTATATTAAACTCCTACATAAAAACTCTACAATAGTAATATATGCATAATAATCCAATATGCCACTTCCTTGGCGTAGTCCTGGCATTGTCCCACCAGGTGCAGACCTTTGTTATAAAACTTGATACATAGAAACGAAATGAATAAGTTCAAAAGAACTCAGTGAGAGATACTTCTTTGTACCTTTGGCTATTATTTATATAATGTAGGCACTATTACTCATTTACTTAGCTTGAGCGTGTTGGATCACTGGTACACCCCGTGGCGATTTTCAACCACAGATCCATGTACGAGGAACGAATCAGGTTGAAAATATACCTTTTCAAACTAAAAAATAGCGTGTAACGTTATTGGTTGGAATCCTTTACGCGATGTCAATTCAAGCAGCAACAAAAGTGTCTTGGCCACTACATAGTCCACCCAGTCCACCATGAATAAAAGAAATCTTTAAACAAATTTAGAGAGAATTCAAAACGACTGCTAGACCCTTTCCATTTTTCTTTCTTACTTATTGACTCCCACATAATCAGGGATTATATTCCATTTATTAATACCATATATTAAAACAGAATAATTCCATTTTTTTTTTTACTTTATAGAGGAAATCATGGAAGATATTGAAATTATATTATTTCCAAAAGAATACTAACTTCTATAAATATTAACTCTGAAATATGTTACGAATCATATCCACCAATCAATCCTACTTGCCAGGTAATTCTATTTGCCAAGCTATTACTATTCACCAGGCAATATTGTCTGTTAAGCAATTCTATCTGTTAGGCGATACTATTCCCCAGACGATACTGTCTGCCAGGTGATACTTATCCGCCAATGATAAGAATATGCCATATCATATGTAGGAGAGTATACACCATTCTATTGGCGTGAAATCTATTCACTTTAACCATAGGGTGTGACCCTGTAGGTTCTTGTAACATTGGTACTAATACTAGAACATTTCTAATGTTACAAATAATGAGTTATAACACCCTACACCCAAGTCCTACACCGGGACGGGATACGAGGCTTTACCACACTTAAATACATGCATTCCAACGTTTTCAATTATGACGACTTGATCAAATTTAAAACTTTTCAAACTTTGTCTAAACCCTCTTTAACATGGGCCTAAATGGCCTCAAATGTCCATTGGAAACCATTCGGGACCAGCTCGAGTCCTTAACCAACTTTAGAAAAATAACCCTTGAAACAGGGCACACGCCCTTGTGGAAGGACAACACGCCCATGTGGTCATTATGACATGGCTATGCTGATGGCCCGTGTGACATACATTGCCTAAGCATCTAGGGACAGCCCGTGTCCCATACCCGTGCGAATTAAATTATAAATTCGAACCTACGGGGGTTTTCACACGGCTTGAGACACGTCCGTGTCTATGGCACGTGTCCCTCACACAGCCATGACACGCTTGTGTCCTAGCCTGTGTCTAAAAACCTTGACATTCTATTTCTGTTTTCAACATACAATTTAGGGCACACGACTGAGGCATACACCCATGGTCAGAGGCTGTGTCCTCCACACAGCTGAGACACACGGCCGTGTCTCTGCCCGTGTGTTTACTACCATGCATACTGACTTGAAATTTTTACGTATAGGGGACACACGGTCTGACAACACGCCCATGGGGTTGGCCGTGTGTCACACACTGCCTATAGACATGCCTGTATGTCTACCCTTGTGGAGAATATAAGGCTATCTACCAAGCTTTTGCCACCCTAAAACACAATTTAACACCAACCAACATATCAAAGTCTAAAATTAATATGATTTCACAACCAAACAACCATAGCTAAGGCCTATATACAATTATTGAAAGACTACTTTGCATTCATATAATACCTTTCAATATCAGCCATTTTTCATGGCCATATACAAAATGAGTCAAATATTAAAGCAAGCCAACACATTTGGCCCTAAAACAATGTGACACTAAAGCAAAATCAAAGAGTCCTATACATGCCATAATCAAAATTTAAGAACTAATTATACCAAGTGCTTTGATTAATAGTGTGATTGATGCCTCGACGTTCGTTGATCCACGAGCTAATTAGGCGGCACTATAAGAAAATGGAAAGAAACAGGGTAAGCATAAAGCTTAGTAAGTTGCATGAAAATAAATATAACAATAACTTTACCATTCATCATCATGCTCATAATACAAAAGTAGGCATAAGCACAACTTACTCGTCACTATCTAATACAATTCACATAGCATATACTGAGCTCACATCTCATACATTTCAAATAGGTACCTGTACCACTCATAACATGGTTATACTTTTCTCGTATAACTTAAATTGTAACTCTCACCATTGAACCATTTGAAATGCTATCAAATATTCACTAATCCTCAAACATAGGGAATAATGCCGACGCCATGTCCCAGACATGGTCTTACACTGACTCTCAAATATTCATACCGATGCCATGTCCCAGACATGGTCTTACTCTGACACATCTTGTAGCCGATGCATGTCCTAGACATGTCTTACACTAGCTTACATCTCGAGGCTGATGCATGTCCCAGACATGTCTTACACTAGCTCTTGTCTCAATGTCGATGCCATGTCCCAGACATGGTCTTACACTGGCTCTCATAAATATGGCTGATGCATGTCCCAGACATGTCTTACACTAGCACACAAATAACTCGAATGTCATGGCATGAATATCTGATGTATTTCCTAAGGTTCAAACGGGAGTTCTACTATCTCAATATTCATCATACATAATTATTTCCACCAATAAGCAATCTATGCTATATCAATTCAAACACATATAATAACAATGTAGTTGTATTATTTACATACAACTTACATCGGATTACAAAATGTGGATGACTAGTTCAGTTTAGTCCACTTGCTTTGCTTTTCCCCGGTCTAGGTCCAGATTTTATAATTCTTGATCTAAAATGATAGAAATTCATTCATATCATTAGCATATTAATCTAGACACTCAAAAATTCATAATTGGGCAAAATGACCGTTTTGCCCCTATACTTTCACAAAATGACCATTTTACCCCTAGGTCTGAAAATTGATTTTTATCATATTTTCTCACTAACCAAGCCTAGCCGATTACTTTATATACTAGAAGCAGTCCAAAATTCTCAATATTTCCCACATTTATCACCTATTTTACAACTTATGCAAAATGGTCCTTTTTAGGGTTTTCATGAGAAATCTCTTCACAAAAGTTGTCTATTACACTACCATAACTCATATTCTTCCATAAAATTTTAGAAAAAAACATGAACACACTCATGGTAAAACCCTAGAATTTCAACCATTTTGCAAAATAGTCCCCCCATTTGAAAGCTCATGTTACAAGGGTTCTAAAAGTACAAAAATCATCATGAAAAACCATCAAGATCACTTACTTGTAGAGAGACTAAGTGGATGAAATTTCAAGCTTCAAAACTCCTCTAATGGCTGATATTTTTGGTCAAGAAGAAAGGATGGATGAAAAAGATGAAGGCTAGGGTTTAGGGTATTATTTTATCACATATTATGTCATCAAATACCTAACATTTTGACCATTTAATTTCTTTGTCTCATTATAACATCCCAAAATAGGGCCTAGTCAAAATAGTGGTTTCAAGACCATAAATTTGACATTAAAATATTTATTTTATGAATGTTATGATGTTTAAAATATGAGGATATGTTTACATTAGAGTTTCATGACAAAATTTTAAGTGTAAGATGTTCAATTGGGAATTAGGGACCAAATTGAATAAATTTCAAAACATGGGTTTAGAAGCAATGTATATGAAATTGCTTTGGATTATGAATTAGAGGTCCTTAATTAGTAATTTGACCAAGTTCTAGAAATTTGGACAAAAATGGGCTTGTATGGATGAATTTTTAAAGAAAGGGGTTTAAGGGCATTTTGGTCATTTGCCATTTTAATGAATTAAAAAGGGGAAAAAGAAGCGAAAATCAGCCATCTTCTTCCCCCATAGCTGCCGAAATTTTGAGCCTCCATAGTTAGGTTTCTTTAATTTTCAAGCTCAATAGTAAGTGCTCTCAACCCCCGTTTTTAATGCTCTTTGTATTTTTGAGATCCCGGTAGCTTGTTCTTTCCATTTCTACCTATATCTCATGCTAGGGTTCATGATTAAAAATTTACCCATGCATGACATGTTTGTATTTTGATGGTTCATGGAGGAATATTAAAGGATGATGTGTGTTAAACATTTTTTTCTAGGTGATTTTCATGAGAAACCATTATAGGGACCATTTTGTGAAAGTTTAAAATGTGTGGTAGAAATGTGAAACCAATGGAAGATGTGAGTTACCATAGGAGAGAAAAATGTTTGGCTAGCCTTGGGTAAGGTAGAAATTGCATGAGCTTCATTATACAAGCCTAGGGACTAAATCATAAAAACGTGAAAGGCTAGAGGCAAAATGGTCATTTTGACCGGGGGTGGAATTTAGATCTAAAATGGATAAAATGAGTGGTTAATAATCTATTCTTATTGTTATAGACCCCGAGGAACAAATTTCGAAGGTCAATCGAGGGAAACGGAAGGTTTCGGATTGATCGAAACATTAAACAAAATAAATACCAGGTAAGTTCAAATAACTTAAAGTAAACACATAATATGCTCAATTATATATTTTAGTAAATGTATGATAAATTGCATTTGATTAAAATATGTAAATGTATGAAATGCTATTGGATAATGATATGTTGATAAATGTCTCGGTTGAAGTTGAATGGGGAATCCGATGGATGAACCATGATTCACATGAATAATGAGATCCTGCATGTATTGCAGTAAGGATTTAGCCTGGACGGGTAATCCATTGATCTCATTTATGAAAAGGATCTAGCCCGGACGAGTGTTCCTTCTGAATGATTAAGCCTCCCCAAGAATAAATGTACATTGTGGATTTAGCTCGGATGGGTAATCCAAATAGGGTCTGAATTTAGCCTGAACTGGTAATTTAGATCCTAGCTCATTAAGAATGTTGGCTATGAATGGGATTTAGCTTGGACTGGTAATCCCGGCATTACCTTATGAGTTCCTTAATTGGTTCGCAGGAGTGCATACCTGATATGATCATTCATACGAATTGACAGTTAATGGGCACTCCATCGAGATTTCCAATATACTCAACGAGACTAATATGATATACATGTATAAGATGAAATGTGAAATGATGAGCTCATCTAAGTTAAATTTCATGGTATCATTGATATATATATATCTAACTCATCGATTGAGTGTATGACTAGGAAAAGCATTTTATGCTAATTGAGTTTACTAACCAAATATGGTTGAATGCTTAATTATCTGGTAAGTTTACTTTCCGGTTATTCGAGCTTACTAAGCATGTAAATGCTTACTCCTCTTCTTTCCCTAGTTTTTCAGAGCTCGAGGACTTATAAGGCTTGAAGGACGGTTGGAGATTTCAACACACTATCAACTAGGTCCGCTTTGGTATATGAATACTTTCATTTTGTTAATTGGCATGTATAGGTGTTTTTGAGTTATTTTGTTAAATGCCAATTGGCTAACCAATGTAAAGGCTTGGATGTCTTGTTTATACATTTTGTAATGGCCTTGATATATGGTCTTTTGGGGTGTGGTATGTTATCCCACCAATCATGCTAAATGAATTGTTGAATGCTTATGTATATGTCATAATATAAACATATTTGTGAAATGTGACCAATTCATCGGAATTGGAAGGACCATAATTGGTAATGAGTAAAAATCGAGCCAAATCCAATGTCGAGGCAAATATTGCTATCATTTCTCAAACTACTAAGGAACATTATGGCATGTGCAAACAAATGATATGAGGTTTCCATGCAATAAGGTTTTATGAAGTCAATTCATAAGTATTAAGGTATGAGGGTGTAATAAGGGTGACCAAGGGCTTGGAAAATAGCCTAATAGGGTTCTTATGGTGGGACACATGGGCATGTGTCTTGGCCGTGTGTGCCACACGGGCCACTCACATGGGTGTATGGTATGGCCGTGCGTCTCCTGCACCTAAAATTTTAAGTTAGTATTAAGCACGGGCTAGAGACACGGGCATGTGTCTTGGCCGTGTTATTTTAATAGATTGTTCAAGTCATGGGCACGGGGTGAACCCATGGGCGTGTGCCATGGCCGTGTCTATAGGTCAGTGTTGTCCACGGTTTAGGGGCATTGGCGTGTTTCCTTTGCCCACGGGTGTGTGTAAACCCCTATACGGTTGTGTGGGGTATTATTTAAAGAATTCATGCCGAATGTTCGATATTGTTCCGATTTATTCTTGGTATCAATTAAAGGCCTCGTAGGCCCAGGCAAGTAAATCGATTTAAATTTGAAACGAAATTTTATGGCCCGTGTTTTCTGATTCTGCTTGCATGTCTGTCTGGTAATGCCTCGTACTTGTCCCCGGGCATGGGTACGGGTAAGGGGTGTTACACTCATGGCCGGCCAAGCTATAATTTAAGGGTGTATTTGCTCTTTAAAAACCCTCATTTTAAGTTTCATGGCAATTTGACACCTTTAGCTATCAATTCAAGACTTTTGAACTTTATGCGATTTAGTCCCTTTTCGCGATTAAGCTCACAAATGCTAAAATTACTTCACCAAATTTTTCATGCACTCATATAATAATGCCACAACACATAAAATAATATCAAAAATAATTTCTCTAACCTCAGGTCAATGGTATTGAAACCACTGTTCTGATTCGGCCCAAAATCAGGTTGTTACATGAGTAGCGTCTAGTAACACGTCATTGCTACCCACGTTACAAGAAGTCGTGATTCGACATAACCTTTTTTGTGATAAAATTTTTCATGTATCATATTCTTTTATCCTTTATATCTAAATTAGACACAAGTCATGGTATAGTCACACTTTTATAGTCCAATCTCATATTTCTTGATAATCTTAGTAGACTATGTTAAACAAATAAGTGTGGTATCTCATATCAACTTATCTGAGAATGGCCATGCATTTCTAGTCTCACTTCATCAAATGGCCTAAGATATTACTCCTACTATGTAGAAGGAATAAATCCTATCTTAATCAATCATGTCCCACTACATGGATTGTGGTATATCTAGCATCAGTCTTTATAGTGCAACCTATTACAGTAGACGTTTGACTATATCAAAATATATGACTCATGATGTTGGGATAATGATGATCTCAAGTCTGAGGATTATATACATAGTTATCACTATAAGTAATATTTGTGACTGTTACATAATAATCCAAGAAACATACTCATGACGGGTCAGTCCAGTATGTTGTTCTCTAACACATACTCATGTATTGATTTTTACATCCCTATGACAATAATAATAGTTTTTCATCAATCAACACAACATTAGTCTCACTGTATTATTATTGTCCCAACCCATAATAATACTTGAATAAGGACCTTTTCAGGATAATTTTATTATTCTTAGAACTTTCTTATTAATCAGTTTATTTATATACATAAAAAAATTGAAATAACAATGGTATTACCTTATATTAACAACCTAGGTAAAATGAGTATGTAATTACAACCATCTCATGAATAGTGTTCGGGTATACTCTAACAGAGTGAGTACCATCACAATTCAAGATTTACTCATGTACACCAATTGTTGCCTTCTTACTTGAATTAGGTCTTCAATCTATCAGATTAACTTATTGTCTAAACATACGTTTCTTTGCTATTCTCTTGCTTAATAACCTATGAATTGTCCTTTCCCATACCCTTGCATACTAAACATATATTCTCTTACTCAATTAAATCAGAACAACTATCACAGAAAATAATCATGGGTATACTTACACGATTTACAGATACATGTGCCATTCAGTTTCCACCAATTCACTAAGTCTTATACCGTCTTTTACTGTCCCAATAATTTCTTTTACTGTCAAATGTTATAGGAATCATTATACCAAAATACCATTGTTTTCTAGATGACAATATTATTTAGTTATCATGACCTCAAAGTCAACCATGTATAGTCAGATTTGGCGGATACTTTTTCACATATACGAGTTTTCATTGCTATTTATGAACATATTCTTCTATCTTGTATATTTACACCTTGATCTGTTTCTCCCAGTCAACTTCAATTATCTTATCCTTATTATCAACTGATCAAACTTATACTAAACTCAAAATACAGTGGTCAATCACTTTATTCCGTAGTTATGAATTTGAACACGTCAGAGATCCAAATAGAATATGCCATCTGACTAAACTAAGAATACACATTAGAGGAAAACAAATGATATACAAAATATGCCATAAGGCCATATTACAGAATACACTACAAAGGCAATCATGCAAAATTCGCCATAAGGCATTCATAATACGCCATAAAGGCAATCCATTCAGAGTATGCCAAAAAGGTAATTCACTCAAAGTATGTCATAAAGGCTAATAGGATGCCACCTAGACATCCCAGGACTTCTATGTTTCCAATATGGATTTGTCTAAACTCACATCACATGAGGTTTGCCCATCATATCCCTAGGACACGTAAAAAACCTCATTAGATAAATGTCGCTATAACACCCCAAATTTTATGTTTCAGATTCTGTTAAATTTTAATACAACTATGTATCTGCTTCAGTGGTTAAGTGTTCTGTGTGTGAGAGGTTCCAAGTTCAAGCCATGTCTTTGGCAAATTTTGGTATTTTCCTGAATAAAGCCTTAACCTTACTTAATAAGCTTAAGTTTAATTGTTAGTAAGAATATAACAGAATGGGCCTGCTAGTCTGGTGGCTAAGTGGAGTGTAAGTTGCTAGAGGTCCTGTGTTCGAATCCTGGCGTAGGCATTATTTTTGTGCTTGTCCACTCAAGTGAGTTTAAGTTGGATTAGAAGTCTGAGTAGTAGGGAATTGGTGGAGAGAATTAAGGGGTTTAACAGTTTCTGTTCAGCACTGCTTTCCTCCTCTGTAAAAATTTGGCCATTATTTTTTCCTTCTCTTCTCTTTTCCTACCGATTTTCCCTTTATTATCTCTTTTGCTGCCGAAATTCCACTATTTTTCCTATTCTTCTGCTTCTTTCTTTCTTCCAATCGTTTTGTTATTCACCTTTGGGGAACACATTTGGTAAGTTTTATTGATATAATTATCATTTATTTGATCGTTCTTTACCTAATGGGGTTCTAATTTTGGTTAGGAGGCTTTTAAGCGGCTGTAGAATTCCAATCGCTGTTGTGGGGTTGGGAATTCGCTAGTATTCGATCGAAGGTAAGCTTGGTTACTTTTTGGATAAAAATCTTGGTTTAGGTTCAATTTAAGTGCACATTGGAAACGTTTATTTAAGGGTTTATTGTTTAAATATAGGTTTTGGTGTGCTCGATGATCTTTTAGGCTTCAATCAGAACCAGGTGTGTACCCGAAAACACAGAAAATGAGAATCGGTGAAAGTCAAAAAATGAAACTGTCGACACCACACGAGCATGTGGTTGCCTGTGTGGTAGGCCGTCTGGTAGCACACGGGCATGTGATCGACGAACCAGGCCGTGCACACGTGACACAGGTGTATGACACGGCCGTATGAGGACAGGCGCGGCTGTATGCGAGACACAGGCTCGACTGATTGGGTCGTGTGGGCCATACAGGCATGTGGGCCCATACGAATGAACCACACGGACGTGTGGAATTTAGGGTCAGGCCATGTGAGCCACACGACCAAGGCCAATTGGGCCATGTGAGCGTGTGGGCCCACACGGGCAAGTCACATGGACGTGTGAGCCCATTTTTCTGAAATGCTCCGAAAGGTTGCTCGTGTCGCCTAAGTCGACTGGGACCTACGGTAGGCTCGGTAAGAGTCGCTGGACCCCTGATTATGTGATTTGACTAAGTGATATATGTGATCTAGCATGTAACTCTTAGCATGTTGACCGATTTGTATGTATGACCTGTTAATTGCATACTCGCATGTCATGTTTGTATGTTGCATTGCATCAAGGTTGGGATAATGTATTTGGAGGAAGTATTCTAAAAGGCTCTTAAGCCTGATATCTGGCAACTCAGCTGCAATTATCTGACTATGTGCCGCATTTTCGTATAGTATGGTGTGTAAGGATGGGTGGGTCGATTTTATCTCCACATGGTGTGTAGGGTTGGAGGGAGATGGTGTGTAGAGGCTGGTGGGTAGGACTCTGATATTCTATCTGTATATTGTATCTGATATAGGATAAGGCCCTAAGTTGTATCTGATTCTGTATCTGATGGGCTAAGGCCCTAACAGTTTCTGTAAAAGGCTCCGGCCCCAAACTGTTGATTTATGACACCTGATGTGTGTTCTGTATGTGTGTTTTCTGTGGGGATTATGCACAGAGTTGTAAAAACTCACCCTTTTCTATTTTATTTGTTTAGGTAATCCCAGACTTGTTGGGTCGGTGCAGCGGAGGGCTCAACAGTGGCCACACGGATTTTACTTAGACTGATAAACCGTAATTTATACATATTTATACCCTATGCTTAAAGCATTTTATGAATGATTTTTCCTTAGAATTAGCGAATTTGATGCTCCTAATGCCTTAATTTCATGTTTTACACTTAGGTAAGCATAGGAGAGCGAAAGGAACGAGAAACGGGCCAAAAATGGAGAAAATGGGCCAAAGTACGAAATCAACACGGCCTGGACCTCCTCACACGGGCAGCTCACACGGTCGTGTCAATTTGGCAGAATTGAAGCACGACTCACACGGGTAGAACACATGCCCGTGCCAATTTAACAGGCTCGAACAAGGCCTAAAGTAATCGCACACGGGAGTGTCACACGGGCGTGTCCCTATCGAGCCTAAGTTGAGTCCAATTCAGAAAAGGCCACTTTTTAGGGTTCTTAGGCATTCCAAAGCCTATAAATACACCCCAGAAGAGGAAGAGAGAGGAGACGGAGAATAGGGAGTAAGAAATCACTCCGAGGAAGCCGAGTGATCCATCTCAGAAGCCGGATTCACCATCAAGACTGAAGATCTCTCCTCAATTTCCCCTTCAGGAGTTTTGGGTTTTCTTTATGTTTTGTATTCTTTATTATTCTGAGATGTTTTCTTGTTTAGTTATGAACTAAACCCTAAATACCTAAGGGGGATGAAACCTAAGACGAATTTTGTTATTATTTTCTGAATCGTATGATAAATATTTAACTTGTTCTTAATTGTGTGTTCTTATTCTTGTTTTGGTATTTTAGGATATCACTTCAAGTTACTACTCTTAGTTGGAGGAGGAATAGACCCTGATTAAGAGTAACTTTGCCATAATTAAGCAGAGTTGATTGCGCGCCTAGAGATAGGGTAACAAGATTTTTTCAGATTAGGGTGAAACCTAATAAGGGAATCCATAGATTGAGTTAATGCAACCCTAAGGTGTTAATTAGAGAAAAGTCTCAGTTATTCAACCTAGGGATTAGACGTTATTAGTCTTAAATAGGGATAATAACATAACGTAGGGATTTCTACGGAACAAGTTAAATGAATAAATCATCCAGTTCGGAGCCAAAATAACAAGTAAAAGTCTAGGTGGATTTTTCCTTAGGTATTGTCCTTAATCAATCATTTTCCCAAAATTAATTTCTCAATCCTATTTTTCTGCAATTTCTTAGTTTAATTAGTTAGATAAAACAAACCCCTTTAACTCTTAGGCTAGATAATAAAAAGACAGTCATTACTAGTACTTTTAGTCCTTTGGGCTCGACAATCCAGTCTTGCTAAATCTATACTACTGTTCGATAGGTACACTTGCCTACGTCTTGATAATAGTTAGTTTCAAGAGCGAGTCATTATAAATTTATAAACCTTATCACAAAAAATCACGATCAAGTTTTTGGCGCCATTGCCGGGGACTAAAATATTAGGAACACTCAATTTTTATTACTTTAGCCATTTATTTTCTTGCAATTTAACTTTATTTTTATTTTACTATTTTTTTTCTTTCTCCTGGCAGGTTCGTATCGTTTATGACTAGAAGAAACCTGTCAGGACCATTGCTTTTTGACGAAGAGATCGATCGCACAGCTTGTAGCAACCGACAAGAAATTAGGCGAAGCCTAAGATAAACAGAAGAAGAACAAGAGGACAATATCTCAACTACAACTTAGGAGATGGCTGAAAATCAAGACAATCAGCTACCTCCGGCAATACCCGCTGAATTAGCAAATCAGAATCCTGCTCCTCGTACTATGTATGATTATGCTAAGCCTAATTTAACAGGAACTGAGTCAAGTATAGTTAGGCCTGCTATTGCTGTAAATAATTTTGAACTGAAACCTAACACAATTCAGATGATACAACAATTTGTTCAGTTTGATGGTTTGCAGGATGAGAATCCCAACAGTCACTTGGCGAGTTATTCCCTTTTGTGACACTTTCAAAATTAATTGCTTTTCTGATGATGCCATCCATCTTCGGTTATTCCATTTTTCATTGAGAAACAAGGCTAAACAGTGGTTGAACTCGTTACTAAGAGGGTCCATCACTATTTGGGAACAAATGACCGAAAATTTTTTATTAAAATATTTTTCGCCGGCAAAAACAGCTAAGTTATGTAATGATATCTCTTCTTTTGTGTAGATAGACTTAGAAACACTTTACGATGCATGGAAGAGATACAAGGGCCTACTGCGAAGGTGCCCTCACCATGGGTTACCTCTATGGCTACAAGTTCAAACGTTCTACAATGGTGTGAATCCCTCAACAAGACCGATGATTGACGCAGCTGCTGAAGGAACTATCAATAATAAAACACCTGAAGAGGCTTACGAATTTATTGAAGAGGCAAGTCATGAGGACTAAGCCAATGAAAACAGCAGGCGTTTATAACGTCGACTCGATTACTATGTTGACAAATTAGGTAGAACTTCTGAATAAAAAAATTGATGGTTTACTTGGTTCTACGCAGGTACATCCAGTGATGAGGTGTGATTCAAGTGGAGGAGGTGTGCATACAGAATATCAACCATTCAATCCTACAACCAAAGAGGAACAAGTTAGCTATATGGGTAACAATAATTTTAGATCTCAAAATAACCCATATAGTAATACTTATAATGCAGGTTGAAAGAACTACCCAAATTTCTCCTGGGGTGGTCAAGGGAATCAAAAGCCACAAAATCCTCAGGGTTTTCAACAGCCACCTTATCAACAGGAGAAGAAACCAAACCTTGAGGAGATGCTATCCAAATTCATCTCGGTGTCAGAAACCCATTTCCAGAATACCGAGACAGCACTTAAAAATCAACAAGCATTGATCCAAAGGCTCGAAACTCAGATAGGCCAGCTGTCTAAACTAATCTCCAAACGACCACAAGGTAGCTTGCCAAGTAATACTGAACCTAACCTAAGGGAACAGCTCAACGCAATTAATGTTCAAGATAAAGAAGGATTCGTTGAGCCTGAGCTAGAACTGATGCAAGAAACAGTGGTGAGCAAGGGTAAAGGTGAGGTGAGTCATAATGAAAACAAAACGGAGAATGTAGAATTAAAAACCTCGTGTCCTATACCCTAACATGACGAGGAAAGACCGCTCAGATGAGCGATTCGGTAAATTCCTTAAACTTCTAAAAAAATTACATATTAACTATCCGTTTATTGAAGCTCTGTCGCAAATGCCAAATGCAATGAAATTTCTAAGAGAGCTTTTAGCAGACAAACGGAAGTTGGACGAGGCGTCGCATATAGAGCTAAACGCAGTTTGCTCAGCTATTCTACAGAATAAGCTACCCCACAAATTGAAAGATCCAGGGAGTTTTACAATTCCTTGCTTAATTGGTAGTTTAGATGTGAATAATGCATTAGCTGATTTAGGGGCTAGTATTAACGTCATGCCTTATAAAATGTTTAAGCAACTAGGTCTTGGGAAACCTAAACAAACTAGGATGAGCATTCAATTGGTAGATAAAACTATAAGATTTCATAAGGGTATTATTGAAGATGTACTAGTGAAAATAGATAAGTTCATATTTCCCGTTGACTTCGTTGTTCTAAACATAGAGGAGGATAACAACACCCCTTTGATTATAGGGAGGTCCTTTTTAGCAACTGCTAAAACAATTATTGATGTTGGCACAGGTGAGCTCACACTTCGTGTGGGAGACGAAACAATCACCCTTCAAGCCCAAAACTCTGGCAACACATCAAATATTGAAGGTAATTGCCCATACCAACTTACTAAAATTGACAATATGACGCAACCTACTTTGCAGGAATTGAGTTTGAAAGAAGTACATGAGCCAGGTTCAAGCAATAATAGAGGATCCATTCATGAAGAACGAAGGCTACAAATAGAGGAGTTAGACGAATGGCGAGCACGTAAATCGAGAACATACGATAAACTAAAACTACGCCAGAACGAGCTCGATACCCTTCCAAATCAACTTAAGGTTAGAGATAAAGTCTTGCTAGATGCCGCAAATCCTCACATTGTCACCACCAACCGGAATGAAGAAATCCCTCTTATGGTACTTCATATTTTCCCATTCGGTACAGTGGAGGTAAGTCATCCCAAGTTCGGCACTTTTAAGGTAAACAACACCCATTTAAAACCTTATTTTGATAAGATTGATAGTAGGAATGAGGAGTGTGAACTCCTTAAACAATCATGACCATCCAAATGAGAGGTAAATCGAGCTTGGACTATAAATAAGCGCTTCTCGAGAGGCAAACTGAGCACTAACTATATTAAATTCTTTTAATTTTAGTGTTTAACACCTGACATGCTAACAGAGCCCTTGAAAACAGGTTCACCAACAGGGACACGGCCAAGCACACGGGCACGCTTAAGACCGTGTGGAAACAGGGCAAAGATTTTCCCCAAAACATGGGCGATAATAAATCGCCATGGCCGTGCGACATAACCGTGGGCGAACCTGCCAAAGCAACACGGGCGTGCGACACGCCCGTGCCTAACACCCGTGGTTGAACCTGTCAAATTAACACGGGCGTGGGAGAAGTGAACGAAGCTAGACACGGTCGTGCAACACGACCGTGCGCACTAACACGCCCGAGGTACACGAGCGTGTGTCGAATTTCAGACGCACCAAAATAGGAAAAATGTGAAACACACGGGCTAAAATTGGGACACACGGGCGTGTCCCTTGGTCATGTGCCCCAAAATCTATAAATAAGCTACCCTATTCATTGTCTTCCCCACTCAAAAACCCTAACCCTAGCCGCTGCAAGTCCACACGGTCTCTCTGCCATGCCCGTGCGTCGCCTCCAACTTTATTTTTGATGCCTTTTCTCCTCTTCCTAGCGTTTGTTTACTTCTTCCTTTTCTATTTTACTGATTTCTAGCGCTATTTATCATAATAATATGCAAGTTTTCATTTTCCTTTCATAGTTTTTTCACTTAAATGTCATAATCTATAATAACTATTATATTTTTCATGTTCAAATTCTTATTCATTGCATGCATTCTCTACTCCATTTGTTTAGTTAGAAGTAAAATTTTCATGATTAGGGTAGTTGAAATTTTCATGTCTTTCGTGTTGCCATTCTCTCATCTATTTAATATATTGCACTGCATTCTTTTTCATTTTGATTCATACTACAATGCTGATGCCACAAGAACTCATTATTTTAATTTTTGTGGCTGAAATATCTATGCCTCTTTCCTCTTACAATTTAGTTCTATTTTCCCATGTTTACTCATCAAGACGATTCAATAATTCTAATTACAAGTTCACAATGTCGTCTTCACGAGGAAAGAAATCCGTCGTTCCCGCTTCCAAGAAATAGAAAGGAGCATCATCCTCCTCGATTCCTACCGCGAAAATTTGCCACCCGTTCCTATAGTTTCCCAATAGGCCCCAAGAGGAACTTTTTCAAATACTACGGGCCCGACCTCTTACTGTGGGCCGCTGCATCGATTGGGCTGCCGTCGAACAAATTCAGTGGGCTGATGCAATCCGGGCCCTCCTTACCATTGATCTATGTGAGCTATTTTTTGGTATCATCGAGCCAACATACTTAGAATTAACGATGGAACTATGCTCCACGTTCTATCTTCAAACGGTAATGACAAACTACGATGATCCCGGTGCAGTCTAATTTCGCTTAGGTAGATTAATCCTCCAACTAAGCGTCTCAGAATTTGGCAGTATATTGGGTCTTTATTCCGAGGATTTCAGAGAGGAGAATGACTTACATGCTCTAGACCGCCACATCCATCGTTCTCCCTCACATTGTTGGGATGCCCTCGTCCCACATTCGGCCACCTACGACCCCGGTCGCACCTCTCCCTCCATCCCTAAGGTACCTCTATTCTATTTTATCTCACACTTTAACAGGGCGGAGAGAGAGCACCGGCTTCGTCACTACCCATGACGTCTATTACTTATGGTGTATGTCAAACGGGCACGTCATCGACCTCGCCTACTTTATCGCAATTTCCATACGCCACCAGACGGAGCAACATCAGAAGGGGGTCATCTCCATTGGCCCCTACATGACTCTACTGGCGCGACACTTTGGACTTCTCAACACTGCGACCGAAGAATCATCCCTGACCCTCATTGGCCAGATGTCTCCACAAGGCATCTCGAGCATGCTTAGCATTACGATGATCGAGAGGCGCTGAGGAACCTACCCTTCCCAATATTGTCTTGCTCAATCTACCGAGGAGGAGGCTCCAGAGGACATTACTGATGATATCCCTACCCAGCATGAGGACCCACCTCCCCAGCCACCACCACCTTCTCGGCCAATTCATGCGGCGGCTTCATATGTTGACATCTCTGAGCACTTTAACAGATTCAAGCAGCAGTGTTTTCAAAGATTTGACAACATTGATGCTACTCTAAAGCAGATTTGTCAGCATCTCCACATCTCATCGCCAGTCCCACCTCGCGAACCATCCAGCAATGAAGATGTTTAAAAACTTTTATTTATTATTTTATGTTTCTATTTTTATTTTCATTTAAGACCACTTTTTATTTTTCTTTCATCTTATTTTTATTAGGATTTATAATTTTTCTCTAACAATTTTTAATCTTGGCTACTCCTTTCCAAGTAATTATTTTTCCTAATATTCCCTAAACAGTTTCTGCTTTCATCACAGTTATAATGAGCTCCAAAGCTCACAATCACTTAGGAACTTCAAACTCCATTGGGAAAGGTTCCCCACGACTATCATGTCCTGCTCAATGACGAGATATAATATTCTTTTGGCACAGCACTATGGTACCCAACCTCTACCAACAACGAAGTATCCTCCTCTAACTCCATAACTCCAAACTAGGACATTCATTTCACACTCAGGAAGTTTCAATTCTCTCCCTCTCTTATGATTTTATATTTTTCCATATATCTATCTTTGTACATTGAGGGCAATGTACATCTTAAGTATGGGGGGGTAATCATTTCATTATCCGAAAAACCCCTGAATATTGCTTTGTTCTCTTGCAAATCTCTCATATCATGTTTAGGATGAATTTTGATTGACTAATAATTTCTATTGATATATCTTAAATTAAAACATAGGCATTCATGCATTGATTATTTAATTTTAAAACATTAGACAATCAAGCATGATAAGTTGATTCTTAAGAATTTAAAATTTTAGGTTGTTTCCCCAAGTATAAGTATTATCTTGAATTGAATCCCACAGGTTTAAACATCAAAAAGCCATAATTTTTGTGGGATTTTTGAGCCTTTTGAGCATCTATTAATTCTTTCACGCTCACTTTTATTATTGCTTTGAGTGTGTCAATATTGAAATGTTATTCTAGAACTTGCTTGATTATGCATATCAAGACCACATTATTTGATTTGATATGTCAAGATGATAAAGGCACTTAGGATTAACTCACTTATGCCATGAAAAGCCTACATCCAAGATTAACCCTTAGTAAACCCCTTTGTGCCTAACAAGCCATTCCTTGCATGACCCTCAATATTAACCCTTAACCCATTATTATTGAAATCCCCTTGAATTAATTCGATTCCTATTTTTTTGTTAAGATTTGATTTGAATAAATTGTTTAGCTATGTCTTGTTCTTAATAGTTAGTTTATGATAATCTAACTTGTTGCTAAAAAGAAAGAAAGAAACATGCATACATATTAGTAGTGATCTTTTGTTTGTAAACTTCAGTATTCAAATTCTATAGTCAGAAAGAAGTTTGTTGTACGCAAGTAATGATTAAATATTTTTCTAGTTAAGTAATTTTTCAAGTCAATCTCGATTCTAACCTTTTCTTTCAGCTTGTGACCACACCCCCTAACCAATCCTCGTTACAACCCTTTAAAAGACCTTTTGATTGATGTATCATCTCAATTTATAGTGGTGGATATTTGATTTTCATGCAAGCCTATGGTATTAAATTTTCATATTGACTGATGAGTGCTAATTTCATTGTCATTAAACACTTCGAGTGATTTGAGTGAATCTTTAGTGAGGATGGTAAACTCTGTGAGGTTTCGAATCAATGATAACTACTTAGATGAAGGGAGATGCCTAAGTTTTTCATGATTAAATACTCAATTTCGAATGTTTGAAGCTTTAATGTTCTTTTAGTTGAATTCTCAATGTATGATTACTTATGAGATGGTTTGAGATTTTATTGACAGGAATTATAAGTTGAGAAAAAGGAATTTTTAATAATGATTTGAGGATTTTGCTTGAGGACAAGCAAACACTTGAGTGTAGGGGTATTTGATAAACCGTAATTTATACATATTTGTACCCCATGCTTAACGCATTTTATGAATGATTTTTCCTTAGAATTAGTGAATTCGATGCTCCTAATACCTTAATTTCATGTTTTACACTTAGGTAAGCATAGGAGAGTGAAAGGAATGAGAAACGGGCCAAAAACGGAGAAAATGGGCCAAAGTACGAAATTAACACGGCCTAGACCTCCTCACACGGGCAGCTCACACGGCCGTGTCAATTTGGTAGAATTGAAGCATGACTCACACGGGTAGAACACATGCCCGTGCCAATTTAACAGGCTCGAACACAGCCTAAAGTAATCGCACACGGGAGTGTCACATGGGCGTGTCCCTGCCGAGCCTAAGTTGAATCCAATTCAGAAAAGGCCACTTTTGAGGGTTCTTAGGCATTCCAAAGCCTATAAGTACACCCCAGAAGAAAAAGAGAAAGGAGACGGAGAATAGGGAGTAAGAAATCACTCTGAAGAAGCCGATTGATCCATCTTAGAAGCCTAATTCACCATCAAGACTGAAGATCTCTCCTCAATTTCCCCTTCAGGAGTTTTGGGTTTTCTTTATGTTTTGTATTCTTTATTATTCTGAGATGTTTTCTTGTTTAGTTATGAACTAAACCCCTAAATACCTAAGGGGGATGAAACCTAAGATGAATCTTGTTATTATTTTCTTAATAGTATGATAAATATTTAACTTGTTCTTAATTGTGTGTTCTTAATTCTTGTTTTGATATTTCAGGATATCACTTCAAGTTACTACTCTTAGTTGGAGAAGGAATAGACCCTGACTAAGAGTAACTTTGTCATAATTAAACGGAGTTGATTGCGTGCCTAGAGATAGGGTGACAAGATTTTTCCAGATTAGGGTGAAACCTAATAAGGGAATCCATAGATCGAGTTAATGCAACCCTAGGGTGTTAATTAGAGAAAAGTCTCGATTATTCAACCTAGGGATTAGACGTTACTAGTCTTGCATAAGGATAATAACATAACGTTGGGATTTTTACAGAACAAGTTAAATGAATAAATTGTCTGGTTCGGAGCTAGAATAACAAGTAAATGTCTAGGCAGATTTTTCCTTAGGTATTGTCCTTAATCAATCGTTTCCCCAAAAGTAATTTCCTAATCCTATTTTTCTACAATTTCTTAGTTTAATTAGTTAGATAAAACAAACCCCTTTAACTTTTAGGCTAGAAAATAAAAAGACAGTCATTACTAGTACTTTTATTCTTTCGGGTTCAACAATCTGGTCTTGCTAAAGCTATACTACTGTTCGATAGGTACACTTGCCTGCGTCGTGATAATAGTCAGTTTCAGTGCGAGTCATTATAAATTTATAAAGCTTATCTCAGAAAATCACGATCATAAACTATTTTCTGTTTACATATAATTTATTTATTATTTGGGAAAATTTGATGTAATTAAGGCCTCTACGAATTTTTGCTTAATTTCAGATTTTGAAATGTTTTACGGCTTTTTACTGCTAGCAGTAGGAAAACTCAAGATTACGAAAGAACCGAATACTTTTCAAAACTATCACGCATACGAAAAAGGTTTTTAAAAGCTTCTGTGTAAAATAATGTTTTAAATCAGATCAATTAGAACGCATTTTCCCGGACTAATTACAAGTTAATAAATGGAAAAATTTTAAGGTAAGTGCGATTTCCAAATCACTTTCATGTGTCATCACCAGATTCGGCCGTAACATCCAGGCTGGGTTTGGGGTGTTACATTTAGTGGTATCAAAGCTAGGTTGCAAAACTTAGCTGTGGATTTGGGTTTTTAAATATTTGTTTTTAAGAAATGATTTGCAAATAATTTGAAATATTTTTAGGAAAAAACATATATGTGGCACACCGAGTCTCCGGCACCGGTCTTGTAAGTTTCTGAAACTTTGTTTTGAATTGTCTGAAAGTATGATTAGAATATACTGAAACTACTTTAGGTAGTATACCATACTGAAAACACTCTAGGACGTGTAGACTGAAACCGGTGGTGAGACTATGATTCGTAATAACAGACTCTAAACTTGTGATATTGTACTGCATAAAATATCTGTTAATAAAATATTGAAACTATTAACTAATGCATAAAACTGTTAATACAGATAAATTCTAAAATTTACGATGAGTGCACGAGGTACTCACGAACGAGGTACTAGAGGCCGTGGTAGAGGCCGTAGAGGGGCTCAAGCTGGGTCCTCATCATCTGGAAAACTACCTAACTTAGATACTAGTGAGACACTGGTATCACTGCGATAGAGACTGGGTCTTAGAGTTGATTGGCTGGGGACAACGCACTGTCCCAAGCCATGCTGAGGATATTGGAGAGGTCGCGCGGACCCATCACCGGATCCGGGGCCGTGGGTCGATTCCATGAATGACTCGGTCCAATGAGGTTGAGTTATTCAGAGTGCTTGAGTCGAGTCGCCCCTAATGTGGCCAAATATTAGATGGAGGCCATGGAGAGAACTATGGACGACCTGGATTTTACTACTGAGCAAAAGCTTAAGGGGGTTGTTTCACTGCTACGTGATGAGGCATACCAGTGGTAGCTCACGGTTAAGGAGGGCACTCTGCCCGACCGATTGACCTGGGATTATTTTAAGACTACGTTCAAGGGTAAATATGTGGGGGCCAGCTATATTGATGCCAGGAGGCGTGAGTTTCTTAATCTCACCCAGGGAGACCATTCAGTGGCCGAGTTCCTAAGGTTGAGCATTTATGCCCGAGGCATGGTGGCGACTGAATATGAGCACTGTGTCCGGTTTGAGGATGGTCTCAAGAATAGTTTGGGAGTTCTGATAGCTCTAAAGAGGGAGCGTGATTTCTCTGTTTTAGTGGAGAAGGCGAAGATCGTCGATGAGGTTAAGCGCACTGAGCACCAAAACCGAGAGAAAGGGAAGAATAAAAGGGAAATAGAGCCCTCGAGTTATGCGATAAAGCCTAAAAAAAAGGTCAGATCTAATGGGCTAGTCAGAGTTGGGGCTCCTGTTGCATCTATAGGGGTGGCGTTGTGCGGGCACTGTGGTAGACACCATCCGAGCGAATGTTGGAGGACAACTAGGGCATGTTTTAAATGTGAGTCAACTGAGCATCGTGTTCGGGATTGTCCGTTAAGAACTGATCAGATGCAAGCTACGATTACTGGGACTGCACAGCCATCGAGGGTAGTTCAGCAGCCACCTAGGGGTCGAGGGCAGGCCAGGGGTGGTATGATTTGGGCCGAGGGAAGAGAGCACCGGGCAGAGGTGCTGGATCGGCTGAGGCGAGGTAGCCTGCTTTTGTTTATGCTGCTCGTCGCCGTAAAGACTGAAATGCTTTGGATGTTATTATGGGTACGTTTTTAATTTATAATGTACCTTATTTGGGATTAATAGACATAGGCTCTACACACTCTTACGTAACTAGTACTGTGTCTTAAACCTTGGGGATTGCGGTTGAGAGTATTTCTAGTAAGATGACTGTATTAAGTCCTTTGGGGCAATCTATGCGGGTTACTAAACTGTATAGAAACGTTCTGCTAGAAGTTCAAGGGATGGTATTCTTGGCTGATTTGATGGAGCTTCTGTTTGGGGAGTTTGACCCGATTCTGGGAATAGACTGGCTAGTTAAATATCGGGTGAGTCTGAATTGTGAGACAAAAAGGGTTGCTCTGAGGACCGTGGAGGACAACGAGATAGTTGTGCTTGGGGAACGATGAGATTATCTGACTAATGTGATCTCAGTTTTGGTAGCAGAGAAGTTAGTGAGGAAAGGATGTGAGGCATTCTTAGCCTACATCAGTGTTTCTGATTCTGGGGACTATTCAGTTAAAGACATCAAAATAGTGAGGGATTTTCAAAATGTGTTTCCTAAGGAGCTGTCAGGGTTACCTCCGAGCTGTAAGGTGGAGTTTGGGATTGAGTTGTCTCCTGGCATAGCTCCGGTGTCTATCGCCCCTTACCGAATGGCACCGAATAAGCTGACGGAACTTAAGGCTCATATTCAAGAATTATTGGATCATAGGTTCATTCGTCCCAGTGTGTCTCCGTGAGGAGAAGCTATTCTATTTTTAAAGAAGAAAAATGGGACAATGAGGATGTGCATCGACTATCGACAGTTGAATAAGCTAACAATTAAGAATAAATACCCACTTCTAAGGATTGATGATCTATTTGATCATTTCAGAGGGGTATCTGTGTTTTCTAGGATCGATCTGCAATTGGGATATCATCAATTGAGAGTAAAGGAGGCTGACGTGCATAAGACGGCATTTAGGACTCATTATGGAGTTCCTAGTCATGCCCTTTGGTTTGACTAGTGCACCTGCGACATTTATGGATTTGATGAACCGTGTGTTTCAACCTTATCTGGACCAATTTGTGGTGGTTTTTATCGACGACATTTTGGTGTATTCTAAGTTTGAGACGAGCACAATGAGCACCTCAGACTGGTTCTACAGATTTTTCATGAGAAACAGTTGTATGCGAAGTTCAGTAAGTATGAGTTTTGGCTTTGGGAAGTGACATTTTTGGGACAGTGGTTTCGGCTGAGGGGATTTGAGTTAATCCTCGTAAGATTAAGGCTATGTTGGATTGGAAACAGTTGAAGAATGTGTCTGAGATTCATAGCTTTCTAAGGCTGGCAAGATATTATCGACATTTTGTAGAAGGGTTCTCTTTGATCGCGGCACTGATGACTAAGCTACTGCAGAAGGGAGTTCCTTTCGTTTGGACTGATGCACAATAGGAGAGCTTTGATAAGCTCAAAACTGTTTTGACACAAACTCCTATTCTGATACAGCCTGAGCCTAGTAGAGACTTCGTGGTTTACAGTGATACGTCGCATGTGGGTCTGGGTTGTGTTCTGATGCAAGACGGAAAGGTAGTTGCTTATGCGTCTCGACAACTCAAGACTCATGAGGCTCATTATCCAAAGTACGATCTAAAGTTTGCACCGGTAGTCTTCACTTTGAAAATCTGGAGGCACTATCTGTACGGGGAGAAGTGTACTATCTACACTGATCACAAGAGCCTCAAATATCTCCTCACTCAGAAGGAGTTAAACCTGAGGCAGTATAGATGGGTTTAACTACTTAAGGATTATGACTACACTATTGAGTACCATCCTGATAGGGCCAATGTGGTGGCTGATGCGTTATGTCGTAGGGCTATGTCCGATCTGAGAGCGATGTTCGCACGACTGAGTCTGTTCAACGATGGGAGTATGTTGGCAGAACTTCAAGTGAAACCGACAAGGATTGATCAGATCAGGGATACACAGATGGGGGATAAGTCTCTGGAGTTACATTTTCGTCAGGCTGAGAGTGGTGTTACTATAGATTTTAGGATTAATAAGGATGGGGTATTGTGTTTCCGTGGTCAGATTTGTGTACCAAATGATGAGGACTTGAGACAGTCATTTCTGAGGGAAGCGCATAGTAGCCCTTATGCTATGCATCCTGGCAAAAACAAGATGTGTCGAGATCTACGAGAATTATACTGGTGGCCAGGGTTGAAGCGCGAGGTTGCTGACTTCATTGCTCGATGCTTGACTTGTCAGCGGGTAAAAGCTGAGCACCAGTTACCTTCTAGTCTGCTACAGCCGGTTAAGATACATATATGGAAGTGGGAGCGAGTAATGATGGACTTCGTTATTGGGTTGCCTCTAACACCTACTAAGAAGGATTCTATCTGAGTCATCGTAGATCGATTGACCAAATCTGCTCACTTCATCCTAGTTAGGATAGAATTCTCTCTACAGAAATTGGCTAAACTCTACATCTCTGAAATAGTGAGGCTACATAGGGTACTTATCTTGATTTTCTCTGATAGGGATCCTCGTTTCACGTCTTGGTTCTGGAAAAAACTTCATGAGGCTTTGGGTTCAAGGTTAGACTTCAGTACGGCTTTCCATCCTCAGACAGATGGTCAGTCGGAGAGGGTGATTCAGATACTGAAGGACATGTTGAGGGGCTGTATTCTTGATTTTCAAGGCAGTTGGGAGGAATACTTGCCATTAGTGGAGTTCGCTTACAATAACAACTATCATTCTAGTATACATATGGCACCGTAGGAGGCACTGTATGGTCATAAGTGTCGCACTCCCTTATGCTGGACTGAGTTAGGTGAGCGACGTATTCTGGGTCTGGAATTGATTTCAGAAATTGAGGACAAGGTCCGTTTGATTTGAGATCGACTGAAAGCGGCTTCTGATAGGCAGAAATCTTATGCAGATATGAAGCGTCGAGAGATTGAGTATTCCGTGGGGGACTTTGTGTTTTTGAAGTTCTCACTATGGAAAAGGGTTCTGAGGTTCTATCGCAAGGGTAAGCTGAGCCCTCGGTTTATTAGGTCGTACCAGATTCTGAAATGAGTGGAGGCAGTAGCTTATCAGTTGGAACTACCTCCGAAGTTGGATCACGTTCATGATGTTTTTCACGTCTCAATGTTAAGGCGATATCGCTCTGATCCCACGTACATTATTCCTATTGAGGAGATTGATGTTCGGCCAGATGTAACCTTCGAGGAAGAGCCAGTTCAGATTCTAGATCACAACATTAAAGTTCTACGAAGGAAATCTATTCCCTTAGTGAAAGTGCTGTGGCGGAATCATAGAACAAAGGAGGCTACGTGGGAGCCTGAGGATGTGATGCGTCAGCAGTATCCTAATCTGTTCAGATTAGGTAAATTTTGAGGCTAAAATTTTCTTTTAGGGGGGTGGAGTTGTATTGCCCCAAATTTTATGTTTCAGATTCTGTTAAATTTTAATACAACTATGTATCTGCTTCAGTGGTTCAGTGTTCTGGGTGTGTGTGTGTGAGGTTCCAAATTCAAGCCATGCCTTTGGAAAATTTTGGTATTTTCCTGAATAAAGCCTTAACCTTACTGAATAGGCTTAAGTTTAATTGTTAGTAAGAATATAACAAAATGGGTCTGCTGGTCTGGTGGTTAAGTAGAGTGTAAGTTGCTAGGGGTCCTGTGTTCGAATCTTGGAGTGGGCATTATTTTTGTGCTTGTCCACTCAAGTGAGTTTGAGTTGGATTGGAAGTCTGAGTAGTGGGGAATTGGTGGAGAGAATTAAGGGGTTTAACAGTTTCTGTTCAGCATTGCTTTCCTCCTCTGCAAAAATTTGGCCATCCATTTTTCCTTCTCTTCTCTTTTGCTACCGATTTTCCCTTCCATTATCTCTTTTGCTATCGAAATTCCACTATTTTTCCTCTTCTTCTGCTTGTTTCTTTCTTCCAATCATTTTGTTATTCATCTTTGGGGGGCGCGTTTGGTAAGTTTTATTGATATAATTATCATTTAGTTGATCGTTCTTTACCTAATGGGGTTCCAATTTTGGTTAGGAGGCTTTTAAGCGGCTGTAGAATTCCAATCATTGTTGTGGGGTTGCGAATTCGCTAGTATTCGATCGAAGGTAAGCTTGGTCACTTTTTGGATAAAAACCTTGGTTTAGGTTCAATTTAAGTGCACGTCGAAAATTTTTATTTAAGGGTTTATTGTTCAAATATAGGTTTTGGTGTGCTCGGTGATCTTTTAGGCTTCAATCGGAACCAGGTGTATCCGAAAACATAAAAAACGAGAATCGGTGAAAGCCAAAAAAAGAAACTGTCAACGCCACACAGGCGTGTGGTTGCCCGTGTGGTAGGCCAGGTGTATGACACGGCCGTGTGAGGACAGGCGAGGCCGTACGGAATTCTGGGCCAGGTCGTGTGAGCCAGACGGGTAAGTCACTTGGGCGTATGAGCCCATTTTTCTAAAATGCTCCAAAAGGTTACTCGGGTCGCCCAAGTCGACTGGGACCTATGGTAGGGTCAGTAAGAGTTGCTGGACCCGTGATTACGTGATTTGACTAAGTGATATATGTGCTCTAGCATGTTATTCTTAGCATGTAGATCGATTTGTATGTACGACCTGTTAATTTCATACTCGCATGTCATGTTTGTATGTTGCATTGCATTAGGGTTGGGATAATGTATTTGGAGGAAGTATTCTAAAAGGCTCTTAAACCTGATATCTGGTAGCTCAGCTGCAATTATCTAACTATATGTCGCACCTTGGTACAGCATGGTGTGTAGAGATGGGTGGGTTGATTTTATCCCCATACGGTGTGTAAGGTTGGACAGAAATGGTGCGTAGAGGCTGGTGGGTAGGACTCTAATATTCTGTCTGCATATTGTATCTGACATAGGCTAAGGCCTTAAGTTGTATCCGATTCTGTGTCTGATGGGCTAATGCCCTAACTATTTCTGTAAAGGGCTTCGGCCCTAGACTATTGATTCATGACACCTAATGTGTGTTCTGTATGTGTGTTTCTGTGGGGATTATGAACTGAGTTACGAAAACTCACCCTTTTCTGTTTTATTTGTTCAGGTAATCCCAGACTTGAAGGGTTGGTGCAGCGGAGGACTCAACAGTGGCCACACGGTTTTCACTTAGACTATTTTCTGTTAACGTATAATTTAATTATTATTTGGGAAATTTTGATGTAATTAAGGCCTCTACGAATTTTTGCTTAATTTGGGATTTTGAAATGTTTTACGGCTTTTTACTACTAGCAGTAGGAAAACTCAAGATTACGAAAGAATAGAATTCTTTTCAAAACTATCACGCATACGAAAAAGGTTTTTAAAAGCTTCTGCGTAAAAGCATGTTTTAAATCAGATCAATTAGAATGCATTTTCCCAAACTAATTACAAGTAAATAAATGGAATGATTTTAAGGTCAGTGCGGTTTCCAAATCACTTTCATGTGACATCACCAGATTCGGCCGTAACGTCCAGGCCAGGTTTATGGTGTTATAGTCTCTAAACAGTAGTGTGTCATGGCCATGGACTTTTCCTTCAGAATTTTATATCAGAGTTCGTGCTTACTGTCCAAATGAACTTCATCAGTTACCACCATGGTGACCCGAATCACATTACTAACTCTTCAAACTCAGACACATCCCAGACTCAATATTTCATATTACTCATCATACATCCAATAGAACTTACATTCAAGCAAACTAACTTATTTCATAACCTAATCATAACTCAATACAAATTTTGTCATGTATTTGGACTCACTAGATCTCATATCCATTACACATACCATCTTTAGCAATCATTAATGTACTCAATCAATTCTAACATAACTTCATTGTAACATACCTAGCCCGTATCCGTCGCCGAATTAAAGCTACAGAGCATTACCGGAAGTTAACATTATTCAACGAACATTTATTCAACATATATGAAACATAACTTAAAACATAGCAAAAGTATTTAAACTCAAGCACATAGTCCCTTATGTGAGCCTCTGAAGCCCTAAAAACACATTAGAAACGAGTCAGGACTAAATCGGGAACATTTAGGATTTTTCAGAAAAAGATGCAAAATTTCAAATTGCAGGGCTCACACGGCCGTATCCCAGCCCGTGTCCGTACCTATGTAACTCTCTGACTTGGGTCACATGGCCAAGCCACACGTCTGTATGCCAAGCCATGTACCATTCGAAATGGCCTCACACGCTCGTGTGCTAGGCCTTGTGCTAGGTCATGTAACGGCCTGACTTGCAACCCTTTGTAAGCTACGGAGGACACACAGCTAAGACACACGCCTATGTCTTTGGCCGTATAGATGAAAAATAGGCTATTTCCATGCCATTTTTCTCATCCAAAGTCTAGCCACATATACAACCCAAATGTACCTATCTTCATGTATTCAAAACACACCTAACATATGCATATACAAGATAAAACATCATAGTAACTAACCATTTAACCAATATGCCAAAATGGCACCTCAATCTCAACAATGGAACTTGAGTAAAAACTTACTAAATTCTTCCATATTTCAATCAACCAATTAAACAACTTAAATCCTACATTTATCATAATGTTCACATACCCTTTTCATGCACAACAAATACCATTATGACCATTTCCACACTTCAAATAAACACATTCTAGCATACAAAGAACAACTCATGACATACATATCTTAACTACCATACCAACTTCCATCATTTAATGACCACAACACCAAAATAACAACCATTATAAGGCCAAATATATATAATATCATATAAACCATTTCATCACCCAAAGTAGCATAAATACAAGCCAAGCATAATTGCTAATTTCATCAAACAAGGACACCTATACATGCCATTACAACCATGACTCAAAATCATCAAAATCTATTGATATAGCCGATGGATAGTGTGATGGATCTCCGATAAGCTTCCAACCCAAACGAGCTTTCAATTATCTAAAAACATCATGAAAACAACACAAAGTAAGGATTTCATGCTTTGTAAATTCGTCATTCATAAACAAAACTTACCATTTCAATAAATATACAAGCTTAAAGGACAAATGAGCTAATCCAACATAGCTTGGCACAAGCCTAAGCAACAACAACCATTCAAGTTAGTGATAACCACATAACTTAGCAATTTCTTTGCAAAACATAATACCTTTTATGAACATAATATATAAGCTTCCATACTTTCATGAACATGGCTAAGCATATTTAAGCATTATCAACTCATACTTTTTTCATGCTTTCATAGCATTACTTATCGAAATATCTATCGATCCTTCTCTTTGTATACCCGTTGAACCACTAGAATAATATCGGATACACAGGAATCTCACACAGTGTGTGCTAACATAAAGTCGAAACCATTTCTTTCTCTTTTTTCATATGAATGCTCACTCTCAAGCCATAAGTGGGCCTACTTACACAAGTTGTGGGTCGAAAAGTAGCTACATGGTGCTGCTCACATAAGTTGTCAACTAACCACAACACATGCCAAAAACTCAGCCGCCAATAATTCGTTCAAGACCAGCACCCGAAACACGGTAATCCCTAATGATATGTCATTTGTATCCTATATATTCCTAAAGTTCAATCGGGATTCGAATGTCATCGAAAATTTATTGGATATTTTCGTAGAATCGTAATATCATAATACAACATAATAGCATTTAATTCAAGCGTATTAAACTTTAATTAAATGTACGAACTTACCTCGATTGTAAACGAAGAAACACAATCAATTAATTTGACACTTTTTCTTTTCCCTGATCTAAATCTGTGTAATGCTTTTCTTGATCTAAATAATCAAATTTAACTCATTTAAACTTTATTCTATTCATTACAATCCAAAAATCATATTTTAGTAAATTTACATTTTTACCCCTATAATTTTTATTTCATTTCAATTTAGTCCCTAGCTCATAAAATGAAAATTCATGAAATTCTCCATTAACCCACCATATTCGAATTTCATATAAGCCCCTAACAAGCCCTACATTTCATTTATTTCACAATTTCACCATGAATATTTTCTATTTTTCAATTTAGTCCCTAATTGACAATTTCATCAAAAATTACTTAACAAAAGTTGTGCAACTAACAACAACCATTCATTTTCTTCCATCAAACAACACAACCAATACATATACATTCATGGTAAAACACTATACTTTTAACAGTTTTACAAATTAGCCCCCGGGTTAGCTAGATTAAGCTACAACAACTCCAAAAACATATAAATCATTAAAAATGGAACAAAAATGCACTTACATGAACTAGAGAGAGATGGTCAAATGTTGAATGTCTTAAAATGGTTTCTTGCCTAGTGTTTTTGGTTGAAGAAGAAGAAGAAAGATGATATCTTTCTTTTACTCATTTTATTTTAAGTTATTTTATTAATTTACCTAATTAACCTTACATATTAACCTTTAAAATTACTTAAATAATGTCCAACTTTGTCCACTAATAATAATAATGGTTTAATTACCATTTAATGCCACTCGTATTCCACATTCATAGTAATTTGACACCTTTTACTATAGAACTCAAATTTTTGCACCTTATGCAATTAAGTCATTTTTATCAAATTAAGCATATAAACGATAAATATTTTTAACGAAATTTTAATACGACACTACTTATATGCTGTAGACATTAAAATATTAATAAAATAATTATTTTGACGTCAGATTTGTGGTCCCAAAACCATTGTCCCGATTTTACTGAAAACGGGCTGTTACAACTTTCCCCCAAAGAAATTTTCATCCTCGAAAATCTTACCAGAAAAGTGGTTCAATATTGCTTTCTCATAGCTTCCTCGGGTTCCCAAGTGGCTTCCTCTATTTCGTGACATTTCCAGAGAACCTTTAGTAAAGCTATGTTCTTATTTCTCAATTCTTTAACTTCTCGAGCTAAAATCCTGATTGAATCTTCGCTGTACGACATATCAAGTTGAATTTCAATATCCGCCGGTGAAATAACATGTGAAAGGTCTGATCAGTACCGTCGTAACATAGATACGTGAAACATGGTATGAATCTTTTATAACTCTGACGGCAAAGCTAATCGATACGCTACTAGTCTAATTCTTTTAATGATCTCAAGCGGTCCGATAAATCACGAACTTAGCTTTCCTTTGCTACCGAAACAAAGAAATTTCTTTTAGGGCGATACTTTCAGAAATACTCTATCACTGATTTCAAGTTCAATGCCTTTGCATTTCAAATCTGCATATGATTTCTGTCGATCTGAAGCTACTTTCAAACTGTCACGGATTACTTTCACTTTTTCTTCAGTCTTTCGAATCAAATCAAACCCATGAATCTTTTTCTCACTGAGTTCAGTCTAATACAGAGGAGTTCAGCATTTATGACCATACAAAGCTTCATACGGTGCCATCTTTACACTCGACTAATAACTATTATTTTACGCGTATTCAACCAACGGTAAATATTTCTCCCAATTGCCTTCAAACTCTAACACACAACAACAAAGCATACCCTCAAGTATCTGAATTACTCGTTCAGACTAATCATCAGTCTGTGGATGAAAGGCAATACTAAAATGCAGTCGCGTACCTAGAGCTTCCTGTAAATTGCTCCAAAATCATGATGTAAACTGCGGATTTCTATCTGAAATAATAGAAACTAGCACCCCGTGTAACCTGACAATATCAGGAACATAAAGCTCAGCTAATCTCTCAAGAGAATAATCTGTATGTACTGGAATAAAATGTGCAGACTTCGTCAAACGATCAATGACAACCTAAATGACATCTTTTTTCCTCGAAGGCTGAGGTAAACCCAATAAAAAGTCCATCGTAACACGCTCACATTTCCAATCCGATATCATCACTGGCTATAACAAACCAGAAGGTACCTAATATTCAGCTTTAACTAGCTGACACACTAAACATCTCAATACAAAATCTAAAATCTCTCTTTTTATACTCAGCCACCAATACATCTGTTTCAAAATATTGTACATTTTAGTGCTACTAGAATGAACGGACAAGTTACTACTATGAGCTTCATGCAGAATCTTCTGAACTAACTCTGAATTCCTAAATACGTAAATTCTGCCTTTAAATAGTAAACAATTATTAGGCTCAATCTGAAAATCTGAATCAGGAGTCGATTCACACTGTTTCTGCTTTACTATCAATACATCATCACATTTCTAAGCCTCACAAATCTGTCATAAAAACAATGGTCTAGCTTTCAACTCAGCTAAAATCGAACCATTATCAGACATCATCAACCACGTATTCAATGCTTGCAAAGTAAATAGAGACTTTCTACTCAGAGCATCTGCAACTACATTCATTTTACCCGGATGATAATCAATAATTAAATCGTAGTCTTTCAATAGCTCGAGCCATCTGTGCTGTCTCAGATTCAAATCTTTCTATGACATTAAATACTTCAAGCTTTGTGATCTGTAAAAATATGACATTTTTCGTTATATAAATGGTGTCGCCAAATCTTTACACAAATACAACAGCTGCCAGTTCTAAATCATGCGTCGGATAATTCTTTTCATCTGATTTTAAATGTTTGAAAGCATAAGCTATCACTTTGCCTTCTTGCATTAGAACACAGCCTAAACCATTTAAAGATGCATCGCTGAAAATCACAAATTCTTTACCTGATTCAAGCTGAACTAGAACTGGTGCCTCGGTCAACAGTGTTTTCAACTGATTGAAACTTTGCTGACATCTCTCAGACCACTCATTCTTCGTATCTTTGTGTAGTATTCTCGTCATCGGTGTAACAATCATAGAAAATCCCTTGATAAATCTTCTACAGTACTCGGTTAGACCCAAAAAACTTCTAACCTCAAATACGTTTCTCGAAGGTTTCCAATCAACTACAGTTGAAATCTTGCTCAGATCAACTCTAATGCCTTTGGCTGATACAATATGCCCCAGAAAACTGACTTCTCGAAGACAAAATTCACATTTACTAAATTTGGAAAATAATTGCTTATCACACAGGGATTACAGCATAATTCTCAAATGCTCGGTATGTTCAGACTCATCTTGTGAATAAATTAGAATATCGTCAATGAATACCACAACAAATCTGTCTAAATACGGTCTGAAATTGTTTTCATCAAATCCATAAATACTACAGTTGCATTTGTTAAACAAATGACATCACAAGAAATTCATAGTGTCCGTACCTGGTCCTGAATGTAATTTTTGGCACATCCAAATCTTTAACTCGCAGCTGATAATAACCAGAACGTAGATCAATCTTCCAAAATACTGTTACACCTCTTAGCTAATTAAATAAATTGTCAATCTATAGAAACGGATACTTATTCTTGATTGTAACCTTGTTGAGATGACGGTAGTCAATACAGAATCCTATTGATCCGTCTTTTTTCTTAACAAACTAAACAGGTGCACCCAAAGGTGAAAAACTAGGTCGAGCAAAAACCCTTATCTGTCAACTCTTGCAGATGTGCTTTCAACTCTTTCAATTCTATAGGAGCCATTCTTTATGGTGCCATCGATATCGGTGATGTTCCTAGTACTAACTCAATGGTAACTTCGACCTCTTGATCGGTGGTAATCCGAGTAACTCCCCTGGAAACACGCCTGGATACTCACAAACCATTGGAACTGATTCTAGCTTCAACTCAGAAAGTCTAGAATCCAATACATATGCTAGGTACACATCACAACCTTTTCTCACGTGTCTATGTTGGCAGAGCTGAAATAACCATAGGCAACACACTCAAATTATCCAATTCAATCTGAAGCTTTTCTTTGTTGTTCTGACATTTTAATACAATAAACTTTCATCTACAATTCACAATAACATCATGCAGAGTTAGTCAATCCATATCCAGAATCAGGTCAAACTCATCAAATGATAATAGCATCAAATCGGCCAGAAAGTTATATCCTCGAATCATCAAGCACATATTAACCTAGGGGGTTTGATACTTTAACCACGAATTCAATGGACTCAACAGGTAAACTCTTACTTGACACTAGATTTATGCTGTAACACCCCAAACTTGGCCTAGACGTTACGACCGGACCCGACGTGCCACATCGGAGCGTTCAGAACATTTGATATTGTTGGTTTAGAAACTTACTTAATGTTTTAAAAGATACTTTCATTATCGATTAAAGTGAATAGAAGCTGTGCACCAGGTAGGAAACCAGAAAAGAGGAGGTGAGTCTATCGGACTGCTTAAGTACCAAGCTCCCTTCGGATCCAATCCTAGACATGCACACCGCCATTGCCACACTTTAATGTTGTGTATATTTTTAGGAAAACAATTTGATTATGTCCATTTAAGAAAAAGTGATTAATTTTGGAAAACATTTTCAAGCGGAAGCCTTGCTTGTAGTCATGTTATTTTGAAATCAATTATTGTTTTTGAAAGCGCGCCCTAAAGCTAATCAATTTTGATAGTTAAAATAAATCATGTCCATCATAATAAAATATAAATCAAAACCATAAAAACAATAAAGCGGCCTTATTACATGTAAAAACCCAAAACCTCAAGCGTAAAAGAAAAGGATGTCCAGCTCACCAGAAAGAAACTAATTCAGCAGAAATGTGTGGCCACTCCGAATCCCTCGTAGGTCCAAGCCCACTATGGTTGGGGATTACCTGCATGGATGAAATAAAAGGGTGAGTTTTGGGAAACTTAGTGCGTAAATTAACCCAACCATAGCCTATATTAGCTCAAACCACAAAAACAAAATAAGTTGGCCTTAGCCCAGAACAGAATTCAGAATAAAGCCTATAGGCCCATAATAGATCAGAACAGATTTTACATGTTTATGCAAAAACCCAACCCATATCCAACAATATGCACCCCCATACCAGCCTTTCACCATGTGGGGAGACTACTCAACCCACCCAACCGCTACACGCCACAGAAATATGCAGTAGGGCTGCCAGAATAGATAATGTGTGAGTCACTGTAAGCAGATAATCGTGGCGAGCCATCGAAGCAGATATATGTGGCGGATCCACCGATCGAGATAATTTGTGGCATAGCCACCGGGACGCTTCCTCCATAATATAACCCATGTCCCCATGCAACAGATATACAATCATGGCATACATCATACAGAATCAGATCATCATGCTTTTCAGTCAATTTTAACCCTATGGGTATAATGGTCATTTTGCACCTAGGGGTTTCATGGTAATTTTCCACACTTAGGGGTATTCTAGTAATTTAACTGCTTTTAGGGTTTTCATGCATATCATAGACATTTACGTACTAACAGAAACACTTACCGAGTGTTCATACCGAATTGGGCCCGTTGGCCCATTTTCTCGATTTTAGCCCATTAAGCCCAAAAATATCGAAATGCACGGAAACGTGCACTCTGCAGTCTTAACACTTTAATTTATCATACACGTCAAACTATTAATCTTACATTCGCACACTCGCAAGTTCTCAAAATACTGACTTTTCGACATTTCAGCTTTTTAGCTTTTGCCGATCTAGTCTATGAGAGGGTGTCAGTTACACACCTGTTTTATGACGATTTGTTGACGAGATCCACGCATGAACTACCTACAATTTTATTACTAACACATTACTCTAAATATCGAAATAAAACTACGTATTTAACCTCTTACCATATTCGGCCAACCATGCTTAAAACCCCATTGCTCTTACCTTCCTGCCGAAATATGGATTAGATCCAAAGATCCAACCGAGTAGTCTTCTAGTCCTTCGTTGTACGCTCCCTTGTCCACGCTGATGCCCTTGTCCACGCTGATGCTTACACATTCAAAAAGAAAGAGGCATAATGTCCTTAGTCCAAATGTTAGCCACCCCTTAAGGGTTTTGGCTTTTTCTTAAAACATGTATGGTTAACGCAAATTACTTCAACAACTTACCTATCGTTGTTCGGCTTAAAGAGTGTGCCTATCCACGATCCTAAATCTGCTCTACCGTACTTGTGAGAAGAAACAGATTCCAACAGCCCAAGTTTCGGCTTCCTCCACCACAGGTTTATAGATTTCGATTTTTATAAGTAAGTAAGAGAAGAGAAGTTCGGCTACCACAAGATTCGGCTCTTGGAGAATATGGGAGATGGTGACAATAATGGATGTGACAGAGAAGGAAGGGTATGAGTTTGACTATGAGGAAAAGAGAAGATAGAAAAGGATGAGTAAAGAGGTAGTATTCGGCTATGGAGAAAACGGCACAGTAAGAGGTCTTTAGGTTCGGCTAAAAGAAAAAGAAAAGATGAACAGAAGAAGAGATGAGCAGAGAATTTGATTTTATGGTTGTGAAGTCAGCACAGTAGTAGTTTTTGACTTTTAGCAAAAATGAAAAGGGAAGAGAAGAGAAACCTAATTTTCGGCAGAACAAACTAAATAACCTAGTCGAAATTTGCCCCCATAAAGCACCCCTTAGCCGGCCAACTCTTACTCCTCAAGAGTCCACTATTCGGCTAACACTGCTCTCCCTAATTAGCTCCTAAATCCTCTCCCTTATCCCCTCCTTACTCAATCTCCTGAGCAACTCAAACTCCTCCTGACAGACTTTCACTTCAGTTCCATTACATCCCTTTTTTGTACATAAAAATTAATACCAATAATTTATTTACCTTGCGACTCGAACCTTAGTTCTCCTTAGTCATCCACACGCCACCTCTAAAGCTCCTAAGTGGCGTCACATGCCAACTTACCACAAGCTTCCTTATGTTTTATTTTTCCCAGTTAATACTAACAAGCCCAATTAACCAGAACCCCTTTTTTTTATGGATTAAAATTAATTAAAATTACCGGGTTTTAACTTAAGCTTGGGCCTTCTAAAGGCCCACTAACATAATTAAACCTACGCCAAGTAGACAGAACACAGAAATTTTAAATATTGCCAACATTCACAGAATTCCCAAAAATTGAAGCGTTACAACTCTACCCTCCTTAAAGAAATTTCATCCTCAAAATTTGCCTGATCCAAACAGATGAGGGTATTGTTGTTGCATCGCCTCTTCTGGCTCCCAAGTAGCTTCCTCTCTGCCATTATTACGCCAAAGCACTTTCACTAATGGAATAGATTTCCTTCTTAAAACCTTAACATCTCGATCCAATATTTGCACAGGCTCCTCCTCAAAGGTCAAATTAGTTTGCACCTCAATCTCTGCAACCGGCACGACATGAGTAGGGTTAGCACGATAACGCCTTAACATGGAGACGTGAAAAATATCGTGAATCCTGTCTAACTCTAGAGGCAATTCCAATTGATAAGCCACTGGGCCTACTCGCTTCAAAACCCGATAAGGCCCAATGAACTGCGGACTGAACTTGCCCTTCTTACCGAACCTTAAAATCTTCTTCCAATGAGAAACCCTCAAGAAGACCATATCACCTACTGCGTACTCAATCTCCTTACGTTTCAAATCCGCATATGATTTTTGCCTATCGAATGCTTCCTTTAACCGATCCCTAATTATTCTGACCTTATCCTCAGTATCAGCTACCAACTCTGGTCCAAGAACTTGTCGCTCTCCTAGTTTGGTCCAACAACTAGGTGTACTACACCTTCATCCATACAGTGCTTCATACGGTACCATTTGAATACTCGCCTGGTAACTGTTATTGTACATAAATTCTACCAACGGTAAGTAATCTTCCCAACTACCTCGGAAGTCAATAACACATCCCCTTAACATGTCCTCCAGAATCTGAATAACCCTTTCCGACTGACCATCAGTTTGGGGATGAAAAGCCGTACTAAAGTTCAATCGCGTCCCCAACGCCTCATGCAACTTTTGCCAAAATCGAGATGTGAATCTAGGATCTCGGTCAGAAATAATTGAAATTGGGACACCATGAAGTCGCACAATCTCCGCCATATACAACTTGGTTAACTTCTGAAGTGAAAAGTTAGTGCGGACTGGTATAAAATGGGTCGATTTGGTCAACCTATCCACAATCACCCAAATCGAGTCTTTCTTCGATGGTGTCATGGGTAGCCCACTCACAAAGTCCATGGTTACCCTCTCCCATTTCCAAAGTGATATTTTCACTGGCTACAACAGTCCTGAAGGTAGTTGATGCTCAGCTTTCACTTGCTGGCATGTCAGACATTTCCCCACAAATTCTGTTACTTCTCGTTTAAGCCCAGGCCACCAGTACAATTCTCGCAAGTCGTGATACAACTTATTCCCTCCAAGATGCATGGCACAAAGTCCCCCATGAGCTTCCTTCAATATTTTCTGCCTCAAGTCAGAGTCCTTCGGAACACAAATTCTTCTTCAGAAACACAGAACTCCTTTGCTATTCAACCCAAACTCAGAAGTTTCCCCTTCCTTAACCTGCTGAAAACGAGCGACCAAAGACTCATTTTTCAACTATTTTTCCTTAATCTGATCCACCCAGGTTGGCCTTACTTGCAATTCAGCCAACAAAGTACCATCATCATACAGACTCAGACAAGCAAACATTGCTCTCAAATCAGATACAGCTCTACGACTTAGAGCATCGACTACCACATTAGCCTTGCCTGGGTGATACTCGATCGAATAGTCATGTCCTTAAGCAACTCAATCCATCTCCTTTGCCTAAGGTTCAGTTCCTTTTGAATCAACAAATACTTAAGACTCTTATGATCTGTGTAAATAATACACCTTTTTTCGTACAAGTAATGTCTCCAAATCTTAAGTGCAAAGATCACTGCTGCCAACTCCAAATCATGAGTAGGATAGTTCCCTTCGTGAGGTTTAAGCTGTCGTGATGCATAAGCAACCACCTTACCCTCTTGCATCAACACACAACCCAAACCTACATGTGATGCATCACTAAACACGGTAAAATCCTTCCTAGACTCTGGCTGATTTAATACAGGTGCTTCCGTCAGAACTTTCTTCAACTTCTCAAAAGCTTCCTCCTGCTTCTCAGTCCATACAAATGGTACTCCTTTCCTTATGAGTTTTGTCAGCGGTACTGCCATCACAAAAAAACCTTCCACAAACCTTCTGTAGTATCCTGCCAACCCTAGGAAACTCTGAATTTTCGACACCGTCCTAGGTGGCTTCCAGTCCAAAATCGCTTCAATCTTTCGAGGGTCCACCTTAATCCCCTCGGCAGAGACCATATGTCCTAAGAAGGATACCTCCTTCAACCAGAATTCACACTTGCTAAACTTCGCATAAAGCTCCTTTTCCCTCAACACTTGTAGCACAATGCGGAGATGCTCATCATGTTTCGCTTCAGTTTCAGAATATACCAGGATATCGTCAATAAAGACGACTACGAACCGATCCAAGAATGGTTGGAACACACAATTCATCAGATCCATAAATGCTGCAGGAGCATTTGTCAGTCCAAATGGCATAACCAGAAACTCGTAATGACCATACCGAGTCCTGAATGTCGTATTATGGATATCTGCCTCTTTGACCCTTAACTAATGATATCCAGATCGAAGGTCGATCTTGGAAAATACAGAAGCTCCTCTAAGTTGGTCAAACAGACCGTCAATCCTTGGCAGTGGATACTTATTCTTAATCGTCAGTTTGTTCAACTGGCGATAATCAATATACATCCGCATCGTCCCATCCTTCTTTTTCACGAATAGCACCGGTGCTCCCCATAGAGACACACTTGGCCTAATAAAGTTCCTATCTAACAACTCTGTAATTTGCGCCTTTCACTCCACTAACTCCTTCAGTGCCATCCTATACGGTGCGATGGACACTGGAGCCGTTCCAGGCAACAAGTTGATTCCAAACTCGACTTCTCGGTTTGGAGGCAATCTCGAAAGCTCCTCCAGAAAAACATCTTGGAACTCTTTTACGGTCCTAATCTTATCCACTGTCAGCCTCTCCTCTTTCGATTGACTTACAAATGCCAAATAGGCCTCACAACCTTTCTGAATCCATTTTTCAGCGCTCAATGCCGATACCACATTGGACAAATAGTCCCTTCGGTCACCTATCATCATAACCTCCTCACCTTCTCACGATTCTGCCTCTCAGTACGCTTCACCTCCTCAGCTATCTTAGCTTTTTCCACCAGAACCGTGAAATCACGCTCCCTCTGCGGAGCAATCAGTACCTTAAGTTCATCTCTGAGTCCATCCTCGAAGCGCACACTACGCTCATACTCCGTAGCGACTATTCCCACAGCATATCGGCTTAGCCTCAGAAATTTAGCCTCATACTCCGCAACTGACTTATTTCCTTGAACTAGATTTAAGAATTCCTTCCTGCGGGCGTCCACATAACTCGGCCCAACATACTTCCCTTTAAAGGCCGTCTTAAACAGCTCCCAAGTTACCCTATCAGCTGGGGTTCTATCTCTCACGGTGAGACACCACTGATAGGCCTCGTCTCGCAGCAGCGATACGGCTCCCTTCAACTTTTGCTCCACAGAGCAGTCCAAGTCGCCCATAATCCGTTCTGTGGCCTCCAACCAATATTCTGCCACATTCGGAGCTACGCCAGATACGCCCCTAAAGATTTTCGCTCTGTTAGCCCGGAGTCGTTCAGAAATAGATCCCCGAATTTCGTTACCCAAACTTGCCCCGGTAACCCTTTCCAGAACACGAAGCATTGCCTGCGACAGGGCGTCATCCCCGGCACCACGATTATGAGACTCCACTTCTGTTGCCAGTGGTACCAGTGCATTTGTCGCTGGCACATGTCCCGAAGCCGAAGATCCCGTTCGAGCACTTCCTCGGCCACGTCCACGGCCTCTTCCACGTATGGCTCTTATACTCATATCGTGTTATCTGATTACGAATTTTATGCATTACTTCAGTATTCCAGTGATTATTACAGATGTTTGTGAATCAGGCAGTAATTTAGAGTTTGTTTTCTCAGAACCGAAGTCTAATCTACAGTTTCTATCTCTTATCAAATTTTCTTATGGTTTCAGTATCATCCTATCTAGAGTATCCTAGTAGGGTTTCAGCACAGACAGATAATTCAAAAAAATATTCAGAAAAGTTCAGAGTAGTACTTACAAGCTTGAGCCGAAGATTCGGAATGCCACTTAAAGATCCAGATTTTGAAAACAGAGTTTTACAGTCTTTATAAAACTTTTATTTTCAAAAACCTTTCTTTTTGTAAACCCATTCCACCAGTAGAGTTGTTACAACTTGACTCGATACCACTAAATGTAACACCCAAAACCCGGCCTAGGCGTTATGACCCGGATCCGACGTACATCTGACATCGGGCGTTGAACATTTGATATTGTTGGTTTAGAGAACTTACTTAATGTTTTAAAAGATACTTTCATTATAGATTAAAGTGAATGGAAAGTCATGTGCACCGGTAGGAAAGCAGGAAAAGAGGAGGTGAGTCTATCGGACTGCTTAAGTACCAAGCTCCCTTCAGATCCAATCCTAGACATGCACACCGCCATTGCCACACTTTAATGTTGTGTATATTTTTAGGAAAATAATTTGATTATGTCCGTTTAAGAAAAAGTGATTAATTTTGGAAAACATTTTCATAGCGAAAGCCTTGCTTGAAGTCGTGTTATTTTGAAATCAATTATTGTTTTTGAAAGCGCGCCCTAAAGCTAATCAATTTTGATAGTTAAAATAAATCATGTCCATCATAATAAAATATAAATCAAAACCATAAAAACAATAAAGCGGCCTTATTACATGTAAAAACCCAAAACCTCAAGCGTAAAAGAAAAGGATGTCCAGTTCACCAGAAAGAAACTAATTCAGCAGAAATGTGTGGCCACTCCGAATCCCTCGCAGCTCCAAGCCCACTATGGTTGGGGATTACCTGCGTGGATGAAATAAAGGGGTGAGTTTTGGGAAACTCAGTGTGTAAATTAACCCAACCATAGCCTATATCAGCTCAAACCATAAAAACAGAATAAGTTGGCCTTAGCCCAAAATAGATTTCAGAATAAAGCCCATAGGCCCATAACAGATCAGAACAGATTTTACATGTTTATGCAAAACCCAACCCATATCCAACCATATGCACCCCCATACCAGCCTTTCACCATGTGGGGAGACTACTCAACCCACCCAATCGCTACACGCCACAGAAATATGCAGCAGGGCTACCGGAACAGATAATGTGACAGAGTCACCAGAAACAGATAATCGTGCCAAAGCCACCAGAACAAATATATGTGGTAGAGCCACCAGATCAGATAATTTATGGCATAGCCACCAGGACGCTTCCTTCATAATATAACCCATGTCCCCATGCAATAGATATACAATCATGGCATACATCATACAGAATCAGATCATCATGCTTTTCAGTCAATTTTAACCCTAGGGGTATAATAGTCATTTTGCACTTAGGGGTTTCATGGTAATTTTCTACACTTAGGGGTATTCTAGTAATTTAACTACTTTTAGGGTTTTCACGCATATCATAAACATTTACGTACTAACAGAAACACTTACCGAGTATTCTTACCGAATTGGGCCCGTTGGCCCATTTTCTCGATTTTGGCCCATTAAGTCCAAAAACATCGAAATGCACGGAAACGTGCACTCTGCAGTCTTACCACTTTAATTTATCATACACGCCAAACTATTAATCTTACAATCATTCGTGCACTCGCAAGTTCTCAAAATACCGACTTTTTGGCATTTCAGCTTTTCGACTTTTGCCGATCTAGTCTATGAGAGGGTGTCAGTTACACACCTGTTTTATGACGATTTGTTGATGAGATCCACGCACGAACTGCCTACAATTTTATTACTAACACATTACTCTAAATATCGAAATAAAACTGCGTATTTAACCCCTTACCATATTCGGCCAACCATGCTTAAAACCCTATTGCTCTTACCTTTCCGCCGAAATATGGATTAGATCCAAAGATCCAACCGAGTAGTCTTCTAGCCCTTCGCTGTATGCTCCCTTGTCCACGCTTATGCTTACACATTCAAAAAAAAAGAGGCATAATGCCCTTAGTCCAAACATTAGCCACCCCTTAAGGGTTTCGACTTTTTCTTAAAACATGTATGGTTAACGTAAATTACTTCAACAACTTACCTATCGTTGTTCAGCTTAAAAGAGTGCACCTATCCATGATCCTAACTCCGATCTACAGTACTTGTGAGAAGAAATAGATTCCAATAGCCCAAGTTTCGACTTCCTCCACTACAGGTTTATAGACTTCGGTTTTTATAAGTAAGTAAGAGAAGAGAAGTTCGGCTACCACAAGATTTCGCTCTTGGAGAATATGGGAGATGGTGACAATAATGGATGCAACAGAGAAGGAAGGGTATGAGTTCGACTATGAGGAAAAGAGAAGATAGAAGATAGAAAAGGATGAGTAAAGAGGTAGTATTCGGCTATGGAGAAAACGGCACAGTAAGAGGTCTCTAGGTTCGGCTAAAAGAAAAGGAAAAGATGACAAAAGAAGAGATGAGTAGAGAATTTGATTTTATGGTTGTGAAGTCGGCACAGTAGTAGTTTTCGACTTTTAGCAAAAATAAAAAGGGAAGAGAAGAGAAACCTAATTTTTGGCAGAACAAACTAAATAACCTAGCTGAAATTTGCCTCCATAACTCCTCAAGAGTCCACCATTCGGCCAACACTGCTCTCCCTAATTAGCTCCTAAATCCTCTCCCTTATCCCCTCCTTACTCAATCTCCTGAGCAACTCAAACTCCTCCTGATAGACTGTCGCTTCAGTTCTATTACATCCCTTTTCTGTACATAAAAATTAATACCAATAATTTACTTACCTTGCGACTCGAACCTTAGTTCTCCTTAGTCATCCACACGCCACCTCTAAAGCTTCCAAGTGGCGTCACATGCCAACTTACCCCAAGCTTCCTTGTGTTTTATTTTTCCCAGTTAATACTAACAAGCCCAATTAATCAGAACCCCTTTTCCTTATGGATTAAAATTAATTAAAATTACTGGGTTTTAACTTAAGCTTAGGCCTTCTAAAGGCCCACTAACATAATTAAACCTACGCCAAGCAGACAGAATACAAAAATTTTAAATATTGCCAACATTCACAGAATTCCCAAAAATTAGGGCGTTACATATGCATACATATGAATGGGTTGATCCCGGATTAATCAAAGCAGTAACATCAGTGTCTAAGATAGAAAAGTACCAATAATAACATCTAGAGTAGAAGCTTCCTCTCGCGCATGGATCGCATAAGCTCTAGCTGGTGCTCGTGCCTCAGACCTCACAATAGAGTCCTTAGTCACACTACGGCTATTGTCCACATTTCTAGGGTTCCTCAGCGGTCTCTCTCTCGCAACTATATTACTCGGTCGGACAGTCTAAATATTTTCTTTTTTAAGTAACTCAAGACAATCCTGAATAAAGTGTTCATATGAACCACATCTGAAATAACTTCCATCTTTCATCCAACACTCTCCAAAATGTCATCGTCCACATCGCTGACAATCAGGCTTATTGGTTTTACCACTGCCAACGCTCACTACTGACGTAGCTTGAGCCTTAGAACTCGAATGTTGTTTACCTCAATCCCTACTAGGATAACCCACTAAAGCAATCAAACGATTATGGTGTTATTTCGATCTCTTCATTGATGACTGATATGACTTCCCAGTTGATCTTTTTCTCGAGTCTCAAGCTTTAAAATCAGCTTTTTTTTTCTCTTTGCCAAGCTCCTCGGCTTTATGTGCTCTATTAACTAAAATAATTAATTCTTTCAGCTCTAGAATCTCAACTAGAAGCTTTATCTTCATTTAACCCCGTCTTTGAACCATTTACACATAGCAAGCTCAACTGGAACATATTCTCGGGCATACTTGCTCAACCTGATGAATTCTCTATCAAATTGGGATACTTTCATACAACAATGTTTAAGCTCAAGGAATTCTTTGTGTTTCTAATTGAGAAACCTCTAACTTATATATTTCTTTCTGAACTCAGTTTGGTAAAATTCCCAGTCTACACATTCTTTCGACACAATAGAAACCAACATATTCCACCATTGATATGTTGAATCTTTCAATAAAGATGCAGCACATTTAACAAATTCAGCCGGTGAATAAGATAGCTCATCAAAAACTCTGATCATGTTTTCAAACCAGAATTTCACTTTCTCAAGATTGTCTTCAACTGTATCCCTGAATTCTTTGACTTCATATTTGTAGATTTTATCAACTAGTGGCTTATTCACGCGTAAAGGTTCCAAACCTTGAGGAATAATAGGGACTGTTTGGGGAACAAGTAGGGGTGAAGGTCATTGAGTAGCCGAATTTGTTCAAACAAACTCAGTGAACCACTCACTCACCATCTAGAAGAAGGCTTCCTTAGCCTCTCCTCCTCGACCCTCAGATATGAGTCTTGAACAACTCAGCGATGCTGCGTGAATGGAGGCTTCAGTGTTACTTTCTACTTCATTGGAGTTGGCTCGGTTAGAATTCATTACTATATGAAAACATATTTCAAAACGAGTCAAGATTTATCATACTATAATAGGTTATATAATGGAATATATTTCTAGACTCACATACACTATGTTTAGTCTGAGAATTAGCTAAACCTGACTCTGATACCAATAAATGTAACATGCCTAACCTGTATCCGTCGCATGATTAAAGCTACGGAGCATTACTGGAAGATAACATCATTCAACGAATATTTATTCAACATATACGAAACATAACTTAAAACATAGCAAAAGTATTTAAAATCAAGCACATAATCCCCTATGTGAGCCTCCGAGGCCCTAAAAACACATTAGAAACGAGTCTGGACTAAATTGGGAACATTTAGGATTTTTCAAAAAAATATGCAAAATTTCAAATTGTAGGGGTTACACGACTGTATGGCCAGGCCGTGTGACTTACACGGCTGAGAGACACACCTGTGTCTCAGGCCGTGTGGACGTTCGAAGTAGAGACACACGGTCGTGTCCCAGCCCATGTCTATGCCCATGTAACTCTCTGACTTGGGTCACAAGGCCAAGCCACATGCCCATGTGCCAGGCCGTGTACCCTTCGAAATGACCTTACACGCTGCCAGGCCATGTACTAGGTCGTGTAACAGCCTAACTTGTAACCCTTTGTAAGCTACAGGGGACACACGGTTGTGTTGTATGGCTGTGTGTCACACACGGCTGAGACACGTGCCCGCGTCATTGGCCGTTTGGACAAAAAATAGGTCATTTCCAAGCTATTTTTCTCACCTAAAGTCTAGCCACTTATGCAACCCAAATGTACCTATATTCATGCATTCAAAACACACCTAACATATGCATATACAAGCTAAAACATCATAGTAACTAACCATTCAACCAATACACCAAAATGGCACCTTAATCTCCACAATGAAACTTGAGTAAACACTTACTAAATTCATACATATTTCAATCAAATAATTAAACAACTTAAATACTACATTTATCATAATGTTCACATACCCTTTTCATGCATAACAAACACCATTATGACCATTTCCACATTTCAGATAAACACATTCTAGCATAACAAAGAACAACTAGAGAGAGATGGTCGAATGTTGAATGTCTTAAAATGGTGTCTTGCCCTAGTGTTTTTGGTTGAAGCAGAAGAAGAAAGATGATATCTTTCTTTTACTCATTTTATTTTAAGTTATTTTATTAATTTACCTAATTAACCTTACATATTAACATTTAAAATTACTTAAATAATGTCCAACTTTTTCCACTAATAATAGTAATGGTTTAATTACCATTTAAGGCCACTCATATTCCAAATTCATAGCAATTTGACACCTTTTACCATAGAACTCAAATTTTTGCACCTTATGCAATTAAGTCTTTTTTATCAAATTAAGCATGTAAACGATAAATTTTTTTAACAGAATTTTCATATGACACTACTAATATGTTGTAAACTTTAAAATATTAATAAAATAAATATTTAAGTGTCAGATTTATGGTCCCAAAACCAATGTTTTGATTTCACTGAAAACGAGTTGTTACAGTCATTCCTATAGCCGTATAAGTATCATATTCATACTATATTATCCATGATTTCCAATTCATAGTTTGATCATTTTCATGTGGATATACTTCATTATGAACAGTATACATGCAAGTGTCAAAGTACAAACTCAACTGACACTTAGCTACAGAATCCTGAACTCTAGATCCAACTTCCATCATAAAACAATAGCAAGACCCATACTACTTACAGAATATAAGAACATGATTAAAACTTATTCAAATAACTCTTATCATTGTTTCAAGTACTGGAAAATTCCATACAAAACCTTAAACTTATATCTCATTGTTTATGCACCTCTTACTAACTTACCCTTTCAGAATTTAACATGCAGAATGGTAATACTTACCCAGGGATGGAATGACCACTGATTAAATCCAAATTCTGAGCTTTCAGTTTACGGAGGAAGAAATATCATTGGATCATAATAGAAGAACCAAAGAATAGTATATTCAGGAAGAAGAAAACTCCTCTCAAGGACTTTTCCAAAAACATATATAGCTTTAGCTCACTTACTGTAATTCGAAAAGTGTCACTTGAATTCAGAATTTGTCCTACTTAATGGTCTACAGATTCTGCGAGTAACATTAATGAGGATTCAAAAATAATAAATATCATAGTAGTCTATCAAGTTGATTCCTAACCAAAATATTTACAATGTAACTAGCATAATAACCTAAACAAACATGATGTTCAATACCCTTGGCATTATCTAAAATCATATTTGCCCCTTTACACTTACCAAAAATCTTCTTCTTCATCTAATTACGCATTCTGATATAAGTCCCTACTTTCAAACCTGACAACCACTATACGCCCTTTTTTATATGACAAATGAGTCAATTGGGCGGATAACACCTCGCCAAATAGATTATTTCATACCTACGGGTCATAAATTTAGACCCATTAAACCTAGATGTTAGATTGTAACTCCTTCATGAGTTGTGTAAGCATCAAGTTTTTGTTTCCAAGGTTATATGCGACTCTAAACCAGTAAAATTCTTTGACAAGATCTTGAACACCATTTCAATTTGAGTGCTCTGGTCCAAATTGGCCTTATTGTCTGCGGCCTCATCAAGGTAGCCCATAAGAGTGATCATATGGTATTTGACTAGAGTGTTAGGCTTTTGCTCGGCATTCATCAAGCTAGTTTTGGTAGACTGTTGAGCCAAGATAGCTTGGCCTCCAAACATGACTTCTAGTTTATATATCATCGCTTTAGCTGTCTTACAGCTCTCCAATTGCTTATACAGAATACTGGTCATGCTTGCCAATGAGCTATCTCATCAGACTCTTCCCAGCGTTTTCTAGCCTTAGCTTTAGTGTCTAGTAGACATTTATTATCAAGAACTCTTTTAAGTTTATCATAGCTCAAGAAAATTATCTGGTTCCTTTTGCATTCCTTATAGTTATTTTCGTTCAGTTTGTTTTCAATGAGTATGTTCAATAAGGGAGTTGATTCCATTTTCGAACTGAAAATAAAATATTCATATATTAATATCTTTGTATTAAGAAAATGATTGAAATTATTTTGCAACATTACGATATGCATTAAGATGATACATGCGTCTTACATTAAACCTTGAAAACATTTGTAAGCCATTACAACGATAATTCCCGCACCCATTGAATCAAGTCACTGTTGATGATCAATTAGTAAGAACATGTATTTTCATCCAATTAGTAAATGAACCTAATTCCTTTAGGCATTCACATGTACTAATAATCATGTAACATTTGGTCATCATTCTAACTCAAGTAGAGCTTCGTGGGGAGTTACTTAACTAGAAGATCTTGACCATTAACTCAACATCTATCGCATCATGCACCACAAATAAGTCATCGTAGGACAATCTCACCAAGTAGCATGCTTTGACTAGTTGTCTTCTTTTGAAGATAGAATTTCTTAATGTATCGCATGATAATACCTACCACAGGTGCTGGTCCAACTATCATATGATCATAAGAAATTCTGCCTACTTTTAGGAAGTCTTCTTAATGAAATCCACATGAAAACATCTACCTTGGGGTAGGTCCATTTCATGCCATCACAAGAGACCATTGATGAAGGTCGTAGGTCATGTTTAGGGACATTCTCCCATTCAATATTTTAAAAAACATGTAAGGTTTTTATAATTTTCAGTTTTAATCATGTATAATCAATATGCATGACAAGTACATGTGGCATTCTTTCCTAAACTATATGGCATGCTTATCTCATATATTCATGACATGATATGACAATTGTATAATAACCATATTCAATTATTCACAAGAGTTAATTAAATAATTTTGATTCTCCTTAATTAAATAATTTTGATTCTCCATAGTTTTTCTTTTAAAGGAAAAACCGAAGAAGTGAATATGATCCGTGCACCAGGTAGGTTCCCAAGAAAGGAAGGTGAGTCATATTTGACCTCTTAAAAACTAAGTCTTTCCTTGCCAAATCCAATCCTAGACATGCACCTTCTCATTACCACACTTTTCACAATAATCGAATAACCTAAATAAGTGAAGGGAATAATACAACACATGTATTTTCTCATTACCACACTTCTTATCTTTGATAGATCAACTGTGGATCATCTCATACTTATATATATATCACAATTTTATTATAAATAATTATTAAACAGATATATAAAGAGATGGGTAATAAAATAAAATTGTCAGCCAAGGTTTTCATAGTTTTATTTCTAGAAAATAAATAAAAAATAAAAAATACATAGTTTTTCATCCCAAGGCATTCCTTGTGTCTTCGACCGCCATCACTCCATCTTCTCCTCGTCATGGACTCCTTTTTGAAAAAATTACATTTATGTCCTATCTATTTTCAGCTCATAAGAATTCTACAAATAAAAATAATCCTACGTCGAGATGATAGTCCACGGTCTATTTTCTAAGAACTACAACTTTAGCAAAACATAATAATTATATAAACATGCGAATAAATACGAGAATACCATATCTTATCAAATATTAATCAAACAAGATGAAGAGAGATATTCAATTTCGGTTACACCATAAACATAGCACAACCTGGCTCTTGATACCAATTGTTGGGAAAAACCCAGTTTGAAAATTATTTTCATGCATAGCGGAAAATTAAAATTCCAAAAATCGACTCGATTATGATATTTATAATAATAAACCTTAACTAAATTTGTACCCATGTTTTTGGATAAGTGGATCCTTGCTATTTTTTAGCTTTCAACCAAACGATTTTCTTTGCTATTCCCGTACCACGAACTGTTTCGAGTATGAGCTCAAACCAATTGAATTGAAACACAGAACTAGAAAAAAAATTCTCATTTTAGGGTGAAAATGAAAATTCTCTCTTCTTTAATAGAAATCAATAAAATTGTTATTCTGGAAAAATATATTTAAAAGTTGAGAATAAACTCTCTCTCTATTTTTTGGCAGAATAATAATATCTCAAAAGTTGTCTTAACAACTCTATTGGTGTCATCTATTTATAGAAAGAGAAGGTAGAACCTTTGTAGAGTTGTAGAGATTTATTTTAACTAGAAAAAAAAAATCCTACTTAGAGTAGGAGAGGGGTGAATGACTAGCCCTTTTATTTCTTCTAGGGTTGTCCCCCTTTACTGTTATATGAGGAGTTTTGGGCCTCTCTCACATCGGGTCCAATTACGAGTACTACTTGAGCCTTTTTGACCTAGTACACTGTAATATGGACCAACCCAATTTAGTTTTTTTATCTCCAAAATAAACTTTAATAGTTACATATTAAATAATTTTCTCATCCCAATTTTACTCTAGTAAAATTTTGAAGATTTTACTACCCGATAAAATTTTGACGATTTTACTACTTGATAAAATTTTTACGATTTTACCCCTGATAAAATTTTGAGAAAATCCATTCAATATGTCACAACTCAACATGTTCACTATGACTACATAATTTATTTTCATTTTTGAGCTTCAGACCAGTCTAAAAACATAAACTCATTTTTCCATAATTTTTTAAGTAATCCCATATAGGATTGCAAGTTTCCATTTTCATTTCCATTTCCACTTTTAGAAACCTACATTCATTTCAAAATGATTCAATTTATTCATTTCAGAGAAAACCATAATCATTCTGAATGTTTATCATTTCTCTTTTTCTATTCATCTCATTCATTTCTATTCAAATACGCAATTAATTTATAGTTTCAATGATCTAGCAGAGGTACCGATTGGACATATGAAGTTGAGGCTTAAATGATTTATAATTAAGTTTCAGCTTTTCACCTGTAAACTATAAACTCATTTAGTCACAAAGTCATTCCACGATAGTATCGTGACTGAGCTCTCCCCAATGACATATCATTACAAAAGCAACTACTCAATACTCGTTCAATGACGTTGTCATAAGTGTGTTACTCTCATAGGATATCCTTGATCTCTTTGGGATAATATCTATTCTCCCAATATAATCCAATTTCATCTCATGGTAATCATTACATTTTCCTTCATGAAAAGTCAATCACTATCAAATAATGATCAAGTCATCCATCACAAAGATGGATGACATGTGGTCACGTTTACTTTTCATCAACCATGTAATACTAATGAGAGTAAGGGTAAGTAAAACTCGATTCGATTTAAAAAATTGAAAAATATTTTAATTTCAAGTTAATCGAATCGAGTTATTCGAATTATTTGAGTCAACTCGAATAAGTAATTTGATATTTGAGTTTGAATCAAGTTGAATTTTACAATTAGAATAACTCGAATAATTCAAATAACAGATTGGTGCAACTACTCATTTGGTCACTGTCAAGTTTGAAAACAAGCAAATTAGTCTCTTTCAATAAAAATACAAAATAATTTTCAAAATTTCAAAATATTTATAAAAATAAAAAAAATTCTAAAAAATATATATAAATAAAGTTAAAAAATAAAAAATTTCTAGAATAATAACTTTGGGGACACTAATAAGTTAATTAATGATTCAAGTTTATCATACTAAAGTACTTTTTTTATTATTTTGCTTTGAAAAAGTTTCCAAATATATATGGTTTCAAATTTATGTGCTCTAACATGGAATTAGTTATATTATAACAAGATTTTAATTTGACATGTTTAATTTTTTAATTTAACTCGAACAATTTCACTTAATTCGAATTGACTCGAATTTCATTTCACTCAACTCGATTCGAAAAAATTTCAAATCGAGTTAGGATGATAAAATAGGACTCGTCAACTCAATTAACTCAAAAAAATTTCACTCGATTCGACTTGATTCGATCGAACACTCACCCTTAAATGAAAGGATATCATTACCCATGTTTTGGACTATGAATTCCACTGTTGTGAATGGTGCTATGTAACACCCCTCACCCATATTCAATGCCGAAATAGGGTTACGGAGCATTACTAGACTTACAGCATAATAATCATACATTTCACATACATTTCTCAAATTCAATTAATCATCAATCAAAATCATTCACACCGTCCCTAACATGAGCCTACGGGGCCCAAAATATGCATTCGAGAAGGTTCAGGACTAAACCAATAACTCAGGAAACTTTTACAAAACTTAGAAATTTTTTTTCATAATACAGGGGACACACGTCCTTATGCTAGGCCGTGTGGACAAAACAGGCTATTTACCAAGCCATTTTGCCACCCAATCATGTTTGCACATACATCAACCCAATTTACACCAAAACATAGCATACATAATCATTCAAACCAACCAAATCAAGCTTAATTCATGCAAATTTTATACCATTATCCACATTACACACAAGTCACAAAATATCCCATTCCATTTATACCAAATTCACATACACAAATTAATTAATTAGACACTTCCAAACATGCTCCATTATGCATCAATTTCGCAAACATATAACTTCTCCAAAAACAAAAATTTGACATCCATAATAGCTATAATCCACAAGCATCATATATCCATCCATAAACTCATAACACAAGCCATATACACACATATATATATACACAACCAAATTAAGCCAACTCTCATGACTAAATACAAAACCAAACTTTAGACTTTTACAAGTCAATTCAAATGGCTAAATTCATTATCAATCCATAACCAAAATTACCATAAACCTATACATGCCATATACTTAAAATGCTTAAGTTCAAAAGCACCAAAATGATAGTAGGATAGTGTATGAAGTCTCTGACGATCCCGAAATCTGAGCTAGATTTGAAATCACTATAAACACGATAAAATAAACAGAGTAAGCTTTAAATCTTAGTAAGCTCATATGATTAATAAGTATAATTTGCCAATTCATTCACAATTTAAAGAACATAAGTAAATATAAGTAATACATTCAATTCGACAATTCGACAATTTAATTCGAAAATTATTTTGACTTCAAACTTGTGGTCCTGAAACCACTGTTTTGATTTGACTAAAAAAGGGTTGTTACATGCTACATACTACAGAAGTCATACACCCAATGCAGCAGCTTTCAGTTCCTTATCTATTTGAACTCAGGCTTTTACTTACATCAAAGTGCACGAGTCATACATGCATAGTCCGTCATCCACTCAGGATTTAGGAATGTCACACTATGAATGTTATAAGTGAACAAATCCATAAACGAATTCAGGGTCTATTCGCTTGGGTCCTGTTCGATGTATTGTCAATCTCGTCAGTCACATCTATGTCTCTATTTTCTAGGAGTCATTCGCTCTGGTGCCCAAGACAAGGCACCTCCCCAATTGGACTTGATAGACGACATATTAGGCTTTCAATTGGTTTGCTCATTTCCGATTAGACTTAAGACATGTTTAGGTTCATCTATTAATACAAGTTGTGTTTTTGTACTACGATCCAACCACATAATACCGCTTAGTATTAGTTAAACATTTAGACAACCAATGAGCAAATTTGCTTCTATTTTGCTTTGCGTGCAAAAACCATATTAGGACAATAATACAAAATATATTAATTTAATTCATGGAGATTTTTATTAATCAATCTGTTAAAAAAACTGCAAGTGTACTTAGACGAAAATACTACACTTAAGGCACCAGATCCAACACATATATACACCACTTAGATACATGAATGACATACATATGTGTACGACATTAATGAAGCTACAATACATCTAAGGAGGCTCTCCATTAAAGCGTACATAAACATCCAAGGGGGAAGCATTCGATCATACATGCACTTAGGGAAATTCATGAACCATTGATTCAATGTACGGCTTGTGTACATGAACCACATTAATGGCTAAATTGTGGCCATTCATTTACCTTAGATGTTTTCCAATAAATAGGTAGTCATTTGCTTTGTAAAATATTAATGAACGAATGAACATTTTAATATATCTTTGAGAATTAAATCTCTTTGTTCTTCAAGAACTAAAACCGAACTTATCAAGATTGTTTTCTTATGGCGTTCAAACCTTCGATCTTATCTCTCATTATCTATCTATTATGTCAGTGTAGCAATCACATAAATAGGTTTTGATCATATTTGCTCTTTTTGGCATAATGCCTATAATTACCCATAGCCCCTCCCCAACCCATAAATAGGAGAATAATACGCTTCAGCATACTCAAACTCACATCCTCTTGTATTGGCAATAATACCCATGCCATTTGAGTTAAAACTCAATCGACAATTTTTATATTAATATTTTGGTTTTCAACTTATTATCTTGCAAAGAAAATATTTCCTCTTTCAGTGGAACAAAAATACCAAATTTTAGATTAGTGAGTTGGACAAATACCCGAATGCAAAAATTAAAAATTAAAAACCCCCAAATATTAATTTATCAAGGTAATCATAATTTTTTATAATTCACGTCCAGTATAAAAAATTGTATACAAACTTATTTCCAAAGTGATAATCACTTACTTTTAGTTTGTCAACAATTTTAGTGAAATAGAGTATATATGAAAGAAAATAGAATTTGATTTTGAGAATTGAGACCAAGAGCAAACGAAAAATGTTTTTTTTCTATTTCCCAAATGCCAATATAAAATTTATGATTTTTTTATATTTAAAATTTATGGATGATGCATGATTGTTTGCATTTTTATAGAAAATTCAGTATTATATATTTCGAAACCTAAACTAACAAATGCTAAAAGTTTTATGTTTGTTTATTACCATATATGCATTCAAATTTAATTGAAATTGTATTTAAATTTTGTGACTAATATAATATTTACTTTTTCGACTTTTAATATGATATTCATGTTTTAAAATGTAAGGAAATTAATATTAACTTTTCCATGGCAATGCAATATCCATTCTTTTCTTATATATATATCCAGTGGCACATAAAAGAATAAATAAAATTCTAGAATGTTTAAAAACATAGTGTTCAAATGTTAATTAAAAAAAAATGGGTAAACCAGAATTTTAAATCTTTAGACAAGGAAAATCAAAGAATGAAACATAAAAAAAAATTGTACTAAAGTTTGCCGGTTTTAAGTTTCCATATTGGCACACCGTTCCAGGAGAATGGATTTTGTCTATTACAATCATGGACCTCAATTATCCAACGCGAAATAAAAATATCATAATGCAAACTATTATAATCTTAAAAATTAAGCTTTTATTTTTTTTATTTTTTCAATCATAATATTTTTAAAACATTATAAAATTTATAACAATTTTGTAATAAATTTATATAACATTGGTAAAAATATATATTTCCTCATTTTGTCTATCTTAATTAGACAAGGTGATTTGAATTGTGAATTTAAAAATTAAATATAATAATTTTATTAAAAAAATATATTTTTTAATATTTTATTTTTTGAAATCTCATTTATTTTTTTAAATCATATTCTTTTTGTTAAATATGACTCCTATTTTCAGTCAAATTTGAAAAATAATCTTCTAGTTAAATTCTGTTTATTTGTTTCAATTAAACTTTGATTAGTCTAGATTATTTTTTTATTATTTGACCTATAAATTTAGCCTATAAATAGGCTCTTTTACAACTTTCAAAAATACACCCATTAGAGATTAGAACTCATAACACATTTAGAGAATTTTGTGTCATTTTGAGGGTTCTTTGTTTTTAGGTTTTCGAGGTTTAGTCTTTATCTCCATCTTTTGTACTCTTCGTTATTTTGCCATTATAGTAAAATTATCTTTACCCGTGGTTTTTTATCCTCTTTGGAGGGGTTTTTCCACGTTAAATTTGTGTGTTCAATTTCTCAATTTATTCCGCTATTTTTCTTGTTCGTTGCTTAATCGGGTCACTCCTAACAAGCGGTATCAGAGCTAGTTCAATTTTCATAGATCAGCCCATTCAGATATGACAGTAACAAGGTTTGAAATTGAGAAGTTCGATGGTGAGACAAATTTCAATCTGTGGCAAGTTCGGATGATGGCAATTTTAGTTCAATCCGGTTTGAAAAAGGTTGTTACAGGGAAAAAGCCTGAGAATGTAAATAAAACAGAATGGGAAGAGCTTGATGAAAAGGCTTTGTCTGCAATCTAGTTGTGCCTCGCGAATACGGTATTGCAGGAGGTATTGATGGAGAAGACCTCATCTGCCTTGTGGAAAAGGTTAGAAACTCTTTATGCGACTAAGTCTCTGGCTAACCGTTTAGTGTTGAAACAACGTCTATTTACATTTCGCATGAACGAATGTGAGCTTCTCAGAGATCACAAGATCACATCAGTCAATTCATTACTATTTTAAATGATTTAAAGAACGTTGAGGTTCATATTGACGATGAAGATCAGGCTATGCTATTATTGTGCTCTTTACCCCCTTCATACAAGTCTATCAGGGAGACCCTGATATATGGTAGAGTCAAACTCTCGTTCGAAGATGTGAAGGGTCATTTGTTGAGTAGAGACAAACTTGACAATGAGCTTCATTTGGATAGCAAGATAGATAGGCAAGCTTCTGTTTTGGTAACATCAAAGAAACGAGACAAAAGGTGTCGCTATTATAAAAAGTTAGGTCACGTCAAAGCAGATTGTCATAAATTGCGAAATAAAAGAGCTGCTGAGAGTAGCGAGGAAGATGTAGCTGGTGCTAATTTGGCCGATGAAAATGGTGATGATTTCTTGTTAGTGTTAACAAGCGATAACACCAAGCTCACGTCCGAGTGGATCCTAGATTCAGGATGTTCTTTCCACATGTGTCCCAATAGAAAATGGTTCTCCACATACAGTTCAGTTGAAGGTGGAGTTGTGCACATGGGAAACGATTCATCTAGTAAGGTTATCGGTATTGGTACTATTAAAACTAAGATGCACGATGGGACGATTAGGACACTCTCAGATGTTAGGTATGTACCTGATTTATGAAAGAATCTCATCTCCTTGAGTATTTTAGACTTGAAAGGATGCAGAATTAACATCGAGTCGAGCGGCATTAAAGTATCTCGTGGAGCTCTCGTTTTGTTAAAGGTAAAAGAACCGACAGTCTTTATATCCTAGAAGGTTCTACAGTGACCGGTGAAATCGGACGTCCCTCGTCCGTTACGGAGTTGAAGTCAACTCGTTTGGAGCGGAGGCAACTTGCTCATAGGAGGGAAAAAGGTATGACCGTTTCGTTGAAGAGAGGTTCTCTTTTGGATGCAGGTTTTGAAAAGTTAGGACACTGTGTTCATGAAAATCAAACCCGGGTTAGTTTTAATTTGGCAGTGTACAAGTCGAAGGCTAGAAGTCTTCTAGTTTCTAAGCATAAATTTGACTCAGTTAATTCCCTGCATAGTTCAAGATAGGCTCGTGGTGGGCTTTGGCAAAGATGGCGTTGTGGAAATATGAGTCAAGATGGAGATTTGTTAAATATGACTCCTATTTTCAGTCAAATTTGAAAAATAATCTTCTAGTTAAACTCTGTTTATTTGTTTCAATTAAACTCTGATTAGTCTAGATTATTTTATTATTATTTGACCTATAAATTTAGCCTATAAATAGGCTCTTTTACAACATTCAAAAATACACCCATTAGAGATTAGAACTCATAACAACTTTAAAGAATTTTGTGTTTACGTTTTGAGGGTTCTTTGTTTTTAGGTTTTTGGGGTTTAATCTTTATCTCCATCTTTTGTACTCTTCGTTCTTTTGTCATTATAGTAAAATTATCTTTACCCGTGGTTTTTTATCCTCTTTGGAGGGGTTTTTCCACGTTAAATTTGTGTGTTCAATTTCTCAATTTATTCCACTATTTTTCTTATTCGTTGCTTAATCGGGTCAATCCTAGCACTTTGTATTCATAAACTTAATTGAACAATAAGATAGAATCCGAAGCCCTTAAAATTTACATTTATCCCTTTTTGTTATTTGATCAACTCAATTAATTAAATTATTTAAAAAATTAATTAATATTAATATGATTCAAATAAATATTATAATACGAATTTATTTTATAATGTGGAACATAATTATATTTAATAGATATGATATTATAATACACATTTATGATAGGAGCACCAAGGCCCAACCTCATGTCTCATTTCTAGCTAACCAAAAAGATCACAAAGCAGCAGCGCAAACACCATTTCTTCGCAATTCCATTTAAATTAGCAGCAAAGCAGCTCATCAAAGAAGCTGGTCGTGACCATTTTAGTCCCCACCAATCCAAAAAGTAGCGCCAGAAAGCATGCACAAAAGAACAATAACAGAACAAGTGCATAGAATCCTCAAGAGAGAGACCATCGTTTAGCAGGGATTGAACACCTCTTTTCCTTAGGAATGCCATCATTGGCAGCCTATCAAGCACCGGGATCCAGATAAAACATTTAACTCTAGGCGGAACTTTCCAACGCCACACTCGGTCAAATTCGAAATCGATTTCAGACTTATCAACACTTGACAAAAGTGATGATAGCTTGCACAATGAAAACCTTCCCACTTCATCGTGAGTCCATAAAAGTGTCAGCATTACATAGTTCAACAGAAATTTCAGCTCTTCCAGCAGTGAGATTTCACCAGCGCCAAGCTCCCTAATAAAATCATTTCTTCCATTCAACTACCTTAGCCCATTTCGGCAGCCACACGGTAAAGTCGCGAAAACGAAAGGTTTAAAGGTCTTTCAGAAATACACAAATCATGCCAAAATAAAACATCTCATTTTCAAAGTTTGTTTATTCAACAAAGATTTTTCATTTGGTTGGTTTTGGTCAGAGGTTCAAAGTAGGAGTTTTTTTTTTTTTTTTTTCAATCAATTTAATGGTATGAAGTTGGGACCGGCGTCTTGCTATTCCCCTGCCTAAATTTTGAATTATTTATGATATTATTTATCTGAAATTATGTTATTTGGAATATTTTACCTATAAAGGCACATTTTCAATTTTATTTACAGAAATAGGCCAATTTTTTCCTTATTTACCGAAAAGGGCTGAAAATGACAAAAACACGTCCATGTAGAAGCATTTTTGAATGAAATTTCAGCAAAACGTGCCTTTGGGGAGCGATTTTGCCATGTTAGCACAAAACGCGCTGACATGGAAGCATTTTGCTAACATGGCAAAATAGCTCCCCCAGGGGCACGTTTTGCTCCATGTTTTTTTGCCCAATGGCTATTTGATTTTTTGACCGTTATGGGCTCCAACGGTAAAAAAAAAAACTATAAAACCCCCTCCTATATTTTTCATACAGTATTTCTTCAAAATTTGGCAAGAAGCTCTCAAATTTCTCCCTAAATTTCTCAAAACTCTCTTTAATTAATTATTTCCTTTAATTTTTTTTCTAAATTAGTATTGTTTTTTTTATACTTTCAAAAATATTTGATCGTGTTAGCAATGGCCGTGGAATTAATTCGTCATGATCATAAACATATCTCCGTCGAACAAATGAAAATGGTAAGGGTTAATTTTAATTTTTGAATATTATTTAATATTTTTTTAATTATTTAATTTTAATTAATTTTTATTTTATAATTTTTTATAACAGTTTGTAAATCGAGTGTTACAGTATTATATTTGTACTATGTCTGGTCCTCCACCGTGGGTGATGCAAACGCCTCCACATTCTTTATTCTATCAAAGTGGGTGATCCTCCCAACACCCACAACTGGAGCAACCACAACCTCGCCGAAAGCTAAACCAAGGAGGAATCCAACATGTAATAGCCGACCACCCCCATGTGGCACTGATTTCGACCAGCACATACATTGATTTTTTTAATATATTTGTACAAACTATTTTTATATTGTTTCGTTTAATAAAATAAAAGATGTTTCTAATATTTTAATAGTAAATTATTTTTATATTTTTAATAAAATAGTTCTTTTTTGAATAAGGCAATAGAAATAATGCAACATAGTTTCATTATAGCAATTATCAACTATTTCGGTTTGGACATGATCAAATTGTATGACCTGGGTTCCTACACAATCCGCACAACTTCTGTTGGTTCATTCTTTCCCGGATATCCATATTATTACGTATTCTACTCGAGTAAGGTCAACCTTTTGGTTTGCGACGCAATTCTCTATCCGGTAACAACTTGAACAGAGCAAGCGATACAGGCGGCCACTTATGTTCATCTGGGACCAGTGGGAATACGTGTCTCCACACATTGTACATGTATTCTATTTTGTACACTTCGCCGACATATCTCATGGGATCCAAACGAAGATTCTAACAAGCTGCAATTGCATGAGCTCATGGATAACGAAATGCGTCAAACGGCTCACAGTCGTAAGTCATATTTCTCAGGTGTATACGATATTGCCCATCGATAATACCTTGGTTTGATCTATCAAACTCCGTTACACGAAACCATAGGTTGTCACAATCTTACAAAACCTTTCGAAACCATACATGGCCTCCATGCATTTGGCCTTTATAACTCGCTGCTCGCTTTGGAAATAGTGCAGCCAAACGAAAATGTCTCTCGCACAACCGAGGTTATCGACAAATGACGCGTTCCTTTTAGAATAGAATAAATACATTCAGCCAGGTTTGTGGTCATATGACCATATCGTAGGCTACCGTCATATACTTGTGCCCACTATTCGAAAGGTATGTTACAGAGGTAGTCTGCGCCTTGTTTGTTAACTGAATGCAAAATCCCCAACATCTCATGAAACTGTCCTTATTGATCTCATCCCCTACCAAAATAAGTTTATAACAAAAATTACATACCACTAATTCATTCAGAATAAATTGAATATTACAAACGAAATTATATTAATAGAGATTAAATACCCATGTTAGTCACTTGTCGTCGTTCAGTGGTAGACCGATATTGCCCGTAGTAGTTGGAAGCAACGTGCCTTAGACAATACCGATGGTGTGTACGATCCCATAGGATTCCTTGTCGCTCAATTGCGGCTAGTATTCCAGTGCCCTAATCCGATATAACACAGATATCAAGTTGGGGCATACATGCCTCCTTAACCAATAAAGAAAGAAATCTCGGTCATCACCTAACTCCCCCGGTGTTATTGCAAACGCAATTAGAAGGATTCTCCCACCACCATCCTGTGCCATAGTTAGCAGTAGCCGATGGGTATATCTACCATACATAAAGGTATCGTCAATTTGTACCAATGGCTTGCAGTACACAAATGTATCCCGAAATTACTTAAAGCTCTAGACCAGATGCTTGAACACTTGGCATCCACGGAGTAATCGATCATTGTAGTACACAGACACTGTTTCAAGGTCTGTTATGTAACCTGGGACATACTTCTCCAGCACTTGACACCACTGCCACACCTCATTATATGAAGTGTCCCACCCACTGTACATCTTTTCCAACGCCTTCTACTTAGCTATCCAAGCCTTGCGATAAGAAGGTGTGTGCCTCAATTGGCTACAAATATTGGTAATTAAGACCGACACAGAAATCTTAGGATTCGCCTTCACCATCAGTAGTATTAAGCTAGTTAGCATACATGAATCCATCTTGGGATGATCTTGTGAAACACTTGTCAATGAAGTACGCTAAATAATGCAACATTAGGTAATAACATTATTATTCAAAAAACCTTAAACACCCAGTGATACTGTACCGGTAACACAGGTATGTAGATATTTGTACTTTTTTATCCCCCATAAGCATATTTTTTTCCTAACCAAAGCCATGATTTTTCATGAACATGTACCATCTTGCACTGCACACTTGGCGTCGAACTTCTCAGATTTGGATTTAACCATGTTGTAGTTAACCCCGTGATTGATGTTATGTTGTTTCAATGTACCAAGAAAACTATCCTTACTGGAAAACTCCTTACCAACTTCCAATTAACCCGAATCCAATGACCAACTTGTACGGTTACACCTTCTGTATGGTAGATCTAGAAACTCCAACGCATCATCTATTAATATATCGACATTATGCATGTGGGTTAGAGGCGAATACGTCGTGAATCGCGAATCTTCTTTTTCTTCGTCTTCAGGTTCGAATGAAACAGGCTTTGATTCAAAAAATAATGCTACTTTTGCACCATCAGGTTAGTCTCACGAGATGGATCCACATCGGGCTCATTATCCAACCCACCATCATCTGCATGTACGAGATCCCATTGCTGGTGGATGTCATAGGGAGTACATCATCCTTTCTTATGGATGTTTTGTAATGTCCCCAATTAGATGTGGATTGCCAACCACTAGAAGTTGATATCATTCCCCAATACGTATTTCCAGCATCAAACATCGACCCACCGATGTGCATGTCTTATCCACTAACTAAGTGTCGTGCAGGAGTTGTGTATTCCATACTGTCACCAAACACGGGCGCTTCCATGTTCTGCCTCCTAATAACAGAGTGTCGGGTAAGGGTCGTGTATTCGTCTTGAACAGGAGTAGATATTGAAGTCGCAAATGTTTTATTTGGCGATGAAAATTGTACATATAACTCAAGATAGAGTGATCCACTAGCAGATGAGTCTACACTATTGCCTCCAAGCTATGACCACCTTTGATATCAAATGAGTCATATGTCACGGGATCAATCGAAGCACAAAATCGACACTTAATAGAAGAAACCCTCATTGGCGTCATTCTTAAGATTTTGTGCCTAATTCTTTTACGAATTTCTATCAAATCTATGTTCTGGTTAAAAACCAATCGCATTGTGTTTTCCGATAAAAAAACGTCGTTCTCGGTGTCACGGACCTCACCATCATAGTAAATAACAGCACTCCTACATTCACTCATCTTCAATTTCTATTCTGCTTAGCCTCTCTAATTTTTCTTCCTGTAACTTATGCAATATGAGAATCAAATTTGGCTCATTTATAGCCTAAGGCCAAATAGGAACTACTGTATAAAAAAAGCATCCACGTGGGAGCTTTTTTCATCAATTTTGTTGATAGTGCATCCTGCTTGAAGCGTTTTTTACACATTTGTTTAGAACTATCTTCTCAAAATTATTTATTTAGGAACTACTTGATGCGGTCATTGAGAGCACCAAATATATCATATTTTCTACAAAATAATGAAAAAGACCAGTAAAGGGGAAGTAGGGTCGAATCCTTAGGGACCGAATTGCACGAATGCTTGTTTCTCACAATCCTAAGCAGAATCTTGCCCAAGAAAACCTACGTTCCTAAAAAAAAAATAAAAAAACAGAATTAAAAATTTTGATCTGGAAAAATAAAATAAAAACAGAATTGAAAGTTGAATTGAAATTGCGAAAATTAAAATGGAGAATATAAAAATAAACAGAGTTTGAGAAAAGAAAGAGTTTCTTATGTGGTGAGATTGCAGCCTCTGGTTGTCTCAATTCGTCGTGGGTCCAATCATTGGCTTTTAAATGATCCTTCTCAAGCAGAATAAGTTAGTTATAGTGGAAGAGGACACCTATGACCACCAGCTCCAAGAATTTAGACTTAAGATTTGGCAGAACCTGACTCTAGCCAATAATCGCTTTTGTGGGACTATCTTCTACTAGATCACCACTTCCCAACGGCGAATACCACACCATTTTGTCTCTTGGACTCGTCGACCTCTGAGGCAGAAAGCCAACGAACCGACTGTGCAACCTTCCCAAAACGTACAAAGTGATTGCTCCTTGCAAAAGTTGAAAGGATCACCTATTAAGGGACATGGACGGAAGCGTCAGCCCCATAATGCAGAGAAGCGATGAATACCCTGTTGAGAAGGCTAAGCGCAGATTCTAAGCCTCATGAACCATTTTGGGGAATTTCGACAACCTTCGGCTAGATTAGATTTAGTGGCTCATGATTTTTGGGGAAAAACAAATAAAAATAATGGAAAATAATTTTTTTATTGAAATATGAAAAGAACAAAAAGACAATTTATGGGGAAGAGAGTGTTACAGAAAAAGATGAACAAAATTTGTGTCACTTCATCCCCTATTTATAGTACTAAGAAACCTAGCCTATTCCTAATTAAATTCTAAAAGATAAATACAAATAATTAAAGATAATTAAAGATAAATAAAATTAAATCTAAATAATTATCCTAATATAATTAAACATTAAATAGAGTCTTGTGCTATAAAATCTCTTCTTTTGCATTTTTGCCCCAAAAGTTTTCCACACTTTGCATTTTCGGCACCACTTCTCTCCTACTTCGCATGTTGGCTCACTTTATTTCCAAATTTCACGCTTTTTGCCCCCAAATTTCTTTTTTCCTTCAATTTAGTCCCTACAAGATAAGGAACCATAAATAGCCCAAATTAGTAAGACCATACTAAAAATAAACATGCAATTAGCACATAAAAATATGGCGTTCTAGAGTATTATCAAATTGCTCCTACTTGGCCCATGCTTGCCCTCAAATATGGTTCTTGTCTACTGTGAAAATTAGATCCTGCCATGAAAGAAATACTACTCCAAAGTTTTATAAAAATTAGTCAAAATGCATATGAAAAATAAAAAGAACCCTTAGCTTGATTTAAGTAAAATTGAAAAAGTGTTCCAATTAACACTGAAAAAGTGTTCCAATTAACACACACAAAAATTAGGATCAACTTGAATTATTTCATGAAAATTAGGTAATTTACCAAACCTATCAAGACACCCTATTTGTTTCTACCTTTAGTCCCCACATTTTATTAATACATCCCCATTTTTTATTATTTATTTATTATTGCCTAAGAATATATTGAACCTTTTGACACGAAGAGAGATGACAGCCAAGCACTCCACCCCGGTTACTCAGCCCAACATACTCTAGTTTTTATTTTTCTTAAAAACATATCAAACCTTTTAACGCGAAGAGAGATGACAGCCAAGCACCTCACCCCGGTTACTCAGCCTAACACATCCTTAAAAATTAATTCTGGTTAGTGGAGTTTTACCTAACACGTCACACAACCTTTTGACGTGAAGTAGGATGACAACCCAAGCACCCTACCCCAGTTACTCAGCTAGTCACGTTTTAAGCTACACTCATAACCACTGAAACATTATTATTAAACAAAATTTTAATTTTGGAGGACTTAGGAAAAACAATCAAGTGTCAAAAATAAGTTTCAATAACCACCTTAATAGTCATGAACATATTTTAAGCATGCAACTGTATTGAGTGTTATCTTTTCATTTAGACTTAACCAAATTTACTAAAAGCAAAATAGGGTTAACTCTATTAATCATAATTATTTTAAATAAAAGAAATAAAACAGTGGAGATGAAATTTATCAAGCAAAATCATAATTAACTCAATAGATAAGAATCATGCATGGAGGTCAAACAGTGGCCAAGTCATGGCCAAATTCTTGGGCATGAAAAGAGGCAGAATATTCTTAAAAAAAATAATATGGGAAGCAACGGAAACAGCATCTAAAACGACAAAAATAATGAGGAATGCCTCCCCCGACTTAAAACACATAGTCCTCGATTTGGAATAAATAAATAGGCAGAAGAAAAGTTTAGAAGAACTCCCCGTTAATTACTGTCGTTCGCGCATAATGGTAGTGAGTTCAGCTAGTTGCTGGCCAAAAATGTCGAGTCGAGCCTCGATGTGCTCTATGTGTTGCTCAACGGTCATCGAAGGTTGGGCGCGAGTAGGTACTTCGTTCTGATTTTATTGTCGAAAGACTCGTTCAACTGGTGCAGAGTGAATGCCTGGAGGGACAAAACGGAAGGAAGATAGAGTGCCAAGAAGTAGTCCCATTGAGTCGAGGCATCGAGCATCCAAAGGATCAGCCTGACAAGCATCATGCAAATCTAAAATAGGAGCATTAGAGCCATGGAGAAAAAATAACAATTGTGTAATAAATGAGCCTAAAATTAGATAACGCTTTACATTTATAACATGATCGAATTGAAGTGCATACCAATAGCCTAAATTTACAGGACAACCGGTATACATACACCATAATAAGAATAATTCCGTTTTCGAGACTGTAGCCGAAGCATCTCGACTGCCTAAAGATAATGCAATATTAAAATCAGTGAGGGACAAACTATGCATGGTTCTAAGTAACCGAAACTTGACAACACCAGGTGTATCCAATGAGATTTGGCTGTGTCGCTAAAAATGAAACGTGGAATAAAATTCCAAAACCAGCTCGTAATAGGCACAGTAAGTAATATCAAAATTTCCAACCCAACCAATATTGTGAAAATAAGTAGTAACAGTAGTTTCAATACGCAAAGCATCCAATACAGGTAATGATAAACATTTGCATGGCACAAGTGGTTTATGGCATAAACGATCATACCTGTTTTGGCTGGTAGTAGTATCAAATGCTAAGTTACCCTATAAATGGCACTGGGGTGGTGAGACAGTTCTGCGAGACTGGTAAGTTCGGCTACGAGTGGGTAGTTGTCGTTAGTCATCGCGAATATTGGAGGTGCAGGAGCGAGTGGGTTGTTGCGCTGTCATCAGAGTCGTGTGAAGAACTTATGAGTGCCTCTGTTGGTTGGGCCAAAAGGGGTAGTAGACGTTGTCGGCACCAGCGTTGTGAAGGTTCGAGTGTCGTATCCCATATTTGCGCCAGTGGTGGAAGGCATAGAATGGGTTGTTCAGCATGTATAGGAGCAAGCAAAGGAGACAGTTCGGCTCGTGGTGGAGAGGGACTGTGCGCCAGTGGTGCGTGAAGCAGAGAAAGAGAGGGGGATGGCGCGGTCGACGAGTGTAGCGAAGAGGAAGACGGGAAGGACGAGCCATGCGATGAAAAGGAGGAGGACGCATCATTGTGCGGCAAATAGGAGGCGTGCAGTGGAGATTGCAATGAGGACGACTCATCATCATCCAAATCAAAGCTTTGGGGTGCCAAAAATCAGTACCAGCGGCTATTAACAGTAAAGGACGGCTCGGCGGCAGCGCGGCTACGGGTTCTCACCATGGGTGTGGCAAATCAGCGGTGGGAGGAATGGTGAAGGGGTTTCGGCAGCTATGGAGGTTTTGTGAAAAAGATTGGTAAAATTTTTTAGGTTTTGGGGTTTTATTTCGCTGAAATGGGGTGTTTGGCTGTAGGTTTTGTCTTTTCTCCTTTTTCTCTCTATTTTCGTTTTGGTCCACCTAGTTAGAAGAAGAGAATTTTTTATTAATATCCAAAATAAAATAAGTAATAAATGATTAAGATAAAATAATAAATAATTAAAATAAAATAAAAATAAAGAGAAATAAAAATTGGGTTGCCTTCCAACAAGCGCTTGTTTAACGTCGTTAGTTTGACGCCGTGAATGGGATTATGGTGGCTCTAACTAAATTTTTTTGACCGTGTGGGCCTGAAAATTCTTGTAAATTGGCTTCAACCATTGGCCATTGACTATGAACCGCTTTCCTATTCTTTCACTCTCTATTTCAACTGCACCATGTGGGAATACTTGGGTCACAATAAAAGGTCCTTACAATCGAGATCAAAGCTTCCCTGGGAATAGCTTTAATATGGAGTTATAAAGAAAAACTTCTTGTTCTACTGAAAAATGCTTCTTAGCTATTTTCTTATCATGAAATAACTTTGTCTTGTCTTTATAAATGCGAGCATTCTCGTAGGCATCATTACAAATTTCCTCTAATTCTTGAATGTCTAATTTCCTCGCCTTCTCTGCGGGTTCTAACTCCATGTTACATTGTCGAATAGCCCAATAGGCTTTATGTTCCAATTCAACAGGAAGATGGCAAGCTTTTCCGAAAACAAGTAGATATGGGGTCCTGCCAATTGGTCCTTTATATGCCGTTCGATAGGCCCAAAGTGCGTCATTAAGCCGAAGACTCCAATCCTTTCAGTTGGGCTTGATTGTTTTCTCCAAAATAGACTTGATATCCCTGTTCGATACCTTTGCTAGGCCATTTGTTTGAGGATGTAATACCTCTATTTTTGGAACACATCATTTTATTATTTAATCTGAACAGTGTTTCCACAAGTATGGGGGTCGTCCCAAATGTAGTACCGGGCTTCCCTTCTAAGCTTGTCCTTCACAAAACGTGCTAACTCAATGGGCAACGAACCTGTGGTTAAGAGATTTACTATATCTGCATACCATGGGTAATGGGCTTCGAGTGAAAATAAACTCTCATCAGGGAACTTATCCTTCATAGGAGTGTCGTCATTAGGTATTTTTAACCTACTCAAGTGGTCGGCTACCAAGTTTTTGCACCCCTTTTTGTCACGAATTTCGATGTCAAATTCTTGGAGCAACAAAATCCATCTAATGAGCACTGGCTTTGCTTCCTTTTTCTCGATCAAGTACCTGAGAGCTGCATGATCAGAAAAAATAATCACCTTAGGTCCCAATAAATATGACCAAAATTTATCCAAAGCAAATACAACAGCCAAGAGTTCTTTTTCTGTGGTAGTGTAGTTGCTTTGTGCATCATCTAGGGTTTTTGAGGCATAGTAAATGACATGAGGTTCTTTGCCTATCTTTTGCCCTAACACAGCCCCCACACTGCGTTCGCTTGCATCGTACATAACTTCAAAAGGGTATTTCCAATCGGGCGCTTGTACTATAGGAGCGGAAGCCAACTTCTGCTTGAGTGTATCAAAAGCCTCTTTGCATTTTGGGCCGAACTTGAATTTCTTATCTTTTTGCAATAATTCGCATAGCGGTTCAGCTACTTTTTGAAAAGTTCTTTATAAAGTGCCTGTAGAACCCTGCATGGCCAAGGAAAGAACGAATTTCCCTTACAGTAGAGGGATATGGCAAAAAATTAATAATGCCAGTTTTGTCCTTATTGACTTCAATTCCCTTGGCAGAAACTACATGACCTAGAATCAAACATTTGTCTACCATAAAATGACACTTTTCATAATTTAAGACAATATTATATTATATACACCTATTTAAAATTATCGTGAGATTTTTAAGGCATTCATCAAAACAATTCTCATGTAGAGTAAAATCATCCATAAAAACTTCGATAATTTTTTCTACATATTCAGAAAATGTACTCATCATGCATCTCCGAAAGGTGGCCGGTGCATTGTAGAGTCCAAATGGCATCCTTCTGTACGCAAATGTGCCAAATGGCACGTAAAAGTGGTCTTTTCCTAGTCCTCTGGTACAATTGGGATTTGGAAGAAACCTGAGTATCCATCAAGACAACAAAAGTGAGTTTTACCAGCTAATCACTCAAGCATTTGATATATAAAAGGAAGAGGGAAATGATCTTTTCTAGTGTAAGAATTCAACTTTCTGTAATCAATACAGACACGCCACCCATTTTGCACTCGAGTTGGTACCAAGTCACCTTCAGCATTTTTCTTTACTATCACGCCCGTTTCTTGGGCACGACTTGTACCGAATTTACCCATCTGTTGTCAGAAATGGGGTAGATTATGTCAGCATCTAGCAACTTGATTATCTCCTTTTTTACTACCGCCATCATTTTCGGATTCAACCGTCTTTACGCTTCTCTTCTTAGCTTAGTGTTTTCCTTCAAGTAGATTCTGTGTGTGCATGCCAAGGGGCTTATCCCTTTTAAATCGGCAATGGTCCAGCCAATCGCCTCCTTATGATTTTGTAGTACCTGGATTAAACTTTCTTCCTCAAGCTTAGAGAGTTTATTTGAAACTATGATCGGTAAGGTATTACCTTTCCCTATAAACGCATACTTAAGATGTTCGGGAAGCGGCTTTAATTCCAAATCTGAAGCCGACACAATAAAGGGTAAAAGTTTAGTATTTGATGGAGACAATAACTCATTAACAGATTCATAATCATCAATTATAAATTCATATTTATCTTCATAAATGGACTCAAAAGTCTCTTCTACTAAAGAGTCAATTACGTCGACATGGTTCACGCTCAATATTTCGCTTAGATGACTCATAGCATTGTAAGTCCAATATATGATTGGCAGCTTGCTGCAACGAAGGTAGTTCCGCAACCGGGCTACCATTGATGTGTATCGATTGGGTGGGTCGATATTTATATCCCCACAGGATGTGTATCGGGGGACAGAGTAGAAGTGTACCGGTTGGATTATTGGGGTGGGTTGCACTGCATTACATTACATGTATGTTGTATGGTGATTAATGAATGCTTGTTTCTCGTCAAGGGTTATACACATTGAGTTTTCGTAAACTCACCCCATCTTTTATTTTTCTCAGGTGATGCTCAGTAGGAGGTTCGATGTTTGGAGGGACTCTGAGGTGGCCGGCTAGCAAGACAACTTGGACTTGTTTTTCTTTTAAAACATATAAGTTTCTTAAGTGATTTTCAGTTTGGATTGTAACAAGGCCTTCCTTTTTGATTATTTGGATTATTATTGTTATGCATTGTAATAACGAGAAGTTGAACACAGTTTTCTAAATCATAATATGTTTTCTATGTTTCCGCAACTAAATTTTTAAATGATAAGTTTTCTTAAATCAAATAATTTAAACAAAGCTTTCGCAACTGAAAAGATATTTTTTAAAGTATTTGAGGTTTTCATTTTAAGGAAGGGTTTTCAATGAAAACAAGGTCACGCTGGATTCGGCCATAACATCCGGGTCAGATTTGGGGTGTTACAAACCCAATCCAAGACCAGATTTAGAAAAACTCCGGTTCACGCCTGTCCCAATAACGCATAGGGAATTGTACCAAATTTTGTTTAATGCACATATAGTATCCCCTTTCTACCTAAAACCAATACAACCTCTGTTCCCCAAATGGTACGACGTGAACGCCCAATGTGAATACCATGCAGGAATCATAAGACACTCGATCGAGAACTGCACCGCTTTCAAATGGGTATTGTAAAATTCAATGATCCATCTGGTGCAGAAAATCCGTTACCCAACCATTCAGATAAAAGGAGTAAATGCGATCATCGAGAATGCGGGGAAGAGAATTAAGATGGATATAGTAGAAGTGAAAACCCCATTGAAAGGGGTTTGGAAGAAAATGGTAGAAGAAGGATTAATCGTACTAGATTCAGAAGAAAGATCTGAAAGGATGAGGAACTATTATGAGTTCCATAATGGAGAGGGGCATGAGATCCAAGAATGCATCAAGTCCAGGGCCCTAGTGCAAGACCTGATGGATCATAAAGAAATTAAATTTTATGAAGAGATCAAAGGCCTCAAAGGAATATTGGGGAATCTGAACATTAACGATGGATCCGAAGAGGGAACCGGGGATAGAATTTTCCAAGCGTCTTGGGAGTGTTTTGAACAATGGGACTATGGAAGAGATCCCTGTATTTCTTAGAGCCAATTAAGAGTAATATTCAAAACACGCTTGTTGCTTTAAGCCTAGAAGCAATAAGAATCCTTTTGTGAAATAGGCTTATATCCAAAATCTTTATTTCAATAAAATGCATCTTTGCTATCATTTTGAGCAAATATTTTTTTATTTTATACGAACAATTATTCTTAGATTCTTTTGCTCTTTGGACTTTCTTTCAAATATTCTTTTATTCTTTATTCATGATCATACCATATGAATAATTATTCTTAGATTCATTTATTCTTTGGAATATTCTTTCGTACCTACAACAGGTCTCCAGATATCAATGACATGAGCGACGTTGCTTCTGACCCAGAATCTCCTTTTGAGCAAGATATGTGCCTAGAAGGATCTTAGGACTTTGAGATGATAGAGATTGTAGCCTATCTCCTGATTTGTTAAGGTTGGTAGAACAAGATGAGAAACAGATCCTACCTTGCAAAGGGTCAATGGATATTGCGAGCCTAGGAGAAGAGAAAGAGGTGAAGATTGGAGCTTATATCACCACAGAGACAAAGCGAGAAGTCATTGAGTTATTTCAAGAATTCGAAGATGTTTTCGTACAATCGTATCAAGATGTGGATGCTTTTAAGGCTAAAAAAATCTTAGAAAAGATCCATAAGGGTGTCTGAAGAACACATGCTAATGGTTTTACAATGGCCAGACAAACCAGGAGGTTCGGGTGCTACAGGTCCACCATGGAAGAGGATCACATTAGTTATGCCATAAATTCCAAATTTATGGAGACAAGATTTATGTACCTCCTTTATTTCTTCATAGACCTTATCTATGTGGGGCATAGATGTTATTGGGCCAATCTCGTCAAAAGCTTCTAGTAGACACCGTCATCTTTGTGGTCGTCGATTACTTCACTAAATGGGTGAAAGTCGCTTCATATGCCAATGTCACAAAGTCGACAGTCATCAACGTCCCCCCCAAAAAAGAAGATCATGCGCCTACAAAGGATGCCAGAAAGGATCATATCTAATAATGTATAATAGCATGACATCAAAAGTTTGCAGTCTGTTTAAGATCAGATGCCATATCACCCCAAAATGAATAGTGCAGTAGAGGCAGCCAAAAAAAGAAAAAAATAAAAAAGATCATGGGGAAAATGATCGAGACTTGTAAATATTGGTATAAGAAGTCACCATTTACCATCTATACTTATCAAACGTCGGCCAAGACCTTCGCTGGGGCAATACCTTTCTCATTGGTTTATGGAATGGAAGCGGTTTTTGCATATTGAAGTCGAGATTCTTTCTCTCTAAGCTTCGATTGAGTCAAGAATTAGATGAAGCAGAATGGGTCCAGTTTCAATATGATCAAGTGAACTTGATTGAAGAAAAGAGTTTGAAAGTATCCATCATGGTCAAATGTATCAAAAATGAATTATGCGAGTTTATGGTAAGAAGGCTTGCCCCAGAGAATTCCATGAGAAGGATTTAGTTTTGAAAATGATCCTTCATATACAAAAGGACTTCAGAGGAAAGTGGATGCCGAATTAGGAAGGATCTTATGTAATAAAGAAGGCCTTTTCTGGAAAAGCGTTGATTTTAACCAAGGTGGATGGCAAGAACCTACCTAATCCCATAAATTCAGATCCAGTCAAAAAGTCTTCCAAAAAAAACAAAAAAGAGGAAGAGAAAAGAAAAAGGAGAAGCCAAGGCGAAAACCTACAAAAAGGGCCTTAAGATCAAAGGGGTTTTGAATTGAAAACCCATAAAGGGCAATTCAAATTTTGATAAAAAGTAGGGCATGCGGTAGTCTTGCTATGCCTGAATTAACAAGGAGGAAGTATGCTACATCTTGGGGCATTGACAAAGTACTCTTGATCTCCTAAACACATGTCGAGCTCAAAATGGTCCTCAAGAAGTTCGTATAGAGAAGCTCAGGCTTCGATATCTGGGGCACCTAGTTTTCATCTTACCCATATTGAATTTGCTATCCTTGATTACTGTATTCATTTTGAACTACGCCCTTAATCAATTTCCTTCTTATTACATTTGCTATCTTTGATTAACTTATTCATTTCGAGTTAATTTTCTTCTTATTACATTTACTTCTTTGATTAACTTATTCATTTCGAGTTAATTTTCTTCTTATGCTTCTTTGATTAACTTATTCATTTAGAGTTAATTTTCTTCTTATTGCATTTTCTATCTTTGATTAATTTATTCATTTCGAGCTATGCTCCCAATCAATTTCCTTCTTGTCCATTGTTATGATCTTTTTCCTTTTCAAGCATTTTGCATTGAAATAATGATTAATAGGCTAATAAAACTTTCACAAAAGAAGTTATGCATACTACTATAGAGGTTTCTAAATAGTACAAGCACCTAAAACAGAACTGTTGTTTAGAACTCACCAAACCTAAGGGTTGGAAATGTTTGAGAAAGAGGAGTCTAAATTGTGACTATCTCTTCAGATTTTCTGTCAAAGATATCAGTTGAACGAGGAGACAAGATACTGCATCGGTAATTTAACCTCGACGAACAACGAGCAACCTAAACATTAAAATGGGATCATTCTCAAAAAATGACATTCTACATTCCTGCATACACATCTGGTTATGTTACCCAGATCAATTGATTGAAGAAGCCACAAATTTTATACCCTTGTATTGCAGTGGGATGGATTAAAGAATATACAAATCCTATACCCCTAAATTGCAGTAGGATGGATTGAAGAAGATAAAATCCCAAATCCTATACCCCTGAATTGTAGTGGGATGGATTGAAGAAGATACAAATCCTATACCTCTGAGTTGCAGTGGGATGGATTGAAGATGATACAAATCCTATACCCCTGAATTGCAGTGGGATGCATCAAATTTTATCTCCTTGAAGTTGCAGTGGAGCAAACCAGCTGAGCAAATAAGATTATTTCTTCGGGTTTTCTATCAAAGATACCAACTGAGCAAGAAGGTAGCGTAATACATCAGTGATAAAACCCTGATGAACAACGAGCAATGACAACCTAAGCATTAGAAAGGGATCATTTTCATGACATTCTGCATTCATGCAAATAGCATTCATACACATCTAGTTAGGAGCATTTGATTCATTTTGATCATGAAATCCTAATATTAGGCATAAGCCCAGGCCCATGAAACCGATTCTACAGGTCATGACCCCTAGAGGATGGTGTAGTAACATCGATGAATCCACAAATCTTATCTCCCTAAAGTCACAGCGGAGAAGGTTGAAATTACCAATTCTTACCTCCTTGAAGTTCCAGCGGAGTAGATCGAAGCTACAAATATCTTCTTCCTAAAATTACATCAAAGCAAATTGAAGACACAAACCTTATCTCCCTAAAGTCGCAGTGGAGCAGGTTGAAATTACCAATTCTTACCTCCTTGAAGTTCCAGCAGAGTAGATCGAAGCTACAAATCTCTTCTCCCTGAAATTACATTTGAGCGGATTAAAGACACAAACCTTATCTCCCTGAAGTCGCAGTGGAGCAGGTTGAAATTACCAATTCTTACCTCTTTGAAGTTCCAGCAGAGTAGATCGAAGCTACAAATTTCTTTTCCCTGAAATTACATTGGAGCAGATTGAAGACACAAACCTTATCTCCCTGAAGTTGCAGCGGAGCAAGTTGAAATTACCAATTCTTACCTCCTTGAAGTTCCAGCGGAGTAGATCGAAGCTACAAATCTCTTCTCCCTGAAATTACATTGGAGCAGATCGAGGCCACAATCCTTATCTCTCTGAAGTTGCAGTGGAGCAGGATAAAAATACACAAACCTCATCTCCCTGATATTATAGTGGAGCAGGTTGAAATTACCAAGTCTTATCTCCTTTAAGTTCGAGCGGGGTAGATCGAAGCTACAAATCTCTTCTCTCTAAAATTACATTAGAGTAAATCGAAGCTACAAGTCTCATCCCCCTGAAGTTGCAGTGGATTAGAACGAGGCTACTTGAAGAAGAGGAGCACCAAAAAAGTCAAGATTCGGCAAGACCGGGAAAAATTGGCCCATTTTAAAATCTTTGCTCCATTCTCGTTACACGACAACAAGCAAAGAGGGGCAGCTGTAATAGGCCCAATTTGCCTGGGGCCCAACAATCATCAAAACAAAATAATAAAACCCATTAAATAAAAGTCCAAATTTTATTAAACAGTCCATTTCTTTTTACAATGCCCAATTACATAAACCCGAAATCTAGCCCAAAGTTACACGGCCCAACAAGCCCAAAATATTAAACACTTGAAACCCTAGGGTTTCCCTAGGCGCGCCGCAATGGCCTCCAGCTACCCTGCCACGCATGACATCCGTACGCCACCACGATCGTACCTCTGTACATGCAAGCAAACGCCTTGTACCTGCAAATCAAACAAATACAATAGCAGCAAATAGAATAGAAAATTTTTTGTATTTTTCGGCTATAAAAAGCCCTCCAAATGATAGTGTATCTTTTTTACAAAGATATACGCAATCAATAGCAATCGAAAATTAGATTCAAAGTAAAAAAGGTGCATTTTCATTCATTTCTATTTTTTTTATTCGAAGTAAAAGCAGTAATATTAATAAAAAGCTCACCTTTGGTTTGTTCTTTGTCGTGATTAAGAGCCTCCGGTAACCCAAACGTCACAAAACCCATTCGGGTTCCGACGAGGGTTGTGAGCACGACGAAGACGGAGGTTCCTTCATTCGCAATTTGTCTTTTTCTTTTTGTTTTTAGAAATAAAAATTGCTTCTTTAAAAACCCGTAGAAAAGTTTTTTTTTAAAAATGATTTTTTATCTTCCGGCACGGCGGAGCCACCACGCGAGCTCACCGGCGTCCAGGCCAGAGAGAGGGAGAATAAGAGAGAGTTTAAAGAGAGCTTTCAGTTTTTTTTAAAAAAAAAGAAAGGGGAAAATGACCTTTTTTTTTCTACTTATATAGAGACTAATACGGCGTCGTTTGGTGCTTATTTAGTAACAACCAAAACGACGTCGTTTAGAGGCTAAACCCAGATTTCAACCCGACCCTGGCAAAGATCTGCGCATTTTTGCTCTGATGGGATATTTTACCAATAAGTCCTTCCGCTTTGTCACATATTCTTAATCAAATCCTTTTTGTTTCTCTTAATTTTATAATTTTGCCCTATAACTTTCGCGCCTATTTCATTTTGGTCCACATCAAAACAATGTGCTTTGAGGGCGGGGAATATTGTCCATTCGATCCCTCTTTGTATGTGAGCATTACGATTTGACCCTTCCCTTTTATTTTATTTCCGATTTGCCCCTGAATTTCTATTTTAAAATTCAAATTAGTCCCATTTTGTTATTTTGCTATTTTATTAATTAATTTAATGTCATTATTACTATAATTATATTTTCTTTTTGTGCTTATTATTATTATAATATTATATCATTCATTTTATATTACTATTCCCATTATTATTGCATTTCCTTTTTTGTATTTATTTATCAATTATTCTTAAATATTTTTATATTCACTTTATCAGTTTTGTTACTTATTATTTATATCTTTCTACATAGATTTAAAGTTTTAAAGTTTTATTATATTATTATTAATATCGTCATTATTATTATTGATATTATGATTTTTTTTAATTTAACATTACACTATTCATTTTGTTTATTTATTTAGTCATTTATTCGTTATTTCTTCTTCTTATTATTTTTATATAGTTAAGCTTTTACTATCTATTTTCATTTTATTCGTATATTCATATTTCTTTTTTCCTCATTTATTTTGCAATATGAGTTTTAAACTTCGTGAGTTTCAACTTAATTCGTGTTTTGATTAATTTTGCTTATTGTTATTATTATTATTTATGTATATATATTTTATTACAAATTACATCTTTAATTTCATTTTACTTCAATTTGATTCCTTATTTTCGATATTGTACAAATTATTCTCCCTTATATTAATTTATAATTGTTTCTTTATCTCCATCATTATATTGGCATTGTTCTTTATATGTGATTGTTGATGATACTATCGTTGTCATTATTTGTTTTATTTTATGGTTCTTGCAAATGTAGAAGTAGTGTATATTATGCTATTCTTATGCGTTGTTTTATTAATATATTCATTATTTGTCCTTTGCTAACACAACATTTCATTCGCACATTGTTTTAAAAAATTACATTAACTCATAAAAAAGGGAAGAACTAAAAAAATGGTAATATTTTGCATTTTGGAAATTCGAGAAATCGTACCCTAACTTACGGGGTTTTGATTTTTCTCGTTGAACCAAAATAGCCAAATATCAAATATATGCTTTCTTAATAAAAATAAAGGCGATATTCCTTGTTTAGAAATTCGAGAAAATCATGCCCTAACTTACGGGGTCTCAATTTTCCTCGTCAATCTAAATAGTTGAATAGTCCTTCAAATTTCAAAATACATGAATTTTAAATAAGATAAAGGCAATATTTCGTGTTTGGAAATTAGAGAGATCATGCCCCAACGTATTGGGTTTCGATTTTTCTCGTTTGACTCAAATGACCGAATGTCCTTTTAAAATCAAAAGGCATGAGTTTTGAAAATCAAAAGACAAGTTTATTCTCGAGGGTTTAAAATGCCATGTCCTAAAATGCCATGTCCTAACGTACTGGATGTGGCATTTTATTACTTCGGGACGAGAAGGTTTTTAGCATCCGCTTCGATTTATCCAAACATTTTTTGTAAACTTAACATCAATAAAAAAATAGGATCGTATTTTTAAATTCTTTATGGATTTTCAAGTTTCGATATTAAGACATTAATTAATCAATTAGGTACCAATTTTGGGCGTTACAAGAGTGCTAATCCTTCCTCGTATGTAACCGACTCCCAAACCCGTTTTCTCGAATTTTGTAGACCAAAATTGATGTTTTAATAAAACAAAATATTTTATTAAAGTAATCAAATTACGAGGTGATCCGATCACACCTAAACAAAAAAGATTGGTGGCAACTCTCATTTTTGTTTTTTAAATAAAAGTCAACCCTCAAACAAAAAAATGGTTTCGACAAGTAAAAAGAAAGATGATTCTTTTGACCAAAGCGGAATTTTGCATCTTGGTAACACTCCCTTGAATTGCTTGGACTGCCTCTTGACTGTCTAAAATTATAAGAATTGTGTCAAATCCCTTATCCATAACAATTGTCACACCTTCAAAAATGTCCCACAATTTAGCATCAAGAACTGAACATGTGCCTACCAATTGGTTATACCCAATAACCCCCAATCATAGCAATCCCAGCACTCTCTTTAACAAACCCGTTAGAACTTTACTGGATCTAATTACCAAACTTAGGTGAAGTTGATAATAGGATTTGGCAATTTGACTCATTTGCCTTAAGGCCAAACATGTATTGTTTGGCCCAACTGAAAGAGACTTTGATCAGATCTTCAGAACTCTATATTGTTCCTTTGAAGATAAATAAATTCTGATTTTTCCATAGATGCCAAGCTACCATACCAAAGAAACATTGCCAATCAATCCCTTCTAGTTGTAAACTGAGGTAATTCTGAAGATTACCTACAAACCAATCATGCAAATCTCCTTAAAAAAATAAATAATGTTTAGCTGTTGGAATAATCTTGCTCCATGTATCCTTAGAAGAAGGGTAATCCCGAATGGCATGCAAAATGTCCTCATTATCATTACCACAAATAGCACAAGAACTATCTGGCCCAATCCCTCTTCTTGCATGCTTCGAATTAGTGAGAAGACATTGTTTGAGAATAAGCCAAATAAAATATCTAACCCTCTAGGGGCCTTGATACTTCCAAAGGAGCTGCCAAATGTCATTCTTTGGATTTCATGACTCTTGATTTCCATTAGAGGATCCAGCCTAAATAATCCTATCTAGACCAACTTCTGATTGAGGTGGAAGGATGCCAATAATACGCCTAAACACCTCCTCCATCACCCATAAGCGAAATAAATCAATATTCCAAACCCCATCTTTCAGAACCATTTCGCTAAGATTAGTCTCTATCTTCATATTTGAAATCATAGGAATATGATTAATCAAAGGTCTGAAATTTGGGATCCAAGGGTCCCGCCAATAGTTGACGAAATTGCCATCCCCTACAGACCATAAAAGATTTTCTCTGAAAAGTGGCCAAGCTTTAGATAGAGTTCCCCATAGGAAGAAACATTGTCCCTTTTGTATGGGTTTAGGTAATCTAATGGATGCTTTATATTTTGATTTGAGAACTTGAACCCATAAAGCCTCCGAATTGGATACTAAATTGAACCCACGTTTCATTAAGAAAAACATATTTTGGACTTCCAAGCATCAAAAACTAAAGCCTCCGTGAGGTCTCGGTTGATAAATGGTCTCTCAACTGATAAGAGCCATCTCCATTTCCCTTCCTGATGCCCTAAGTGAACTGTTACCCCTTAATACCTCCTTTGGGGAGGCTTACACTTAATAGTTCATAATACAGTTAATCTTACTAGAGAACAAGGAAGTATCGCTCGAGGGCTATAGCCAATAGCCCCCTCACTCTACCCTAAACTCCCTGTGTGGCTATCGCCCTCCCTCCTTAACTTTATGGAATGCTCAGGAGGGCTAGCCACTAAGAACTAAGAATAGTAGGAACGTGTTCACACTAATGCTGATAACATATATCCAGTGAGAACTGTAGGGAATGTTTGGGTGCTATAGCCAATAGCCCTCTCACTCGTGTCAACAAATTCACTTGATCAGCAAATGGGAAGCATAAAAAAATGACTTTTTACTTCTCTCCTTACAATTGAGTGGCTTTCACTCCTTCTTCCGTAAAATAAAGTAAAATGGCTGTTGCAACTACAGGTGAAAGTGGCACGGCTATTGTATGATGAAGAAAAAGTTACCAAAATCAAAAGATAGACCAAATTCAATGGAGGATGGGGAGTATGGCTAAAATTCCAAATCTTAAGAGATTGAAAGAGCATAAGGAACATATTCTACATTTTAATAACCCCGTACTTTATTAGCGCAATGTTAGAGAAGGAATGACTGAACAATATGACAAGGCAAGAGATCCGCTTAGCTTAGTTAGAAAGGCAATATTTCTCAAGCTAGGACGTGCATAAGCATCAAAGCCCATAGCATGATAGGAAAGAATCTTAGTTTGGAAGGTATGCGGCAGGAAAGATAGTTCATATTATTTTTTCAAAGAATGATTCTACAATCGTACATAATATAATACAAAACTGATTTTTCGATGTGGGAAGATAGTGGAGAAATAATAACAGTAAGCATTGAGAGGACACATGCTAAATGGTCTACCTACTTCGTTACAATGCTTCCTGATGAGAACTACATAAATGTTGCATCAAGGTTGGTTGTTAGGGATAGGGTAGAAATGTAGTTTACGTTTCAACTGGATTAGTTTGCCCGCATGGACGAATAAAGGAATGCTTTTCTTTAAAAAGATAAATCATGTTCCATTCACCGCTCCGTGGGCTTTTGGGTAAACCGAAGTATGCTTCTAGCTAAGCTACTAGCTTTGGATCTACCTCTTGAGCACGAGGGTTGTATTCAATTCATAAGGCAATCGATCATAAAAGTTTACCTATGACTCTGTATCTACCTCTGTCTGCTGGTGCTTATTTTATAAGCTACAGGATCAACAACTGGATCAGCTAGAACTACAAAAGACTATGGCTATGAAACTTTTTTGGATACTTAGCAAGGTGTTGGATCAACCAGTGATACTTCCTATACCGAGAGCACTAATAGATAGCTTAGAGAACAACTCTAGTTAATGCCCACCGACAGTGAGCTAGGAGTAGGAATAGACAATAGGGGGTTCATTTGCTCTTATCCTGTCTAGATAAGAGATTTAAAAGTCAATAAGAAGTTGGTAAGTGCATTGACTTGAGTTTTCCTCCGCCAGTCTTGATGTTAGAACCAATCCAAAGAATGGGGGAATAAGAAGACAAGGAAGCAAGATTCATTGGTGGTTCATTTTTCTTAGTGCCTAGGCAGGAAAGAAGAAAAAACATAGTGAAGAGAAGCGTAGGAGACTATGGGTATAGTATCCTAACGTAGGAGTGAAACACACTACCTTACTCTGGAAAGCTCATCTCAGCCTTCATTAAGCAAATGGGCTTAGTCAGACTAACCGTATCGTAAGTAAGAAGAAGAGTGATGGTCTTCCAAGAAGCGAAGATGGCAGAATAGCACGAAGTGAGAATCTAACTTTCGAGCAACTTTTGAGTAAGTAAGTGTTCTGCAAGTATAGGTAAAGAATTATATGACTTTCTTCTAAGAGTGGGTATGTCTAATGAAATAAGAGATCAAACAAACTCATCTTCTTCGAACTAGCCATTAATGGTAGGTTCATATGGGAATCCTTTTCCTTTTATGGTGAACCGAAAGGTCGTTCATGAAGATAACACGAAAGCATAGTGTTCTTCATTTTTTTCAGTAAGAACAAGCACTAGACTTCTTCCCCCCTTTCTATTTTTCTTCTTTCTTTTTGTTTATTTTTTCACCTAAGTTTTTCATTCTATTTTATAGAGACCCGAGGAAAGGAAATACTAATAATAATTAATGTAGAAAGGTGAGGCATTTTCCCTAGCATACGAAAAAAATAAATCTAGGATGACGACTTTCAAAAGACGAGTAAGAGACGAAGAGGAGGAGGCTCTAGAAACCAAGCAAGACTAAAAAGAACATGGGAATTCACACCATTCCTCTGAATACTTTTTTTCGAAAAGCCAACAAAGGGATAACCCTCTTTCTCTATCTCATTCATGATTTAGCATCATCATATATTGATCCAGAGATAAATTGGATTAATTGTAGTACGGATTAATGAGCTGCTTCTCTATGCTGTGGCTGTGGAGGTGGGGGCTATCGCCGCTTGATAGAGGCAGAAGCCGGGGCTACTGAAGCTATCTACGTCGAGTGTGTCAATTGAAATAGGAAGGGAAAAAAATTAATTCTAGCAAAAAAATAGAAAGAGTCGTGTTGTTCAAAGTGGAATTCTTCTAAGATCCATCCATTGCCCAATTGATTGTGCATGCTCTGCTCCCAAAATGTAGAGAGACTTGCGAGGGCTAAGTGAAATAAAATAATATACTGGTGCTACTATAAAGTCTTTTGAATCACATATGGCACACTTTCTATATCTCCTCCATCTATAAGATGAACAGCTTACCTTACAGCACAGCGTGTTCGCCACCACACCGGCTGGTTAGTGCATTGGCTCTTTCAATGAATAAGAGAAGGGCTTTGTATAGACACCCTTGAGCCATATTCGTCACCCTAGGCTCACCATTATTTCATTCTATTTATGGATTCTAGCTCCAAAGGACATATACATAGAGCTATGTCGACTTACGTACGTCTCGTTGACCAAATGATTAGGTATACCATGCCACGTATTATCCCCTCTTTCCATTAAAAAAAAATAAAAGATATAGTGATCGATCATACCGTAAGACCTTGTTTGTTTCTACTTAACGTTATTTTCCGCAATTTTTTTTACATTACATAAGGTAGCTTGCTTACTTAGCGCTTGCGCTAAGGATCTAATCAAAGTCAAACTTTAATTTTAAATGAAAAAATACCTTTCTTTTATTAGCCAGAGTACAATTATACTCATTGATCTTTAGTAAAGGCAGATTAAGAAAACATTTTTTTAAGTCTTAATGTCCTCGTTGAGAGTCGCTCTACGAAAGGTCTAGTAATCTCTAACTTGGTCTTCAAATAGTAAGTTTCAGCTTGTTCCCAGCTCGCCTCGCTCTTAGGTTGGCCCTTCTACTTGACTAAGTAGTATTTCACTCGTGCAGTGGGTGTATGGGCTAGCCCATAGTGCGGTCAGCTATGATATACTCAACCTTCTTCTTTAGCAGGTTCATCTACAACATCTGGTAGTGCCCTCGCAAGTATGTTCCCCTCTGGGTTGGTCTAGTCTAATCGAAGTCAGTTGACTCACATAAAACACAGGGTGAGTTTTTATCGAGCTGATCGTTTGAGTCTATAAGTAACCTCTTATATCTGCTTCTCTACAAACAAGGTCTACTTTTTTCTTCCTTCAAACCCTACCAAGCCTTTAGTTTAAGTAGGTTTAGGCGAGGTCATTGTGACTCTGTCACCTATTGGAAAAGTAAGCTAAAGGGCAAGCCCCTTCTTTTTACAATGGCGTGGGGCGTCAGAGGCTGTTAACCCGAGGCCAACTCGAAGGGGCTGAAGTTCGACGCAAAGCTTTTTGGTTGTTAAATTATAGTGACATTGAGAAATATCCAACAACTCTAGTCCTTCTGGTTTGTACTAAAGTACCTTAAGTAGCCCTCGAGGAGTCTGTTTATTCTCTCCGTCTAAACTTTCAAAGATATATTGACCGTAGGTATCTTACCATCAGATACCGACAATTGTTATCTAACATTACCAACCTTTAAATATCAAGTTTTCATCAATTTCACATAAAATAAAAAAAGCTCTTTTCATTATTAAAAACAACCTTCTTCCCGACCTCTTACATTGCATTACCATAACAAAAAGAAAGAATCGTTCTATCTCCTCACAAAAACCTTTAGAGATCTTCATAGATTGCATAAATAATTTGGTATTGTTAACAAAACTGATTGATCCAATGTAACTCTTCCAGCTAAAGATAATTTCCTAGCCTCCCAACTTTGCAGTTTGGTACAAACCCGATTAACAACGAACCTCAAAGTACTATTGGTCACTTTTTCATGAAAGAAATGAATACCTAAATAAGGACCAAGATTTTGAACCCTATTGAATCCCATTATACCGTTGAGGAGGTTTTCGGTTTCTTCACTAACTTCCTTAAAGAAGAAAATGTTAGATTTCGTTGCATTTACCCGATGTCGGCAAAAGTTACAAAAGTCTGGCTTGATTCTCTTCCGCTTTCCCAAAAGTGACGAGGTCATCTAAAAAAATAAATGAGAGATAGGTGGAGCAGAACAACTAAGGCGGATAGGTTGCCATCGACCACCTTGTATTGTCGAATAAATGTTTTGACCGAGCCATTCCATACACAAAATGTGTAAATATGGTGAAAGAGGGCACCTTTGCCGAATCCCCTAGTTGGCCTGAATTTTTAGGACAAAACTCCATTCCAAAGAATCTTCATAGTAGAACTAGATATAGTAGACATAATAACATTATTTAAGATGTTAGGTATACCTATGTGTTTAAAAGATGCCTCAATAAATTCCCAACGAACTCGGTCGTAGGCTTTCTCTAAATCAATCTTCACAGCCATTCTATTTCCTATTCTTTTGGTTGCTTCTCATTAAGTGAGATGACTTCTTATACAATACTGATATTATCAGAAATGTTGTGTCCTGCTACGAATCTGGCTTGTTCCTGCACAATAATCTTTGGAAAATTCGCCTTAAAGCTATTAGCAATAACCTTCACAACCAATTTATACAAAAATAAACATAAGCTGATAGGTCTAGACTGAGAAAAATTTTCTAGAGCATGGACTTTTGGCTATAGAACCATTAAATTATTATTTAAGCTTGGGTCAATAGAATCCCTATCGAAAATCTTTTTAACCCAGCTATAAACAGAGCTTCCAACTTGTTCCCATTGGTTCTAGAAAGTCGTGAAAACCGTCACTTTCAGGAGCTTTTAAAGGGGGCATATAAAAAAAGAGTTGCTTTTATCTCCTCATCAGTAACTACTTTACCCAAAAACTAAACGTCTTTTGGAGATAGCTTAGGGAAAGAGGTAGGAGGTAAACCCATCATAGGTTCCGGATAATCACCATAAAGCTGCTGAAAAAAATTAATCACATCTGACTATAGGACATCATCATCATAAACCCACTTACCTTTTTCATTCTTCAGGGTAGAGATCCTATTATGTTTTCTTCGTTGAAGGGTACGCCTATGAAATAATTTAGTATTACAATCTCCCAAGTAAAGCCAATTGCACCTAGCGTTATGCTTCCATAATAGTTCCTCGTGACGAAGTACATTTTCTAATTCCTCCCTAATCTTCATCTTAGTGTCGTACAAATCTTCTGAATCTGATCTTTACATTGCTTTCTGAATACCAGATAATCTTTGTAAGAAGGCTTTTTTTATGAGTACCGATATGCCAGTATATATTCCTATTCCAATGCTTCAAGTTATTCAAAAATTGCTTAATAAAGACATCCATATTGCCATTTAAATTCCAAGAATCCTACACAAAATCAAATAAACCCGAATGCTTGACCCAACCAGTAATGAATCCGAAAGGCCTACTTCTAGTAAAATTCAGCTCAACCCCTTGAGACAAGAAAAGAAGTCGATGGTCCAATTTGAGCCTAAGGAGATGGGATATTGAATAGCCCTGGAAATTTGAAATCCATGCATCATTACAAATGGCCCTGTCTAACCTTTCAAAGATTTCACCTCTCTGCTAAGTAAAAGTTGGACCTTTAAAACCAAGATCAAAGAGCTTAGCAAAGTCGATAAAATTACCGAATGTGGAGCCCATTTTCCCTTCTTTCTGCCCTCCCCTCTTCTCTTCTCACTAGTAGAAAGAATATCATTGAAATCACCTATTGCCATCTAAGTATGTTTGAATTAGGCACCACCAAGTGTAAACCTTCCCATAAAAGCCTCCACTTTTGCTTATCTGGACTACTGTAAACAAAAGAAACCAGAATTAGCCTCTGTAGAGAATTGTCGAGAATCTGAATTAGCACAAGCTGGGGGTGACTGAAGACCACTTCAACTTTAACAGAATCCTTCCTTCCGAACCAAATGCCACCTGAAAAGCCTACAGCCTCAACTCTATGGGAATATTGAAAGCCAAGGTTAGCAATAATTACATCAGCCTTACTTCCACCAACTCTTGTCCTACAATGTCTGGTTTAAATTCTCGGTTGTATTCCTGAAAAATCTGAGGAAACTTACTACTAGCACATCCCTAACAATTCCAATAATATATATAAATTCATAAAATAAAAATAAATAACGAAGGAAAACTAACCTCTGCTAATTAAAATCAGTCCCTGCACTTTGTTACTTGTTATCTGGAACCACTATAGCGTTGTTCGACTTGGGTTCAATTTGAGAAGATATAAGATCCACCATAGAGTTCATCGAATCTGAAAGAGAAAGTTTAGTAAGAACGAACGAAGCTTCTTAACGTGACCGTACTACTCGCAAGAATAATAGATAGAAGATAGTGATTCATATTCAATTTTTTTTTAGTTTTTCATTGATCAGAATCTAGGCGATTAAAGGTTTGTCTAAATTAATGAAAATTTCCACCCTTGCAAAATGTCTCATTAGTCTATTGTTTGTGTTAAAATCAAGTTTTACAACCTTACATATTAAACCGCCAATCTCTTCAAGGATCCTTTTGTTGTACAGATAACTGGGAAGGCTTGACAATCAAATCCACGCCATGACTATAGACGAGAAAGGTTGAAAATGGTTAAATTCTAATGTCCATGGCTGAACCGTAAGATACTAACCTAAGACAATCTAGGGACCCCAGGTAAGAACTTTTTCATAATCTTCCTTACACTATAGTATTACAAGAAAATACCCATTCTCCACATCCATAACTTGAAACGGTTTTATGAGTTACCACAGACTCGAAATCCTGTTATGCAGAGTAACAAAACCAATGTTCGCCCCAAAAGCTTAACCATTATAGTGGTTTCCATATCCTTCAATAAATAATTTTGAACCTGATTTGAGAAATCAATTGCAGGTATTCCATTTATTAATGATTTAGTGAAATCAACTTCAACAAAATCAAAAGATTCCCTATCGCCTTCTCCTGATTCCCCCTTGAAATTAATGAAGTTACATAGGAGTATATATTTCCAAGAAATAGTAGTGGTTGGAACCGGATCAATTGACATTTCAACGTTATCCATTCCTTTGTCCTTAAATAGAACTTTTTTAGTGATGCGTTTATCTGCCAGGCAACCACCGTTGTTCCCAACGTTACCATCGTTCACAAGGTTACCCCTGTCTTCCATCAGTAGAGAGAATCTTGGAGATTTCAAGTATTCATTTGAAACACTAAAAGAGTGTCCACTTCAATTGATATCTTACTAAGTATTTTGGGCCCATAATATACTTATTCAAAAGGAACTAAAAGATCTAGCTAAGATTTTTTCATGGATCGATCCCAAAAACGTCAAGAAGATGTCCAAAAATGGCTAGTAAGTTTGACACGAAAATTGTTGAAAAGCCTAGAAAAAAATTATGCATTATTTAATTAAAGGCACTTTTGTATTTCCTCCATTATATTATTTTAACCCTATAAATAGACGTTATTAGGTTAAGATTAAGAGAGAAACGGATACATAATCGTTCTTAGTTTTTTTTTGTTTTTTTTATTTTATGGCTTTCTAAACTCACTTTTTCCAATAAAAGGTTTTATCGAAGTTTGATTTAATAAATTTGTGCGACTTATTCATGCTTTAGTTCTTATTTGTTATTTAGTATCCATGCATTTTCTGTTTTAATTACAACTGCTCAGGTTTACTGAATCTCTGATTGGTATTCTGTAGCTTAGAATGGTTGCCGAGTTAATTAGGATAATTAAAACTATAATTGTTAAATTCATTCTAATACTAGTGATAAGTTGCATAACTCATTTTTTTTAGTTTACTATTATGTGGTGTGGATGTGTAATCTATCTTAAGTGAACCCATTAAAGTGAGTTTGTTGTTTAGAATAGGTCTCTCTAGTTCTTAATGCTACCGGTAAGTTAAATCTTGGGCATTGAGTTGCGAGGTTATTTATCGGTTAGGGAAGTAATTTCAAATGAGTTGCCTTTGTTGGATCTAGTGCCCTAAGTGTAATAATTTCGTCTATTTACATTTGTATTTTTTTGAACAAATTATTTTAATAAAATTATCCATGAATTACATTAATACTTTTTGTACATTGTCCTCGATGGTTTTTGCATGCAAAGAACTATAGAAACAAATATTAGGTTTCTGATTATCTAATGTTTAACTAATACTAATGTAACACCCCTCGCTCGACCCGATCGACAGGTCTGAGCTATATGATGCTACATTCGTTGTCGGAGAAACTATTGTCAACTATGCATTAAAAATTCATTCAAGCATGCAATTAAGTGTTAAACACATTTACATTAAGTTACACAATCAAATCCGATTCTTAATCGAGCTTACGAAAGCTCTTTTATTGACCCGAGTTTAAAAGAGGACCAAATTATAAAGTTTTAAAATCTCAGGACCGACGTCATGACGTCACTTCTTCCATGTCGTGACGTTGTCAAATAATTTACCACGTCGTGACCTCAAACCACTCGACATCACGACCTCAATCTCCTAATGTTGCGACTTTGAAATTCCACATTACCACATCGGATCTATCACGTCGCAATATCACCTGTTGTAATTCATGTTTTAATGTTTCTATCTCTTCACTCCACCTTATTAACTTAATTTAAATAAATAAACCCTATTTGTTATTGTAAAAGGCTCAAGACAGTTGAAAATAATATATATACATACAGTAATAAGATTTGAAAAATTAATTGTAAAAGTTTTCCCAAAAAAAATAATTGTAAAAGATTATTTAATCTAAAAGGTTAAATTTTTAAAATTTAATATTGGATATAAGTAAAAATTAAGCTCAGAATTAAAATAAAATTTATTTAATTAAATACATAAAAATAGAATATATATATATAAAGGTAAAAATACTTAGTTATATTAAGTAAAAGTAAAAGTAAAAGGTGGATTTTTTTTATTTAGTTCGTTTAATATGGGTGTAGCATTACGATTTCTAAATTTTGTTTTTTAATACAAGGCTTAAAATTACTTATAATCTCTCACCAACTCTTAAATAAGAAGATAATGCGCTTCAATGCACTCGATCTAACATTCTCCTTCACTGACAACAATATCGATGTCAACTAAGTTAAAAATTAATTGTAATGCCTTCTTTAGAAGTTGAAAATATATATACACATTAAATAAAAATAATTAAATATAAAAATAATTAAAGTTTATAAATAAATTAATTATTTTTATAAAACACTTAAATTGCTTTTGTTAACTTTTAATGTCTAAATTATCCCTAGTAATTTTTTATACTTACAATACATTTATTGAGTTTTTATACAATTTAAAATATCCTTTTTAACTTCTGGCTTTATATAATATATAAAATCTATATATTTGTCTATTAAAATATATACTATGGACTATAATATTTTTGCAGTATTAAATTTAAAATAATAAAAAGTTAAGTAGAGCTGAATGTAATATTTGTGAGGAAAAAAAGGTGAAAGTGAAAAAAACAATTGTCATCTTGCCCTGCTCTATTGCCATATTGTGAGAGGGCGTGCCCTAACCTTTTTCTTAGAAAATAATTTTTGAGTCAAAGAAAATATTTAGGAAAAAATTATTTAGTCTTAGCCATGAAAGTAAGAAAACTTAGACCAACCTTTTTGGTACCAATGAAATTCAATTTGTCCCTTTGCCGATCCAACAAGAAACAACAGCCCCTTTTGCTTTACCTTCCATTATTTTACTGACAAATCCTACCCTTACTTTGGTGTCTCATTTCCCACAACTACGCTTACAAACCTTATAAAATTAACCTCAAGGCTAGGTTATTTCCGTCATTCAAACAAAAACCCATGAACATTTTCTTGAAATAATAAATATTCCTTGCTCTAGATCTTCATAGTATTTGATTCCAACTTACCCCATTTATCATTATCAAGGGAGATCCTTTTTCCCTATGCATAACCAATCAACCATTACTTTTTGGTTCCAGGGATGAATTTGTAAAGCTATAATTAGAATTAAATTGTATGTTGTATAAATAAAATTATATTTACAATTAACATACTTGTATAACTATTATCATATCCAATAATACCATGCAAATAAATTGACAAGTAATCAAAATATATGTAAATTTAAACCACCTGTAGCAATCCATACATGATACTTACTAAGGTTTCAACTTGAGATTGCTAGATGTACACACGCAAAAAGTTTGAGAAACTTCAACTTAAAATGACAAAGATTCTAAAACACCTAGCTTGCCACAAAACCAAAGCCTTTATCTTTAATAATATGCCATAAATAAAACATAAATTATTAAATATATGAAACTAATCAATCAAATAATAAAACATATTGTTGAAAATGACTGAAAATTGTATTAAAAAATGAAAAAGAAATAAAGGGGTTAAGTATAAAAAGAAAAGTGGACAACCAAAAGCAAATCTTAAAAATCCCACAAAACCCATCATTCTTTCCAGCTCATTTTGAACCCCAGAACCGCCTGTTTTTCTTTTTTTCTTTTCTTTTCTTCCTCTCATTTATACAAAAGAAATGGCCGAAACCAAGTTTCAAATATTCTTCTCTTTTGTCATCTCAACTTGGTGACGACTGTTCATCTCAACACATTATTCCTTAATGGCTAAGCGTCTGTATGAAGTTTGGAAGGGCAAAAATGTATGCTTTCTCTCTATGCTTCCTAATGCTTAATACTTAATTTTGCATTTCATTTTGATGTATGGTTTGGTTTATTTTCTCACTACATGTTAGTTTCTACCATCTTTATTTTCATGTCAGTTCTTGCCATGGTTCGGCTCTTTAAAAGAAACCCAGGATAGGTAGGTTGTTCATTGGCATGTAATCAATGCATATGTATATACTACCATTATGAATTCATTGGCATTTGAATCTTATGATGAAATGCATCAACCAACTACCTCCACCAGTACTCTTGGTAAACATTATGAAATAGAGCCTAAATAAATGAAAACAGTCATGCTTAATGTGAAATAGTTACTACTTTCATGAAAGTTCAACCAATTCCCATGTTTGTTTAGCTTCATAAGAGCAACTTGCAATATGAAACACAGTACAAAACATCCCAAGTCGAGTTTTTGGCCTTCTAAATGGATTAGGCCGGCTCACCACCTTACTATTATTCTTGAGACATGGTTTTGTGACCGTGCATCTGGGGATTAGTAGTTGCACCCAACCCCCTTCACTGCCGCTTTGAAAGAGGGTAAACAATTAGGTGGACCATAAAAGTTTTCCTACTAAACAACTTTTGGTTGTTGATTAGCACTCTTACAAGTCAGTAAAGTCGATGGTACTCACAAACTTGGGGAGAACCTCGTTTCATGCTACCAAATTGTATAGGCTTTTTCTTTGGGGTTGGAAACATATTTAGTATAGGACTTTGGAGTTTCCAGGTTCAGGACTTACGGCACTTGCGAAGCTCAGAAATTTTATGTTAGTGGGAACAAGATTAAATTATAAATTTTCAGGGCCTTAAAGATAGAAATTTAAGTTATGAGGGCCTAAATTAAATTATTAGTTTTTGGGGAGTCAAAATACATTTTCACCATATGAACCAAAGAGGGTCGGAAAGGTCTCCCTTGGGTTCCATACCTGACTTCCTCTGCTGGCAAAACTCAACCCTACCTCAAAAAGTTAGCTTGTAAGGTGGAGACTCTAATAGGGGACTTAGGTACAAGAGGTATGCAATGTGAAACTTTTTTATTCCTCTTTTGACAACTAAAGAGGTAGGCAGTGTATTAACAAGGGTTGGGTGTAGTGATAAGGTACATTACACTCTCATGGGAGAACTCAGATGCTAATCTTAGAAAGGATATTGTTGGGAGGGGCAATCACAAATCCTAATAGGTTTATTCTCTATGGACAGTAAACGGACATAGAAGCTACCTTGATTTAAATAAAAGAAGAAAAAAAGTTTTAGGGAATGTGAAACTTTTTTTATTCCTCTTTTGACAACTACTGGTGAAATCGGTGTAGAACAGGCAACCCAATGAAATAAGCTAGGAATGTAGCTCTTCCACCAGGCTAAGGAAACTAAAATTTGACATCAAAAGTTGCTTGTAATGTGGAGAGTTTGAGAAGGTATACAAGTCAAACTCAAATACAAGAAGTGATGTGAGACTTTTGATATAAGCAACTAAGTGCTTCAAACAAGGAAAAACTCACATTTAGTTTGTGTGAGATTATATTCTACAATACTACAACAGACTAATGATATCGAAGTTTGCATAGGTAGGAGCTATATATGTAAGATTCTACTACCGTAGCTTGTGGAACATTTATTATCTTATTAAAAGGCCACACTTTGCTTTTCAAAAAGAGATCATATTTGCACGAGTGAGGAAAAATCATTGGCATTTGGAGCAATCTGAAGTATCAAAGTTGAATTTACATCAAGATGGGCTTCAAAATATCTACAGAATATCTGTACTATGATGGAAAATTTCAAAAGAAAACTTGAATGATTCGATCTTGAGGAAACTTTCCCTTTGGAGAGAGGTGAACATGGAAATGCAGCGCTTAGCTGTCCTATACTGGAATACTGATCTTTATGCTGACCATTATATTTTGAACTTATGATTACTAATGATATTTCTCTAGTTTGTTCAATTACATTAGTATATCCTCATTCAGCAAAATGACCATATATGAATGCATATTTCTCTATGTGGCATATTTAGATACATATACATAGGTGCTTATGCATACATGTTCATAAGTTCGTATGTTCTAATATCTAGAAACCTTTCATTATATTTATTAGTCTAATTTGTGGACTTTTTCTGCATATATATCTTATATTGGCTTCATCTTGCAGAAATTTATTTTCAGGGGGAGGTTGATATTTGGTCCAGATGCAAAGTCGCTGATTATTACCTTACTACTTATCATTGTTCCCGTTATTATCTTCTGTACAAATGTTGCACGGAGCCTTTTTGATGAAACTTCAGGAAATATCGCTGGCTATGCAATTCTCATGGTGACAGTAGTTTTCACAATCTATGTTAGTTCCTTTGATAAAAACCCTCTGCTCTGTAAACATCACCTTGCAATTCAATTCTTTTCTAATAGCATTTTTAATATAAGGTAAATTACATCAACAATCATTCAACTTTGGGTAGCTAACAAAGCAATCACCTAAATTTCATTTCAGTCACTCAATTTTTGAAAGCTAACAAAACAGTCGCTAACTTATAAAAAAGTGACAAAACAGACACTGATTAACAGTTTCGGTTAGTGTTTTAACGGGACCGCTGATGTGGCCAATTAACTTGCCATGTTGGATGTCCACAGTGGAAATCCACCCAATTTAAAAAGAAATTGAAAAGAAAAAACCTTAATAACATAGAAGAAGAAGAAGAAGAAGAAGCAGCAGCAGCTGCTAAATTATTAATGATAACTCTTGAATCATATTTTTGTTGAATAATAATAATTTATTTATTATTTATTATTTTACTTAAAATAATAACTCTTCTTCATATTATTCATATGATCATGTAGGATTATTATCATTATTTATTTTTTTACTGAAACCACAAATTTTCAAATGTAATTCCTTAATTGATTATGACAGGTATTACTACTGCTTCTTCTTACCTCTGCCAGAGACCCTGGAATTGTTCCTCGCAATTTACATCCACCAACAGAAGAGATATGTTATGATTCCTCAGCTTCAATTGATGTTGGGAGACAAACACCAACCCCGCGACTACCACACACAAAAGAAGTTATTGTCAATGGTGTGCCTGTTAGGGTGAAGTATTGTATCACATGCCAGTTGTATCGTCCACCTCGTTGCTCACATTGCTCTGTATGTGATAATTGTGTGGAGCGATTTGATCACCATTGTCCTTGGGTAGGCCAGTGCATTGGCATGGTAAGTGTATCAGGCTTTCTCTTGTTTTTTAAATAGTTGTCTATTTACTTGCTGAAATCTGTATGTTTTTAAAATGGCCAAAAAAAATGGGAAACCAAATCTAAATTATGCACTACAAACAATCAAAAGATTCACATGTGCAAAAATATATTTCTAGACTTTATTATCTTCATATCCTTTGCCAACAAAACAGGAAACTGACGTATCATCTTTAGTGTAATTGATGTTTTGATGTCGATAAACATCATCATTGTAAGAAAGATTTGCTCAATGACAAAAGAGTAACTTACCTTCTATGTATATGCAGCGCAACTACCGGTCATTCTTTTTGTTCATTTCGTCTTCAACCATCCTCTGCATCTTTATCTTTGGAATGTCTGCCTTGAACATAAAATTCCTTACGAATGACTATGGAACAGTCTGGAAGGCAATAAAAGAGTCACCACTTTCGGTGGTACTAATGGTTTATTGCTTCATTTTCCTTTGGTTTGTTGGAGGACTTACCTGCTTCCACTTATATCTTATTGGCACAAACCAGGTGAGTATCCTTCTAAATTTTTGGGAGGTTTGGGGAGGAAGTATTACCTGTATTTTGTTCTTCATGTAAGTGGTTGCAGCCTAGTACTCTGATATGCTGCTTTTAGCTTCCTGTTATTTGTAAATGATACCAGCCAAGCATGTCTAGAAAGCCAAACTACAAATTTCTTTTGAAGAAAAATATAGACCTTGGGAATGGGAACATACACAAAATGGACTAGGATCTTTCTACTATTTACTTTCTCTATTTTCGTTCTTCTCTCTTTCAAAAGCTGAAACCTGAAGTGCAGGTTGTGAATAATTTATGGAAGAATGTTCAGGTACTAAAAGTAATGGATGTAAGATGGGATGGGATATGTGAATAATGATAGCTTTGATGTATTTGGAGAATGTAGGTTCGGCATGATGCCAAAACAGTTTCAACAAGGAGAACGGACAATAAAAAGGTGAGGGGATGGGGGATGGGGAGGGAGATGAGAGTATGTTGACTTTTATGGGGAGGGAGATGAGAGTATGTTGACTTTTATGTTATTTAGACTTAACTTGGGAGTGAATGTCAAATATGGATATATGTCTAATTCGAATTTTTTCATATATTTGAAGGACCATATTTTATACCTGTGTCTGAAATATACAACATAAGTGTCAAATAAGAATATAATAAGAAAAATAAAGAGTTGGTATAACATAGATGTGAGCTACTTACTATATCTCTTTCTGTTATCAAGAGTTTCTTATACTGTATTTATTTCTTTAGACCACATATGAGACATTTCGTTATCGAGGAGTAGAAAGGCCCCAAGTATATGACCGTGGCTGCTTGAACAACTTTCGAGAAGTATTCTGCTCCAAGATAAAGCCTTCAAGAAACAATTTTCACGCTTATGTACAAGAAAATGAAAGAGGGTTTACCCGGGGCATGAATTCAGAAGGTTACATAGGTAATTTAGATGGAAACCGAAGAGAAAAAGTAGAAGACGACCGAGAAATCGGTGGCGACCTTCTCAAGATATCCCAACGCCGTGAAGCTGAAGATGCTTAAGAGCAACCTCAACAAGCAGCAGCAGGCCTTTACCAAATCTCTTCTAAGGCTAGCTGAGTTCCTTTGGGATGAAAAATACCTTAAATGGGTAACTTTATCTTTGCCTAGAAATATTGAGGGCATGGATAGCTAAAGAATTTTGAAAGAAAGAAAGAAAGAAACAGCAGCATAGACTAGCACTGATTGTTTTATCAAGAGTCCATATTTGTTTATAGACAGTGCAAATCCAATTTAGTTTTATAAATATCCATCACTGAGTTATTCAATTCTCCCTTCTCAACATTGCATTATTATTATTTTTCCTATACTATGGTAGCATAATTTCCATCATAGATACATTTATGAAGAGATTTCTGATTCGTTTAAAAGAAAGTTGTATAGTGCTCACTCAGAACTCTGTAAAAAAAAAAAAAAACAATTTCGAGCAAACAGGGTATATGGATTGACAACTAAATATTCTATTTCTCATAAAATGATCGACTTTCATCAATCATCAATATTATCTCTTCAATCAATATAAGATATTTAGAGAGAGCTAATTAGAAGTCTAATTATTTAGAATTGTCAATAAATAAACAGTCTTCAAGGCATAATAAATCTTATGGACGGCAAATCAAGCCCAATAAGTACTCTTAATGCCACCTCCTTGCTTACTTGGGTGGCAAGGTTTCTCCATACATGTGTTTGTCACCTTTTAATATTAAGGCTTACATATATTTTGGATTGTTAATTAATTTCAATTAAAAAATTAAAATTAATTATCTAATTAAATATTGTACGCAAACCCTGTTTTAATCTCGTTGAAGTCATCACGATTTTACTGCATTAAAATGCTTACACAATTTTATTTACTTAATTTTATTTCTAATAATTAAATATTATAATCACTTAATTTAAATCCACTTCGAATCCATCATTTGATCTAATTAAATAAATATCCAAAGTGACTAAATTAATCCCAGATCAATCTAATCATTAAACAAAAGAAAAGAGTATTATTTCAATGAGTAAATCTAGTGAACTAATTCTACTTGTTCAATGTGTATGGTCCGATGCAAGTGTTCATGTTAAACGTAATCTGTTAAAAAATTGTGTTAATAGAGGGACCGATTGGACATATATAATTATGACTTAAATAAATTGTAATTAAGTTTTGGCTCTTTGTTTATTAATTACAAAGTTATTTTGTCACGCAATCATTCCACTAAGGTATTATAATTTATCTCCCTATTATATACTATTACTGTAACGCCCCCAAATTTTCTATACAACATCTAGCATTGTTCTGAGATCATGTTTAATAAACTTCGAGAAAATATAGAAATGAGTTAGAAAAAGAGATCATAAGGAATTAATTTGATATTGGTGATGGAAATCAATGAAGAGTTGTGAATGTGAAAATGTGATAAAATGATCAAATCATAAATTTTAAAAAGTATGGGGACCAAAACGTAATTTCACTAATTTGAGAAAATGTCAGTTAATAATAATTATTTGGAATAAAAATGACATGAAATTTATATTAGTAGGATGAAGATCACATTTTAACTAAATTGGATAAGATTGAAAAGCATAGGAATCAATTTATGAATTTTCACTTTCACCATAAAAAGATAATTTATAACATAAGTAAACTAATATTGGAGTATAATTGTGAGCTATACTATTTAGATATGTTAATGTGTCAGGGAAAATGGACTTGAGATGGCTAGTAACAAATTACAAGCATAAAGAAAACTATGGGGGAATCAAAGTTTATGTTTTAAAATGCTATCTGATGCTTAAATCAGCAGGTATCTAAAAGAAATGAAGGGTTTGAGATATATTAGAGAATAATGATAGTGAAAGATAATCCTTAGTAATTGCTAGATCTTCTTTTTTGATCAAAACTTGCGTTCATTTCTTTTGTTACTCATGAGTTGCTTTCTTGCATACGAGTGTGTGGTCCTGTTGATTGGTTGGGATATTCTTAGTCATTAAAGATCATGTTCTAAAACCATGTGTTTACTCGTTAGGGTATCCTTATTTGGCAAGATTGTGACCATGAACTTTGTGGTGTTACCCTATTCTTTTATTTAGGTGTTTATTGGATGTTTATCTTAAAGCACCAAGTGTAACATTAAAGTTGTAATTGAACTAATACTAATTTTGTTCACTCTAATACATATTTCTTGGATTGAGGTAACAACTTTCTATTAAATTTTTTAGAGTTGAATTATTTGTTTAATTTAAATTTCTAAATTATTACAAGTATTTTAAATTTAGATTGATTTGATTAGATATGAATAACTATTTAAAAAAAGGTTTACATGAATTATAAAAGATAGCCTTTTAAAATGTTTTAATATATTTTAAATAATAAAAACAGCTTTTGACTTCTAACAATTGAGTTAAGCGGCTTCTGAACAAATTTATTTAAATTAGGTTTTTCTTAGTTCTAAGATATTTAGGCAAAAGAAATATCATTGTACAGAAAATCTTATCATTGTACAGAAAATCTAACTTCTTCAACCCACATAACTTTCCCCTGTTTCTTATGAATCTCTCTCCCTCTTCTTTAAGCTAGAGGGCAGCTCATTAAAATTATGAAATAAAATAGTGGAATTATAAAAATAAAAACCACAACATTGGGACAAACATTTCTGAAATTTTATTTATTTAAACAAAATAGAAATATATATATATATATATTTTTTTGGGTACTTTGGTCACTTAAACAAAATTACAGAAATCTTACAAAAGTACGAACAAATCAACCGGGTGGCCCAATTAAATAGCCCGTTAACAGCCCAATAAGTAATCAAATAATGGGGGGAAATTCAATCGAGGCATTAGGGTTTAGGGTTTCTTCTTCTTCTTCTCTCCCCTTTTTTTGTTTTACAGGAAGAGTTTGAGTACCCCGAAATCAAGCTTATGCCGCGTAGCCGATAACAAAGATAAAATGAGAGGATTGAAGTTACCGTTGAGCCAAACCCAAAGAGTAAGACTTCAAAGGGCATTCGAAAAGCTTCAGTCTCTATCTGCTAAGGCCAATTCCGACGCTTCCGTTACCGTCGCCGATACTATTCCTGTCAACTACGAAGACGCTTTTCTCAAGTACTCCCCTAAACACTACAATTAAATTACTTATATAGCATGGCTAAACACTTGCTTTATGTTCTTCACTTTTTTTTCTGAAGGGGACATGGAACAACGGACCTCAACGGCGAATTGGTGGCAACTGTGTGCGGCGTTGTGGAGCGCGTCAACAAACTGGTCTACGTACGCGCCTTACGCGCTAGGTATTCTCAAACAAAATCTCTCTTCAATCCTATTACTCTTCTTTTGTTGTTTTGGAATTTATTTATTTTCGAATTATTAAATCTTTTAGGTACAAGCCAGAGGTTGGGGATGTCGTAGTGGGACGTGTAGTCGAGGTAAGGCCTAAAGTGGCTGAATAACACTTACCTTTAAATTGTGGCATTGACCCAGTATTTCCCTTTGTACCAAAAATAATTATTCTTCTTTTCTGGAAAACATAAGGGACTTTGCATTTTCATTTATTCATATTCAGGTTGCTCAAAAGCGGTGGAGATTGGAAATTAATTTCAGCCAAGATGCGGTTTTAATGCTTTCTTCAATGAACATGCCTGATGGTATTCAGGTAACTTGTATATTCCTTGCAGAAATTATGGAGAATTTATAATGAAATTCGACTGAGGTTGGATGCTTGATGTGAGAGTGCAGTTCTCCTTGTATATTTTTAGACTAGCAAAGTCTTTTTAGTTGAACTTCCACCATTGGTCTGATACTGCATAATATCCCTTGAAGCTATCCATTGAATTTTATATGAACAACATTTATAAGTTCCTCATTTCTTGTTTGTCATGCTTCAAAACTACCTCATATTTATGCTAGCTGCGTTTTGATGCCATATGGGGAAAATATTTATGTTTTTTCCCTATGTTATACTGACTCATTTTTCTTGAAGAGCCTGTTTTTGACATATATTTGGGCATTGATATGTAGATATGATCCTCCCAAAAGATGGAAAATTTAGAAAATTGAATATATCCATGTTGGACATTTAAGTCCGATACTCATCCCTAAGTAACATACAATTTTTCTTTTGCTCCCTTACAAATTTTCCTAATTTAAATTTCACTTTGTATTACTAGAGACGGCGAACTGCTTTGGATGAACTCAACATGCGAAGTATATTTGAAGAGAATGATATTGTCTGTGTAAGTCCAGTGACGCACTTGTTTGTGTTCTCTTTTGTAGTATTTTTATATGAACATGAACATGCTATATGACAAATAGAAGAAAACGATGAACACTTGTGTTGGAAATGACATTCTATTTTCTTCAGGCCGAGGTTCGTAATTTCCAGCATGATGGCAGCTTACAACTCCAAGCAAGAAGCCAAAAGTATGGAAAGGTATCAATCTCGAAAGAATTTGTATATCCCTTCTGATTTGGCATAGTTTGTCTGATCTTAATAATGCCATTGCTGATTGAATCGACATGTACACAGCTTGAGAAAGGCCAGTTGCTCATAATTGATCCTTACCTGGTGAAGAAAAGCAAACAGCATTTCCATCACCTTGAACAGTTTGGAATTGACTTGATACTTGGACGTAACGGATATATATGGATTGGCGAACATGTTGAAGCTAGAGACAGTATGGTAATCGACCAAGCTAAAAGTATTGAACAATCTACAGTTGTTGAAGGAATAAACCAAGCTTATACCCCACTAGAGATGAGGCAAAACATATGCAGAATTGCAAATGCTATCCGAGTATTGACGAGTTTAGGTTTCAATGTAGATTTAAATTTGATCATGGAGACAGTTGAGTTGAGTAGCTCACTTAAGATTGACATACATGACATGCTTGGTTCAGAGTTTCATGTTCTGGTTGCAGAAATGGAGGCTGAACGAAGAAGCTTGACTACAAAGCGGAAAAGATGATCTGACATTCATCTATAAATCGTGTGTGAGTTCTCTTCCAAGAAAAGATTGCTAATTTGTTGCAGTGGAATGGAGAATGTTGTACCTTAATGCAAAAGTCTTCCTGTTAAGAAATCATATTATTTTTAATAGAATGTTATTGGGTTTTCATCAGCTTTATTTATTAAGCATAATTCTCTAATAAGATTTTGAGTTTTGAACTTTACTAAAAATAAAAATGAATCTTTGATGTTTTATTGCACGAAAATAAGATTAAGAACTTTTATTTCATTGTAGTTTTACTCAATTAATTTTGGTAATTGATAAATAGTGCTTAATTATCAAAATCATTGGAGTACTGTTTCTCTTTATCAATTATTGGAGCACTGTTAAATTATTATTTAGTTTATTTAAATAAACATTTTTTATAAATTACATCAGTCAATGAAGAATATTTTAACAAAATATGATTATAATAAAATAAATGTTCTCGGCTTTTATTTCATACAATATATATTTTATTATATCCCTTTGTCATTTGGACACGTGTCAGTGCCAGAAGTAGTGTTAACCTCCTTGTTCACTACATTTGAAATTTTCTTGCTTGACCACTCGCTCTCAACACCCTTTAATAAAATCGTCCTTTCTCTTCATAAAAGATCTAACCACTTTGCCTTTTAGGTGTAAATGATCTTCAAGTGTAAACATGCCTTCAAGGCTATGAGGGGTGCAATTGAGCATAACAGCCTTGTACTGATTGAATAAATAGATGAATGGGCCCTACCATGCATATTTTTTACACATTGGCTTTTTCATGGCAATCTACAACGTCACACTAATGGACAAGGGGACCTCTCCTATAAATAGATTGACTAGAAGTGAAGAAAGAATTAATTTCCAACACCCCAAAGTTACTTTGAGCAATTATCCTCTCAATCAGTTTGTCCTCTTGTCCTTGTTCCGGCTCTTGGCTTCTTTAGGTGAACTAGCCTCCACAACACCACCTTGATCTCCTCTTTATTTCTCTTTGTCCTCTTCCCTTATTGTACATTGTATCAACAATTGGTACGGTCAGCGTGGACCGAGCAATGTCTTAGAATCAGAATGATATTATTCCCAATCCCTTTAATAAAAGCAATAACACCAACCCTACCAACTAATGACGACGTCAACACTGAACTCCCCTCACCCCAAACCTAGAATCTTAGCATTAAAACGACAACTCACCTAACATTACCCCCATGGAGGCCTTTTCCTAGCTCATGAACATCCTCAATATTCTCGTTTCTACTCCCTTGGCTACCCCTGCCACTATGGTCTCACTTTCAGTCCCTAAAACCCCATCTTCCTCTGCTAGTCCACAAGACCTTAGAGATGACCTTCTATAGAAACTACTCTCTTGTTTGGCTTGCCAACTTCAACCCATTACTATGACTATTCCACTAGATCAAGCCTCTTAGTAGTAAGAACTCCCTAGCTCCCAATGCCATGTTACTAAGGTGCAAGAGAAAATGCGTATAATGAAGGAGTAGTTCCTAGCTGATATGATCCCGACCTCGTGATTGATTTTGATTCGTATTTGCGTTGCTGATCATCGACGAAGAAGTATCGTTCGATTCTGACAAAGGGGTGTTTTGGATAAATTTGGATTGAAGCAGACAAAGTGTAACAGCCTGATTTAGGGTTTAGTCAGAACTGTGGTTTCAGGACCACAAATATGAAGTTAGAAATTTTATTTTATTATAATTATGAGGTTATAGCATGATTATATTAGTGTATGAAAAATTTGGAGAGTTAATTTTAATGTTTTCGAGCCCGATTGCGAAAAAGGACTAAATCGCATAAAAGGCAAATGTTGCATTTTAGTACCCAAATGTATTAAATACGTAGAGAATTAAAATTTAGGGCTTTTAAAGGGCAATTACACCCTTTTTAATAGTGTTGGCTGGCCATGTGATGGATTTTAAACAAATAGTTAAAGTATTAGGTGGATGATGTCATGATTTGGTGATAAAATAATGCCTAGAAGCCTAGCTATCATTTCATTCTTCTCCATCTCCTTTCTTCACCTAAACTATCAGCAAAAATGGAGTTTTGAAAGCTAAAAAATTGCAGCAACTTATTTCTCTCATAATGTAAGTAATCTTGATGATTTTCTTGATGATTCTTACATTTTTGCCATGCTTGTTTCATGGGCTTTCAAATGAAGGGTCTATTTTACAAAATGATTGAAAGTTTAGGGTGTTGCCATGAAAGGATTTGTGATGTTTGCTGAGTTTTTATGGAAGAAAATGAGTTAGGGTTGTATAATGAACAACTTTGGTGAAGGAGTTTTCATGGAAAACACCTAAAGGGACTATTTTGTATAAGTTGTAAAATAGTTGATAAACATGTAAAATAGTGAGAATTTGAAGTTGCTATAAGAGTAAAAATAGTTCGGTTAGGCCTAAGACACAAAGAAATTCGATAAAAATTGACTTTAGAGAATAGGGGTAAAATGGTCATTTTGTCAAAGTCTAGGGAAAAAATGGTCATTTTACCAAAAATGTGAAATTATGATTGCCTAATTGTAATTAGTAACTAAGTTCATATTGCCATTATAGATCAAGATCTACCAAATCCGAACCTAGATCGGGGGAAGGCCAAGCAAACCGATTAAACCGATTAGTCGAGTACGTTTTGAAATCCAAGGTAAGTTGTATGTAAATAATACAACTACACTGTCAATACACGTATTTGTATTGTCATTAAATTGATATTGTATGAATTGCTAAATTATAAATTGAGAATGCTTAGTGATATTTAAGATAGTAGAAAGATCCCATTGAAACCTTAGGATACGAACTGGATATTCGTGCCGAGACATTGGGTGATTTGTGCGCCAGTGTAAGACATGTCTGAGACATGCTTCGGCCACATTATGAGAGTCAGTGTAAGACCATGTCTAGGACATGGCATCAGCATCTAGACGAGGGCTAGTGTAAGACATGTCTGGGACATGCATCAGCCATACTATGATAGCCAGTGTAAGACCATGTCTGGGACATGGCAACGGCACAAAGATGAGTGCCAGTGTAAGACATGTCTAGGACATGCATCGGCCTCGATATAGATAGCCAGTGTAAGACGTGTCTGGGACACGTATCGACTAAGAGTTGTGCTAGTGTAAGACATGTCTGGGACATGCATCAGCACGCATATACGAGAGCCAGTGTAAGACCATGTCTGGGACATGACATCGGCAACTTACCTTATGTGAAGGTTGTAGAATATCCGGTGATAATCCGAACGGTTCAACGGTGAGAGTTACAATTTAATTTTTAATAAGGGAAGTATGATCATGTTATGAGTGGTACAAGTACCTATTTGATAAGCATGAGTAATGAACTTAATTTAAAAAATGTGACTCGAGTAGACGGTAATGAGTACGTTAAGTTATGTTTATCTTTGAGCTATAAGCATGATAACAAATGGTGAAATTGTTGTTATATAATTATTTATATGCAACTTACTAAGCTTTATGCTTACTCTCTTTCCTTTTCCTTTTCTTTCAGTGTCGCTAAGTTAGCTTAAGGATACCTTAAAGTCAGAGATATCGATCACACTATCAACCGCAATACTCGATATAGTTTGATTTGTGTTTTTGATGGTGGCATGTATAGGGTTAGACTAGGATGTAGTATTAACGATTATTGGTTATGCATTTTGACTTAAGTCAAAAGCCCTTCATTTTGTATTAAGCCTAAATAATGGCCATTATTCATTTTGGTAAATGCTTATAATGTTCTTTCTATAGATGAACTGGTGTCTATTGTGGTGAAATTAGTATATTGGATGATCTTGTGTAGGTTTTGTAAAAAGGGGTGACAAATTGGCTTAGAAAATAGCCTAGATTTGTCCACATGGATAAGGTACACGGGCGGGTGTCTAGACCGTGTGAGACACACGGCTCACTCCTATGGGCGTGTACTATGACCGTGTGTCTCCTGCACTTAAATTTAAAGTCAATTTGAAATAAGGGCAGGCCACACGGGCATGTGTCATAGCCGTGTCGCAAAGTCAGTTTTGAACACAGACAGGACACACGGGCATGGGTCATGACCGTGTTAGATAGTCAGTGTTGCACACGGGTTAAGGGAATGAGCGTGTCCCAAGCCACACGACCGTGTGTGACCACACGGTCTTTTCTATACGGGCATGTGGAGCAACAAAGCATGAATTTTCTAAGTTATTTTTTTTTAAGTTCTTAGCTTAATTCCGATCCGTTTCCAGGGTATGTTTTGGTCCTCATGAGCTCATTTAAGGGACAAATGTATGCGAAACGAAAAGTTTTGAATTGATCAAAATTTTATAACCCGATTTATATAGTTGGTTGAGTTTAAGTCAGGTGGCACCTCAAACCCTATCCTGGTGTTAGATACGGGCGAGGGGTGTTACACAAAGGGTTCAAAGATAGATTAAAGGTGGATATTATAGGTTTGATTAACAAAGAATAATAAGGATACTTAGAAGTTCAGATAGATAAGCTCAGTGAAACAAGAAAGAAATAAAAATGTAGTTGAAAATTTGGATGGAATGAATGATAAGACTTAAGCTTTAAGAACGAGCCAGCATTAAAGAAATGCTGACCCGAGACTTATATGGCTTAAGGGGGATTCGATTATGGAATAGAGGACCTTGAACCGTTGCCTAGCAAGACAAGAACCAGAGGTATCAAATTGGGTGAATGCCACACTCGTTTGGGAGTGATAAGTTCATAAGACAAGGATTGACACCACTAAACTAACAGATAAGCCAATCAAGTCTAAAAATGGAATCTGAGATAAGAAATTCTCACAAGATAAACTAGTTTTATATAAAATGTTCATTAGCCCTCAACAAGTGATATACATGTCATATTTATAGCCTAAACTATAGCAAGCCGAATGATCTCTTGAGCATTCAATGAGACGGTAATCTTAAGCCTTAAGGCTTTAGGAAACTTCCTAGCAACTTCTTGGACATCTTCTAGAGTATTCTTGGCTTGGAAAACTGAATGGACAGCTACTAGAAGCGGATGATTCGACTGGCCATTGATGGAGAGCTTTATGGACTAGTCCACATTCGACCAAGGTGCTTAAAAGTAGCTTGAACGCTTTTTAAATGTGACGCCTAGATGAGCTTAAAAGACTTGGATTAAATAAGCATTATGGAGCACTCCAATGGCCATTCAAGTGTGAAACCCTAATATGAGTAGACCATTCGGTGTGAACACATGTCATCGAACAACCCATAGTGTGAATGGCACCTTTCATCAAGTGTGAACAGCTTGAGATGCTTATTTGGAGAGTGGAATGTTTAGCCTTGAAGAAAGGAAACATCAAGCATGCTTTGGCTGAATGGCCACTTGGGAAATACCAATTAGCTATACACATTCATTTCGGCATGCAAATTGCTCAATAAATTCGGCCATGCATGCTTCACATCAGTGACGTCCCTTGGTAATGCACCAGCAGCCTCTTGGGAAGGAAAAAGGGCTGCCGGAATTTAATTCAGCTCAATCCTTTAAATGCCGTCCATGCTTTGTACCTGCACCAATTAAATAGCAGCACTTTAATTGAATTTAAGACATCATTAATTCGACTAAGACAAATTAATTACCAACAACTAATAAATTTGTCTTATAACTAGACACATTAAAATTATGTCCTAAACTAAACATTTTAAATTAACTAATAATCATGCATGAATTAAAACACATTTAATCTTTAATTAATTATGTCCAGATTTGACAAATTTATTTGAACTTAAACATTTTTAATAACTTAATAATTTTTATCCCAGCAACAATAATGCATAAAACAAATAAATTCAAATCAAGCTCAATGAGCTTGCATCAAACCGAATTGAGCTCTATTGAGCTGAGTAAAACAAAAAATTAAGTTGGAAACGAGCTGAATTGAGCTTATCGAGCTTCATTTTGCACTTGGGCCCTTCGAGCTTAGGCCATTCTCGATGTCGACGGTTTGTGTCAAAACATGATATGACCGGGTTCGTATCACTAGCTCAGCATCGTCAATTCCAAGAATAGGAAGAGTGCCAACGCCTTTTGGAACTGCAGAATACTTGTAATGAGCGTCTGATTGCAGAGTTACGTGCAGCCAAGGATGTTGCCAAAGATGATGAATTACCCCTTCTGCTTGAACCGAAAGGTATGACCCAATCCAATATTCATAAAAATTGGAGAGAGCATGATGATGATGAAGTTATGCAGGATCCTTAACCCCCTAACCATCCAAATTGAAAGGACGTCTAAAAGAAAGTTACTTCTGTAGAGAAGCAAATTGCAACCTTCATGCTAGAGTAGAGTTGGCAAAACAAGCTCAAGCCTAAAAGCCCAGCCTTGCCGATCTGAGCCAAAGATTCGGCCCCGAGAAAATTTGAGTTCAGAAAAGCACGAGGCCAAGAAAATCCAACCTCGACAAAACTTGAGGCTAAAAAACCCGAAGATTGATCTGACCCGAGCCCGAGATAAATCCAACTTAAAGCCTGATTTTATAACTAAACAACCATAATAAAAATTAATAATTAATATAATTTTATGACATTACTTAAAATATAAATAAATGATAATCCTTTATTTTTTTTTTGAAAATATATTCATAAGCATTGCATATTTATATTAAAATTTTGTTAATAGGAAAATTAATTAATAATATTTTTATGTTAAATTATAAAGGGAAATACATTTTTAAAAAATTTAATTTAATATAAAATATTTTTAATACTATAAATATATATGTATAATAATTATTAAAATCTATAAAATTAAACTTTAATGATCGTATAATAATATATTATACAACTATTACCGAAACTGATTACCTAATCTAACATTAAACAAATATACTAAATTCGTATATTATTAATACATAAAATAATAATATAATATATAACTATTACTAAAAATATTAATACATATATAACTATTATTATAATATAGATTATAATAAAAGATAAAATATTACATGTGATATAATAATGTTTAATCATCAGTGCATATATATATATATAAACTATTAATATATGATATGATTTGATATGATATGATATGATATAATATAATATAATATAATATAATACAGTAAGAAAGCTAACTTTTAAATGTAAGAAAAATATAGAGACTTAGAGCATATTTTAACTAGTATAATAATAAACGGTAATATATATAATAAGTAATATATAATGTCTTTGCTATTATATATAACTATTATTATAATATAGATTACAATAAAAGATATAGTATTACATGATATTATAATGCTTAATCATTGATGCATATATATATAAACTATGAATATATTATATACTATATGATATGATATAACATTATATAGGAGGGCTAACTTTCAAATGTAAGAAAAGTATAGGGACTTAGAGCATATTTTAATCAGTATAATAATAAATAATAACATATGATAATAATTAACATATAAAGGTGCTCATGCATGCAAGGTATCTAGACCAATTTTCTAAGCTCGAGCACGGCCTGGCTTAAAAAATGGACTACTTTTTTGCCTAAGCTTGGCCTAATTTAAGAAAGGTAAACCTGAGCCTGACCTTACCTGCCCATATTTTATTTTTTTAGATTAGTTTTTTTATTTAAAAATAATTTTTTTAAAAAATATAATACATTAAATGCACTAAAAAAATACTAAAATAAAAAAATTCTTGTAACGACCTGATTTCCAGTGGTGTCAAAAAATGCGATTTTGGAATCTTATTTTCGTAAAACGAGTCTGTAAATATTAAATAGGAACATTTACAGAGTTAGTATAAAAATATATTGGAATTGGATTAAGTAATTTAGCTGGAAATGTGATTAATTAAGGTGTAGGGATTAAATTGTAAAATTCAATCGCTATAGATTTTTAATTAAGAAAATACTTGAGAACCTAGATAGCAATCATTCAAGAGACTAAAATGTTTAATAAACCAATTTAGAATAAATGTTCGTGGATGATATGGTGAATGTCATTAGAATTAATAAATTGATGATTAATGAATAATTAACAAAGATTAAACTAATTAATTAAACTTAATTATTTAGTGGAGAAAGATGAAAAAAGTTATCAACTTCATCCTTTAGCATCATCTACCATTAAAACCAAAAGAAGAAAAACCTTCAAGCTTTATTCATCATTTGATCACCATTATAAGTAAGTCTCTAAGTCATTCTCTAAGTCATTTTTATTTGATTTTTATAGATTTATTACCATGAGAGCTTGATTTAGCTAGCTCATGTATTAATTTGTCCAACTATTAAAATTTTGATAACTTTCCATTGTTAAGAAATTGTAAAACTTAATAAGATTGGTAGTTAGCTTTGCTACATTAGGGACAAAATTGAATAAAATAAAACTTGTTATGAAATTATGTTAGGAATAGAAAGCATAGGGTCCTTAATGAATAAATGTGAAACCAGATTTTAATTCGAAGCTATATATTATAAGTTATGCAAATCCTGAGTTTAGGGACTAAATTGAATAAAATGAAAAATATGCTTGAGTTTGTATTTGAATGTGAATTGGATGAAATTTGATATTGTTTAGTTTTTGAATTATCATTCATGTCCAAAGAGGACACCGAGCCATCGAGAGGGAAAGGAAAAGCGAGAGTTGACGACGAGTGACACGAGATTTTGGTTTATATTTCTATTATTTGAGGTCAATTTAATTATTACATATTCATGATATTTTGCATAATGTGCTATTGAGGTGAGTTGATAATGGTCGTTTGAATTGAATTGCTATGATTAATATCGAATATTGAGATAATGGACCGAATTGAATAGAATAGGAAGTAGCATGATTTAATTGATATATGATACTTGGTATGGAATTGAATTAAAACATGTTATATGATATAATAAAATGGTGATGGATTGAGAATGATGGAACATGAATTGAACTATATAATGAAATTGGGAAATTGGTTACCCTATTAACTGTTCAAGCAAAGCCAACTATAGTTGGCATGTCATAGGATAGATTGAGCACGAGTAACTTCGACTATATGTCGATGAGTGCTGGATGCATTTTTCTTTGGACGTTCCAATAAGTGTTGGACACAACTTTTACAATAAAAAAATTCCTATATCTTCAACGCCACCAAATGTGTTCTAAGTTCGTCACGCAACCCACATAGAAATGATTTACAACTCGCCTCTTCATCCGGTATAAACTCCAAAACAAATATTCTCACTCGTAATCTACCAGGGATAGTTCTCTCTATTTCAGTAGAAGGAATTCTTGTTTTCGGTCCTCCAAGTATAGTTCCCTGACATACTTTTTGCTGGAACTTTGAAAGGAAGAATTCCTAACTGATAGAATCAACAAGAATGTGACACGTAACAATTTGCAACCAAGTACAAGCTTCGCCCTATAACAATGAAATAACGCAAGTTATGCTCTTACGGGAATTACACTTTAGCTATTGAAGTACTCGTGTTGTTGATTTTAGCCACATCTCAACTACTGATGGGTTAACCCTATTAACTCTAGTGAATTCAATTGCACCAACTTTTTAACCAGAGCCCATCAAACCATAGATACAAGTACTACCATAGAAGTAGCTCCTGCCACCCTCTGAAGGGCTTCACCTATAGTACGTAGTATATTTGAATCACCTTGACCTCGTTATCACTTCTATCAACCCTAGGTTGTTAAGCACCAGCTGAACCAACGCTCAGTTCTATTAATTCGACTCTATATATATTATTAGCAGTGTGACTGCTACTATGAATATCTTGATCAACTTCATTTATTGATTCTCTCAACATCTTTTAACTATAAAACAGAAAGATTTATAATCAGCATCCAAATCCCAACTCAGAATCAACTCTACTTTGCCATGTATCTTTGGACTTGATTCTGAGTTTGATTTAGTTCAAGAATCAACTAAACCAATAGCTCTGATACTACTAAATGTAACACCCCATACTTGGTCCGAGCATCAGACCCATGCTATAAGGTTATGCAATCAATTACAGAACATTTGATTTTATTTCATAATCCAAATATCGATTCACTATCAATTTATTCATATATATAATCAATACAACATGAAATTTAATCAATTTCGAGTTTATATCGAGCTTAAGAAAGTTTAAAACCAATCCAATATCAATCAGTAATCAAATTGAAGCAAAAACAAAAATATAGAAAAATTTTACAAACTAGGGTCGCACGGCCATGTCCATTGGCTGTGTGAAGGGATTGAGGTCGTGTGGGATGCGACACATGGTCGTGTGGGGGAATCGTGCAACAGACAGATGTCTTTTGGAGCTAGAGTCGCACGACTGTATTGCTAGGCCATGAAACAAATTGTGGTCTTGTGCACCAAAATCATCCTAAACGTGTAGATCACATAGTCGTACCACATGCCCGTGTATGGCACACAGTCATGTGGTCGTGTATCAGGTCGTGCCAACCTGTAGATACCTTCCAAAACAAGATTTTTAACCCTAATCACTTATACCACAAGAAACACTTCATACCAAGTTTCAACCAATTCATATACATCAATATAGCACTAAAAGCAACACTTGTATCAATCAACCTAAGTGCCTAACCAATATGCCACATTTGACACCTTAATCAAACAATTTAAGTTCAAGTATAATACCATATTCAACTAATCCAATATACCTTTCAAGGCACCTCAAAACAATTAGTATATCATACATCAATTGACCATTTCTAACACCCTAAAATAATTATTCCAAGCAACCATTCAAACATGCACAAAACTTACTAAATCCATTCACACCTAGCATACACATATCGTTCATTCGCTAACATGTTTTAAAACATATTAACTTTATCATCACATAAGCCTTATAACACCAACCAATTCCACAAGACAACATTGTCATCACTCACATATATATAAGCATATATACAAGGTTATCAAAATGCGAATAAAATCCAAGATAAACATTGATTAACCAAAGACTCCTCATGTAACACCCTAAATAATTTATTTCTATTTCTGTAAATATCTGACACAAATGTGTATCTGCTTTAGTAGTTAAGTGTTCTAGGTGTGTGTGGGAGTTCTTGGGTTCAAGTCTCCCTTTTGCCAAATTTTGTTGTTTTAGATCCAAGCCTTACCCTTATTGAGTGGGCTTATATTAAATTGTCTATTAATCCAAATCAGAATGAGCCTGCTAGTTCGAGTGGTAATGGGGTTGTTGTGCTGGAGGTCCTGTGTTTGAAACCCTATGTGAGCGAGGGTATTAATTTTTGGTCGGTTGTTTGATAGAGTTTCAATAGAGCTAAAATTTTGAGTTAATGGTTGGTTAGCGATGGATTTAGTGGGATCTTGGGGGATTTTAAATATTTTATTTTTATTTTTATTTTTTCTTTCCAAAATTTCTGACATCAAATTTCTTCTGCTTTACCTCTTTCTGACATTTTTTCCCCTTCTCGGTAAATCATTGTTTTGTTCTTCTTCTTCGATTCTGTTGGTGGTTCTATCGTTCAATCGTGCCATTGGTTTTTTCGGGTTCTCTAATTGGTTGGTAAGTAAAGTTTTGCTTCCCTTTAATTTATGATTTGGGATTTTAGCGATGTCAATCTATAGTGATTAATTAGTGGAATTTCATGCTTAGGAGTAGATTGTGAAGTATGGAATTGCACTCCAACGGTTTAGTATGTGTTGAGGTGGTTTGTCGTCAGTGGTAAGTAGATTTTGTTTTATTTTTTATCGTTGAACTCGTTAATCAATTGGCTAAGTCGATATTGGGTACTCTGATTTTAGGTTTAGGAAGGCTCAAGAGTGTTTTGGCATCAAAACCGTACCAGGTGTGTACCCAAAACACAAAAAATCAGGTTTTGGCGAAACCCGAAAAAGTATTCTGTTGATGCCATACGAGCGTGTACCTAGCTGTATGGTTGGCCTTGTGCAAAACACGGCCGTGTTTCTGACGAAGGCATGGCCGTGAGCAAGACACGATCGGATAGTGTGGGTGTGGCCGTGTGAGCCACAGGGGCTAGGCCAAGTTGGGCGTGTGGGCCACACAGGCATGTGAGCCCATAATTTTAAAATTTCCCTTAAGATTGCACGGGTCGTTCCGATCGACTGTGGGCCTACCGTGGGGTCGATAAGGGCTAAACAAACACTGGATTATGTGATATGATATTCTTTTAGTTTGCTTTGAGTAAGACATTGTTATGCATGTCTGATATTCTAATATATATATATCCGATATCTGTATGCAAGCATGTTAAGCATGACAATCCTGTATCTGTAATTTGTAATTATGTTTAGGATGGGATTTGTGCATGTGGAAGAAGCGTTCTGTATGGTGACATTTGCCTATATTCTAGTAGCTTGGCTACATATTATCTAATATGTGCCGTAATGACACAATATGGTGTGTAGGGTTGGGTGGGTGTTTTTAACCCCACGTAGTGTGATGGGATGGTCGAAGTTGGTGTGTAGAGGATGGGTGTGACAAGCCTTTCTCTTTTCTTTGGCCAATTCCTTGGCCTTACAAGCTCTTTCAACGAGTATAATGAACTCCTTTAGCTCAAGTATACCAACAAACATCTGAATGTCTTTATTTAATCCGTCCTCTAACCTCTTGTACATAATGGCTTCAGTCGACACATATTCTCGAGCGAATTTGCTGAGTCTCAAAAACTCATGCTCATATTCAGTTACGGTCATTCTACCTTGCTTCAACTCAAGGAACTCTTTTCTTTTCTGGTCCAAAAATCTTTTACTGATATACTTTTTCTGAAACTCTTCTTGGAAAAATTCCCATGTTACCCTCTCCCTTGGTACAACCGACACAAGTGTCTTCCACCAGTGGTAAGCCGAATCTCTAAGTAGTGATACAACACATCTCATGCATTCTTCCGGTGTGCATAATAATTCCTCAAAAACCCGAATGGTGTTTTTGAGCCAAAACTCTGCTCATTCCGGATCATCATCGATGTTAGCTCGATATATTATTCATCTAAGTAGTGATAAAACTTGCATGCATGCATTTCCATACCATTTTATACACATATATTATTCATCAACATTCCATCATCCATAACCATAGGCCATATCATAATGGAATTGGCACATACATACATAGATGAATAGGTTTAAAACCCAATAAGTATTATAAGCCAAATCTCATGGCTAAACACAAAATAAATCAACTATCATTATAAGCCAACACATTTGGCTAGACCAATATGACATATAACAAATATACATGCCATATTCAAAATGTTAACACTAACTATACCCAAATAATCCAATCGATAGTGTGAACGTGCCTCCTACGTACTTTGATCCCCGAGCTAGCTTGACGAAACTATAAGAAAATGGAAAAGAGAGGGGTAAGCATAAAGCTTAATAAGCTTGCATGTAATAAGCAATGAGAATATGCACTTTCATACACAAACATAGCATAACTTGCCTCATCTCATTCTCAATAATCATTGTAGTCATACTCTACCTCATACAATTTACATAATATTTAATAGAACTCAAGATTATAATTTCTTTATTCTCCTCTTACCGAAGTTTTATCATTTCATAATCTCAATAACTACCAGCTTGGCGTACATACTTGTACTCTTTCCACATGATCATACCTCGTCATTTCTTTGACAAATCCTTGGACTACCAGTTGAACCACTTGGAATACTAGGGGCACTCGAAATTACCATACAGAATAAGATGCCAATGCCATGTCCCAGACATGATCTTACATGGGATCTCACATCGATGACATATCCCAGATATGGTCTTATACGAATTCTCATATCAATGCCATATCCCAGATATGGTTTTATACAGGATCCCATCAACCCAAATGTCTTAATTTGTATACCCTAAGTATTCCTAAGGTTCAACCTGCTTTTGTCACCTCAAATCTTTATCGAACAACATCAATAGTATTCACGAAGACAAATATACAATTCTTACAACATAAATTGCTAAATGCATAATAAAAAGTTGTATCAATCACACACAAACTTACCTCGGTACAAAATATGGGCAACTAATTCGATCTAGTCTAAGATCTTGCTCTTTCCCCGGTCTAGGCCCGAACTCTGTTTTTCTTGATCTATAATAGCAAATTTCACTTGTTTAATTTCCACATTATTCAAAACAGCCCATAAATCATATTTTGGAAAAATTATAGTTTTACCCCTAAACTTTTACATAATTACAATTTAGCCCCTAGGCTTGTAAAATGAAATGCGACCAATTTCTTTTTTACCCAAGCATAGCCGGTTCATACTCCCTGTTATAACAACCTGCATTTTTCATCAAATCACATTTTTAACACTTATTTTTACAAGTTTTACAAACAAGTCCTTTTAGGTGTTTTCATGAGAAATAGCTTAGAAAAATATGTTCATCTATCACCAAACTTCCATATTCCTCCATTAATCATCAAAATACATGCATGACACACATGGGTAAATTTTTGAACATAAACCCTAGCTCAAAATAATGGTAGAAATAGCTATATTATGCTTCAAGGATCTCAAAAACATCAAAAACATCAAAAACTATCACCAAAATGACTTACATGTAGAGGGTTTATTGTGCTAAAAATTTCAAGCTTCCATGGGGTTTTTCTCCTTGAATTTTTGGTGGAAAAAGATGGAGAAGAATATGACCATTTTATTTTTATTTTATTAGTTTTTGCTTTTGTCATCAAATACCAACCAATACCCAATTTTTGACTTTTTATTTATTACACTTCATGTACAACCATACACATATATAATGGCCTAATTACTCATTAAGGACCTCAAATTTTAAGCTCTATAGCTATTTAACACTTTTAGCTAAAGGAACACAACTTTCGTATTTTATGCGATTTGGTCCTTTTTCACAAATTAAGCATTCAAACGATAAAGTTTCTGAACAATATTTTTTACACAATCCTATTATCATGTTGTAGATCTCAAAATACTACTAAAACAAATTTTATGACCTCAGATTTGTGGTCTCAAAACCACTGTTCTGACTAGGCCCCAAATCGGGATGTTACAACTCTCCCCCTTAAGGATTTTCGTCCTCGAAAATCTTATTGGTAAAGAGGTTTGGGTGTTGTGCTCTTATGGTTTTCTCGGGTTCCCATGTAGTATTTTCAACCCCATGCCTTTTCCATAAGACTTTCACGAGGGCAATACTCTTATTTCTCAATTGTTTGACTTCCCGAGCCATAATCTTAACCGGTTCCTCACCATAAGTCATATCTGGTCGTATCTCAACCTTTGTCGGTGTAATCACATGTAAAGGGTCTGATTGGTATCGGTGCAACATAAATGCATGGAACACATCATGGATCTTTTCCAATTCAGATGGCAAAGTCAACCAATATGCTACCGGCCCTATCCTTTTGGTGATCTTGTACGGTCTAATAAAACATGGACTCAACTTGTCTTTTCGACCAAATCTGAAAACTTTCTTCCACGGGGACACTTTTAGAAATACCTTATCGCAGACTTGAAACTCAATTTCTCTTTGTTTTAAATCCGCGTAGGATTTCTGTCTATCCGAAGCCACTTTTAAGCAATCTCGAATCACTTTTACTTTCTCTTCGGTTTCTTTAACTAAGTTGACCCTATGAATCTGATTCTCTCTGAGTTCAGTCCAATATAATGGTGTTTGGCACTTACGCCCATATAATGCCTCATAAGGTGCCATTTTCAAGCTTGACTGAAAGCTATTATTGTAGGTAAATTCCACCAACGGCAAGCACTTTTCCCAACTGCCTTGAAATTCAAGAACTCAACACCAAAGCATGTCTTCAAGTATCTGTATTACTCTCTTTGACTGACCATCGATTTGTGGATGGAAAGCGGTACTAAAACTCAACTTTGTACCTAAAGCTTCTTGTAGTTTTTTTTTCCAAAACTGTGATGTGAATCTCAGATCCCTATCTGAAATAATCGACAAAGGTACTCCATGAAGTCTCACGATTTCTGAAACATACAACTTGGCTAGCTTATCGAGTGAGTCGTGGGTACGTATCCGAATAAATGAGCTGATTTCCTTAATCGATCAACTACAACCCATACAATATCTTTCTTTCTCAGTGACAACAGCAATCCCGTCACAAAGTCTATAGTAATCTGATCCCACTTCCACTCGGAACCCATCACAAGTTGAAGTAAACCAGAAGGTACTTAGTGCTCGGCTTTCACTTGCTGACAAATTAAGCATTTCGAGACAAATTCTGAGATGTCTCTTTTCATACCCAGCCACCAGTACAATCTTTTCAAGTCGTTATACATCTTGGTACTACTCGGATGAATTGACATACAGCTACTATGTGCCTCGTGAAGGATTTTCCCAATAAGCTTGTCATCTCTAGGTACATAGACCCCATCTTTGAACATCAAACAACCATCAGAACCAATCTGAAAATCTGATTCGATGCCTGACTCACATTGAGCTCTCTTGGTTTGCAAATCACTATCACCTATCTGTGCTTCATAAATCTCTTGGAGAAACATTGGTCTAGCTCTTAACTCCATTAGAATTGAACCATCACTGGACACAATCAACTGAGTGTTTATGGCTCTCAAAGCAAATAAGGATTTCCTACTCAAGGCATTGGTGACCACGTTCGCCTTGCCCGGGTGATAGTCAATCACCAACTCATAATCTTTTATCAACTCTAGCCACCTCCGTTGTCACAAATTCAAATCTTTTTGAGTTATCAAGTAGTTTAGACTCTTGTGATCAGTGAATAACTGACACTTTTCACCATACAAGTGATGTCCCCAAATCTTTAATGCAAACACAATAGCGGCTAGCTCTAGATCATGTGTCGGGTAATTTTTCTCATGTGGTTTCAATTTCCTCGACGCATAGGCTATCACTTTCCCTTCTTGCATAAGTACACAACCCAATCCATTTAAGGACGCATCATTATAGACCACAAATTCTTTTCCCGACTCAGGTTGCACTAATACCGAAGCCTCAGTCAACAATGCCTTTAATTTTTCAAAACTCTGTTGGTACTTTTCTGACCATTCGAACTTGATATCTTTTTGCAACAATTTTGTCATCAGAGAGGCAATCATGGAAAATCCTTTAACGAACCTTGAGTAATAGCCGACTAAGCCCAAAAAGCTTCTAACCTCGGATACATTCCTTGGCGGTTTCCAATCAACAATGGCTGAAATTTTACTCAGATCAACTCGGATCCCACCACCAGACACAATATGCCCCAAAAATCTGACTCCTTTAAGCCAGAACTCACTTTTGCTAAACTTAGCATGCAACTGTTTGTCTCTCAAGATTTGTAAAACAGTTCTTAAGTGATTGGCATGTTCAGACTCATCACGAGAATAAATCAAGATATCATCAATAAACACCACAACAAAATTATCCAAATAAGGTCAGAAAATTTGATTCATTAAATCCATGAAAATCATCGAAACATTCATTAAACCAAAAGGCATCACTAAAAATTCATAGTGACCATACCTTGTTCAAAATGTAGTTCTCGGCACATTCGAGTCTTTAACTCTTAACTGATAATAACCAGACCTCAAGTCTATCTTGGAGAACACTGTGGCTCCCTTCAGTTGATCAAATAAATCATCTATCCTCAAAAAGGGATACTTATTCTTTATTGTCCCTTTGTTGAGTTGTCGGTAATCAATACATAGCCTCATTAAACCATCCTTCTTTTTCAGAAATAAAACTGGTGCACCCTACAGTGAATAACTTGGTCTCGCGAAACCTTAATCTGTCAATTCTTGCAATTGGGTTTTCAAATCCTTTAACTCAGTTGGATCCATCCTATACGGAGTAATAGAAACGGGTGCCATACCCGGAACTAGATCAATACCAAATTCTACTTCTCTAATCGGAGGCAATCTAGGCAATTCTTCCGGAATACTCACATACTATTGGTACTGACTCAATATTTAACTCCAACTCTTTTATATTCAGCACAAAAGAAAGATAAGCTTCGTAACCCTTCCTTACACACTTCTGAGCGGTCATAGAAGAAATCACCACAGGCGAGTTATTCGACTCATCTCAATCAACCCGGAGAATATTACCATTTTCACATTTTAGTTTAATTAATTTTCTCCCATAATTTACTACTACATCATGAGCAGTTAGCCAATCCATACCAAGAATCATGTTAAACTCGTCAAATGGCAAAAGCATAAGGTTAGCCAGAAAACAGTGACCTTTAATCATCAAAAGACAATTTTTACATATTTTATCAACTAACACATATTTGCCTAACGGGTTTGACACTCTTATCACAAATTCCATAGATTTAACAAGCATGCTTATACTAGACACCAATTTCATACAAATATAGGAATGGGTAGATCCCGGATCAATCAAAGCAATAATAGTAGCATCATAGATAGAAAATGTACCCATAATCACATCTAGGGATGAAGCCTCTTCGCGAGCGCTAATAGCGTACGTCCTTGCAGGGGCTCTGCCCTCAGGTCTCACAACAGACTCTTTAGGGGCATTTTTACTGCTCGCTCATTACTCAGATTTTTCTGCGGTCTACCTCGACTAGCAGTGTTACCCGATCTTGCACTTTGATACCTCTCATTTTTTGCCATTTCGGGGCACTCTCTAATAAAGTGCACTAGGGAACCACACTTGAAATAGGTCTTGTCGCTCCCTCGACACTCACTGGGGTGATGTCTACCAAATTGGGGACATTCCGGTCTACTTGGTCAAGCATTACCAGCACTAGCAATTGAGGTGGTCTGGGCCTTAGCACCCGAATACTGTTTACCTCTATTTTTGTTTGAAAACTCAACAGAAGCATTGGAACAAGGATGGAAGTCCCTAGAATTCTTCGATGTGGATTGAAATGACTTGCCCATAGATCTTTTCTTTGAATTCCTAGTCTCAGACTCGGCCTTTTTCTTCTCTTTGGCCAATTCCTCGGCCTTACAAGCTCTTTTAACGAGTATAACAAACTCTTTTAGCTCAAGTATACCAACAAACATCCGAATATCTTCGTTTAATCCGTCCTCAAACCTCTTGCACATAATGGCTTCGGTCGACACACATTCCCGAGCGTATTTGTTGAGTCTCACAAACTCACGCTCGTATTCAGTTACGGTCATTCTACCTTGCTTCAACTCAAAGAACTCTTTTCTTTTTTGATCTATAAATCTTTGACTGATATACTTTTTCTGAAACTCTTCTTGGAAAAATTCCCATGTTACCTTCTCCCTTGGTACAACCGACACAAGTGTCTTCCACCAGTGGTAAGCCGAATCTCTAAGTAGTGATACAACACATCTCATGCATTCTTTCGGTGTGCATGAAAAATTTTTAAAAACCCGGATGGTGTTTTCGAGTCAAAACTCTACTCATTTTGGATCATCATCGATCTTAGCTCGAAATTCTTCAGCTCATTGCTTTCAAATTTTATCCACCGGAGGTCTATTCAGTCTCATAAAATCCATACTGAGGTCTATTCAGCTCCATGCCTTGAGGTGCTATAGGAACAGGCTGAGGGATAGGTGGGGGTGGAGGGGATTGAGCATTCGGGTTCATCCGAATGAAGTTCGTGTACCAAGCATCCATCATGTGGAAAAAGGCTTCTCGAGCCTCTTCTCCTCTTCCCTGACTAACTGTGGAAGGTCTACTCTCTTGTGGCACTGTCGCTTTTGTAGGAGCAGGCGCGTTACTTTCTACGTCGTCGACTTCAGCTCGATTGGGATCCATTACTATAAAAACACAATTTAAAAGGTCAGAAGTCGTCAACTATCACAACGTATTTATAGCATGTATAGCTAGACTCGTACACACATTCCGTTAGTTCAAGAATTGACTAAACTGTAGCTCTAATACCACTAAATGTACGAGGCATTACAAACTTAAACGTAAGCAAACATGCAGAACTGATTCATAAAATTTCGCCCAAATTAAAACCGTTCATTTACATGCATTTTGTCCCTTATATGAGCCCATGCCATGAGGCCCAAAACATACTTTTGAGGTGGTTTGGGACTAACTTTCAAAACTTTTACAATACTTAGAGGATTTTTCACACTAAAGAGGACCACACACCTATGTGGTTGGGCCGAGTGGATTTCACACGCCCGTGTGGCTTGGGACACGCCCGTGCCCTTAGGCCGTGTGGCAAATTAAATTCCAAAACCAGGTGCAGACTTTACACGGCCTGGACACACGCCCGTGTGTTGAGGCCATGTATCTCACACGGTCGAGATACACGGCCGTGTCTCTGCCCATATGTTTACTACTGGGCATTTTGTTTTGCATTAATTAAGGTACAGATGACACATGGCCAGATCACACGCCCATAGGGCAAGCCATGTGTCACACACGGTCTAGACACAGGACCGTGTGTCTACCCGTGTGAGTAACTTTAAGGCTATTTTCCAAGCCAATTGCCACACTTATTTATACAACACATATATGGTTTCAATGATATCTTAACACTCATAAACATAGCTTATGCATGACAACATCTACTCACATTATACTTGTTTAAGACTCCCAATTATGACAATCAAATCTTACCATCACATATACGAATAAGCAGTATTTCTTAGACTTGCATGCATGCATTTCCATACCATCTTATACACATATATTATTCATCAACATTCCATCATCCATAACCATAGGCCATATCATAATGGAATAGGCACATACATACATAGATGAATAGGTTTACAACCTAATAAGTATTATAAGCCAAATCTCATGGCTATACACAAAATAAATCAACTATCATTATAAGCCAACACATTTGGCTAGAACAATATGACATATAACAAAAAGACTAGGTTCCTATACATGCCATATTCAAAATGTTGACACTAACTATACCCAAATAATCCAATTGATAGTGTGAATGTGCCTCCGACGTGCTTTGATCCCCGAGCTAGCTTGACGAAACTATAAGAAAATGGAAAGGAGAGGGGGTAAGCATAAAGCTTAGTAAGCTTGCATGTAATTAATAAGCAATAAGAATATGCATTTTCATACACAAACATAGCATAACTTGCCTCATATCATTCTCAATAATCATTGTAGTCATACCCTACCTCATACAATTTACATAATATTCAATAGAACTCAAGATTATAATTTCTTTATTCTCCTCTTACCGAAGTTTTATCATTTCGTAATCTCAATAACTACCAGCTTGGCGTACATACCTGTACTCTTTCCACATGATCATACCTCGTCATTTCTTTGACAAATCCTTGGACTACTAGTTGAACCACTTGGAATACTAAGGGCACTTGGAATTACCATACAGAGTAAGATGACAATGCCATGTCCCAGGCATGGTCTTACATGGGATCTCACATCAATGCCATGTCCCAGATATAGTCTTATACGAATTCTCATTTTGATGCCATGCCTCAGACGTGGTCTTACATGAAATCTCATATCAACGCTATATCCCAGGTATGGTCTTACATGATAACTCCTACTGGTGCCGATGCCATATCCCAGGTATGGTCTTAAACAGGATCCCATCAACCCAAATGTCTTAATTTGTATACCCTAAGTATTCCTAAGGTTCAACCGGCTTTTGTCACCTCAAATCTTTATCGAACAACATCAAAAGTATTCACAAAGACAAATATACAATTCTTACAACATTAATTGCTAAATGCATAATAAAAAGTTGTATCAATCACACACAAACTTACCTCGGTACAAAATTTGAGCAACTAATTCGATGTAGTCCAAGATCTTGATCTTTCCCCAGTCTAGGCCTAGACTTCGTTTTTCTTGATCTATAATAGCAAATTTCACTTGTTTAACTTCCGCATTATTCAAAACAGCCCATAAATCATATTTTGGTAAAATTATAGTTTTACCCCTAAACTTTCACATAATTACAATTTAGCCTCTAGAATCAAAAAATGAAATGCGACCAATTTCTTTGTTACCCAAGCATAGTCGATTCATACTCCCTCTTATAATAACCCGCATTTTTCATCAAATCACATTTTTAACACTTATTTTTACAAGTTTTATAAACAAGTCCTTTTAGGTGTTTTCATGAGAAATAGCTTAGAAAAAGATGTTCATCTGTCACCAAACTTCTATATGCCTCCATTAATCATCAAAATACATGCATGACACACATGGGTAAATTTTTGAACATAAACCCTAGCTGAAAATAATGGTAGAAATAACTATATTATGCTTCAAGGATCTTAAAAACATCAAAAACTATCACCAAAATGACTTACATGTAGAGGGTTTATTGTGCTAAATATTTCAAGCTTTCATGGGGTTTTTCTCCTTGAATTTTCGGTGGAAAAAGATGGAGAAGAAGATGACCATTTTATTTTTATTTTATTAGTTTTTGCTTTCGTCATCAAATACTAAACCATACCTAATTTTTGACTTTTTGACTTTTCATTTGTTACACTTCATGTACAACCATACACATATATAATGGCCTAATTACTCATTAAGGACCTCAAATTTTAAGCTCTATAGCTATTTAACACCTTTAGCTAAAGGAACACAACTTTCGCATTTTACGCGATTTGGTCCCTTTTCACAAATTAAGCATTCAAACGATTAAGTTTCTTAACAATATTTTTACACAATCCTATTATCATGCTTTAGATCTCAAAATACCACTAAAATAAATTTTATGACCTCGAATTTGTGGTCTCAAAACCATTGTTCTGACTAGGCCCAAAATTGGGATGTTATATTAGGTACATGCCATGACCAAAATAAACTATCACCAACACTTGAGTCCGAGATTGCTACTGGATGCTGAAGTTAACGATAGAATCAAAAAGTACCTAACCAAATTGTACACTGAGTATACTTAGTGGTGTTTCTATAATCCAAAGATCAGTACAACATAAGTCAATTCAAGTGCATAAGCTAAAATATATGATGATATACTACTAATATGTCATTTAAACCATCTCTTGCATTCATTAATCAAAACTAACACTATTTACCAATATTAAAGCATGACAAAACAACTTCACATATCATTTGACATTTTAATTCATAAGATGGCACATTCCATTTCAATTTCTAATTTTATATTTTCAATGAAATTATCTATCATTGTTCCAACACATTTCATAAATAAACATTCCTTTTTACATATCACTTCCATTTTCTAACCATTTGCATTTGTATGCATTCCAAATATCATACTCATCTTTATTTCAATTTGTTTCACATTTTGTAGTCATGATTCTCATTTTTATTTCCATATTAACATAACTCAGACTTGGATGAATACGCGGATCCAACCAACACACCAAATTGGCACCACTACTTGTTGGATAAATCTAAAATAATAACTTGTGCCTTGTACTAGCCGGTAACAACCGGCAAATAGATGTGCCCAACACTGGTCAGTATAACCAACAAATGGGGTGCCCAACACTTCCCGACACATAGTCGTATAACCTTGAACTCTTCCTATCTTATGGCATGTCAATTATACCCGACCCTACCCAGACAGTTAATAGGGAAAAAAGTTTCTTGATTCCATTAATAACCAATTCTTCAAATCATATCACAAATTCAAACACCAATCAACCATTCATGTATTCATAACAACATGATTCATCTCCATACCAATTTTGTAACACCCCTTACCCGTATTCAACACCGAAACATGGTACGAGGCATTACTAGATTTAAACACAAACAACCACACATTTTTTAGCCATAAATTTTTGTCAAATTTTAAAACAATTCACATTCAATCAGAATGTCCCTATTACGAGCCTATGAGGCCCAAAATATACATTGGAAGCGGATCGAGACTAAACCGGATACTTTAGAAAATTTTACAACACTTAGGGAATTTTTCCACCAAACTGGGGTCACACGCCCGTGTGGCTTGGGACACGTCCGTATGGGAGGCCGTGTGGTCACACATGCCCGTGTCCCTAACCCGTGTAACTTTCTATTTGTCACACAAGAACAAATTGAAGACACATGGCCAAGTCACACGCTTGTGTGCTAGGCCATGTGGTCGATTTAAAAATTATGATTTTTCATAAAATAGGTGCAGACTTCACACGCCCAGGACACACGCCCGTGCCTGAGGCTGTGTCATCCACACGACTGAGACACACGCTTATGGGGCAAGCCGTGTGTCACACACGGCCTAGACACACGCCCGTGTATCTACCCGTGTGGACAAAAATAAGGCTATTTACCAAGCCATTTAGCCACCGTTTGTTGCACACACCTACACCACACAACATAGCACCAATCCAAACATTTACATACAACCAAGTCAGCCACAACCAAGACATTAACACCTCATTCACATAGTAACATTTATCATACGCAAACATTACATACATATCAATTTAAATCATGCAAATTTCCACATCCATGAAAAAACATCATCATATGTATATACTTATACGAATATTAGCCAATTTCAAAGGGTCATTTACAAGATAAATTACGAACCAATATAGGCCAACTCGGCCAGTTCAATTATGACACATAACAAAATGACCAAGTCCCTATGCATGCCATAACTCAAAATGTTGAATTCATTGGTACCCAAAATAATGAGTTGATAGTGTGAGTGGATCTCTGACAGTCTCTGATCCCCGAGCTAGTTAGTGACACTATAAGACAAGGGAAAAGAAAGGGGAGTAAGCTATATAGCTTAGTGAGTTCCTATGCAAATAATAAGCATCATATCCAACATTTAACATACAATTAACATGATAACAATTGGCATAAATATTATTAAGATCTTGTAATCATGACTTACTCAATCATAACCTTACCGAGGGCTCATCACATAACGAGCTCATTATGTATGAGTTTTACGTACATACCTGAGTCATTTCGAATTGGATTTGCATGCAATTCACTTTTTACATACTCGTTAAATTACCTGTTGAACCACTTGGAATACTAAAGGATACTCGGGAATCTTATACACACAGTACCGTACTAATGCTATATCCCAGATATGGTGTTACATGTGAGCTCCTATCGATGCCAATAGCCCAGCTATGGTCTTACACCAAGTCTCATATAGATGCCATATCCCAGATATGGTCTTACACGTAAATCTCAGTAACCCTAATGTCATGACATTTGTATCCTATCTATTCCTAAGGTTTAACCGGGATTTCACGCTTGTTGAAACTTTGTTGAATACGTCCAAGGGTAAATCACAATTCATACAATAATAAAGCATGTAAAACATAATTAAAACAATGCATTATTTGCATACGAACTTACCTCGGTATAAAAATAGAAGAAATGGGGCCTATTCGTCAAACACTTTGTTTTTCCCCTGATCTAAGTCGAACCTCGTTTCTCTTAATCTATAATAGAAAATTTAACTCATTTAATATTATCATTGTTCAATTCACTCCAAAATTTATATTCTGGTAAAATTACATTTTTGCCCCCTAAACTTTGACATTTTTACATTTTGGTCCCTAGGCTCGAAAAATAAAATGGATTCAATTTTTTCGATTTCCAAGCCTAGCAGAACCTCTTTCATGCTTATAACAGCCCACATTTTCCATTCTTTCACATTTTTACGACTCATGTTATAACTATTTACAAATAGGTCCTTTTAGGTGTTTCATCAAAAACTCACTTAGCAAAACTTGTTTATTTAACATCAAACTTGCATAATCTACCATTTAACATCAAAATACACACATGTATAACATGGTTCAAACCCTAGACCTTAACCATCTCTCAAATTAGTGGTAGAAATAGATAGATCGAGTGTCAACGACTTCAAAAATGTAAAGAGCATTAAAAACTGGACAAGAACGGACTTACAATCAAGCTTGAAAGTTGGCCAAACCCTAGCTATGTCTTCCTTCTAGTTTTCGGCACAAGGGAGAGAAGATGGAAATGGTTTTTGGCTTGATTTTTGCTTTTTAATTCATTTAATTACCAAATGACCAAAATGCCCCTAACTTAAAACATAAAATTTCTCTTAGCTCATGTCCATTTTAGTCCACTACTTAACAAATGGTCTAATTACCATCTAAGGACCTTCAATTTAAAGTTTCATAGCAATTAGACACCTCTAGCATATAGAACTCAAGTTTTACACTTTTTGCAATTTAGTCCTTTTAACTAAATTGGGTGCTCAAACATAAAAATTTTCGAACAAAATTTTCACAAAATCATTTCCTAAAACTGTAGACAATAAAAATATAAGAAAAATAAATTCTTCTGCATCGGATTTGTGGTCCCGAAACCACTATTCCAACTAGACCCAAAATCGGGCTATTACAAATTCAATTTCACATCTAAAACAATACACATGAATTTTTACAACTATGCAATTTAGTCCTTTATCACAACTAAGCATTGAATTAAATTAATTCAACTCAAATTATCATTTCACATCTTTCCCAAGAACTAACTCACCTTGAGACCTTACCATGTAACAATTCATAATACAACAAGAAATTAATTAGTTCAGATTATAGAAACACAAAACTGTGAACTCCGAGCTATTCGTCGACAACTTTATCTTTTCCTTTCATTTTCGAGGGATCCGGGTCAACACTAGCTATGAATTAAATCAATCAAGAAATTTCATCAATACATAACCAAATTTCGTATTCAATTTCTAATTTAAGAAACTTTTGCATTTTATTCAATTAGCTCCTTAAAATTAGGACTAACATAACTTTCAAATTTAGCTTCAATATTTCATACCAATTACATTCTATTCTTAATATGACTTCCTATTCTTCATTTATACAACACATTTTGAATTTTATTCACTTTAGTCCCTATAGAACAAAACCATCAATTTGCTTTACAATTTAATCCTTTTTCAACTTTAAGCTAACAATCTATCAAATTAACCCTTAGAACTTCAACTATCCATTAATGGTAGCTTTCAAAACTTTATTAGTACCGAAAAATATGGCATGGGTTAGCTAGTTCAAGCTATCGGGATAATGGAAACGTAAAAATTACAAGGAAACGACTAAATTAAGCTTACCAAGTTGTTGATTGAACTTTAAAACCCCTATGCCGAAAGCTTCTGGCTAATTTTCTACGTTGGTACGGTTTGTGGAAGAAGAAGAGAAAATACTTTTCTTTCTTTCCACCAAATAAGTTTAATGAAACCATTTTCTTACTCATTTCCTTTTTATTATTAAAATTATGCAAAAATTATAACACGATAATACACCTATCGTCCGCACATGTATATAAGGATGGAATAATTACCATTTAAATCCTTGATCTTTGTACATAATTAAAAATCCTTTAATAATTAAATTTTTACTGTAACACCCCATACTCGGCTTAAACGACAAGGCCAAGCCTGGAGAGCTACAACGGACGGCAATCAAAATGCATTCAATAATTTAAGATAACTCACTTTTAAATCCAATAGAGTTTAAAAAAAACAAGTCAATATCTCGACATTATCTTTTAACTACTGATACTACAAAATATCTAACATGGTTCAGAATATTAAACTGTAAAACACCCATAACCGAGCACCCTATCCATTGACCCGATCAACACTATGATTTACCCAAAATTCATACAACAATACATGGATTAATATACAAGAAATGACCAAACTAATTACATACTCAAAAGACTATCGGCAATCAAAGTATCCAATATATTGATGTAGAATCAATAATAATTCCTTCAATTACAATTAAGAGTCCTACAGATGGATAACAAATCGAGCTATAGTCAGATACAGAACAGACTAAACAAATGCAATTTCTTCATACCAACCGCTACACACCATCTTTGACCAACCCAACACACCAATAGGTTATTCATTACCCATCCAGCCCTACACACCACTCGGTGTCTTTCTAACACATTTCAAAGATTGTAGACTAGCTACAATATTAATATACAGATTCTAGGGAGTTAACCTTTGGTTCAGAACAAAATACTTCCTCCTAAATCAATTCCCATCCAATACATACACGTATTTCACATAACAGTCAACACAGGGTTTCATGCAATTATTCAGATATATTCATGTTCATATACAGTAGTTCAATTCCAGTGATTTTAGTCAGCATTCAAATTACAGATCACAAAACAATAGTTTATGCAGTTAATTTTAGCTCAAACGACCTAGCAAAAGGCTCATATTTAACCCGAGTGATGCTTGGTATAGGGAGAGAATTTCATAATTGGCCTACATGCCTGTATGTTCCCCACATGACCTAGCACATGTACGTGTGCTTACTCGTGTGTGCCACATGGCCTAACACTTTACTGTGTCCTCCACCCGTGTGCTCCTTATTTGTAATCAGTGAGTTACATGGCCTGGACACGCCTGTGTCCCTTGTCTATGTGACTCGTATTTGACAAATATTCAATTATACAACTTACCACATGGCCTGTCACACGACCGTGTGGCTCACACGGCCTGGCACACTGTTGTGTGGTGTTGACAGCCATGTTTTTTGGTATCCAAAATTCACAAAGACTCAAGTTTCGGTATACACCTGAAGTAGTTTTGAAAAAGAGATCAACATAGACGACTCCTGAAACCTAAAACGAACATTCAAGAACCAATTAAGCAATAATTTGCAAAAACGCCTAGATTAAAGTGCAACCAAACTCGTCGAAATGTTTCGATGCAAACCCAATTCAATAACACAATTACCTCTGTTCAACATTAGGATTCACGAATTAGAAATGTTACGGGAATCATTATCCTCAAGACCTTCCTCTAAGGACAGTAATCGAACATATAAACAAACGGTTCATACAATTTATGTAAGAAACCAATTTGGTGAAAGCGAAAACACTAACGATTATAGTTACAGAATAGCCGAAATCACGAAGTTAACGAAAACAGACTTACCCGACGCAGCAGTAGTTACGAACAAAAAGTCAAATGATTGATAAAAGAGAAAGAAAAAGAAGTATTAAAAAAAGTAGAAAAAGGAAGAAAATAGAAAAAAAAAGGAAAAAAACCAAGAGAGAAAGGGAAGAAGATGAACTTTTTTTAAAAATCATTTTAACCACCAACAAGTTTTCTAACAGTAAGCAAAAATATTTCCTAATGCATACGCGGAGACTCGAACACAAGACTAACAGAATATAGAAACTTAACCAGTGAACCAACAGGGTTACTCTTGAAATAGATGTACACCGAATTAAGTTTAAGTCAACGGATCAAGAGCAGAGATTAGTTAAAATTGAATTAGCAAAAACTTCTAAGGACATGACTTGAACTTCCGACCTCAAGCACATAAGCAAAGCACATAGCCATAGATGCAGAGATACAGTTATGCTAGAACCTAATATTTGAACACTTAAATTTTTAGGGTGTTACAACTCTCTCTCCGTAAAAGAAATTTCGGCCCTAAAATTTACCTAACTCAAACAGATATGGATATTGCTGATGAATCAGCTCTTCAGGTTCCTAAGTGGCTTCTTTAGTGCCATGATTTCGCCAAAGGATCTTAACCAAAGGAACAATTTTCTTCTTAAATACCTTAACGTCTCAATCAAAATATGAATAGGTTCCTCCTCAAAATTTAGATCCGCTCGTATTTAAATTTCCTCAATACGGACGATGTGTGACGAGTCAGATCGATACCTTCTAAACATCGAGACTTGAAATACATCGTGGATCTGATCCAATCCAGTGGTAATTCTAACTAACAAGCAACAAGTCTGACACGTTTTAAGATACAAAAAGGTCCAATAAACCTCGGGCTCAACTTACCCTTACGTCCAAATCAAAGAACCTTTTTCCACAGGGACACCTTTAGGAACACCTAATCACCTACAGAAAAGCCAATATCTTTCCTCTTTAAAACAGCATAAGATTTATGTTGATCAAAAGCAGCTTTAAGATAGTTTCAGATCAACTTAACAGTATTCTTCCTCTCAGAAACTAGCTCGGGACCCAAAACTTGATGTTCACTTAATTCAGTCCAACACAAAGGAGAATGACACTTACAACCATATAAAGCCTCGTAAGGTGCTATTTGGATACTAGAATGGAAACTATTACTGTACGCGAACTCAGCCAACGATAAGTAATCTTTCGATCTGCCTCAAAAATCTATTACACAACCCCAAAACATATCCTCTAAGATCTATATAACTCATAAAGACTGTTCATCGGTTTGAGGGTGATACGCTATATTGAAATCAAGTCGGGTGCCTAAAGCCTCATGAAGCTTCTTCTAAAATCGAGATGTGAAATGCTGGTCTCTATTAGAGATAATCGTGCAGTCTCACAATTTCAGCAATATACAGCTTAACAAGCTTCTGCAGTGAGTAGTTTGTTCTAATAGGAATGAAATGAACGCATTTGGCCAATCAATCAATGATGACCCAAATTGAATCTTTCTTAGTGGGGGTTAAAGGTAATCCACTAACAAAGTCTATCGTTACACACTCCCACTTCCACATAGGGATTTTAATCGCCTGAAGTAACCCTGAGGGCAACTGATGGTCGACCTTAACCTTTTTAGACCACTTCTCGTTTCAGACCAGGCCACCAATAAAGTTCTCAGAGGTTCCGATACATTTTGTTTCCATAAGGATGCATAGCATAAAGACTACTATGCGCCTTCTGTAGAATCAATTGCCTTATCTCCTTGTCGTTAGGCACACAAATCCAACCCCTAAAACATAAAACTTTGTCACTGTTCAAACTAAAATCTGACGATTCATCTGACTTAAGCTGACGCAGACGCTGTACCAGTGACTCATCAGTTAACTATTTAGTTCGAATCTGGTCGACCCAAGATGGCTTAACTTGTAGTTCAGCCAGCAAACTTCCATCCTAGAACAAACTCAGACGTGTGAACATTGCTCCCAGTTTAGTGATCGCTCTATGGCTAAGAGCATTGGCTACCACATTAGCCTTACTAGAGTGATACTCTATAGTGCAGTCATAGTCCTTAAGTAACTTAACCCACCTATGTTTCCTGAGATTTAACTCTTTAGTTAACAAGGACTTGAGGCTATTGTGATCAACGTAAATTATACGTCTATCACCATACAGGTAATGTCTCCAAAATTTTAAAGCAAACACAACTACAGCCAGTTCAAGATCGTGCATAGGGTAGTTACCCCCATGTGTCTTAAGCTGTTGCGACTCGTAAGCTACCATTTTACCGTATTACATTAAGACACATCCTAGTCCGATGTGTGACACATCACTGAAAATGAAAAACTCCTTGTCTGACTCAGGTTGAACTAGAATAGGAGCTTGCATCATAACAAACTTGAGCTTTTCGAAACTAGACTGCTGTTCTTCAGATGACACAAATGGTACATTCTTACATAGTACACAAACGGTGTGTTCTTATGTAGTAACTTTGTCAGTGGTGATGCAATCAAGGAAAATCCCTCGACAAACCTTCGGTAGTAACCTGCTAAACCTAGGAAACTCTGAAACTTAGGCACATTTCTAGACTGTTTTCGCTCAACTACAACTTCTATTTTCTTAGGATTGACCCGAATCCCCTCAGCAGTCACTACATTGCCTAGAAAAGAAACCTCCTGCAACCAAAACTTACACTTGCTAAACTTAACATATAATTCCTTATCTCGTTGAGTCTGAAGAACAATACGAAGGTGTTCATCATGCTTGGACTTAGTCTTGGAATAAACTAATATGTCGTCGATAAAAGCTACTGCAAACTAATCTAAATACAATTGAAACACTCAATTCATTAAATCCATGAATGCAGTCGGGGCATTTGTCAACCCAAAAGGCATCACCAGGAACTCATAGTGCCCATAACGAGTCCTAAAGGCATTCTTGAACACATCAGTCTCTTTAACCTTAAGCTAATGGTAACCAGAACGGAGAATAATCTTGAAGATAATAGATGCCCTGTGGAACTGATCGAACAAGTCATCAATCCCTAATAGTGGATACTTATTCTTTACCATCAACTTGTTTACACATTCTCATCGATCCGTCCTTCTTAACAAACAATACCGATGCCTTTCACGAAGACACACTCGATCGGATGAACCCTCTATCGAGAAGTTCCTAGAGTTGAGCTTTTAGCTCCATAAGCTCCTTCTGTGCCATGTGGTAGGGTGCAATGGACACAGGAGCGCTACTCGGTAATAGATTGATACTAAATTCAATTTCTTTAACTAGAGGTATTCCGGGCAATTCCTTGGGAAAAACATCCAGGAAGTCCCTCACAATATGGATATCTCCCATGGAGAGCTTTAGAGGGACAAAATCGGATATGAAGGTGAGATATGCCTCACACCTTTTTCAGACAAGCTTATCAGCTACAAGGGTGGAGATTACATTGGAGAGGTAATCTCGACTCTCACCAACCATTACAACATCGCTATTCTCATCCGTCCTTAGAGTAAACCTTTTAGAAGCACAGTCTAGACTAACTCGATGTTTCACGAGCCAATCCATTTCCAAAATCAAATCAAACTCACCAAAAGACAATCCCATCAGATCCACCTAAAATACAATCCCCTGTATTTCTAGGGGTACTTGTCTATATACTTTATCAACTCGAACTGGTTAACCCAAAGGACTAATCACAGGGAACTTCTTAGCAATATTTTTAACAGGTATACCTAGATTGGCAAACATAGTAATAGCTATGTATGAGTGAGTTGATCCAATATCAATGAGAGAAAAATACGGAATAGAATGATTAAGAAACGTACCCGCTATGACGTCGGCGACATCGCTATCCTCGATGGATTCCCACTATATAAACCAATGCCGGTTGTCATGCTACAGCCTGACCCACACCTCTATCTGGTGCTCTTTGACCTCTACCAAAACCATTATCCCTTGTAGCAATACCATGACCCCTAGGTGGTTGCTGAACCATTCTCGAAGGCTGAGTAGGACTCAGAATGAAAATTTGTGCCATAGTTGGCACCTAATCTGATCGACGAGGACAATCTCTAACTTGGTGCTCCATCGACCCACAACGGAAACTTGCCCCCAACTTTTTCCAACACTCGCCTAGATATTGCTTCATACAGTTGATATAAAGATGAATCTCGATCACTGTAGCTGATACCTCGGTCCTCAAAGGCCTGTCAAACCTCGCTCGTTTCTTAAGGCACTGTCCGAAACTAGAGGGACCCGAATCCCTCTTGGTCTTACATTGATCCCTTTCTCGGTCACGCCTCTCACACTCATTGCACTTCACCTCCTTCACAATCTTAGCCTTCTCAAATAAGGTTACACAAACCCACTCCCACTGAGGAGCTGTCAGAACCCGTAGATTATAACGTAACCCTTTCTCAAATCTCATACATTTATCGAAGTCAAATACTACTAGAGCCCGCACATACCTGCTTAGTTTCAGAAACTAGGTCTTATGCTCAATCACAGATCAATCACCTTGATCCAAACAGCCTCTATATAACTCGCCCCCACATACTTACTCTGGAAGGCATTCTTGAAGTAGTCTCAATTTACCTGTTCAGGCTGAGCACCCTGATCAAATGTCAGCCACCACTAATAAGCTTCATCCTGGAGTAAGGACATAACACCCCTCAATTTCTGAGTGGGAGTGCAGTCAATATCAGTCATAATACTATTAATGGCCTCTAGCCAATATTCAACAACAGTAAGGGTGACTCCTATGACATCCCTAAACAACTCAGCACTATTTGACTAGAGTCGCTTAGTAACCAACCCCGGCCTCCAATTCCAAAATGGACCTAACAACCCTTTCCAAAGTCCAAATCATGGCATGGGATAGTGCGTCGTCCCCGGTCGTCGAAGTCTGGGACCCTGTCTTAGCAATAAGAGTACTAATTGTCTCACTGGTCTCCAGATTGGGCATACTGCCCATAGAGGATGACTTCGCTCAAGCTCCTCCTTAAAGTCCATGAAACCTACGTTTACAACTATCGCGCGAACTCATATTATTAGTTTGTCTACAATATCATAAGTGCACCGATCAATTCAAAAGCTTTAGCGTAGTGTTCATAGTAGTTCATAATAGCATATCTAACCAGATAACAGTTTAATAACTATAGTATTTCTATTAATCATAATAATAGAACATAAATGCCTACAGGTTCGGCATCAGAGGCTCGGTCATTTATAGAAATAAGTTTTTGGAATGACTCAGATATCCTCTTTTTATTTAACTACCTTTGACACCTATTAGGAGCCCAAATACAGTATGAGTGTTGATGAACCTAGCTCTGAAACCACTAAATGTAACACCCTATACTCGGCCTAAACAATAAGGCCTAGATGATAAGGCCAAGCCTGGAGAGCTACAATGGACGACAATAAAACACATTTAAAAATTTAAAGATAACTCACTTTTAAATCCAGTAGAGTTTAATAAAAAACAAGTTAGTATCTCGACATTATCTTTTAACTATTGATACTACTGAAACATCTAACATGGTTCAAAAATACTAAACCGTAAAACACCTATAACTAAGCACCACATCTGCCGACCTGATCAAGTCTGTGATTTACCTGAAATTCATACAACAATGCATGGATTAATATACCAGAAAGAACCCAACTAATTACATATTCAAAAGACTATCGTCAATCAAAATATCCAATATATTGATGTAAAATCAAGAACAATTCATTCAATTACAATTCAGAGTCCTACAGACTGATAACGGATCGAGCTATAGTCAAATGTAAAACAGATTGAACATATGCAATTTCTTAATACAAACCACTACACACTATCTCTGACCAATAGGGTATTCATTACCAATTTAGCCCTGCACACCACTCAGTATTTGTCTGACACATTTCAAAGATTGTAGTCTAGCTGCCAGATTAATATACAGGTTCTAGAGAGTTAACCTTTGGTTTTGAACATAATACTTACTCCTAAATCAAATCCCATATAGTTCATACACATATTTCACATAACAGTCAACACAGATTTCTATGCAATTATTTAGATATACTCATGTTCATATACAGTAGTTCAATTCCAGTGAATTTAGTTAGCATTCAAATTACAGATCACAAAGTAACAGTTTATGCAGTCAATTTCAATTCAAACGGCCTCGCAGGAGACTCGTATTTAACTTAAGTGATGCTCAGTATATGGTGAGAATTTCATAATTAGCCTACACGCTCGTATGTTCCCCACACGACCTAAGTAGCTTGTCCAACAGCTCCACACGGCCTGGACACACGCTCGTGTCCCTTGTCCTTGTGACTTGTATTTAATAGATAGTCAGTTACACAACCTACCACATGACTTGTCACATAGTTGTGTGGCTCACACGGCTTACCACACAGGCGTGTAGAGTTGACAACCATGTTTTCTGGTGTTCGAAATTCATAAAAACTCGGGTTTCGATACGCACCTAAAATAATTTAGAAAAAGATATCAACATAGAGGACTCCTGAGACCTAAAACGAATATTCAAGAACCAATTAAGCCATAATTCGCAACAAACACCCAAATTAAAGCACAACCAGACTCGTCGAAATGTTTCGGCACAAACCCAACTCAACACCACATTTACCTCTGTACAACACTGTGATTCACGAATCGAGAATGTTACAGGAATCGTTATCCTCGATACCTTCCCCTAAGGATAGTAATCGAACATATAAACAAATGATTCATACAATTTAAGCAAGAAACTAACTTGGTGAAAGCGACAGCACTAACGATTATAGTTACGGAATAGCTGAAATCACAAAGTTAATAGAAACGGAGTTACCCCACAGCAGCAGTAGTTACGAACAAAAAGTCAAACGATTGATAAAAGAGAAAGAAAAAGAAGTATGAAAACAAAGTAACAAAAGAAAGAAAAGAGAAAAAGGAAAGAAAAGAACTATGAGAGAAAGGGAAGAAGAGGAAATTTTTTTAAATTATTTTAATCACCAACAAGTTTTTTGACAGTAAGCAAAAATATTTCTTAATGCATACGCTGAGACTCGAACACAGGACTAACAGAATATATAAACTTAATCAGTGAACCAATAAGCTTATTTTTTATACAAATGTACATCGAATAAAGTTTAAGTCAACGAATTAAGAGCAGAGGTTAGTTAAAATTGAATTAGGAAAAACTTCTAAGGAACCAACTTGAACTCTCTGTAACACCCCTTACCCGTGTTCGATGCCAGAACAGGGTACGACGCATTATCGAACTTAGACATACACATTTATACAAAATCGGGCCATAAAATTTCAACACAATTTAAAACTTTTCAATCACATACAAGTTGTCCCTTTTAAGAGCCTGCAAGGCCCAAAACATACATCGGGAGCAGTTCGGGACTAAACCGGGAACTTTCAGGACTCTGGGATTACTTAAAAAATTTTCATGTTTGGAAGAGTCACATGCCCGTGTGGGTAGGCCGTGTGGTCACACACGCCCGTGTGACTTAGGACACGCCCGTGTCCTCAGCCCGTGTAACTCTCTGACTATGACATCATCAACTAAATAAGGTCACACGGCCAAGTTACATACCCGTGTGCTTAAGCTGTGTGTCGAATTAAATTCCAAAAATTAAGTGCAGACTTCACATGGCCTGGGCACACGCCCATGTCTTGAGGGTATGTCCTTCACACGGCTGAGACACACGGTCGTGTCTCTGCCCATGTGTTTACTACTGGGCATACTAACTTGCATAATTAGGGTTCAAGGGACACACAGCCGGATCATATGCCCGTAGGGCAGACCGTGTGTCACTCATGGCCTAGACACATGCCCGTGTGTCTACCCGTGTGGACAAATTCTAGGCTATTTTCCAAGCCATTTTCCACCCTTAAATATTCACATTCTCAATCCTACTCCATAGCATGCAACATTGCACATTTGGCTACACAAGCACAAGCACCATTATGTTCAATCCATGACTTCATAGTATGGACATATCACATACTTCAATCATTATGCTTCTTAATGGAATTCCACACCAATTTCATACTTATTCATCATTATAATTATTCTTTCAAGTTACTTAATTACACCATAAATATGGTCATATCTATTAGTCATCATTCATCCATTAAATACATATGCTATTCATCTCACATGTCATCCACAAGCAACCAAACCACATCAACACATAAACATATTTGCATGCATGCATAAATGATTAGGGTTACAACCCAATAATCAATATGGGTCATTTCTCATGGCCAAGTACAAAATGAATCAATATTATCATAAGCCAACACCTTTGGCTACATCAATATGACATTTAACAAAAATGCCAAGTCCCTATACATGTCATACTCAAAATGATAAATCTAACTATACCCAATTATCCAATTGATAGTGTGATCGAATCTCCAACATTCCACGATCCCCGAGCTAGCTTGGCGACACTATAAGAAAAGGAAAGGAAATGAGGGTAAGCTTTAAAGCTTAGTAAGTTCACATGCAAATAAAATGCAACTTAAACAAGCATTAGTCATACATTTAACATAATGAACATAATCTTGTATTTTATCAAATCTCTTTAACTTATTCTTCATCTACATATATACATATATACATACTCTTACCACAAGTTCATCATATCTCATGTCATCCTCATGAGTTCGGTATACATACCTGTGCCACTTGCACATAATGATTTACTTTACCGTCTTGGTGCAATCATTAAGATTACTCATTGAGCTTCTCTTGAATTACCCGTTGAACACTTGGAATACTATTGGATACACGGAAAGTTCGTATATAAATGCCACATATGTAGCCAATGCTATCACATGTTGCTCGCTTTCGAGCTACTCACGGGTCTGCTCATATAGGCTGTCAGGTATCCGCAACACATGCCGGACTACCCCGCCACTGGTATAATATACGAGACCAGTACCCGGATGCCAAAACATGTGTCATATATATCACAAACTCAGACACAACTCAATGAGTTCGGATGTCACATATATCATGAACTTAGACCACAACTTAATGAGTTCAGATCACATAATTCCTAGTGACATGTCACTTGTATCCTAAACTATTCCTAATGTAACGCCCCCACGCCCGAAACCGTCACCGGAGTCAAGCTTGAGGTGTTACTAAACTTATCTTACCTTTTAAACAACTCTAAACCACTTATTTTAATTTTCGGAATAAACTGTTTTTCTGCATCATAGCTGCTTAAAAATTTATTTCTCGAGTTTCAAAACTTGAAATTAATATCCGTAAATTTTTCCTGAAACTAGACTCATATATCTATCTACTAATTTTTTTCTAGAATTTTTGACTTAGCCAATTAGTACAGTTTATTAGTTAAAGTTACCCCTGTTTCAGAATTCGACTGCACTGACCTCTACTTACTACGAACCACTTTTCTCCCTATACAAAATTAATATAACTATACTGTTTGTTTCTATTAAAACTAGATTCAATAAGTATTCTAAAAATATAAATTAAACCACCTAATTATTTTTGTACAACTTATGGTGAATTTCCAAAGTTGAAACAGGGGATCTAGAATTTTCTCTGACCCTGTTTCACTAAAACTCAGATATCTCATAAAATATAATACTTTTACCTGTTTTGCTTATTCCATAAGAAAATAGACATAATAAGCTTTAATTTCATATATTATTCACCATCAAACCATGTCTCTATGATTTTTAGTGATTTTTCAAAATCACATTATTTCTGATACTTGAATCTGTTTTTAAGTTACTTCCACATTTTTCTTAGTTTTCATGTGATAGTTACTACTTATTCATACATACAATTAAACATGTATATCATCAGCCATTCTATTAGCTAATCACTAGCAAGTATTTACACATCATTCATTGATCATATCATATCAAAAGAAACCAAGTTCCTATACATGCCATACACAAAACTAAACGCGTCTAACTATACCAATGTGATTTCTTCGATAGTGTGATCGGGTCTCCGACGTTTCCTTCGATCCCCGAGTGGCTTGATAAAAACTATAAGAAAAAGAAAATAAAGAGAGTAAGCACTAGGCTTAGTTTTTACAAGCAAATAAATTACAACATTCAAACATAATGAATAATTATACATAATGTCACCTAGCCTCATAAACTTTATTTACTTCTCATTTTCTACCTTCTTCTTTACTTACTTACCTTCTTTCTTACCTGACCTTTCACTATTCATAAATATAATCTACCTTCCCTTTTTCTGATAATTCACTATAATTTAACGTGTACAATGACCCATTGAACCACTCGGAATACTAAGGATCTTTGGGGTCGTTTCTGTCTATCAATATCTCGCCAATGCCATGTCTTCGACATGGACTTACATGAATTATTCCTGTCTCCAATGCCATATATATATCTAATATGGGCTTACATGGCTCATTCCTGTCTCCAAAGCCATATATCTGATATGGACTTACATGGCTCATTTATGTCCTGTCCTGTCCTGTCAACCCCAATATCCTAATATTCCTAAGGTTCAAACGGGGCTTCCTAATGCTTTTTCTCTGTCACTTCGCCTTTAATTTGACTTTAAATATCCTCATAAAATAAGTATATAAATGCTGGAAATTTACAATAATAATGTAAAATAAAAGAATATTGCATTTATTTACTGTAAACTTACCTCGTATGCAAAAATAGCTACTTTTACCATTTCATCCACAACTTGGTATTTTCTCCATTTTAGCTTGAATTTCAGTTTTCCTTGCTCTATCATTTAAAATATAGTCTAATTAGGACTCAAATTATTCAAATTGACCCAAAATCATATTTTGGAAAAATTACAATTTTGCCCCTAAACTTTTGCATATTTACACTTTTGCCCCAAAGCTCGTAAATTAAACTTCAGCCTATTTTCTTATGTTTCATGACATGCTGGTCATTTTTCCTTCTATGGCAGCATCAAATTCATACTCTAACAAGCACTTATGACTATTAGGTATTTTTACCGATTAAGTCCTTTTACTCGTTTTTGCTTAAAACCGAGTAGTACAAGTTGTCTAACATAATTTAAAACCTCATATTCTATCATAAAATACCAAAATACACAAATTTCACCTATGGGTATTTTTCCAAATATGAACCCTAACTTAAATTATTGCTAGCATAAGCTTTTATCGAAGCACAGGGACTCAAAACGTAAAGAACATTAAAAGCGGGGCTTGGATTCACTTACCATGGAGCTTGAAAGCTTGAAACAAACCCTAGCTATGGAGAACCCTTGAAATTTCGTCCTAATGAAGAAGATGGACAAAAATTGGCTTTTAATTTTGTTTTTAATTCATTTTACCCTAAATGACCAAAATGCCCTTACTACTAAACTTTCAAAAATTCCTTCCATGTCCTAATTTTTCCATGAACTTAAAATTGGTCAAATTACCCTTTAAGGACCTCTAATTAATAATCTAATTCAATTTTATGCAAAATACTTCTAGAACACAAGTTTTACAATTTATTCAATTTAGTCCCTAATTTCAAATTAAGCACTTTATGCATAGAATTTCTTCACGAACTTTTCACACAATCATGCAAACATATCATAGACCTCAAAATAATAATAAAATAAATTTTTCTACCTCGGATTTGTGGTTTCGCAACCACTATTCCGTTTAGGCCCTATTTCGGGATGTTACATTTCTCCCCCTTTAGGGATTTTCGTCCCAGAAAATCTTACTCGTGAAAAGATTTGGGTCTTGTTTGCGCATAGCCTCTTGGGTTCCCATGTAGCCTCGTCTACCCCATGTCTATTCCATAGTACTTTCACAAGTGCAATACTTTTGTTCCTTAATTGCTTTACCTCTCGAGCTAGAATCTTTCTGGGTTCTTCACCGTAAGTCATGTCTGGTGAATTTCAACCTCTCATCGAGAAATCACATGTGACGGATCTGAACGATAACGACGTAGCATAGACACATGAAATACATTATGAATCTTCTCTAACTCAATTGGCAAAGCTAACCGATATGCTAATGGTCCGACTCTCTCAATCACTTCAAACGGTCCAATAAAACGTGGACTTAGTTTGCCTTTCTTGCCAAATCTGAGAACTTTCTTCCACAGGGATACTTTCAAAAAAACTTTGTCACCAACTTGATACTCAATCTCTTTTCTCTTCAAATCTGCATATGACTTTTGTCTGTCTGAGGCTGCTTTTAAGCAATCTCTGATGATTTTTACTTTCTCTTCTGTTTCCTTAACTAGATCAACTCCGTAAATCTGATTTTCCTTAAGCTCTGTCCAATACAAAGGTGTGCGACATTTACGTCCATACAAAACTTCATAAGGTGCCATCTTCAAACTCGACTGATAACTATTATTATAGGCAAACTCTACTAATGGTAAATATTTTTCCCAACTGCCTTAAAATTCCAATACACAGCATCTAAGCATATCTTCAAGTACCTGAATAACTCTCTCTGACTGACCGTCGGTTTGAGGACGGAAAGTTGTACTAAAACTCAATTTCGTACCTAAAGCCTCTTGTAACTTCTTCCAGAACCGTGAAATAAATCTTGGATCTCTGTCTGAAATGATCGATAATGGCACTCCATGTAGTCTAACTATCTCTGAAATGTATAACTCAGCCAACTTGTCAAGTGAGTAATCCATACGGATTGGGATAAAATGAGCAGACTTAGTTAGCTTATCAATCACAACCCATATTGCATCTTTCTTTTTCGGTGTAAACGGCAATCCTGTCACAAAATCTATAATAACTTGATTCCATTTCCACTGGGGGACTACACAGTGCAATAAACTGAAGGTACGATGTTCGGCCTTTACCTACTGTGCAGATCAAACATCTAGAAACAAACTCGAAATGTCCTTTTTAGTCCTACCCACCAATACATTTTCTTCAAATCATTATACATCTTTGTACTACGGATGAATAGACAAAAAAAACTACTATGTGCTTCTGTAAGATCTTTCGAATAAGTTCATCATTCTTGGTACACATACCGGGTGATAATCAATCACTAGCTCATAATCTTTAATCAACTCTAGCCATCTTCTTTGCTTCAATTTCAAACTTTTGTGATCGGTGAATATGTGGCACTTCTCACCGCGTACAAATGATGTCTCCAAATCTTCAACTTAAAAATAATGGCAGCTAGCTCTAAATCATGTATCGGATAGTTCTTCTCATGTGGCTTTAGCTATCTAGAGGCATAAGCAATTACCTTCCCTTCTGCATAAGTACACAACCAAGTCCATTCATGGACGCATCACTTTGTAAATCACAAACTCCTTACGGTTTCGGTTGTACTAAAGCAGAGCTTTAGTCAACGATGCTTTTAACTTGTCAAAAATGCATGACACTTCTCACCCCATTCAAACTTGATATCCTTTCAGAAATCTTGTCAACAGGGTAGCTATCATGGAAAATCCTCTACAATATCCGGCAAGACCAAGAAAACTTCTAACTTCGATACATTTCTAGGAGGCTTCCAATCAACAATGGCTGAAATCTTGCTAGGATCAACCTTAATACCTTCACCTGAAACAATATGTCCAAGAAAACCAACTTCTCGTAACCAGAACTCATTTTTGCTAAACTTGGCATACAACTGATTATGTCTCGAAATGTAAAGCTGTTCTCAAATGCTCGCATGCTCGGTCTCATCATGAGAATAAATCAAGATATCATCAATGAACACAACTACAAACTTATCCAAGTACGGTCTGAAAATTCGGTTCATTAAGTCCATGAAAATGGCAGGAGCATTAGTCAAGTCAAATGGCATCACAAGGAACTCATAATGACCATACCTAGTCCGGAAAATAGTCTTCGGGACATCTGACTCTTTAACTCGCAACCGATAGTATCCGGATCTCAAATCTATCTTGGAGAGCACAAGAGCTCCCTTGTTTCAATTCAGAATTCCTTTCTCTTACGGTCAATAAACCCCGATGATGTACTTTTTACGAAATTCCTCCCTGAAAGAAATCCCAAGTGATCCTCTCCTTTGGTACAACTGATATACAAGTGTCTTCCACTAGTAGTAGGCTGAGTCTCTAAGAAGTGATATTACACATTTCATACATTCCTCGGGTGTACAAGATAATTCATCAAAGACTCTGATAGTATTTTCTAACCAAAATTTTGCTCTTTCTGCATCATCATGTTTTGTTGCTCGGAACTCTTCTGCCCCTTGTTTCCCGATTCTATCAACTGGTGGCTTTTCTCTTATCATTGTACCTGTGACTGGGGAAGCTTGAGCTACATGGGTAGCCTGAGAGTCATGAGGGGGTGGAGGTCTAACTACCGGATTCGTACGAACGAACTCGGCAAACCAATTATTCAAAGCTTGGAAGAGAGCTTCTCGAGTCACTCCTCCCTGATTAACTGTTACTGGCCTATTCTCAGATGGCGCTACCCCTTCTGCGGGAGCAGGCGCATTACTTTCTACATCATCATCACCAGCTCGCTCGGGATCCATTACAATAAAACAAAATATTTAAAAATCGTCAGGAGTCGTCACACTATCAAAATACAGGTATGGCATGTATAGCTAGACATTTACTCACACTAACTGTTCCGAGAACCGACTAAACCTGCTCTGATACCAATAAATGTAACGCCCCACGCCCGAAAACGTCACACCGGAGTCAAGCTTGAGGTGTTACTAAACTTATCTTACCTTTTAAACAACTCTAAACCACTTATTTTAATTTTCGGAATAAACTGTTTTTCTGCATCATAGCTGCTTAAAAATTCATTTCTCGAGTTTCAAAACTCGAAATTAATATCCGTAAATTTTTCCTGAAACTAGACTCATATATCTATCTACTAATTTTTTTCTAGAATTTTTGACTTAGCCAATTAGTACAGTTTATTAGTTAAATTTACCCCTGTTTCAGAATTTGACTGCACTGACCTCTACTTACTACGAACCACTTTTCTCCCTATACAAAATTAATATAACTATACTGTTTGTTTCTATTAAAACTAGATTCAATAAGTATTCTAAAAATATAAATTACACCACATAATTATTTTTGTACAATTTATGGTGAATTTCCAAAGTTGAAACAGGGGATCTAGAATTTTCTCTGACCCTGTTTCACTAAAACTCAGATATCTCATAAAATATAATACTTTTACCTGTTTTGCTTATTCCATAAGAAAATAGACATAATAAGCTTTAATTTCATATATTATTCACCATCAAACCATGTCTCTACGATTTTTAGTGATTTTTCAAAATCACATTATTTTTGATACTTGAATCTATTTTTAAGTTACTTTCACATTTTTCTTAGTTTTCATGTGATAGTTACTACTTATTCATACATACAATTAAACATGTATATCATCAGCCATTCTATTAGCTAATCACTAGCAAGTATTTACACATCATTCATTGATCATATCATATCAAAAGAAACCAAGTTCCTATACATGCCATACACAAAACTAAACGTCTAACTATACCAATGTGATTGCTTCGATAGTGTGATCGGGTCTCCGACGTTTCCTTCGATCCCCGAGTGGCTTGATAAAAACTATAAGAAAAAGAAAATAAAGAGAGTAAGCACTAGGCTTAGTAAGCTTACAAGCAAATAAATTACAACATTGACATAATGAATAATTATACATAATGTCACCTAGCCTCATAAACTTTATTTACTTCTCATTTTCTACCTTCTTCTTTACTTACTTACCTTCTTTCTTACGACCTTTCACTATTCATAAATATAATCTACCTTCCCTTTTGCTGATAATTCACTATAATTTACGCGTGTACAATGACCCATTGAACCACTCGGAATACTAAGGATACTGGGGTCGTTCTGTCTATCAATATCGCCAATGCCATGTCTTCGACATGGACTTACATGAATTATTCCTGTTTCCAATGCCATATATATATCTAATATGGGCTTACATGGCTCATTCCTGTCTCCAAAGCCATATATCTGATATGGACTTACATGGCTCATTTATGTCTGTCTGTCTGTCAACCCCAATATCCTAATATTCCTAAGGTTCAAACGGGGCTTCCTAATGCTTTTTCTCTGTCACTTCGCCTTTAATTTGACTTTAAATATCCTCATAAAATAAGTATATAAATGCTGGAAATTTACAATAATAATGTAAAATAAAAGAATATTGCATTTATTTCATCAGAACTTACCTCGTATGCAAAAATAGCTACTTTTACCATTTCATCCACAACTTGGTATTTTCTCCATTTTAGCTTGAATTTCAGTTTTCCTTGCTCTATCATTTAAAATATAGTCTAATTAGGACTCAAATTATTCAAATTGACCTAAAATCATATTTTGGCAAAATTACAATTTTGCCCCTAAACTTTTGCATATTTACACTTTTGCCCCAAAGCTCAGTAAATTAAACTTCAGCCTATTTTCTTATGTTTCATGACATGCTGGTCATTTTTCCCTTCTATGGCAGCATCAAATTCATACTCTAACAAGCACTTATGACTATTAGGTATTTTTCTTGATTAAGTCCTTTTACTCGCTTTTTGCTTAAAACCGAGTAGTACAAGTTGTCTAACATAATTTAAAACCTCATATTCTATCATAAAACACCAAAATACACAAATTTCACCTATGGGTATTTTTCCAAATATGAACCCTAACTTAAATTATTGCTAGCATAAGCTTTATCGAGCTACCGGGACTCCGAAAACGTAAAGAACATTAAAAACGGGGCTTGGATTCACTTACCATGGAGCTTGAAAGCTTGAAACAAACCCTAGTTATGGAGAACCCTTGAAATTTCGTCCTAATGAAGAAGATGGACAAAAATTGGCTTTTAATTTTGTTTTTAATTCATTTTACCCCTAAATGACCAAAATGCCCTTACTACTAAACTTTCAAAAATTCCTTCCATGTCCTAATTTTGTCCATGAACTTAAAATTGGTCAAATTACCCTTTAAGGACCTCTAATTAATAATCTAATTCAATTTTATGCAAAATACTTCTAGAACACAAGTTTTACAATTTATTCAATTTAGTCCCTAATTTCAAATTAAGCACTTTATGCATAGAATTTCTTCACGAACTTTTCACACAATCATGCAAACATATCATAGACCTCAAAATAATAATAAAATAAATTTTTCTACCTCGGATTTGTGGTTTCGCAACCACTATTCCGTTTAGGCCCTATTTCGGGATGTTACACCTAAGGTTCAAACGGGATTCTTTGATACTACATTTCTGTCGAAGTTGATTTCAATACTCATAGTACCAATCACTTTTTCATAGAATAATCAAAGCATAATTCATGATAAAATGTAAGCAATAAACTCATGATACACTTACCATACATGCAATATTAAGGCATTTAAAGTATGGTACATGTTTCATTATTTGCAAATGAATTTACCTCGGTACAAAATGATAAAAACGAGTCTAATCCTCGTAAACTTTGGTTTTCCCTCGATCAAGACCCGACGTTTTTCTTGATTTATAATGCCAAAATTAACTTGTTCAATACATACATTGGTCAAATCGACCTATAACACAAACTTTAGTAAAATTACCATTTTAGCCCTAACTTTTCACTTATTTACAAATTGGTCCCTAGGCTCGTAAAATGAAATACATACATTTTTTTTGTTACCCAAGCCTAGCCGATTCATACACTAGCTCATGTCAGCCTATATTTCTCATTAAATCACATTTCTACTACCCATTTCTTCATTTTTTTACAAATAAGTCCTTTTTAGGTGTTTTCACTAAAAATCACTTAGTAAAAGATGTTAAACACACATCAAACTTTCATATTTCTCCATTAAACATCAAAATACAAACATGTCACACATGGGTCAAGTTTCATACATGAACCCTAGCTCAAAATATGGCTAGAAATGGATAGATCATGCTTTAAGGATCTCAAAAATGGAAAGAACATAAAAAACGAGGCTAGGGAGCACTTACAATCAAGCTTGAAATGTTCAAAACCCTAGCTATGGAGAGCATGGAATTTTTGGCACCCCTTGGAGAAGATGGACACCATTTTTGACTTGATTTTTTCCATTTTATTCTTTTATTAACCAAATGACAAAAAATACCCTTAAGGCCTTGCTTTCAAAATTTTCCTATTCATGCCCATTTTTGTCAAAATTTTAGAACTTGGTCAAATTGCTATTTAAGGACCTCTAATTAATAATCCAATGCAATTTCATGCTCAAAGGTTCTAGAACATGTATTTTGCAACTTATTCAATTTAGTCCCTAACTTCAAATTGGACACTATAGGCATAAGATTTCTTCATGAAATTTTCACACAAACATGCATTCATATCATGGACCATCAAATAATCATAAAATAATTATTTCTACTTCGAATTTGTGGTCTCGAAACCACTATTTTGACTAGACCCTAAATTGGGATGTTACACTCTCAACCTCAAGCACATAAGCAAAGAACATAACCACAAATACAAAGATTTAATTATGCTAGAACCCAATACTTAAGCATTTAAATTTTTGGGGTGTTACATTTACTACTTTTGCAGTTTAGTCCTTATACCTTATTTAATCCCTATTTTGAAAAAATTACCTGACCGAAATTCAACGCACTTCTAATATGACACTGTAATTATTTAATAGAAATATTTACGAGTCAAATTTACAAAAGTAAGGTCTCAAAATTATACTTTTTGACACTAGTGACTTTCGGGTTGTTACAATTTTCTTGAAACCAGAGAAGGGAAGTAAACATTCTTAGAGTCATATGAGGTAAGTGTATTTTACACTAAAACTAAAAAGAAAAAAGAAAAAAGAAAAAAAGAGCAAGTGTCTTTTACCTTTTAATTTAACGAGAATAAAAAAAATCGTAAAGTCACGGTTGTAATGGTAAAGTTGTAAGTTGACTGTAGAGACAAGGATTCAACACTTTGTAACCTAACCTTTTTTAAATTTGTAAACACAAAAGAAAGTTTTAAGACAATGATGGATGGATTGTTTTGTTTCTGTATTAATATGTATTTGTTTTAGTGTGCTTGAATGTACATTTCGAGTTTATTGGCATTTCTCATAATGGGAGGGATCTTATTACACATTGTAAAAACTAAAGTAGTTTTACACACTTTTGTAACTATTTATATGATTAATATTTTAACGATCCAACCGTTATTTTTTATGATTTATTCATGTAGATCATGCATGTCAAATTTGATGCAAATTTAAAACTTCTAACTAATTGTTTTATATAAAAAAATTCAACCGTTAAATATATATAAAGCAAAATATTATCAATTACTTACATATAAATAAATATGGTTATATGACAATATACTTTTTAAATAATAAAGAATAAGCATCAAATAAACAAATAAAATATTTAAAAATATAGTAAATTACTCTTAATTAGGTTAATCCAATATAATATTTCAATTTTATTTTTAAATGCGTTTATGATAAAAATAAAAACGATCAAGAAAAAAATCATTAGAAGTTATTTAAACAATCAAATAAATGATTTTTTTTAAAATAATCAAAATCAAAATATTGTATGGATAAATATGTACTATCGTGACTAATATTCCTCGGTACATACCATACAAGGCCTATTCCAAAAATGTAAACAATGCTATACTATTAAATTGTTTGGGGTCTAAGCTGGACCGGGCTATACCTATGTAGTTATTATGACATTTTATACTTGTTTAAATTCTGTTTGATTTGTAATGTAATTTTAAGTTTAAGGCGGCATATTTATAAGTAATTAATTTAAATTTATTTTAGATAAGTATACATTAATTTTTTAATTGTTATTTTAAATTTAATATTTAATATGATTTTCACTAAAATTTTAAAAACAAATAACTTAACATAAGTATTATTCCAATCTACTCATACATGTGAATATTTACTGGGATTAGATCAAACTAAATCGACAACTCTAAAATTAAAGATCAAATCAAGTCGATTAATAGGAAGATATTCTAAACTTATTAGAAGACTTATCCTTCATGATTTATGCCATATTTATATTGCTTATGCTAAGGGATAAATGATTATATAGATGAGATTATGTTAGTAAGTTCATAGTCGTATAAGTGTGTAAACTTGTATAGGTTTTGTACATGAGTTGAGAACACTTATTTTGCTCAATGAGGAACATATATTTTGAGTGCAGTATTCTGTAATAATCAAGCGTGTTACTTGGTTAAGTGTTTTAAGCTTTTAAGGGGAAAATTTAGAGGGAAATGTTAGATCTTAGATATAAAGGTGAAAAGTCTAATTTGGTGATCGTTAGAGCTTGAATTCACTTGTTGCAAGTGGAGTTAAGATACTGAATATTTTTTTAGGTAAGGTCCTACAGATGTAGGGAAACTGAATTGCGTAAGCATCACTTGTATTCTTTATTTTTCTGCACTTTACATTTGTGTGCTTGAAATAGTTGGAATTAGTGTTGGCACTGCTTCTAACATTGCTTGTGTTGATTGTCAAGATATAAATTTAGACCGAACAATTATAACATAAATTACATAATATATAAAAAAACATGTGACTATATAATTATAAATAAATATTATAAAAAACGTATATTAACATTCACTTATTGTAAAATTATTGCTTGATAAAATCATTGTTTAAAATTGTAAATTTTTTTAATAATGTTTAAAACTCCAAACACAAATATATTCAAACATTGAATTTTTAATAATTAAATATTAATTTTAGTATTGCTCTTATCAAAATTTGATTTCACTAAGTAAATATTGTAAAATATTTAATAATTCAAAAATTCAAAACAAATATATATTCAATGAAAACTTAAAAAAAAAAATTAATGTTTAGACATAAAAAATTGCGACTTAAAAAAAGCTGTCTAACAAATTTTTAATATTTGATTAAAAAATTAATACTATTTAAAAACTTAATTAAATAAATTTATGCTAGAAATGTTTAAGGATGATAATAAACCTTATTATTTTTCTAAATAATATGAATTAAATTAAATTATTTTAAATAAATACAACTTAAAATTTCTAAACAATAAATTTTTTGAAGTTTCTTTTGAATATATATATATTGAAGCTTTAAGCATTACTTAAAATTTAAACAAATATTATAATTAAAAAAGTTTAACATTATTTTTACTTTTAAACTTTGTTTTTAAAACTTTTTAAAAAAAATATATTTAACAATGTTTTGGAAAATTAACTCTATTGTTAAACATGTTTCATTTTTTAATAGTATTTTATATATATATATATATATATATATATATATATATATATTTTAAAAATATGTATTTAACCATTTTTAAATTTCACATAAACTTTTACATTTTCTAATTATATTGTTAAGTATTGAATATTTTTTAAAATAATTTATCCGTAATCAAGTTTTTTTAAATATTTAATTATTTAAAAATAATATAAATATATATTTATAAATATTATTTTTATTATAAAATATTATAGTATTATTTTAAATGTTTAACATTAAAAATATTTTAATATTATTAAATAATTGTCAGATTACTTAAATTTGGTTAGTTTCCGTATATACAGTAATTAATTTGTTAATTTTCAACATCTGCCACTTGACAAAGATCTAACTTACTGTTTCCATTTTTGAGTCTATATATTACTATAGATAATATAGATATATATATATATATATATATATATATATATGATAATATAAAATAATATGAAGATAAAAATAAAATAAAATATAAACATAATATAAAATAATATATATATATATATATATATATATATATATATATATAAATATCATAATTAGAAAATGAACAGGTTGAATTGAGATCCAACCTTAAATTTGATGTATAAATCCAGCTCATATTTTAAACTCTGCCCCCATGCAACATGTTTAAAGATTTCAGTTACACATATATAGTTATATACACATATATTTCATTTTAATCGATATTTTTAGTTAATCAACTAATTGATGAATCTTATTTATTAATTTTTTTTATAATTCTTAATAATTTTTTTATAATTCATTAATATATACAACAATAATATTTCATAATAATCCTTTATTTTTAATGTTTTAAAAAATAAATATTTTTAATAATTTTCTATAATTATTTAATAGTATTTAATAATTATTTTAAAAAATCACAATATGAACAAATAATTATTTAAGCTCATTTAGACCTGAACAATCATTCTTCTTAAAATTTAATAATTTTTTTTGATAATTTTTAAATATTTTCTATAATTATTTAAAAAACCCAGGATGAACCTGGATAACTAATTGTCCATATTTACTTGAACAAAGACAACTATTTGTTCAAGTTCATCCTAGACATGGTTTTTAAATAATCATTAAGATATTTTTAATTTTTAAAGAATATTTGTTGACGTGGTAAAATGTTACATTAATATTAAGTACACATGACCCATTAAGTATTACTGCTTGGTTACTCCGTTAGTGATGTCATCATTTGTCTATAGAAATAGATAAATTTTTTTAATAGAAAATTTAAAAATTTTCATTGATATAATGTATAAAAATTAATTAATTTATTTTCTTTAATAAAAAGAATAAAATGGAATGCAATTCCTAATTAAAAAAATTTACATCACAGCTATCTAAACCGGATCATAGACGCATACAGCGAATACATAACCACCCAAGTTTAGACACGCAATCCCACTTGAAATGAGTTAATTAAATAGAGTGTGAGTGATAGTTGTAAAAAAAGAAAACGTCTCTTTCTATTAAATTAATTCTAAAATAACCTGAAATTAAAAACTATATTATATGATATGGTTGGTGAAGTTAGTCATTACTTTATACTTGAACTAATATTACTATACAATTTAATAGCGGAAAAAAATTAATAATTCATACTACTTATCAACAAGGTATTGCATGTTTCTATCTGGCTATTGCATGCAGCCAAGCCAATGAACTTCTCCTCTCCATGCATATACTGATTACTTACCAAAGAAACCTTATTTAAAGAAAAGCAGAAGTTTAAAACAAAGAGAATTTATAAAAACAAACTAAATCAACAGGAAACTTGAACGTTATTCACCCAAAATATAAACAATCAAACACAATAACACAGCTAATTAAGCATTAATACACGTAATTATTTTATACACTGTAAATAAAATTTTTAAATTTCATAAACATATTTGAAAAAGTGATGTGTTTTATTTTGTCTTCTACTATATACCTTACAATTACTGTCACTCTTTCGATTTACTTATGGATAGTGTATGAAATAAGTTATTTAATATCATAACGAAAGGGTGCAGAAATAGGTAATTGACTATGCTGCATTGCTGGACCCCTGGCATTCGTTCCCAGCAGAGTCTGGAAGGGAAGTGAAATTCCCAGGGTGAACCTTATTCCTTCCGGAAACAGTAGGTTTCCTCTCTTCAATGGTTCCAGTAGTACCACTGGTTTCCCCTCTCCTTACACTTTCTTCTTCCATTCTCTTCATCTTTTCCTTCTGGCGCTTACGCATCAGATAAACCTCAGCACAGCTAGCTCCAATGGAAGACATGATAACAACACAACTCAGAAACAATGGAGAATAATTTGTCAAATGTTACTTGTATTATTGGATGAAGAGGAATCTCCAAGGCAGGACTATTTATAGACTAAGAAGGGGGTGACTGGTGAGCTAGCCATCACTAATCCACACTTCTAAGCTAATTAATTTAATTATGGAAAGCATTAATTATTATCTTAATGCAACAGAATTAAAGAGTTTTAAGAAAACAAAGAAATGTAAAAACTAGTGGCGCAGCCGGTCCTGACCCTGACCCTTGACCCTTATGTTATTTTAAGACGAGAAAATTTTTAAAAAAAAAGGGGCTTTCATTTGTTCATTTGAACAAGTGGATGTTACATAATATATAAGAAGTGTGGATCGATAAAATAGTGGGGTTTTACTTTTGGAATGGCTTTCTTATTGCGGCATGGCCAATTCCAAAAACTTAGTGCCCTTAAACTTACAGGCACATGCAACACGTCATGGAGAAAAATGGAAGGTGCACAGTTGGTCATTAATAAGGTTCTATATGGATCTGTAACTGGTTAGATGGGTTAAACAAGTAATTGAAGTTCTTTGAATAATTTTCTGAGGCAGCAGTTTCTGTTTTGCAGAAATGGAACTGCATGTGCATAGTTAGCTGTTTTTTATTTTGGCGGGGCCCTGAAGGCCACTAATTATTCTGTTACGATTATATTATTATTTCTTAATTATTATTTATAATGATAAGGACCTACTCTTTTAAAGCTGCCTTATAATAAAATTTTCCTGCTTAAGCCTTTGATTATTGGCATGTGGCACCACTAATGAGTGATAATCCTTAATTATTGGGAGCACTTGATTGATTTCTATTTTCAATGCTGAGAATGAAAGGAAGGGAGCTAACCAGGTTTGGCTGTGTAAAAAAAAAGAAAAATTTAAGGTTTTGAGTTTAGGGGCTTATATTTAGTCACACTCTATAAAATTATTTGTGAGTTAATTTAAATTAGATTAATTATTTTTTGGTTTAAATTTGATAATAGTTTTTACATTAGAGTTTTTAGTTTTCTTTTTAAGTTAACTTTTGAACTTAAGTTGAGGTTTAAACTTATTTTTGGTCTAAATTTTAAAAAAAAAATATAAAAAATTAACTTAAACCAAAACAAGTTCATGTCTTAGAATAATTACTAAATTTAATTATTAATTTAAACAAAAAAATTAAATATCAATGTGAAAACACTTATCATACCCAAATAGTTATTTTAACTTGAATTAAACATGCAAGTTAAATGCTTGAAGTAATCCATACAAACCAACTATACAGCAGGGGAAGCGAAAAACCTAACTATCGAAAATCAGTTTCAACTGTTTTATTCAATTTCGTGCTGATTTGGTTTTATTAAATTCAGTTTTATTTTAGTAGGGTTAATATTTGAATATGTTCGAATTTCAATTCATAAGATAAATACTATAATCATTTGATCCAAATTGAATAAAAGCTAATGTTTTATTTAATTTTTAATTAGTTTATAACATTTTAATATAATATATATATAAATTAATGAAAATAATTTAAAATAATATAAAAATATTTTTAAACAAATTTTAAAAACTGATGAATCAAACCGATTCAAACCTTTAGAATTCGAATCTGTTCAGTTTGATATTTTTTGACATTCAATTTGATTCCGGTTTGCTTTTTAAAAACTAGAATAGAATATAACAACGTAACTTTATTTTTCAAAATTAATTTGAACTGAAACGTTATCACTCATATCGGAAAGAAATAAGGTGGGCAATAATTGTTTTATTTATCTATTCCTTATATTTTGTACCAATCTTGAAAACATTTATCCTTACAAAAATTTAATTATATCTGTAATTAGTTATGTCATTCAATCCTAGTTCTGACTATATCTTTTAATTTAATATGATAAAAGTTATTATAATTTATTTATTAAGTAATTTTAAAATATAAAAATTTAATATTATTCCACATACTTCGCCTGACCTTCGACAGGGAGATACCTTTACCACAAATGTTACCTTGCTTACCTCATGCCTCGTTTAGGTCTGAGGACACATCACTTAACCGCTCAAATAAGATGGTTGTCACTCATCATCAATATACCTTGCAACCCATTGATGTCAAGTCATGCAACTGACTTGACAAGCAAATTATTGAATGACAAGCTCGCTAATGAAAGAAGGACATGTGGCTTATAAAAGTCAACCTTTATTCATTTCCAAGCCTTATAGTGAGGGATTCTTTACACTCTTCACTCACTCACTCGCCCACTTGCTCTCTCTCTCTCTCTCTCTACTAGAATGACTCAGAAAAACTTTCGTATTTTAAATCGTACTTTAAAACCATTTGTCTTTTTATTTAAAACTAGTGAACTTGGTTATTTGCCTTTGTTATGAGAAAACATGTTAATTTCAAAAATCAAGCGTCTTTAGAATTTCATTTGTAAAGATGAATTATTTCAGAAAACTAAGTTGTATTTTATTAAAAACTTGTTTTCAATATTGTAGCGGAAATCAGTGATAAAATCATATTTTCGTTAAAAACTAATTTTTCATGTATAATCATTAAAATATCAAATGAGCAGTTTAAAACTTCAAGTCATGCAAAAAAATAGAATAAAAATCCCAAAAATAAAGTCTCATGCCACCGTCCATAAAGAAAAATATTATAGTCCCAAAATAATCATTAAAATAAAGTTTAAAGTACTTATAATTAAAATCATTCGAGAAGCTCCTTCGATAGCCGCGTTCAAGACCTAACCTCTGGGGTTATCTATAAAATCGATAAACTAAGTAGTGAGCTAATAAGCTCAATGTGAGTCATAACTTTAGTAAATAGTAAATAACAATAAATGTAGCACTCAGGCCAGTCAATATACAAAATATTAAGAACACTACAGAATTACATAATTTATGTAGTGCATGAACATGTTAATGCAGTGTTTTCAGAAAAAGGTCCTACCCAACTCCTCTACACACCATAATAAGAATTCTCCAGAACTCATCCAGCCAATAACACACAAGTTTGTGGACAAGCCACCAGTACTAGAAATATGGACAAGTCACCAATATTGCAGACGAGTTGGCAGTATTGTGGAAAAGCCACAAGAATTACAGACAATGTAATAGCCCAATTTTGGGCCTAGTCAGAAAAGTAGTTTCAGGACCATAAACCGAGGTCAAGAAATTATTTTTATTATTATTTCATGTATCATAGCATGATTATATAAGTGCATGAAAATTTTGGTAAATTAATTTTAGCGATTGTGAGCTTAATTGCGAAAAAGGACTAAATCGCATAAAGGGGTAAAGTTTTATTTTACTTGATAGATATACCAAATAGCTAGAGAACCATAATTGGAGGTCTTTAAAGAGCAATTAGACCCTTTATAGAGGCATGGCTGGCCATAGGAGACAAGGGAAGTCAAAATGTCAAATGTTAGGTGAGTTGGTAGCTAAATTGATTAAAATAGAAATAAAATAAAAGGAAGATGATATCACCTTCTCATCTTCTTCACTACCACCAAAATTTTTAGAAAAAGGAAGGGTTTTGAAGCTTTAAAATTTTATCCAAGCTATCCTCTTGCAAGTAAGTCAATTTGAAGGTTATTTTTGATAAATTTTGTACTTTTGGAACCCTTGTAGCATGAACTAGCTAATGAGGGGACCATTTTGTAAAATGGTTGATAGTCTAGGGGTTTGCCATGAATTAGATCATGATGTTTACTGAGTTTGCATGAAAAAAATGAGTCTTGGTTGTTGAGTAAACAACTTTTGTGAAAGGACTTCTCATGAAAACCCTAATAAGACCATTTTGTAAAGTTTGTAAAATAGATAGTAATGTTGTGAAATATTGGGAATTTGGGGTTTTCATAAGAGTAATAAATGGTTGGTTAGGCTTGGATAATAAGGAAGTTCGATAAAAATTGATTTCCGAGCCTAGGGATAAAATAGTCATTTTGTGAGAGTATAGGGGCAAAAGGGTCATTTTGCCAAAAAATGTGAATTTTTGATTGTGTAAATTTATCTAGTGATTAAATGGATGAATTTTTATTATTTTAGATCAAGAAATACAAAATTTGAACCTAGACCGGGGGAAGGCCAAGTAAGTAGATTAAATCAACTAGTCGTCTACATTTTGTAATCCAAGGTAAGTTGTATGTTAATAATGTAACTATATCTTTATGATGTGTGATTGAATTGATATTGCATACATTGTTTTGATTGTGAATATGAGAATGCATATTGAGAAATTAACATAGTAAAGACTTTCGTTGAACATTTGGAATAGACTTGGATATTTATATCGTGACATTGGGTGATATGTGTGCTAGTGTAAGACATGTCTGGGACATGCATCAGCCACAATATGAGAGCCAGTGTAAGACATGTCTAGGACATCCATCGGCCTCGAGATATTTAAGCTAGTGTAAGACATGTCTGGGACATGCATCGGCATTGAGATGAGAGCTAGTGTAAGACATGTCTGGGACATGCATCGGCCTCACGATATACAAGCTAGTGTAAGACCTGTCTGGGACATGGCGTCAGCTTGTTGTGTGTCAGTGTAAGACCTGTCTGGAACATGGCATCGACGCCTATAGATGAGAGCCAGTGTAAGACCTGTCTGGGACATGACATCGGCCTCGCTATATGAAAGCCAGTGTAAGACCATGTCTAGGACATGGCATCGGCATCTTAACCCATGTTAGGGCTATTGAGTATCCAGTAGTATTCCAAATAGTTCAACAAAAGAGATATGATTTATATCGAAATGAGAAAAGTTATGATCATGTGATGAGTGGTACAGGTACCTATTTGAAATGTATGAGATGTGGGCTCAATATATGCAATATGAGTTGTATTGGATGGTGATGAGTAAGTTGTACTTACGTCTAATTATGGTATTCATGAATAAGCTATGAAAGGTTATGAGCATATTGTTTTATGATAAGTAGTTGATATTTATTTTCATGCAACTTACTAAGCTTTATACTTACCCTATTTCCTTTCCATTTTCTTAGTGCCGCCAAAGTAGTTTAAGGATCATCGCCTACGTCGGAGAAGGCAGTCAAACTATCATCTGAAACATTGGGTATAATTAGTTCTTTTATTTTGATTATGGCATGTATAGGAACTTTTGATTTTATTTTATTTTAGTGTCATTGTTTTGGGGCCAAATGTGTTGGCTTACTTTAGTAATTGACTCATTTTGTATAAGGCCATGAAAAATGGCTAATATCGAATGTTTCTATATTAATGCAAGAAGGTCTTTCATGAATGTGAAGTTGTTGATATGGTTGCTTGGTTTAGAAATCATGTTATGTAAGATTTTAGTATGTTGGATGGAGTTATATTGTGTTTCAGGGTGGTAAAAGGCTTGGTAGATAGCCTTATATCGTCCACACGGGTAGACACACGGGTAGACACATAGGCGTGTGTCTAGGCCGTGTGTGACACACGGTCAGCCCCATGGGCGTGTTGTTCGACCGTGTGTCCCCTTCACCTTGAATTAGCAAGTTAGTATGCATGGTAGTAGACACACAGGCAGAGACACGGCCGTGTGGGGGACACGGCCTCTGGCCACGGGCATGTGCCTTGGTTGTGTGCCCTTAATTTATCGTTGACATCAGAAATAGAATGTCAAGGTTTTTAGACACGGGCTAAGACACAGGCGTGTCATGGTCGTGTGAGGGACACGGGTCATGGACACGAGTGTGTGTCAGGCCTTGTGAAAACCCCTGTAGGTTTGAATTTAGAATTTAATTCACACGGGCTCGGGGCACGGGCGTGTCCTCTTGTGCTTAGGCCGTGTGAGCCACACGAGCCTTTAGCATGGCCATGTCATAATGGCCACACGGGCGTGTGCCCTGCCTCAAGTGGCATTTTTTTTAAAGTTTTCAAAGATGTTGGGATTATTCCCGAGATATTTCCACTGCGTGATTTGGGCCTCATAGGCCTATATTAAGAGCTTTTAGATTAAAAGAGAAAAGTTTTAAATTGGACCTAGTCCTTATAACTCGAAAATGGTTGTATGCATACGGTTAAGTCAGGTAATGTCTTGTGCCCAGTCCCGGCTTTGGACTCGAGCAAGGGGTGTTACAAACAAGCAGTTAGTACTTCCTCCTTACAAAATCGTCCCAACACCAATACAAAATGACATGTTTTTAATGATACAAAGTAGTATAGTAAGCATGACTAAAACATGCAATCAATAAGCATGCTTTAGACATGCGATCATTAACAAAAATAGTGGCATAAAATATCATGCATTCGGTAAAATAGTATAGTGGGTACATTTAATGATACTTTTAGTGTTAACAATACCATTAGCCACATTTTTAACATGTGACTAAAATTTCAATAATAATATACATAATCTATCATGTAATCAGTCTCAATAGCATATAAGTAACATGTTTTAATATCACATATTATGAGAAAAATCACTTAGTCATATAATAACACATAAACACATATGGCATCATAGTTTCATCACATCGGAGGTACTTACTAGAATTCAATCCTATTAAAGTATTTATCTTCACCTAGAATACTTATCGTATTCATTTAGCAAATATTTTGAAGCAGATTAATATGGTTATTATTTGTCACACCCTAAATCTGGTTGATCCAAAATAAGGCACGTAGATAGGGTTGTCTATTTTGGAGCACTCTAGTATTTAGTCTGCAAATTTATAAGCTTTTGGCGAACTCATGTTTTGGAGTACAAAGTATCTACCCAAAATGTATCTCAATAGTTAGTTCTTGTAGTATTTTTCAATTAAAGAAATGAATTCGACAAAAAGGAGAGTAAGCCTTGTGTAGGTTACCGTCAAAAGTATAGTAGCTTTTCAAGCACTGTGCTAGTTGGGTTTGTAATGTGATTTGGTTAGGAACCAATTGAATTGATTGGTTAAATAATATTTTTACAGGATCCTCATTTATACTTCTCTTAGACTTTGTAGGTCATTTATTGAGACAAACTCTGGATACAATTGGCATTTGTCAAGTTCCTCTAAGGGGAAATTAGATATATATATTGTGAGAAGGATTCGTGTGGATGGTTTTCTTCTTTTAATACTACTCTCTAGTTTTTTTCTATTAGAACTTATATGTTTCCTTCTCATTTATTAAGCTGGAAGCTAAGGTTCTGGATTAATGAGTGGATATTCTATCTCTTGGTAAGTTTGATAGCTTTGCATGTTAAGTTCTTGAAAGATAAGAATATTAAGAAGCATATGAACAGTGAGTTGTGAATAAGAAACCCTATATGGGGGTCGTCTATAATTGTGATGTTAGCCATTTTTCTATTAATGATTTTTAATAGCGATTTTATGTCCTTTAAACATTTGTTGTTGATTTGAGAGGGATGTTCGAGTTTAGAACTTCAAGCTGTAGTTTGGGTGAGTATCAGGTGAGTTTCTACCTTGACTTATATAAGTTATGTTGAAAAGGTAAATGTATATGTTAATATCACCACGAATAGCTGTTAAGTGTGGGAAACATGGAAATGTCATTGCATGTTCATCTTGGAGGTAAGTGAGTCAATATACAAATAAGGTGTTGTGTGATGGTAAGGTATACGAGTATCAGGTATGGAAAGATAAGTTTTGTTATAAGAAAAAGAATAAGACAAGTATGAAAATGAATCTGGGCGAGTATTGTGTTGGGTAAGTAAAACATCAGTTGTGATGTCTCTAGTAAGACAACTATATGCTAACTAGATTGGCAGAATATGATGTGAAGATGCGAAAGTTCATGTGGTAGAGACCATGGCTTTATATGTTAAATACATTCATGGTGATACTTATAGTGAGATGAAGACTAGATTGGTAGATCACGACATGAAGGTGTGTAAATCTGTGGTTGAGTCCCATGGCATAATGTGATGATAAGAATATTCATGGTGATGCCTTTGGTGATATGTAAATCGAACTGGAAGATCACGACATGATGTTATGTATAAGTCCATGAGGGTGAAACCCATGACACATTCTATGAAAATTTGTTGGGATAGTAAACATGTGAGTCTGTATGTTACCTATGTGGCGTGATCTACTAAGCCTTTGTGGCATATTCTGTATGGACTTTGTGGCAAGATCTGCATTGTCTCATTGGCGTATTTAGTGTTTTTTGTGTGGTATAATATGGTTATTCGCCTTTGTGGTAAGTTTTGGGTACATTTTGAGAGATTTTTGTTAGATAATTCCATGATACAATATGGTATATCTGAAGTTAATTTGGTTTGATTAGTTCTTCAAAAATCCATGATAAGATATGATACGTATTCTGTATGGATTTTTTTCAGATAATTCTATGATAATTCCATCATCATGCATCATGCATCATTCACTTCATCAAATGGGCACCAAAATGTTCATCAAATGTAAAGTCCATAAGTCTTAAGGTATAATAATCATGTAAATAACTTAAAAGTCATAGCAAAACCACTGCATATAGTCTACCACATTGCCACAAGGCAAAAATATCTATTATTAAACACATATATTGCTTATTGATTTTCTGCTCATTACTACTGCATATTTGCATTATAAGCACAATATTATCACTAACACTTAGTTTGTTTGATATGTTCACATATATAATTCCACAATAATAATCACGAACACATAACACATGTAATGGCATATCATCTTAATACACATTTTCACAATTCAATGAGCACATCATACACAAATTAAACATGAGCATAAGAGAATTTACACTCAGAATTTAGAGTAGGGGTTCAGGCTACAACTAAATTCCCTAACAACGTATTAAGTTGTGTCCACAAGCAGTTAATCTAAATACTCACCAATTCACTTTCGTTGAAATGTGAAAAGCTCAACTAGCCTTTTCTAGCTTGTAGATGGTCCTAGAGAATCCAAAACTTCAACACAACAATTCACACAATAACAACAGATTCAGAAATCAGCTAAGGACTCATCACAAGCAACCAAAAACATAAGCCTAAGATATGTTCCCATGTAATCGAAATCTTTAACATAACAAATTTAAAATTTGAATATCTCGGTCTATACTCAATCTTTTTGCCTAAAACCAATTCTTTCATCTTATAATTTGCCTACGACAAATTCCCAACCTTTAAACTACATAAAACTACACAATTCATGGTATCGACATTTTTTGACAAGTTTTGACTATTTTCACGAAAATTCATTAAAAATCAAGAAATCTTTAATGAAACTTCAAAACAAGTTTAGGGACCTCTTAATCATGTCAAAATCTTTAACTTTGAAATCACATTTTTACTCAAAGATTCAAAATTCACCATTAGCGACCCTATTTTTAGATTTTAATTAAAACATGTGATTTAGCGACTAAAAATTCAACTTCAAAGGACTAATAACGTTAAAAACTAATGGGTAGATGATTGGTTACTTTAATGGATGAAAAATAGACTTTTAGCACGAATCCAATAAAACCCACATGTGAGGAAGATGATGATTTTAATGAGATTTTAGGATGTTTTCTTGAAGATTTATGAAAGTTTAAGGCTTTTGGAATGGTGTGAATCAAAGTAATGTAGTTTGGAAATAAAAAATCAATTGGGAGAGTAAGGGAAAGCAAGGGACAACAACACTAAGGAGAGAGGAGAAAACTATGGTGAAAATAAGCTAGGAATGGGGTTTTTAGGTTCAATTTTTAAATTTGGTCCAATTTCCTCTTAAAAACTCACAATTTTGACTCTGTTGCAAATCAGTCCTTTTTCTAAAATTAAAGGTTTCTAAAACGCTTTTTCAAAAATTGATTTGACCTCTTAAAAACTATAATAAAAAGCATCACCGATATACATTTTTGCATAATTCCAATCACTCTAAGGCCATAATTCCTAAAATACCTCTAAAACTCCTAGGTCCTATTTTAGGGTGTTACAAGTTGAGTTTTTCTGCACTATGTAAGGTAGAAGTATGAGTTACCTAGTATCAATCATATCTTGATAGTATCATGTTTCATTTTGGAATCGAATTTTTATGTCATCTCGGGTATTCTTGTGTTTTATAACAGCATGAGCATGTGTTGGGTTTTGAATGATTTGAATAGTTCATTAATAGCATGAGCATGTGTTGGGTTTTGAACTAGGATATGAATTGATTGGTATACAGATAGTATCAAATAAGTATTGGAATATGCCAAATGTGAGTTCAGATAGTAAGTATCTTCCAACAAATAATATCTGTGAACGAACATTCTATTAAAATGATAAGTGTTATGTGAAGAGGAAATCCATAGGAAGTGGGCTTTGTGGAGATATTCCTTTAAGAAGTATCTTCATTGTTCTAAGAGGAAAAAGATAATAGAATATTGTCTGTAATATCTATAGTCAACCAAATAGTGAAGAGAAAGTTGGTACGTTAAGTATGGTAGTTCACATATAAATGCAAGTTAGATATCATGAGAGTGTCCGCACAAAACAGAAATGATATGTCGAGTATGGAAACTGGCGTACAAGTATACATTCGATATTTGAAAAGTACCTGTCAAGGTATTCTATACTCAAACTCACTAAGTTCTCTTTAACTTACAAGTGCTCATTCTTGTTTCAGGTACTGTTGTATGTTCTAATATGCCAAGAGGGATAAGCCAGGATTATGCATACAAGGAACATTTTAGTAATATGGCATATAGTAGGATTACACCTTAACGAGTCTAGTTTTAGCAAACATTTTATGTTGTAATAAATGTGACAAGTTTGATGTATTTTTAAATACTTTTCTTTTTTTCTTCAATATTGAGACTTTAAATAAAAAAAAATATATGTTTAAAGTAAAATGTACATGTCAACTATTTCAAAATTTTTGCTAAATGTAATGTAAAGTAATACCCGAGATCCATACACGATAATTTGGGTCGGGCTGAGGGCGTTACATTATTGTTATTTAATCTTAGATATATGATTTTTATGGACAAACATATACAACTTTAGTAGGTTAAAACCCACACCTGAAATAAGACCTTGTGTCTCTAGATCTACTCAACTACATTTCAACGATACTGATCTAGTCAGATCTCGCCTTGATTTGTTCATACGTAATGGTACCAACACCAAAATATTCTCGTGTTAATTTTGACCATAGTCAATAAAATCCTCTTATTAAAAATAATTAAGGACTACTTACTCAATTATTCTTTCGAACGGTATCCAAAAGGTTTCTCTTGTATTAAAATAAATCAAAGCGATTTGTATAGTCACCTTTGAAGAAAACAATATGAACATACAACATGTTAGATTTGAACATTCCAAAATAAATAGATTTTAGAATTAGACTATTCCAATCTTTACTTACTCTAAAACGACTATATCGAAAGACTTAAGATTCAATCAGAGAATTTTGAGAGAATAAAGAAAGGACGAATAAGGAGAAAATAAAACAAAATAAAAGTGAGTATATTAATATAAATCAAATAGAATAATAATAAAAATAAAAATAAAAATAAAATAGAAATAGAAATAGGAAAAATGGTGATAAGAGTTCGATTTTGACTAAAGAAAAGGAAAAAGATGAAGAAAATCAGGTGGTGGTGACGGTACTGGTAAGGAGAGAATAAGAGGGAAGGGACGGTGGTGCAGTGGTGGTGGTTTGGTGTTGCAATGTAGGCAAAAGGTGGTAATATGGTGGAAAAAATATGAAAGATGGTAGTAAGTGGAGGAGGAGAGAAAAAGATGCTAGGAGAGAAAGAAAATGAAGGGGAAAACAAAAGAATTATTTTTTTTAGGTGATGGGGATGACTAATAAGGTAAGGGGAAGGAAAATATGGCAAAGAGTAAAACAAGGGGAAGAAAAGGAAGGAGGGGGAACAAGGAGAGAGAAATGGGGGATAAGAAAGGAATGTAGAGAAAAATAAGGGAGGAAAGAATCTCCCTTATATGGCAACACATATGGGCGGCCAAGGGGGTTGGCTAAGATGTTTGTGTTGAAATAAAAAAATAAAAGTGGGGGAGGGGACTCAAACATAGGTCTCAAGGAAACTATACTTGTTCTTAACAACTATGCTAGCACACGATCTTGCTCATAACTTAAAAATAACTCAATTTAGATGAGGCATGACATGCACAAACGTGGCTCACTCCAGCTCAAGCATTCCCTCAAATAGAGATGAATAAGGAGAAGATCCATAAACTAGACCACAACCTTAAGCAACTCAAGACACACCACATATTCAACCAAGTTGTCATTATGATCTATATAATCTCCATGATTCACACTACTCGTGTTATGTGATTTATTACCATAATCCCCCACTAAGATATTATAGTCATTACCCACCACCTCTTTAGAATTACTCCTAATCTACCCTAAGAGAAAATACTCTCAAAATCCTAATACAAGTTCACGTCGGTTAACAAAAATGCAAGGAAAAATATGAAAACCTTAAAACAAAAACTCTTTATGAAACAATGAATTTATCAACATCAATAGGAGGGTAATACTCCTAATGAGAAAATTGTTGAAGAGTCTAGAGCTAACTATACAGCAAAATGGTCAACAAGAAGAAACAACTCATTCATTTCCTGGTAGGTCGAGAAGCCTAAAAATTGACCCAAATGCAAGACCTTAGGAAAAAAATGCAATCTTTCCAAAAAACCAAGTCCATTGAGTTTGAGTAAGACTATTCCAACGAGCCTTTTGCCTCGAATGTAGTAAGAGAATACATGTAACCAACCTCTAAACTACTAAACTTCCAAGGAACTGTATAATGGCCAAGGCAATTGTCAAGATTACATGGCACACTACAAAAGCCACATGAACATGCTAGGTGCTTCCAATGCATTGAAGTGTCATGTTTTCTCAATGAACATAAAGGACCATGCTAGATTTTGATACTTGTCTTTTTTGACGAGTTTTCATTCTTTCAGCGGGTTAGAAAACCTTTTCATAAGTAAGTTTCTCACCAACAAGACATTACAAAAAATTTTGGTGTACATTTTTTTTACTAAGCAAAAAAAAAGAGCGAGCCTTTAAGGGATTTCGCCATTAGGTTTATTGCTATGACCATAAAAACCAATGGTTTAATAGATGAGTAGGATCTCTAGGCATTTATTGTAGGTGTAGCCCATGGAAAAATAAAGCATGGACTAGTAAATGACAAACTAGAAAGACTTTTAACTCTATATGAAAAGTACATAAATACTCAAAAACTAAGTAACTTCAAGGAGTCAACACACAATCAAATAAATCCCTTATCGACCTCACACTTTAAAAGGGTTGCACTCCTTTACTTGAACATCAAAGACAAAATCCTAATATTGGCGTACACTTGGGTAGGCAACGATTTTCAAGCCCCATCAATTCTCCATAATGCTAAAGAATGGAAAGGAGTGACAAAAAATACCAATAGTAGGAAAGGCATGCTAATAGGGCAACTTAAAATAGGTTCAAAACTTATACCCCTATTGTTTCCCCACCTACTTATAACTTTGGCCAACTAGAGAATCAGTGAATTTTGGAGCCCTTCGCCTATGAGACCTAGCTAGTATGGAAGAGAATTAGCTCACAGATGGCAATTTTACAATACACCTGATCACAAAATTGAAAATTACATCCATTTGAAAGATGTTTGAATTGTTAGTGTGAAGGGGAAATTGAAATAATATGTAGTTAAACCCTCTACAACAGAAACAACTAAGAAATAAAAATTAAGTGTTGGAAAAAAAATCTGGTTCAGAAACGATTTTCTCGCACAGTGGAAAAATAAAATTTTAAAAATTGAGTCAGTTTGTGATATTTTTTGCAATAAACTTTTCTTGAAATCGCACCTGTGTTTTTGGAAAAATTGTAACACCTTACACTCGACCTAATCATCAGATTTGGGTATGTAGTGTTACAATTTAGATACAAATCGAGCTGGTGAACTAATTAAAAATCCCAATACCTTGAGTCTGGCGGACACTCTATGATCTACAGCGTTAACCTATAATATCCAATGACACATAAGCCTTAAAAGCACACTTTATGTAGTAATACGCTATGTACAAATAAATAATTTCTAATCATACATTTGGCAAAAGCCCTTTAATCAATGGTACATATAAAATAGAAATATGATAACTCTCATTCAAAAGTTTAAATTTCATTTTTGGCTGATTGAAACGAATTAAAAGCATTTTGGCAGAGTGGCCCAACCATAATGCTTATGAGAACCCAACTGTACAAAATCAAGCGTTCAGATACAATTTTTTTTTTAAAAAATCAGAACTGGGGAAGTCTAACATTTGTCCTATCCCTATCGAATACATATTACGAGCATAAAATAAAATATGGCTCACGAAAGAGGCCACGATTCTGGATGAATCCGCTTCTAGAGATAATCTTTCCACATAAACACCTAAAATAAAGAAAAAAAATAAAGTAAGTTCATAAAAACTCAATGAGTTCCATAGAAGTACCACCTTGCATCATGGTTCAACCAAAATTACAAGTCAAATTACTTAAACCTTTTAAAAGACACAACGGAAGACGAATAGACTTTCCCCTTTTAGAATATCCGCTGGCGGATACTATATGCAAGTGGATATAGTCAATTAGTAGATATTACTCGCTACCAGATACCAATATTTCACTGGCACATGCCACGACGACTCTCTTAGTTTACCACCTTTTTAAACTAACCTTTATAATAGTTTTAATTTTCTATTTACACTTCATGCACAAAGTCACACATCATCTAGACATGTTTATGCTCCTTTACACTAATACACCATTTCCTTGTGCTAGCTTCCGATCTTTTTTTTGAGGAACCAATTTTCTATTTCCATCCGCCAATAGACCAGTTATTCCAGTTGAACCTCCACAAACCCTTTTTGTTAATTTGAACACTTGAATGTTCCCTCACAAGGCTAGGTATTCACCAGTCACGGTTTACCTTAAAGTGCCATAACGAAGGCGAAACATATAATAACAATTCTTTTTTCTTCTTTCCACCATTGTACGTATCACATTCTGGCACCTCTTTTTGTCAATGGTCACTTTGTTTAGCTGTGGATAATTTATACATAAATGAATAGACCAATCCTTTTTTTAACAAATAATATCAGTGCACCCTACGACGAAACACTAGGTAGGATAAATCCTTTCTCTAACAACTCTTGTAACCGAGTCTTTAACTCCTTAAATTCCACTAGCGCTATTTGGTACAGTGCACTCGAAATAGGAGCAGTTCTTGACACAACTTCAATTGAAAACTCCATATCTCAATTCGGCAGTATCCCAAAAAACTCTTTAAAAAGAAAAAAACAATTGAAAACTCATTTACAATTGGCACTCAATTGAAATCCTCTTTCACCATTGTTGAATCCAAGATGTACGCCAAATAAGTGTCTTCACTTTCACAATCATATTCCAAGATGAAATTTTTAAGATTATGTTGTTTCTAATATTACGCTTCATTCCCGAAATAAAATCCTTGTTGCCATCTGTAGTTAATAGCCAAAAACCTCTAGATTTACATTCAACAACCGTGTTATGTCGGGCCATCCAATCTAACCCTAAGATGTCATCAAACTCATGGAAATTTAGTAGCATCAAGTTCACCAAAAAGATATATCTAACAAAACCAACGAACAATCCTTTATTACTCTATTGAAAATAGTATTCTAATTGAGCGGCTTGGTAACTATTACACTAGTCTCATTAGGAAAAACCTTAAGACATTTGTTATCCAAAAATTTATTGCATACATATGAATGAGTTGATCCAAGGTATATCAATGCATGAATGTTGTTGAATAAGACAAATTACCAATAATGACATCGAGGGCTTCAGCGTCCTCCTTTGCTTGCATCACACAAACTCTAGCTCAAGCCTTCAGTCCCGGTTTTGTTGCGTTCTTTTTGGAGCCCCCTGCATAGACCTAGACTTCATAATGGTCCCAATCTTTACCTCTTACTGAGACTAATGGGCTACTTGAACAAAATGTTTAGGATTCCCTCCTCCTCTGGTTGGGCAATCTCGTTTTTGATATTGAATGCCCTAAAGATGAAACAAGCCCTGGAAACTTTCTAGCATGTTCGTACATGGTTTTTCCCACAACTACTGCAGACATGCACCTTAATCTTCCTTGATCCACCTGTACTAGCCATGGAAGTGGCTTACCATCCACTTCGATCTCCATGGAAGTGAACTATATGAGACTCCCTTACTAGAGTAGTAGAATAAACCCTTACCTCCCTAGACTTTTTAAATACCATATTTGATAATGCATTCGAGGTTCCACGTCTATTCCTCTCCCTGTCTCTAAATTTATTTCTTTCTTGAATTGTTGACTCCATTCTCTAAGCCTTTGTCGACAGGGCAGAAAAGTCTCGAATTTCTAATGTGGATAGCAACACATAAATTTCTTCGTTCAACCCTCCTTCAAATTTGCCCTCCTAATCTGGGACCAAATCTTTTGCATGTTTATTCAACTGAACAAATTCCCATTTGTACTCAAACACAATCATTTTCCTTTGTTTGAGCCCCTGGAATTCCTTATTTATTTGCTTAATAAAGAGTCTGTTAATAAAATTCTCTCTAAACTTATTCAAGAAAATTCCGACTTCACCTAATCTCTAGGAATGGTACTGGTAATGGTCTTTAATCATTGGTAGGCTTCGTCTTCTAGTAAGGAAACTGCGCACTAAAGACTATCAGTTGGAGAGCACTGTAACTCTTTTATCACACGACAGACTCACAAGAGCCAGTTCTTGGCCACCATTGGGTCTTCTTCCTTCTTTTAAATTATTTTTCCCCATGCTTACGAATTACCTCCACTGGATCCCCACAGAACATTGTTATGATAGGAATAGGAAGTGCGGGATTTAAAAGTTGTTAGCTTCAGTGATTCTCATAGCTTCTTCCGATCTCCTTACCTAATCATGTTGTCGATGAGTAGAGGATGGAACAATGCCCATATATTGATCAAACCATTGTCTCATAATGTGACCCATCATTTCTAGTATGGTTTCTTTGGCTTTAGCTCCCAGAGTTCCCCAGCTTGTTGTGGAACCAGGGCTGCTTGTTTGAGGAGAAGCATTGCTCTCAATCTCCTCTCTTTAAATATTTATTGAGTTCACAGAAATTTTTATATTATTCGTTAAAAAAACACAAACTTTGTAGGGTTTCTAACTAATGTTGGTTTCTGAGAATCGGCTAAACCAAAACTTTGATACCAATAAAACTATAACACCCTACACTTGACCAATTAAAAGTTCAACTTTTATTTTTGGCTGACTGACACCAATTAAAAATAGTTTGGCGAAGTGCCCCAACCATAATGGTATTAAGAACCCAAGAGTACAAAATCAGGTGTTTAGATACAAGTTTTTTTTTTTTTAATTTAGAACTGGCAGAGTCTAACTTTTGTCAAATCCTAAACAAATACATGTTACGAGTGTAAATAAAAGATGGCTCATGAAAGAGGCCGCGGTTCTAGCTAAATCCCCTTCTAGATATAATCTATCCACTTAAACACTTGAAATTAGACAAATAAACTAAGTAAGTTCATAAGAATTTTGTGAGTTCCACAGAAGTACCACCTCGCATCAAGGTTCAACCAATACTACATGTCGAGTTACTTAAACCCTTTAAAAGACACGCCACTGCAAACTGATACACTTTCCCCTTTTGGAGTTCCGTTGGTGGATACCATCTGCAAGTAGATACAGTTAATTAGAGGATATTACCCGCTACCAGATGTAAATATTTAGTGGGCAACATGCCCCAATGACTCTCTTAGTTTACCACATTTTTAAACTAACTTTTAGAATCGTTTCAACGTGCTATTTACACTTCATGCACATAGTCATACATCATCTAGACACATTTATGCTCTTTTATACTAATCCACCCCCTTCCTTATGCTAGCTTTTGATCCTTGGTTGAAAGAACCAATATTCCATTTCCATCATACCGCTTTGTAGAGCCAGTAGACTAGTTATTTCGATCGAACATTCACAAAGCCTGATTGTTAATTTGATCACTTGTGTGTTCCCTAATAAGACCAAGTATTCACAAGTCACGGTTTACATCAATGTGCCGTACTAGAGGCGAAACATATAGTAATGATTCTCATTTCTTCTTTCCACCATCGTACATATCACACTCTGATGCCTCTTTTCATCGATCCAAATACAAATCTTATGCACAAAGAAAGGTTTATTCATAACAATGCACATGTAGTACTCATATCTATGGTTTACTGACACTAATAGTACGTACATCATTTCAGTTCCACATTCTTTTGACAGGCACACCAAAACCAAATGTTATGACCTTCATGCAAAAGTTAGAACGACTTATCTGAACAAAACTAGGACAATTTAAACATGTTAACACAATTAACAAACACGATACAAAGGAACTCACTAGAAACCTTCACATAGGTATTTATCTACTAGACGAGTTCTTTTCCCTTTGCATTAAGACCTTCCGTTTATTTGGTTAGAAACAATCAAATAGCTCTTTTAAATAAAAAAATCAGAATTCAAAATAATAGTATGAATTGGTAAACATGCAAACAGTTTCTAGAAGGAAGTTTTCTTCCAGTCCAGTATTTCAAAAGAAAACCCTAATGAACAACTTCTACACTACCTTTTCCTATCTAGTAAAACTTAAAGAAGGAATTAAGAATTTATCAATAGACAACTTAAAAGAGGTAGCTTCTACAAGCTTAACTATTTGTTCCTCTGGTAACAATGAAGAACACTTTTGACTTTTCTTCAATGATAAAAAAGGTGAGTAGAGAATATGAAAAATAAAAGCATTCGTTCCACTAGTATGTTTTCCTATTATAGCCAAAATCTAATCCAAATTTCCACTCTAAGCATGTTCTCTAATCAATATTCATGCACACACGTTTCAACTAATTAATCACATCCTACGAGGTTTTTCAGGTGTCTTGGTTATTGACACGTTACATCCACTAGGATACCATAAGACTTATACGTGTCCCACTCACCATGATCCCTAACATAACTAATACGTTTATAGTAACAAAAAAATTGGGTGGCAAACTTATTAGCAGGAAAATCCACCAAACAAGGATCTTGCCAACAAAGAACTGCCAATTGTGGAATGAGAGTTCGCAAGCTTGGCGAAGCTCAATGAAATACTTCACCAGAGAATTTTTCAACACCATCTAATCTAAATATCGCGACATAGGTGGTTTTACCTGTACAACCTTCCAAAGTTATCGGTTCCCTAAGCGATGGTGTGACAACTCTCCTAACCTTAAAGAAAATTTAGTCTGCAAAATTTCTTACCTAAGAAGAGGTGAGGGTACTACTCTTTCATGGTGCTTACTCTCTCTCACGTAGCTTCTTAAACCTTATGGTTCCTCTACAGAACTTTTACTAAGGAAATTTGTTTATTCCTTAGTTTTTTTATTTCTTTATCCAAAATGTGAACAGGCTCTTCTTCGTCTGACAGGTTCGACTCCACTTATAACACCTCTAATTGCATCACGTGATCTAGATTAGAACAATATCTTCTTAGCACCGACACATTGAATACATTGTGGATCTTGGATAATTCTAGCGGGAGTGCTAAACGATACACCATAGGTCCTATACACTCTAATACCTCATAAGGTCCAATGAACCTTAGTCTAAGTTTCCCTTTTAACCCAAAATGAATGATTTTCTTCCAGGGTGAGACCTTGAGGAATACTTTGTCGCCAACTTCATAGGAAGCATCTTTCCTTTCTCGATTTGTATACACTTTTTAGAGGTTCTGTATAGTCTTTCAAATGATTCTTAATTATTAACACTTCTTATTTTTCTTCACAAACCAATTCTGGACCCACAAGCTTCCTTTTACTAAGGTTTAACTAGTAGAATAGAGACTTACATTTCCTTCCACATAACGCCTCGAAAGGAGACATGCCCAAACTAGCGTGGGAACTATTATTGTAAGCAAAATCTGCCAAAGCCAAGTACTTTTCCCAATTTATTTGGAAGTCGATCATGCAACAACTAAGCATATCCCCAACACTTGGATTACCCTTTTTGACTGACCACCGGTTTAAAGATGGAAAGTAGTACAGGACTGAAGCATGGTTCTGAGAGACATCTGCTGTTGCTTCTAAAATCTTGACGTGAATTTGGGATCATGATCAGAAACAATTGATGAGGGGATGCCTTGAGGACAAACTATCTCTGAAATATACAGCTCTACAAGCTTTTCCAAGGAATAGTTCATACATTGATAGCACTAGAAAGAGCATAGGTTTTCCCCCTTACTTATTGGTTAAATTATTCCCATTTAGTTATCCTTAGCATACATTTTAGCATTTTTAGTTTAGTAAATTGCATTTTATAACTTAGTGAATCCTAGCCTATTTTATCCTTAATTTTGCTATCTTTTTGCATTAATGTTGCTGCATGAGTTAATCCCAAATTGCGCCTAGAATTGTTGCCGCACCTGACAACTGTCCACATAAGAACCAAAACTACGTGAGTTGTCCAGTCTAGTATAACCAACTTGTACATACAAGGACAAAATAATTTTGAGGAAAGGACACCTGTACTGTTGGAGGAGGACATAAAAGATGGATGTGAGAAGAAAAAGAGGAGTTTTTTTTTATCTCCATCATCATCCTCATCATCCTACTTTGAAGCTTGCGGCCATGGTAGCTTAAGCCTCTCACAGGTGAGCCAATGTGAAAACCAGATGCAGACTAGCTTCCGACGAGAAGACCTAAGTGCAAGACAAGAGGGGATAGAGAGATTCAATCGAGTTGCCTAGGAATAGTATTCTCTACTTGATTCTTTCTTATTTCTTTATGAATGCTGTGATTATTCTCTATTTTTTGTTTGTATGAAAGTACACATGAATTCCTAATTGAATGTTATCTTATTTAGTCTTGCTTTTATTATTTAATCTTGGGGTTTGAATTTTTTTAAGATGGAAGTGTTATTGTAGTAACTGACACTGGAAAGTGCAGTGACAGTTTGAGCTAACAAGCATTTCAACAGAAGTTGAGTAAGGATTAGAGGAATTTAATCCACTTGTTCTTAATAGTTTCGTATTGCCATCATCGGAAGGTGAGGTTAGTATACATGTTTAAGTCTCGAATTAAATAGAGGAATGACACTGAGTAAGATATACATTAAACTTTATTGTTTCAACAATCACCTATCTTTTTATACCTTGCAAGCACTTAATATTCTGCTGAAGATTCATGTTGGGGATCCAGTTCATATTTTATTTTATTGTTTTCAAGTTATTGTATCAACAACTATCCTCTCAATTTATCTTATTTATATCTAATTATTGCACCAACATTAATAGACAAAAGACTACCATCCTTGTGGGAACGATATCTAACAAACTCATATCTGTCTACCATACTTGCATCAACAGTGTATGCTTGCATATTATTGCTGTGACGTTAAATAGCCAATCAAGTTTTTGGCGCCGTTGCCAGGGAATTGCATTTGTTTGATGTTTATTTTTGTTTTTTTGTGTTTTTTCACTTTATTTTCCTTATATAATATTTAGTATTCACTATCTGGTTTTTCTTTATTGCTAATTCTTTAACTTCAATTTAGGTGTTTTATGACCCGAAGAAATTTAGATTTTTTTGCTGATTTTGATCCATAAATTGAAAGGACTATTCGGAGTAGACTTCGAGAACAAAGAAATATGGCTTTACCATGGAACAATGCTGCCATACCCCTGATGAAACAGCAAAATGTTAATAACCCATTGTTGCCGCAAGATGCTCGCATACAAAATAGAACTATAGGAGATTTTGTAGTACCTATTTTGGATGATTTACAACCAGGAGTTGTTAGGCCATCAATCCAAGATGGGAATTTCGAACTCAAGCTAATAATGTTTCAATCTGATTCTAATGGACAATATGCTGGACTGCCACACGAAGATGTGGGAGAACATCTTAAATCCTTTTTATTGATCTGTGCTTCTTTTTAGTCAACAAGGCGTTCCTGATGATGCCTTGAAGATGCAATTATTCCCTTATTCCTTACAGGGAAGAGCCCGTACTTGGTTTTTTGGACTACCTGCCAGATTAATTACTTCTTGGGATGCACTAACAACACAGTTTGTTTTGCAATTTAACCCTCCGACAATGAATGCTTGTCTTCGAAAGGACATTACTGCTTATCATCAGCTGGATGATGAAAATATTCACACCACATGGGAATATCATAAATCTTTACTTTGACGTAGTCCTATGCATGACATTCAACCAGAAACGCAAATTGAGATATAATGATGCTGTGAGAATTTTTGAGAGAATTACTCAGAATGATTATCAATACCCTATCTCTAGAGCTGCACAAGCAAAAACTACTCCAGGAGTTATTGAATTGGATGCAATAACCGCACTAAGTGCTCAAGTTTCTTCTCTCACAAACATGATTAAAAATATAAAAGGGACTAGTGGTGTCACACTTATACAAGTTGCTCAGCAAGTTGATGTTCTTGTCTTTTGTTGTGAGATTTGTAGTGAAAACCATAGCTATGAAGATTGTCCGCAACATGCAGAGAATGCTTGTTATATTAGTAACATCTGAAGCAATTCTTATGAAAATTCTTACAACAACTTTGCACATAACCAATAGTTTTGGGAAACTCAGAATGCTGGACAAAATGCTGCGACATTCAGATATGGGAATACATCTACTTAGGACAATTATAATCTCAAGCAAGGGAACTATAATCAACAATAGCAGAACTACAATCAGCACACTGAGATGCATCCATAATAAGGCCAGACACATCCACACCAAAATCTGATGTAGCCACAACACTCTTTACTACCAAATAAACATGTTCAAAGACATCGACAACAACTGTACACTCAAGCTTCTACTTCTGACCCGTTAGTAACTCTTAAGGTATTAATGCAGGAGCATATTACTCGCATAGAAGCTATCGTATAAGAGAATTCATCTTCTATTCAAGAATTGGAAATGTAATTAGGACAACTTGCTTCAAATCTGAATACTTGACCACTAGGTTTACTACCTAGTGACACGAAAAATCCTAGTTCGAGGGGGAAAGAACATTGTAAGGCTATCACTCTTCGGAGTGGTAAACAAACTGGCAAATCATTTATCGACTCTACTTTATCACCTCAAGATACGGATGGAGTGATCACTGGTGAAAAGGTTGAATCTGAAGAATTTATCGATGCATCAGACAAGGAAGTTCTACAAATTGTCACTCATATGCTTAATGTCAGACCTTCAAAACTGTTGACGCAATCAAAGGTGTTGACATAAGTAGATATATCTCTACCTTTACCCTTCCCAAAAATATTCAGGAAGAATGAGCATGACAAGCAGTATCAGCAGTTCCTGGACACACTGAAGCAACTACAGGTCAACATTCCTTTAGTGGACACTCTAGTACAAATTCTGAGTTATGGGAAATTTATGAAAGACCTCTTGTCCAAGAAGAAGAAGCTCATTGATATTGAAACTATTACACTCACAGAAGGCTGTAGTGTTGTTTTGACAAATAAGTTGCCCCTTAAATTGAAAGATCTTGAGAGTTATACCATCCCATGTTCAATTGGCAATCATTATTTCGGTAAGGCTTTATGTGACTTGGGAGCTAGCATTAACCTAATGCCACTATCCACTTTCAGAAAGTTGGGAATTGGTCACATGAAATCTACTGCAGTGACATTACAACTAGCCGATCGATCCTTGGCTCAACCTGAAAGGAAAATAAAAGACGTCTTAGTTCGTGTGGATAAATTCATTTTTTAGGCAGGTTTTATCATACTTGACTACGAGGTAGACAAGGAGGTTCCCATAATCTTGGGATGACCATTTTTAGCCGGTTGGACTCTGATTAATGTTTATAAAGATGAACTAACCATGTGACTTAATGATTAGCAAGTCACCTTCAGTGTTTCTAAATCTATTCAATGCAAGGACAAAGAAAAATTGCATACTGTTGATATACTAGATGATCTAATCGAGGAAGAGTTCAATGACCAAAGCACGGTAATTTCTGAAGAGTTTGCAGTGAGATCTGATGTAGAATGCTTAGACGATTGTGACAGCATGGTTGAAGCTAATAATCTTGAACTCAAGCATGGATGACAGATTGAATCCTTAGACCTAGCCAATAGAACAACCCCAATTTTCAAACCATCTATTGAAGAAGCTCCTACTCTGAATTGAAACCATTACCTCCTCATCTTAAATATGTCTTTCTAGGTGATCACAATACTCTCCCAGTTACTTTCTCCGCAACATTGGATATAACTCAAGGAGATAAATTGGTCCATATTCTCAAGCAATATAAATGAGCTATTGCTTGGAGTATTGCTGATATTCAAGGATGAATTAATTCTTACACGCATTCCTACATGATGGCGAGTTGTATGGATTATCGCAAATTGAATGCGGCCATAAAGAAGGATCACTTCCCGCTTCCTTTCATTGATCAAATGCTAGATCGGCTTGCTGGAAAGGCCTATTATTATTTTTTAGACAACTATTTTGGGTTCAGTCAAATTCCTATTGCACCAGAGGATCAGGAGAAAACAATCTTCACCTACCCCTTTGGTACTTTCGCTTTTCGCCGTATACCTTTCGGTCTCTGTAATGCACCAACCACATTTCAAAGGTATATGATGGCAATATTCTCAGATATGATTGAAGACCCTTTAGGGGTATTTATGGATTATTTTCTAGTCTATGGGAATGATTTTGATCATTGCGCTGATAATTTGGATAAAGTACTGAAGCGATGTGAGGACACACATCTTGTTCTGAATTGGGAAAAATATCATTTCGTGGCAACTAAAGGTATTGTGTTAGGACATTGCATCTCTAGGTCTAGTAGACATAGCTAAGGTGGAAATCATTGAAAAATTACCTTCACCAACAAATGTGAGTAGTATTTGCAGTTTTCTGGGACATGCGGGGTTTATTAGAGATTTTTTAACAATTGCAAAGCCCTTGTGCTTATTGCTGGAACAGAATCGAAAATTCTTCTTTGATGATGCATGTTTGGATGCCTTTATTCAGTTAAAAAGAAGCTAGTAAATGCACCCATTATCGTTATACCCAATTGGTCTCAACCTTTTGAAGTTATGTGCGATGCAAACGACTTTGCCGTTGGTGCGGTTCTAAGACAACGAAAGGGAAAAATATTTCACGCCATCTATTATGCTAGCAAAACTCTTACAGAGGCTCAATTCAATTATACCACTACTGAGAAAGAATTGCTGGTTGTAGTCTTTGCTTTTAACAAGTTTTGTTCCTATCTTGTCAGTGCAAAGGTTATGGTATTCACTGATCACTCGGTGCTAAGATATCTCTTTACGAAAAAGGATGCCAAACCGAGACTGATACATTGGATATTATTATTGCAGACTATAAGGTTTTAGAGAATCAAGTTACAGACCATTTGTCTCAATTGGAAGCTAATAGCGAAGATGGAAACATACTTCAAATTGTCGACGCATTCCCAAATTAGAAGTTATCTGCTGTAGATGCAATCCCTTGGTATGCTAATTTTTTTAATTATCTAGTGTGTAGAAAACTCCCATTGGGTGTCACAGGCCATAAAAAAGAAAGATTTCTTCGTGATGTAGTGAAGTATCATTGGAACGAGCTATATTTATTCAAGGTATGCAATGACAACATTATTTGACATTGTGTTCCAAAAGAGGAGATGCTTTCAATCCTGAAGCACTATCATGATGCTCCTTATGGAGGTAATTTCGGTGGTATGAGAACTGCTTCTAAAGTTTTCCAATTAGGATTCTACTAGCTGACATTATTCAAATACGCCCGTAATTTTGAGAATCAATGTGATAGGTGTCAGTGCATCGGTTCTATATCCCAATGCACTGAAATATAGTAGTAGTCAATTATAGAGGTTGAATTATTCGATGCTGGGGTATGGATTTTATAGGGTCATTTCCGAGTTCATTTGGAAATTTTTATAAATTAGTCGTTGACTACGTCTCAAAGTGGGTTGAAGCTGTTGCAGTCCCAAAGGATGATGCAAAGGCAGTGCTAAAATTTTTTCACAAGCATATACTCATTAGCTTTGGCATACCAAAGGCATTGATTAATGATCAGGGTACACACTTTCATTGCAACCAAGTGGTAACCGCACTGAAAAGGTATGGAGTTAATCATAGAATGGCTACTACTTATCATCTGCAAACCAATGGACAAGTCGAAGTTTCGAATCGACAAATTAAGAACATTCTTGAGAAGGTTGTAAACCCTTCAAGGAAATATTGGTCTTTCCAATTGGATGACGCTTTATGAGCATTGCGGATAGCATACAAAACTCCATTAGGGATGTCACCGTATCAATTAGTTTTTGGGAAAGCATGTCACTTGCTAGTCGAACTAAAACATAAAGCAATGTGGGAAATTAAGCAAGTGAACATGGACTATGAAGTGGCTAGAAAGAAAAGATTGGTTGATATCACTGAACTAGAGAAGACTAGGAGAAATGCTTATGAAAATGCTAAATTTACAAGGAAAAGACCAATCGATGGCATGACAATATTATTTTACAGTGATAATTTATCATAGGTCAACAGGTTTTATTATTTAATTCTTGACTCAAATGGCACCCAAGTAAATTGCGTTCACGTTGGTCTGGACCTTTTGAAGTTGTCAACGTATTTCCTCATGGTGCATTCACAATTCGAGATTTACATGATGGGCACCAATTCAAAGTGAATGGACAAAGGTTGAAACACTATTTTGGCAACAATGATTAAAAGCAGGCAGAGACCATTAAATTGGTCAAAAAGTTTTAATTTTTAATTTCTACTACATAATTTTAGTTTGTTTTATTTATGTTTTTTTAAAGTTTGTTTTCCTTTTTTTTTGCAGAATAATTAGGTACCATTGTCGACACATTGAAATCTTACTGTCAGTGCATTCCATAAGCCTGTACTGCCGTTTCTAGCTCATCAAAATTTAGAGAAATTCAGATTCCACCGTTGGATCAAAACACTCAGCCTTTTGATCCTTCTGAGCAGGAACATTTTTTATTGGACACAAATCTTCCTGCCAGTCTTATATCTCTCCAAAAAACAACACGCCTCTTAATCTTCCTCTTTTACCCACTAGAATTCCACTTCCACTGTACCGAATGTAACATATTCAAGCAACCATTTTTATTTCTTTTTTCTTCTCAAAATCATATATTTTTACCTTTAAACCATTCTCCCTCAAAAAAAGATGGCCAAAACAAGAGGCTCGGTCAAGAAAGCCATCAAATCTACTAGAGAACATACATCCTCTACTACCATAGTTTGTGAATCAAAATCCCCCAGGCCAGTGTAGACAAAGGAGCCAGTAATCTTTTTGAATAAAGTGGCAAATGAACGATTTCACGACAATATATTGAAGCGAAACTTCCATCGCGAGCAGGGCATTTCCTTTTTGCCACAACAAGACTTGGGTAAGCAAGTCTCCAAAACCATCTAAAAGTTAAAATAGGAAACCTTCTGCACCTATCCTGGCAGCTACTCTCCTTCACTAGTATGTGAGTTTTATGCTAATCTCTACGATCATGAGCTAGAGTTCATTTTCATTCGAGAAAGTTTAATACTATTGGATACTGTAACCATCAACGAGGTTGATGTCAACAAACACTCTGAGTTCATGGATGATATCACAAATGAAAAACAAGACTTGTGTGTCGAGGGAGAAGTGTGGACAGGTTTCCATAAAAAGAATTACATGATGCATTGTCACTCTTGATGTTGCAAGGCAAAATTTGGTTTTATTTTGTCAACTGCAGGCTAATGCCCTCCACTTACAGCACCACAGTCACCTAGACAGAATGTGTCTGATACATTCTATTGTCAAGGGCAGAAAAATTGATGTAGGTGCAATACTTCACCAAGAAATAGCTGACTGCATCGCAAGGTAGACTGGGATCTTGGTTTTCCCAAAATTGGTGATGTTATTGTGCCGGCAAAGAGAAATTGTGCCCCGTGCTGGTGAGAAAGTCTTGGAAAATAAAGGCCCAATTAATGAAGCCTCTATAGAAATAATGACTCGAGGCAAGGACACACCGATATTGAAGGAGGTAGAGACTAGCAAAATAAGAAAGGGTAAAGCCAAAGCCAACAGAAAAGGAACAGAATTGAATGTAGAGACATCATTATGGCGCAAACTGAAGGATGTCAAAAAAATGGTAAATTCCATCAACAACGGGCAGATTAGGCTTCTCGCTATGGTAGAAGATATGGAGAAATACTAGAAATTGTTTTATGCTTATACCAGAGCCTGGAACAGTCCTATTGTAGCCACATTAGGCCAATTAAGCCCATCCTCACTATTGGAATTCCCTGTATTTCCACCAATCAGTCGCAATTATGACCCTTCTTACTCGAATGATGACTTAGAAGACCGAGATAGACCGGTGGCATCCCCACTTATTGTGTAGGTCTCTAATACTAAGAAAGAAGAGGAATCCTAGGACATTGAAGATTGCCTGCGAAAGATTGATAGCTTGTTTTTTCGGATTAAGAGGACACTGTTGTTGAGAAGGAAGTTGTTTCATGAGAAAGAAAAAGAAGAAAAAGATTATGTTGAGAAGATTGTCACCGCACCCGAGTCTGTGGGTACAAATATTGATAATTTGGAACGAACTAGAGCGAGACCGATGGAAGTTGCTGAGGTAACCAGTAAGGAGAAATGTAATTCATTGGCAATAGTGGTCTACACTAGACCATTCCAAGTGGCCTATCCTACACAAACAACAGTCGATGATGCCGGGGCAGAGCCAGGCATTGAGAAGTAATCCGAAAATTGTGTGAAGCCCAAAGAAGAGAAAAGGAAGCGCTCCAAGGAGAAAAAAATGAAAGTTAGGAGGAGAAAAAAAGGAGGAGAAAGAAACATCATGCAGCCACATCGACGGTTGCGGATAGCTAAGTTAGTTTATTTTAAGCTTTAGTTATAGTATTCATGCATTGCATGTAGCTATAGGTTTTATTTTGATAAATATATATATTGTCATTTCATTTTTATTGTCATTACATTTTCATGTTAGTGCATTGGGGACAATGCAAACTTTAAGTTTGAGGGAATGTTTACATGGGGCTTGGAAATGCACCCACATTTCAAAAAAATAATTTCGAAAATGAAGCATGGAAGGTGTAATTATAGTTAATGAAAATTGTTCAAAATTTTGTTACATTCGATGCTTAATTCTTGAATCATGTAAATTATCAATGAAATGAGTTTGATAAATTTGACAGAAAGTTGTAGCTTCAATTCTTTGGTGAATGAATTAGGTTGCATTAGTAATGGATGATTGCCATCATTCCTTAAATCTTGAATGAATCTACTTTTTATAGCTACTTAT